>HG995344.1:4112243-5312243 GCA_905333045.1 Lysandra bellargus
AAATTATGAAGGATTGAGTACAGAAATAGTTGAGTTTTTGCCGAATTCGGAAAAAGGCACTATTCGATAGGAAAAATTATTTAATACTTTTTAGTTCATATTATAAGGATGTTATTGTTTTTACCTTGGAAGTCGGTTTTAATTTTTTGTTAAAAATAATAATTTCACTCTTTTTAGTTTTTAGTTACCTAGTAAGTAGTAAACTATCGCGTACTATTGTACTATCAAAGAAGTTGATTCCTATGCAGATCGGGGAGCAGTTTGGTTGCGTTACGTCAAACCCAGCCGACAGATCACAATTAACATTGAATTGACATATTCGACCAAATAAAGTTGGTCTATCAATTATTGCATAGGAATCAATTTCCTCGATGGTACGTAGAATAATACACCTGTATTATATTATTTTACGTATCTTATTACAAGCTCACCGGTGAGCGAGACACAATAGAATAACAATATATTTCCAAGAATCCACGATCGAAGGATACAAACTATTAGCAACAAATCATAAGTATCGTGCAGAGACCGGTCTCGAACGCTTCAACTCCCAAGCGGCCACATTGTGGTGTTATACGAATTCGGACATCTATTAATAACCGGCCCCACTCGTTCGACTCGAGCGATCTTTGCACGAAAAATTTTGAGTGTGAAGTTTTGAAAATAGACAAACTGTGTTACGCTCGTAAAAATCTCATTATTCGGTATTTTATTCGAAGATGAACTTTTCTCATGTTCTGGGAATTGGATCCCAGGTGCGCGAGGTCTACCGTCTATGGCGGTTGCATACTAAGGTATAATATTAATATATTATCTAATATCTATCTCGATGGCCGTCGCCGCGCGCCGCTGCGGCTCGGCCGCTAGTGCGCGCCCGGTCGCGAATTTACAAAGGCTATATCATTAGAGTGAAAGCGCAAACTGAACTGGCTTAGCTTTTGTTAGACAAAAACTTGACAAAACACTTATCTGTTTTAGTACAGAAAATGACCGAAATCGCCTAGAAAGAGATTAGCTAAATTGTTTCTAACGTTGCAGCAACATATTATGCTATTCAATTTGATACCGATATGGTAAATACATCGTCATTGTTAACTTTAAAAATATGTAGGTGGATAGTTATATGAAAATTGTTATTACTTATTATTTTAATGTTACAGTAATGAAATTACTTACTCGTTTCTATTCTGTATTTAAGGGTCCGTATACGAAATTTGTCGATTTCGCTGATTTTACAGACGTGATTTAACAGTTAAAATACAGTATTTCTATAAGTTTTAATGCACAACATGTAAGATCATTTCAATTATAATATAGTGTTGGAGCTAGATTTTTTATTTTTTTTAAGTATCTTTAAATAATCCAACTCAAACCCGCGACAGTTTTGTGATTTTTGCTGTAAAAGGTTTAGAATATCACCTTTTTATGAATTGTGTTGACGTCTTAACGGTATAAAAAAAATACAATTCACTGTTAAGAAAGTCGTCTATAAAATGTTGGAATTACTTTTTACCACTTTAATATAAAAAAACCGTTTAAAAACAGAAAACCTCTATCTGCCCGCTAACTTGGCGATCGTCCTTTTTCACCTGGCACATGAAAGACGGGCGTGAGTGTGAATAGAGCAGTAGAAAAGAGAATACGGGCTCTTAAGTGACAAAAAATACTACTTAATTAACTAACAAACTTTAATTAATAGGTAAGAAACAGGTATGTACATAACTACACACTTGTTGAGAGTACAAAATATAATTATAAAACTATCTTAGATAAATAAACAAAAGCTCATCTATTAGAGTCTGGCTCGTGACTCAAACGGTATAAGCCTTTGTAAATACGCCGCCCGGTCTGGTACCTGGCAACGCGCGCGCCGCGCCGCTCGCTTGACAGCCCTAGCAGATTATAGCAAGCGAGACGCCAGACAGTTAATGTACTATGAACGCTAAGCGCAATGTAAAAGGTTGAAATTAGGTTGTTTCATGTGTTGTTGTGAGACATGCATGTTATTATTTATATTAATTATCGAAGCAGCTTACTTCTCAGAAGTAATGTCAAATGTGTGCCTTATGCTCTGGACTTAAGGATGAATTTGTTTTGTTCAATTTTGGTGACATCGGTGACCCTAATGTGGTAATGATGATGATGATGATGAATGTAATTTGCATAGTAGCATATGCTTTCAGTTCTTAAAACAGCGCCTAAACCCCCAAACTTGTATCTATAAGGAATCCGGAGTTCTCTTAGTATCTTCGGAACCATGGTATACCTCGGTGCAAAATCTTGCGTTTTGGTAGCATATGCTTAGGATGCTTCTCATAAAACCAAAATCACCATATGTTTCCATATAAATTTCGAAGAGTTCCCTCGATTACTCATGGATCCCATCATCAGGTCACCACTTTTGTGAACATGGTACCAAATTGGAGTGAAACCTAATACAACAAAACAAAAATTTCGAAAATCCGTTCACAAACGGCGGAGTAATCGTTGAACATATCCACAGTCGAACATATAACCTCCTCGTTTTTTGGAAGTCGGTTAAAAACTATAATCCATTTTCAATTCGTCAACTTGTTGTCAACAGACTTCAACCATAAATAAAAGAGTATAATTCGTAATGTATAGGCTTGTCAGTTGTCACTCAAAAACCTGTCATCTTTCCTAGTGTGTATGTTGTAATGTGTTTAACGTTTTAATTGTTAAAAAAATGTATGATAAAAACATAATTTTAAAATAATATTGGCTCGATGCACTCCTCCATATAAACTGTAACTGTGTGAAATTTCATGCACGTATGTTTTCCCATTTTAAAAGTTTGTAAAAATTTGTAAAAAGGGTTACAAAGTTTTTCTCTCACATATTAATATATATATAGATAACTCGATACAATCATTATATAAATAATATCAACAACTTTTACTTTAATGATTTCTTAAGTTTTCGCGAGTATCACTCATGATATTATAAGATTTAACAATTACGGATTTTGTCGCGGACTTTTATATCAAATAATACACTACCTACTATTTTAAAAATGTATTTAAATAAAGATAAGGTTCTATTTCCGTTCTAATACATTCATTTTCATTTACAGGAAGCCTTACAGCTGCAGCCACAACAACAGCAAATGTTGTTGCCAATATGGACAAAATATTTGACTGTTTAAACAGTGAAACATCGGATTTAAGAAGAGGAAAATGTCATGCCACAAACTTAACAGCAACCAGCCCCCATTTAATTTTCTTTCAAAAAATGAAATTTTTTTTTTCTACACTAAAATTTATAGGCAGTCCACGTAAACCTCCATCGCTAGAGGGCTGGATATGGATTCTAAATGCTGTAGAAAGGGTATGGAGAAATTTAAGTAAAAAATATAATGTGAAAGGCCTAGCTACAAGAAGACTCCAACAAGATGCCCTAGAAAATCTTTTTGGGTGTATTCGTGGGAACTGTGGCTCAAACACAAACCCTACATGCGGACAATTTGTAGCTGGGCTCAAAGCTGCCATAATTAGTAATTTATCACATATGGGAACTACTGGAAACTGCGAAACTGACAACAATGTTATAATTGCTTCATCATCTTCAACGTCATATGCTCTGTATTTTGAAGTTGATGAAGCAATAAACACAAACAATCCTGAAATACAGGCATGTGCATATGTGGCGGGATTATTTTAAAGAAACTACCATTGAAGGATTGTGAAATATGTAGAAAAATATTCGTTAGTGATAACATAGATATAACACACAATTTTGTCGCAAACAGGGAATATGGAACGGATTCTCAAGCTTTAAATTATGCCCATAAAGATTTTATTTTCTGTGTAGAGTTATGTGCATCAGTTATTAATAATTTTTAAAAGATAATGCCTTTGTTAAAATGATAAAGATAAAAATTTTAGATCGCATAAATATGTCAAGTTTGATTTTATTCAACCATGCAATTTACACAAAGATAACAATTTGGAAACAATTATTAACTGTGTGTTTTTTATATGCATAAAGAGATTCTGCGTTTTAAAAAACCGTTCTTTTGCTGAAGAAGCTTCGACTTCTTCTTTAAAACTTAAAATGAAAATTATTTTACACCAGTAATTGCATACAAAATACCAAGTAAGCATTCTCCACAGAAAATATAATAATATGTTATATTTTGCTAAGTATAGCATTTTAAATTTAATGTTGAGTGAAATGTATGGTTGAACAAAATGTAAGAAAAACTGATTCACAAAGTTCTACACATAATTTTTATTTCATACTTCCATACTTAATATTATAAATGCGAAAGTGTGTCTGTCTGTCTTCACGCTAAAACCGCTAAACCGATTTTGCTGAAATTTGGCATGGAGATACTTTGAGTCCCGGGAAAGGACATAGGATACTTTTTATCCCGGAAAAATGTATGGTTCCTTCGCGATAAACTATTTTGGCGCAACGGAGTTGCGGGCGTCATCTAGTATGTAATATTTGTATAAATAAATACACTTTTTAAAGTATTCAAATTTTGCAAAGTATTGCCTGATTCTATTAAATATATCTGTAAGTAGCAGTAATATTTTATTTTATAAGAGTCTGTTCCTTCAAGTAATATATTTTATAAATGGAGAATGTAAGACGTGAACTTTCAATAAAACCAAAATGTTATTAATATACCTATTTGTTTTATTTCATATTATGTAAACTTTTAGTTGTAAGAAAAGCTAAATAGGTAAACGACAGTCCGAATAATAGGTTTACCTATTTAGTTTTTCTTACAACTAAAAAAATACCCTTTAAGAACCCCCATTTAAAACTATAGAATTTAAATTTACCGCACTAATAATTTGAAATTTCCCGCGCTCATTTTTTTCCGATTAGTACGGTACGGGCTGCATATAGATGGCGGTAGTAAAAACTGATTGTATAGAGTTGTCATTCTTCTCCGATAGGAGTAAAAGTGTTCTGTGAGCTATTTCCTCAGATACTTTCAGTTTTCTTATAGTAAGTGAGGACTTAATTGCAATCATCTTAACAAAGTATTTCTTAGCTAACATGAGTCGTCTCAAGAATAAAGGAGGTATACAAGTTCCAACTTCCATTGAGTTTATCGGGGTGGATTTCATCGCACCAGTTATAATGCGCAGCGCTTGATTTTGAATTATATCTAACTTTTTTAGAAGACTAGCGCTAGCATTAATATAATATGCTAAGCAACTATAGTCAAAGTGGCTCCTAACTAAACTTTTATACAACATTGAGAGAATTTTTGGATCAGCACCCCAAAAAACTCCTGCTAAGCATCTCAATATGTTGAGTCGCTGGTAAGCTTTATTACATATATAATCTATATGTTTATTAAATTTGAGTTTGTCATCTAAAACTATACCTAGAAATTTATGTTCATTTACTATTGAGATTACTTCATTATTACATTTAACTTGAACATTACATTGACTTTTACCAAAAGTCATAACTGAACTTTTTGAAGAATTAATATTTAGTTTTAGTTCGTTATTGTAATAATTTAACAGTTGCTTAAGAGCTAAATTAATATTACAATTGGCAGAGTGTAGTAGACGATTAATACAATATATAACAATATCATCAGCATATTGTAGAACATTAACACCTAATACTTTTACATATTTACAAATTTGTGATGTATATAAATTATACAGGATTGGAGACAATATTGCTCCTTGCATTAAGCCTTTATGTGCAAATTTTGGACCATGTAGTATATCATTAAATTTCACATAGACAAGACGGTGATTCAAGAATCTATATATCCAATTTAAAAATCTACCAGGAATGCCCAATTCACTTAAAACCTTTATAAGTACAGACAAATTAACATTATCGTATGCTCCTTGCACATCTAAAAATACACAAATTGCATTTGAATGAGCCATTAAAGAATTCTTAATATCATTAAGAAATGAAACAAAGCCGTCAACTGTACTTTTTCCTTTACGGAAACCTAGCTGAAAATCTGGTAATATTGAATTAGTTTCTGTAAAGTAGTCTAACCTAACTTTTATCATATTTTCAAAAACTTTTCCTATGCATGAAGTGAGTGATATTTGACGGTAAGAATTATGATCATGGATTGGCTTATCTTCTTTCAGAATGGGCAAAACACACTGAGTTTTCCACTCGTCGGGAACAACTTGTTTGGACCATAAGTGATTGTAGATATTAAGAAGAACTACTTGTGCGTTTTTGTGTACATTTTTAATCATTAAATATGGTAAATTATCCAGTCCAGGAGTAGAATCTCTTCTTGACATTAAGGAACTATGAAATTCATCCCAGCTAAAATCTTTCATGAAAAAGTTGAAATATTCACTATCATTATTACTTTTAAATATATCTTCTAATGAACTGTCACATACTTCATCATTTGTAAATTTGTCTAAAAATTCTGGTACAAAACTATCACATTTACTATTTATGCTAGAATCTACACGCTTATATTTTTTGATAAAATTCAAAATATTTGTGACTGGGGTGGATCTATTAAATGTAGAGCATAAATTTTGCCAACTTTTTCTCTTTTCCTCTTTTATAATCCTTTTTTTGAATGCATCTAATCTCTTATAATTTATATAATTTTCCATACTCAAATTATTTCTATATTTTTCCAAAGCTTCTCCACAATCCTTTACAGCCCTATCACAAATATCATTCCACCACGGAGCAGATACCCTTTTTTAAATTTTTTTAGATGAATTAGTTATTATAATTTTTGGAACACATTCATCTCTTAAAGTGTTTAGTAGATCACAGAAATGATTATAACTTTCTAAAGGATTTTGTAAATTATATTCAAAATCTTGAAATAAATCATTTGACATATTAAAGAACTTATCCCAGTTAGCTTTTTTGAATTATTAATTATTTACATTTTTATTTATGTCATATTGCATAGGAGAAGTATTAAGTTTTGTAAAAGTTGGAAAGTGATAACTTCCCAACGGATCCTCACCGACATACCATTCACAATAGGGAGCCAGCTCTGGGCTCACTAGTGTAACATCAATTGCAGAAGTGTTATTGTTTGGTCTACTTACTGTAGTAGCACAACCTGTATTTAAAATACATAAATTATATTCATCTATAACTTCATACAAGTCTCGTCCTCTTGTATTATTTATTGTACAACCAAAAGCTATGTGATGGGCGTTACAATCACCCGATATGATAATAGGTTTAGGAAGATTGTTAATTATTGTTTTTTAATTTTGTTATATTAATTTTGTTTCTAGGTGGACTGTAAATGCAAAGGATTGTAATGGAACCTATACCTGTTTCTATGGTTATAGCAATACAGACTGTATATCTTGATAATTTGGAGTCGGATGCTGCACATACTTTATAGAATTCCTAATAATTATTGCCACTCCTCAGTGTTCATTTGAAGCATTTTTAAAAATGAAATTATACCCAGGGAAATGAATCCGAGGACTTGAAGTTTTCAGCCATGTTTCATTTAATAAAGCTATATCTATTTCTTTATCTATTAAGAGTGATTGAAGTAAATGTTTTTTATTATTTAAACTCTGGATGTTATGCTGTACAATATTAATACTATCCATTACTTATTAAAGTTTTTAATGAATGTTTGTTTAATATGTGTTGTAGTATTAATCTCATTAGAATTTCCTATACTTACAAAGTGCTTATTATGGCTTCTAAAATTTTTTGATTATTAATAATGTCCTGGGCTGATATCTTTTCTGGTACAATTTTAACATTTTGAGGTTTAGTTTTTGTCAGAGGTGGGAAAGATGTTAAATTATTTGTTATGTCTGCATAAGTAGAATTATTATTTCTCAAAGATATGTTTTTCTTAATTTTAGAAGCCTTAATTGGGCACTCCTTAGAAATAGCTAGGTGATTACCTCCACAGTTTTTACATTTTAAAACTTCTGATGCACATTCTTTATAGGAATGATTCTCTGCACATTTAGAACATGCTTGTTCATTAAAACAATATTTTGCAGAGTGATTGAAAAGTAAGCATTTAAAACATTGTAGAACTGGAGGTATATAATTATGAACCTTATATCTCCATCCATCTAAGAAATAGGCTACTTGACATATATTTAATTTCATTGAAAAAATGCATATTTCTAGTAGAACTTGGCCTATGAAACTGTATTTCACCCTTATCGTGAAATAAAATCTTATGATTGATAAATAAAGTCGATTTGAAAATATGATTTTATGAAAATAGGAATTGTACTGACGAAAACGCTTTTGCGGTACTTCCGATCTGGATGTGACGTCATCCCATTTGTAATTTAATATCTTTTATTTATCGCGCTCGTTATATGTAAGTTTATTTGTACATAAATAATATGAATAAGCCTAGAAAGATTTATAAAATGTATTTTCTTGAATAATTCAATAAAACATCAGTTTTATATATTATCTCCATTCATTGTAGTTAGGAAATGAAATGGCCAAAACTTTTCTACAAAAGTGTTCAACATTAGAAATGATTTCTAAATTATTTTTTAATTTTTTAAGCACTGTTAGACTCGTACATTTAGCACATAAAACTTTTTTTCAATAAAGAAAGTATAAAATACAAAAAACATGACGTCACACTATGGCGGTACAATGGCGGACAGTGTTTTCGGCGCCATATAAAAGGCATATTTTTCGATCAACATTTTTATGGGTTTCTACTGTTTAAAATATTAAAATATTAGTTTTTTTAGTAAAAATGAATGATTAGGAACCGATTAGAATGAAGAAAAAAAATAGGTCAAGTAGCCTATTGCATTGTGGTTATACAGTGCCAGAAAAGGTAACAGTAGGTAATAGTATTTAACGGAACAAATGTATTATTTTCTTTTTTCATAAATCTACTTATACCAGTTATGTCAATATCGCTACTTATTTTTTCAAATAAATCCGTATTACTAATTTCCTTAGGAATGTACCTAACTACCCCAACCCTTTCCACAGAGGCTGCTGGGATATATGCTCTTAGATTGTTTTCTTGAATAAATGATGCATTGAGGAAATCATTAGCCAATGCCGCTTGTTTGAAAGTTATTTTTATTTTGCGGGCGCTTATTCTAGCTCTTTCATAAACTCCTTTTGCGTTTTTGAAAATTTTCGAAAGGCTAAGGGGGTTCATGTTTCCTATTTTTGTATCATTACAATGTTCGACGAAGACAATAAATTCTCCGCTGCAATTATTGTCAGGATATTTTCTAGAATACGAAGGCTTACTAAAGGGTTTGTGCTTATCGCCTGAGATATCATCTATTTTCCTTTTCGTCGATGACGAATATTTATAGTTCGCTCTCGTCCTGCATATACTATATAAAAGTACTTTTAAAGTACTTTTAATGTATAAACTATTAAATACGATTTTTCCAAATTGTTAAAAAAAGGCGCCTTCCTCTTCCCGCCAAAAACAGCAAGTCAAAGGAACAAATGTCAAAAGAGTGTTGCTATTGCTAAAATAAAAAGTTTCGCCTCCTAACTTTTTAATTTGATTGTCAAACAGTTTCCATTTAGTAACTAGATGGCGTATGGGTAGACAACTATCGGTAATACCACCAATAATTGCTACAAAACTGGGCAAAAGAATGTAAAACTTGATATCAATTTGAAAACGACGCCATAATATTCCAATGACTAGGTTAACAAAGTTATTACAACGATGTTTTAGTTTCAACTCACGGAAGAAATAGCCCTATTTACCGATATTCACACCAAATATCACAGGAATTATACATTTTGGTTTTGACAACATTTTATCTGCACTTGTGCTAGTAAACGGGTATTTCATGGCTAATATTTTACCAATAATGAACATCAAAGACCCAAATAACACAATTTGGGAAAAAATAATAAAAACCACACCAACAATAAAAAGTAGGAGTTTGAAAGTGACATGCCCATGACATGCCCGCCAAAACTCTATCAGTTGTCAGTTTGACAATTTGCGTGTTCCTAAACTGTTACCAGTATACTGACCTAATCGCTTAGGCCAATGATCGCTTAGGTTTAAGATATTTTGATTTATGCCACACTTGACAGTACACTGATATTTTCTAGAAACAACCAATATGTATCCGTGATGCCAACCACGGCTTCAAATAACGTTATTTTTTCATAACGTTACTGCTTCAAGGGCTTAAATAACGTTATGAAAATTTACCCGATATTAAAAATAACGTTAAAAATTGATATTAATAACGGTTAATGTTATAACGTTATATAGGATTTATAACGGTAAATATATGTTCTTTGATAACGTTATAGTCCGTCAAGAAAGTCATGACAGGCGGGAAAATTTTCTAAATTTTTTTCTTTGTATTTTTTCTTTGTATTTTCACACAAATCTCGCAAAAAAGTGGGCTGCGAGTGAGATTTAGTGCACCGTGCACGATCGCATACCTGGTACCAGAAAATAACGTTATTTTACTAAATATCGTTAAAAAAATAACGTTATCTGGCTACCATTATGAAAATAACGGTACGTAACGATATTTTTTCTGTTATTCGATAACGTTATGAAGCCCTGATGCCAACCTACAGATAATTTCAGATCGGTGGGGAACCAATAGAAAATCTAGAAGTGTCTATCGTCGCGCCGTCTGGTGGAGATTAAAAATAAGAATATATGAAATTGATTGTACTGACGGTTCTTGGTGGAAATTCATGTTGAACACTAATAAAACACACTTTTTCTTGCACTTTATCCACTATATTAAGATATTATTATAACTTTTTAACAAATTACACGACCGGTTTCGAAATTATTCATCATCAGGTGTAAGTTTAACGTCGGTAGTTTTAAATTATTAAATATAATCAAAACAAACATTAGGGTTGTCAGCATCATGGTATTTTTTTACAATTTGGTAGAATTTTTATTCCAAATAAGAGTATTTTCTACTAATGTTAAAATTAATATTTAGTTGGATTTACCTATTTTATATTGATAAATTAATAATTTTATGCTGGTAATGTCACAATTACAGATTTCAGAGCCTAAAATTAAGTAATAATTGTTAAATTTCTAAATTATAATTAAAATATGTCACAAACATTTTCTATAAAATTATTAAATGTCAAACAAATTAATATAAACGATGTCAAACCAACAATAATAAAACATAAGACGATACAATTGTCTAATTTCATCACCAATAATTTAATTTAATTGTCCATAATATTAAAATTATAAAAATTAATATCTATATGAATGTCAAATAAATTAAATTAAATTAAATTAAAATATCATGTCAATAAATAAAATATAATGTCCATAAAATTATATAAAATTAATAAATATCATGTCAATAAATTAAATTAGCGGTGAAATGTAAATTGAAATTAATGTATAAGTAATAATAATTTAAATGTCCTGCAATAAAATTGAATTTGATAGGCATGTCTGGTCGTTTAACAAGTTCCCATATTTTTTGTGTCTGTTGACTTCGAGTGCTTCCAGTGCGTCCATTTTCTTGCTTTTGGGTAAAACATGTAGGTATTTAATGTTCTTGTCAGGTTCAAAATTATGGTCATTATTATTTAAATGTTCAGCAAACGTAGATCTTTCTGTTTTCCTTTTCCAAGCTGTGATGTGTTCTTTTATTCTGGTTTTAAATTTCCGCCCTGTCTGACCTATATATATACCTCCACATGTTTCGCAAGAAAGGCTGTATATTCCGCTATTGTCCGTGACGTTAAACTTGTCCTTGTTATTACATAACAGACTTTTTAGGGAACCCGTAGTGTAAAATGCTACTCTGGTCTCCTTGTTTTGTAAGATCCTTTGAAACCTATACGATAAAGGGCCAATATAAGGTATTTTAACCCAAGTGCTATTTGCTTTTTCCTTAAGTCCTGAATTGTCGTATAGCAGTCTTTCGGCCATCCTTCTCCTAGCTTTTTTAAGGATTGTGTCAATAAGTTCACTTTTGTAACCATTACTTACAGCGATATGTCTTATCGTGTCTAGTTCTGTCCTGAAATCATTTATTTCTAGGGGTACATTTAGCTTTTGTTCACCGTTTGCTAAATGTACCCCTAGAAATAAATGATTTCAGGACAGAACTAGACACGATAAGACATATCGCTGTAAGTAATGGTTACAAAAGTGAACTTATTGACACAATCCTTAAAAAAGCTAGGAGAAGGATGGCCGAAAGACTGCTATACGACAATTCAGGACTTAAGGAAAAAGCAAATAGCACTTGGGTTAAAATACCTTATATTGGCCCTTTATCGTATAGGTTTCAAAGGATCTTACAAAACAAGGAGACCAGAGTAGCATTTTACACTACGGGTTCCCTAAAAAGTCTGTTATGTAATAACAAGGACAAGTTTATCGTCACGGACAATAGCGGAATATACAGCCTTTCTTGCGAAACATGTGGAGGTATATATATAGGTCAGACAGGGCGGAAATTTAAAACCAGAATAAAAGAACACATCACAGCTTGGAAAAGGAAAACAGAAAGATCTACGTTTGCTGAACATTTAAATAATAATGACCATAATTTTGAACCTGACAAGAACATTAAATACCTACATGTTTTACCCAAAAGCAAGAAAATGGACGCACTGGAAGCACTCGAAGTCAACAGACACAAAAAATATGGGAACTTGTTAAACGACCAGACATGCCTATCAAATTCAATTTTATTGCAGGACATTTAAATTATTATTACTTATACATTAATTTCAATTTACATTTCACCGCTAATTTAATTTATTGACATGATATTTATTAATTTTATATAATTTTATGGACATTATATTTTATTTATTGACATGAT
This sequence comes from Lysandra bellargus, assembly GCA_905333045.1. Taxonomy (NCBI): domain Eukaryota; kingdom Metazoa; phylum Arthropoda; class Insecta; order Lepidoptera; family Lycaenidae; genus Lysandra; species Lysandra bellargus. The sequence goes on from HG995344.1 coordinate 4,125,041, forward strand.
ATTTTAATTTAATTTAATTTAATTTATTTGACATTCATATAGATATTAATTTTTATAATTTTAATATTATGGACAATTAAATTAAATTATTGGTGATGAAATTAGACAATTGTATCGTCTTATGTTTTATTATTGTTGGTTTGACATCGTTTATATTAATTTGTTTGACATTTAATAATTTTATAGAAAATGTTTGTGACATATTTTAATTATAATTTAGAAATTTAACAATTATTACTTAATTTTAGGCTCTGAAATCTGTAATTGTGACATTACCAGCATAAAATTATTAATTTATCAATATAAAATAGGTAAATCCAACTAAATATTAATTTTAACATTAGTAGAAAATACTCTTATTTGGAATAAAAATTCTACCAAATTGTAAAAAAATACCATGATGCTGACAACCCTAATGTTTGTTTTGATTATATTTAATAATTTAAAACTACCGACGTTAAACTTACACCTGATGATGAATAATTTCGAAACCGGTCGTGTAATTTGTTAAAAAGTTATAATAATATCTTAATATAGTGGATAAAGTGCAAGAAAAAGTGTGTTTTATTAGTGTTTAAAAATAAGAAAACCTCTCATTTAAGTTGAACTTGACTGTATCTCGGGAATAAAGACGGGAAAAGCAGATAATTTCACCAACCTCAGTTTGGTTCCGTAGCTTCGCTTCGAGGGCCCTCTTCTCTTCTTTTCTTGACACAGATTTACACACACACACTCATTCACACTTGGCTGATTAAATAGTTCTATAGGCTATCGCGCATAGTAACGACGTAGAAGTTGATTTTTTTTAGGCGGCGCGTTCGAGCAGAGATTCATTCTGAGAGGCTCGTTTTTGAATACTGACACTCGCGAAGACGACACTGCTTTTTATATAGGTAGGGACGCTCTCGCCGCGTGATTCGTAAACTAGGATTTTTTATTTTTCTACCTTCATTCACAAAAAAGTATTAAATTTTTGAATTCGTTCATCGGTCATATAGCTAGTATAATATAATATGCAGATAATATACAGAATTCATAAATATAATTTTCATAATAAACATACTTAATAATGAGATAGAAATTTCTTGTAACAATAATAGGCTACTTGACATATATTTAATTTCATTGAAAAAATGCATATTTCTAGTAGAACTTGGCCTAGGAAACTGTATTTCACCCTTATCGTGAAATAAAAGCTTATGATTGATAAATAAAATATGATTTTATAAAAATAGGAATTGTACTGACGAAAACGCTTTTGCGGTACTTCCGATCTGGATGTGACGTCATCCCATTTATAATTTAATATCTTTTATTTATCGCGCTCGTTATATGTAAGTTTATTTGTACATAAATAATATGAATAAGCCTAGAAGGATTTATAAAATATATTTTCTTGAATAATTCAAATAAAACACCAGTTTTATATAATTATTATCTCCATTTATTGTAGTTAGGAAATGAAATGGCCAAAACTTTTCTACAAAAGTGTTCAACATTACAAATGATTTCTAAATTCTTTTTCAATTTTTTAAGCACTGTTAGACTCGTACGTTTAGCACATAAAACTTTTTTCAATAAAGAAAGTATAAAATACAAAAACATGACGTCACACTATGGCGGCACAATGGCGGACAGTGTTTTCGGCGCCATATATAGGGCATATTTTTCAATCAACATTTTTATGGGTTTCTACTGTTTAAAATATTAAAATATTAGTTTTTTTAGTGAAAACGAATGATTAAGAAGCGATTAGAATGAAGAAAAAAAATAGGTCAAGTAGCCTATTAGAGCTTGATGACCTCAAGGAGCTTATTCTTTTGTAAGAAACATGCCCATTTTTATGGAATCCGAAAGATAACAATAATCCGTCTTGTTTTGCATGCGTTAAGTTTTTAACGCGCATGTGAGTATTATTGCTTCTGCTGCTTTTCTCTTGTAAAAAAAAAAACTTGTACGAGAGGATCTTCCTTATATAAAAAAGTACTCTGTGGATGCCATAGTAGCTAGTGTATCTGCCTACTTAGGAGATTGCGGGTTCGATTCCCGTGTAAGTCAATCATTTGTAGGTGTTATGTTATTAATATAGGTTTGTTGTCTGCGGTACCCAAATTACAAGCAAGGAATGCTTTGTTCGGGACAAGATTGCGTTGTGACAATGTGTGAGGAATATTATTTATAATTTATTCTTATCTTCTTTTTGCAGAAAAAGGAATAATCTCCCAAGATGCGCAAAACACCGCAGACGTCATCTTATTTTTTGACCAACTTTTTGACTCAATTAATAGAAGCTTCGGAAAAAGGAAGAAGCACAGTAAACCTCTTCTGGGACCTGCGACGCCAAACTCGCCACATCACAAAACATGAATGGAGGCTAAAATATTTTTAAAAAATATGAATATATAAAAATATGAATATATAAGTTTGTGAATGTAAAAACCTTAAATGTGGAGCATGTTCCCACTTTAAATAACTGGGTATGGACACTAGAAGGAATAGAACTACTATTTAAAAAAATTGCTGTGAAGTACGGAGTGACATCGGTTTGGTTGCGGCATCTGAACCAGGATCCAATCGAAATTTTTTTTGGATCGATAAGGAGCCAAGGATGCCGGAACGTAAACCCTACTCCAGATGGATTTGAAGCAGCATTTAGCAGCCTTTTAATAAACAGCCTATCTAGTGTCCATGCCCCTGGGGCAAATTGTGAGGTGGATAATTGCCATGCTTTGCATGAAGTTCTCATCACAAGCGGGGCCTGCAAAGAACAAATAAACTGCGAGCTGTCTAAGATTCCGGACATAGAAATTATACCCCTTGAAGACAAAAGTGACCCCCGAATAGTTGGGGGGCTACAATATGTTAGCGGTTATTTTGTTAAAACCGCTAAGAAGAAAGTCTTCAATTCAAGGGTTGTAGTGAATGCAAAAAAAAACTTAATGTCCGATCAGGAAGGAGAGTATTTAAAACGTAGAGAGTACGCTAAATGCTAATATAAAATGGCTTTGCAGTCCCAGCGACTCTCTCTTGAATTGTGTTTCGAATCTGCAGGATATAAATTACACAATAATTAAAAAGCGCTTAGATAAAAAATATTTAAAAAAAATAATTAAAACAGTGATATTTATTCACATACAATTTGATTTCTTAAAATGTGAACTGCATAAAGAAAAAATAATCGATTTTTTAATCAATATATCCTGCAGATTCTTCATTTACAATTACTGTAAGAATATAAATAGAATATTAATGAATAGGAGAGAGTGTGATGATGATACGGATTTGTTTATGCTGAAAGCGAAAAAATTATATATGAAATGTTTTAAAAGAAAAAAATAAATTATATCAATTACGGTTGTCAGTGTTTTATTTATTGAAAAACATCCTATAAAAAGAAACAAAAAGCAACCTAAACCCAGTAACCAATGCTATATGTAGGTATATATATTGACAAAAAGTTGTCAAAACCTACTTCCAGAGAGCGCCACTTGTCTTACCCTATTTGGCCGTCGAGTTGTACCTCTATTCCTATATATAAAAAAGTACTCTGTGGTACTGACGGTGATAATATTGACCGTATAATTCACGCCGGCGATTTAAGATGGCCGCCCTTTTTTATCGATTTGATTTCGATTCAACTGTGTCAATCTCTATTGACATAAGTTCCGTTTCATGCATCTGACATTTTTCAAATATTTTCGTAACAATAATTTTATACTCCTATTTCAAAGTTAATATTTATAATTTTATATCAATAAGTTAGCATTTAGCAACTTTTCATTTTTATTCATTTACAATTACAGGAAATATTTATTTTTGTAGATGGAATATAATTTATTACATTCTGATTTTTTTTGTTTTCTTGTAAAAAAAATCCGTAGCAAGGAATATGAGAACTGTCACCCATCAGTGCCTCCAGATTCACTGTAATTACAGTAGATTTACTGTATTTTGGACTTTTCTACTGTCTACTGTAATGATAAAATACAGTGTAGGATTTTACTGTATTTCAATTCCGATAAAATATATTTGCGTTAAACGAAACGCAGACATGGTTTTTGACCCGGCCTTTGACCTCGAAAGTAGTCTTTTGATGGGAAATGGGAATTCCCCGAATCAAATCTGTATACAGTAAAGAAACTAACAAAAACGTGTCGTCTCTGGACTCTGTCTGACATAGGAAAATACGAGCAGCATACGTATCATGAAGCTGTAAATCATTTTAATTGTAATTTAAATAAAAAAGATGAAAGATGATAATGGAGACAGCAAATTTCATCTTCTGCCGCGATTTATGCTTCAAATATTATCTTTGCCTCACTCTAATGCCGAATGTGAGCGTAAGTTCAGTGAGATAAATAATATAAAAACGAAGCAGAGGAACTGCCTAATCACAGATACCATTAAAGGAAATATGTTATCCCAGCAAGCCATTCGTCGACGTTCAGAAAATTGTGTGGATTTCAAGCCCACAAAAGAAATGATTTCTAAGATGACGTCCAAAATATATCAGAAGCATGAAAATATTATTTTTGAATAGGTACATGATTAATAAATGAATAAAAAGTGCTATAAATATTGTAGTAAATCAATCATTGTTTTCTTTTAAATCTGTAAAATTTTACTGTAATTCTACTGTATTTAGTAAGTCTAATTTATTTATTTTTTTTAGGATTCCCTGTATTTTTTCACTGACAACACTGTAACTTCACATTTTGAATCTGGAAGCACTGCACCCATATCATCTTAGAACGAACAAACTATAATTAATGAAAAACGAAAGGTAAGCCATTGTAAAATGTAAATGTAACCGTAAATTGATAAATTGAAGCAAAACATAACTATGTCATACCATACCATGTTCTAATACAAAGTATGTCGTAGTATTATTTGCATATTTGTACAATAATTTACAACATAAACAACTATATTAGTATGAAAAAGATAGATTATTATTTCATAGAAAATATTATAATGTATAACAGTATGCAGTTAATTTGGAAAATGTTAAAATGTGTATATTGTTTTATTGTAATAATACATAAGGTTGATAAGTATAATTAATAATTTATGTCAACTGTATGGAAATGTAGTAAATGAAAAATGTTTCATTAATTCCCTGTACCGTTATTCGAAGCTTATTTAATTGAGATAGGCACTACGTTTCCCGCCATTATATCCATACTTTTGACTTCCGGTTACTCCCACTTTCGTCCCACCATGGTGAAGAGGTAGGGAGAGTTTATAAAAGCGAGCTAACTCGTCTGCCAGTTCATTGGCGTCTTGTTTCCCGCCCGATACGGTAGTGTTTTTGTACACAGGTATAAGTGCAATTTATTTCAAGGAATTACACAGGTATGATTGATTTTATTTCAAGGATAAATATTAAATAAATATCTACAGGTATGTTATATTCTTTTAATATATTTTAATTATATGTGAAATAAAAATGAAAAAGTAAGTACTATTTTTTTTATATAAGTACTAATTTAATAATTTATTTTGTTAATATAATGACAATTGGTTTTTAATTATATTTTTTAATTAATTATTACTATCGATGAAGTATAAAATATTTGTATCATATTTTTCTTTAACGATTTTTCCGTTCAAATAAAATTTTGGTTATTACTTATTACTTACAAGTTTATAAACAATTTTAGTTTAATATAATGAAATTATTAATTTAATGACAAGCTTTTCAGCATTTTATTTTTAGGATGAATGAAAATGCTAGTAAAATATGTGAAAATTTCGAACCTGCACCGCGATGTGTTGTTTATGACGATTCGAATAATTTCTAAATTCTAACTCCGATAGTGATAGTTCATCCACTAGCTCTTCAGACTCGGCTAAGCACCGTAGCAAAAAAAAGGAGGGGGCAAACGCAGGTGTCACTCAGACCGTAATTATACAAACGGATGTAAAAAGAAATTAGTGACTTAACAAAATTTTTAGCTAACCAATAATAATTGCAGCCGCATCAGAATAATACTCAGTATTTAAATAAGGTAAAAGACAATATATATGGAGTTTTTCAATAAAGGCGAAACCTATATGACGATATTCCTGAAAAAGTTTAACTAATTTAAAGGAACCATTGGTTCTTAAATCCTCAGAAAAACATTTAAAGCTTTTATGTAGTCTCCAACATCTAGACGACGCCTCTTGTAGTGATATAAGGTAGTCAGAGGCACAAAAAACTTATCTATCATCTCCAGGATTCACGAGCTTGGAGACTAATGAAGAAGTTCTAAATCTCCAATCCTCTCGCCATAAGGCTTTTGGAGCGCTTACTGTGTGCGTCATAGATCAACGCAACTCACTACAAAAACCACTGACGTCACAAAATGGTTTAAAGAGGAGAATCCTGATTATACAGGTATTAATAACAAATTATCAGTGGGCTAAAATGGTCGCTTTGGAGAATCATATTATGAATCATAATATGATTCATTTTTTAATGGCATCAAAATCTCTGCAGTCTGCTTGCAATTCATGACTAGTAATTTGTACTAATTTTACATTCGTCAGATTGACTGTTTTGACGATTCAGTTTCTGAATTGATTTTAGAGGAATTGCAAAATGCGACCATTTTAGCTCCGCTGAACTTTTTTCTGAAGGTGAGTATCAGAGAATCTCCTCAGATATGTTGCAGATTATGTATGTGGTCACCGACGAGAGGCTATAACAAAACAAGTTCGCGATCCGACGATAAATACGTCAGTGTTTTTGGCCTCTCAGGAATTATCGCGTGGGTCACCTTGCAGGCAGAGGGTAAAAAGCCCAGCGTCTCCTTCCAGGAGCACGCATTTCATAAAAAACCCTTACAGGGTTGTTGTGGTTGTTACCCAAACGATCTGCCCCCGCAAGCTAGCAGTCATCACAGCTCTCATTCAGTCCTATCGAGTAATCGTGGGTCATTTCGTGGACGTGGCACATCACGTAACCACTTTAAACGGGCAAACAGAGGATCTGGACATAAACGTGTCGCCTCGCCTTCCCGCAACACCGGTGATGTTAAGCGACGTCGTTTTTGACACGAAATATCAGGCCGGCCGTCTCGCTCAATATGTTGATCAATGGAGGCAGTTGGGAGCACCAGAAACAATACTGAAAATGATTTCCAGGTATCGTATACCATTTCGCAAGAAGCGCCCCTTATTCATGTGGGGATGCAAAATTTTTATTAGTACGCAAAACGGACGGTACTGGCGGTACTGCACAGCCTGTCTTCAACTTAAGGGTTCTGAATCACTACATCAAAACAACTTCTGAACATGTTTTGGGTTTCATATTTTCTTCAGCCGGGAGACTGGCTGTGCAAAGTGGATCTGTCGCAGGGTAGGTCACAGGCATACTTTCACATTTGAGTCTCATAGATTCTAACGCCCGATATATCAAAAGCAACTTTGGGATACGACGGTGTCTACCATTGACTGAGTTCTGCTCCAAGAGCTTTTGCGACAATAACCAACTGGATGGCTCAAATTCTTCGCAAAAAACGGGTATTCGTAACATGGTTTATCAGGGCGATCAAAGCGAGCCCTAGTATATCCCACAACCTCTACATTTTGTGGTACACTTTACGGAAAGACTATCACGCCTGTTGATTTGTGCTTTAACATAGTAATATGTCAGTCAAGGTGTGACGACGCGAGCCCTCGCAAAGCTCGGTTTTTAGCTAGTTTAGATTATTTTTAATAGCCTACCAATCGGCAAATGAGTTAAGGGGACATAATAATATGTTCATGTTGCCGTACAAACCTTGGAATTTTTAGGATAGATTATCAACAAGGAAAAAGCGATTCTTGTTCCATTTGAGTCAATAGTTAGTGGAATCCTACTACTAATATAAAGCGATTTTCGATAGAGAAATTACAAACTCTAAAAACCAAAAAATTTGTAAAATTTATAATAAGCAACGTGTATCCCTTAAAGAGATACAGAGCTTAGTTGGTTTATTAAACTTTGCTAGTTTTACTGTACCCACAGGTCGGCTCAATTTCCGCGCGCTTTTGATGCTGTTCAAGAGAATTTTAATATCGGACACCAGATGACATACGATTCCGGCAGACGCCAGAAACATTTTGGATTGATGGCTCGAGAATTGCCGTAAGCCTTCGGCTATTTATGTCTTCAGCATTGCATTATCTTTCAACTGAAACTGATGCTTCTGACATCGCATGGGGCGCTCGTCTTAATATTTAAGTCTGACCTGTTTTTGGTCGCAAGACGAAATCATGCTCCGTTGTAATCAGAAAGAAATATTAGCTATAATCTATATTAAAAGTTTTTCAGTCATAATAAAATAATGACTAATAGTACAGTAATTTTAGTACAATGCGACAATAAAACTGTAATCGCATACCTTCGCCACGAAGGCGGCACCAAATCTCAAACTTTTTTACAAAATTTTCGAAATTTAGAAGTTTTTCACATTCCAGGGATGTACAACAGCCACGCCGACCATTTGTCAAGACTTCGTCGGAACCCAGAGGGCATCTGACGTCTGAATGGACAAAAAAAAAAAAAATTTCCGCAGATAGGGCATTCCAGTAATCGACTTCTTTGCTTCCAGTCGGGTGCATGTGGTAACGAACTACATTTCTCTCGATTTAATCGACCCTGGGGCGCTCTTTCTATACTCCTTTTTACTGCAGTGGATTTTCCAGTTAGCTTGGATATTTCCGCCAGGCGCCACCGTGTCTAATACCCAAAGTTTTGAATCATCTCAATCACGCATAGGGATTATACTTGCTGGTAGTCCCCCGCTGTAGCAAAGTCTACTGGCGCGCAGATCTGAAAGCCCGAGGGATTGCCGCCCCATATACAGTTCCTCATCATCGTGTCGACGGGTCTGCCACCACCCGGGGTCCACAAGATGACACTGGAAGTTTGGAAATCCGAAATGTGGGGGTGGAGTCAACGCATAAGAACCTGGAGCGAACGGTAAGTAGATCTGCTATGTAAGTCATGGCGTAATTCTACACAAAAAAGCTTATAATGTTGCTTGGAAACGATGGCTACACTGGCTAAGTCGATTCATGTAATCCACGGGGTGAATATGTAGCCAGGTTTTTTATCAGACCTTATCAGAACTTATCTTATAACACTATTGTTTTACACAAGTCTTTTGTTTATAACCGAACTCTTTATAACCGAATTGAGCTGGAGTAAATAGTTCTAATATTACAGTTGAGCAAATGTTAAAATCCATAGCTTTACAAAAACCTACAAGCTCAAAACCACCAATATGGAATATAGATACTTTGGCATCACATCTAAATAATTACACTCTAGAACTTGACAACCCTTTTCAAGTACAAAGACATACGTAAGTTTTACTGCTCTTATATGTTCTGGTAGATGAATTCATGATCTAACCCTGCTAAAGATTGATAATGACCATTGTACACAAAATACTAATGAAATAATATTTTGGCCATTCTTTGGTTCAAAAACGGACTTTTCTGATTACAGGCAATCTGGTTGGAGTTTGACTGATTGACCCAATACTGTTTATTGGGTCATAAGAATTATTGAGGTACTCGAGTCTAGGCGGAATACAATTAATTTACATAATTTATTATTACTTGCAGAGGTCAGATTAAACCTGCCTCAAGGACCATTATTTTTAGGGTGGATCATATCCCTTTTCAAAGATGTGGGTATAACTGCCACGCCGGGAAGTATTCGATCAGCAGTTGCATTGAAAAATTGGGTAAACAATTTTCCAATAGAAAAAGAATATTTAGGGGAAATTGGCGATCCCATAGTATACTATTTGATTTATATTATAATTTCAGTTACTATTTGATTTATATTATAATTTTGTATTTTGTATCTTTCACATTGGCGTCTAAAATACATTCTATAAACTTTCGATCCCACCAGGCGATAACAAACAATTCTCAATTAAATAAGCTTCGAATAACGGTACAGGGAATTAATAGTGGCGTTTTACCTACCAATAAAACGCATATTAATTTACTTACCTTATTCGAAGCTTATAGTTTAAATTCTGCCTGGTGAGTTAAGACGCAATAAACTGGCAGACGAGTTAGCTCGCTTTTATAAACTCTCCCTACCTCTTCACCATGGTGGGACGAAAGTGGGAGTAACCGGAAGTCAAAAGTATGGATATAATGGCGGGAAACGTAGTGCCTATCTCAATTAAATAAGCTTCGAATAAGGTAAGTAAATTAATATGCGTTTTATTGGTAGGTAAAACGCCACTATTAATTTCAGATTTTTAGGTCCCTATACTAGTTTGCAACATTTTAGTCTGCAAGCAATAGCTGTTATGGAGATTTTAGGAGGAGGAGGAAGGTATGGGATTATGAGTGGTACGGCCACCAAGGAAAAATCCTCTGATCAAGACGTGAGGTGGTATGCAGCTGGCCTGAGCCCACGCGATAGATTTCAGCTGTCGTATACAGGGTGTAACAAAACAAAGTAATGATACTTAAGTGTGTATGTATAAAGGTGCGCGTCCATTGGATCGGAATCGGAGCGTAGGTACGCAGCGGACGGATTTGTTGCTTTACTATTTATGGTATTGACTACTGTGAACTGCACTAGAAGTACTGGAACGTCATTCTGCGCCTGACAAATATATGACTACACGACGCGCCGTCCGCACCGTACGTCCCGATTCCGACCTGGTGGACGCGCAGCTTTAATCCCCTCCCTATATAGAGTTTACTGTATAAGCCAATCAAGTAGTTAGTAGAGTAGCATAGACAGCTATTCTATTATACTTATAAATAAAATACATAAAACTGTACTGTAATATTATAAATAGAAATCAACAAAAGGTTGTGGATTAAATCTGTTTTATTGTTTAATTTACCTTATTACTTATTTATTTAGCTATGTACAATATTTTTTATTGAAATAAAACATTTATTTGAGCTCATTTCTTTTTTATTTAATTTTTTTTTAATTTTTAGTATGTTTAGAGTGAAAGGTTTTGCACTTAAAAATTTCTAGTTTAGTTTCAAATTAAAAAAAATAACGGATGTTTATTTTTTTTCTTCTAAGTCCAACCTCTTGTTACGTAGTATACAGTTTACATCCTCTTTGTTTTTATCCGCCACCCGGCAAATTTTGCATTTGCAGTCGTTTATCGTTTTCATTGTTATTATTCCGCAATTAGGAAAATATTGAATGTTTTTCCGACTTTCAAGTCGAAAAACTTAAGACTACAAAAATATATTATAATATTCATAAAAGTGCCAAATAGGTTCACCAAAGAAAAATGAACGAGCTACCGTACCAGGCGGAATATGCCAAAACTGGTAGAGCATCGTGCAAAGCATGCAAACAAAAAATTGATCAGGGTACCTTAAGGCTGGCCATTATGGTTCAGGTAAGGGAATTTTACAAATACCTATTATTTCAATAACAATGTTATTAAAATTTTACCCATCAATCCTCAAGCGGCACCCGTCTGTCGCATAACAATTGAAAATAAGCTGTCGATTATGATCCCACGGGCCACGATTGAGGTATGACATGTATTACGATTCCTATAATATGAAGGTTTGTAAGTAATTAGTACACCACTCTAAAAGGTGCTCAAACTCATCTCAAACTTACATTCTGTGTGACTAGAAACAATAGGCTAAATCAGCGGTCGCGCCCGCGAACGTTTTACTTGCGGCCCGTGAATGTTTTGAGAATAAGTTTTAAGTATGTACTTATCAAAAAGTAAAAACAATGTTTTTTAATATTGCCATCGTTAAACGTAGCTGTTTGTGTCGTTTTGTAATAAAAAGTTTGTTTAATGTCTGAATCTCCTTATAATAAGTACTCTCTCTTACAGACAGCTCACTTTTTACTACTGCCATACATCAGAGAGGTTGAACTTTTTTTTATTGTGATTTAGAAAAGCCCTGATTATGCGTAACTAGGTATTGGCCTTCTAGGGTTAAAATACTAGGCCTGCGGCCCACCTCTAGTTTGTTTCGCCACCTTGTGGCCCTAGCCTGCCAAAAGGTTGCCGACCGCTGGGCTAAATCACTGATAAACAGTTAACCTGCCTTTAAAAGATTTTTTTCCAAAAAGGAAAATTGGAATTATTTAGTTACATTAGGAATACAGCTTGTTTTTAATGTTAACTATCAAATCTTATACCTTTAAACGAACAATTCTTGTACATATATATATATATATATATATAATTGGAATCTCGGAAATTTAGTATATATGGGGTTTTGGGCGATAAATAATTTTCATAAAATGTCATTTTATGTGTGTTTTTTGAATACCGAGCGAAGCTCGGCCATATAGCTAGTGTACATTAAATTAAGAAATAATCTATTGTACATTTGATAGTAAAGTTCAGTTTTGTTTTTATTTCCATTAAAAAAAATAAAAATTGAATCCTCAGGATAACGGAACACTAAATAAATTTTTCTTTTCAGTCAGCATTCCATGATGGAAAACAACCCAACTGGCATCATGAAGAATGCTTCTTTAAGAAGAAGTGTCCTTCTAGCATGAGCGAAATTGCTAATTTCAATAAACTAAGTAATGCAGACCAGAAAAAAATTAAAAGCAAGCTAGGTAAACTTTATTTTGTTTATTGTGTGTGAGAAATATTGCTGTTAATTATTTTATTATTTTTAAAATGCTCTGGCTTATAATATGAATTTATTTATACAGCATCTCTCTAATTACTAATACATAGGAATATGTTTGTTATGCAATCTGTTTCTATCGGCAGCTAGTGGTACTGGTGGAATTGTGATGCCAGAAGAAAAAGGAAAGAAAGGAAAAGGGAAGAAGAGAGACAATAGCGACACAACAGCTTTGGCTAATTTTTCAATAGAGTACTCCAAGTCTAGTAGGGCTTCTTGTAAACACTGTGATATTAAGATTTGCAAGGTATGATTATATTCATATTATCTTTTTTTTTGTAATGTTTTCTCTTACTACTGAAATGTGCCTCAAAATGTCTTTAATCTTAATAAAATATTTTCAGGATGAAATCCGCATATCTAAGTTAGGGTATGACCCCAAATTTGGTGACTATCCAATGTGGCACCATGTTAAATGTTTTGCAGAGAAAAGAGATGAATTTTTATTCTTTGCTGGAGGTGAGATCATTCCAGGCTTTAAAAGTCTCAGTAAAGAAGACCAGCAAATGGTAAAAGATGAAATCAAGTAAGTGTGAAAATTTCATTATTATTATAATATATTTTTAATTACAATTTTATGTGTCATGTGTTTTACATGTGTTATGTGTTTTACATGGTCCAGTTTTTTTTTGAGGGGAAATACTTTGCGTATCCCCCACCCCCTCGCGGGGGAAGGGGCGGGGATATGTAGGACTCCCTACAAGAGGTCTACCCACTAAAACCCCCCCAGACCTCCAGCATGCGCCTATAGTGCGGGAGGGACGGGTACCGCAGAGCACTTCAACTCTGCCCCTGCCCACGTGCAGCCGTAACCGGCATCCTCTTCCAGCGATTTTGGCCGCTGACCTCACCGAGAGCCCCCCCGGGTTATAGAGGTCCAGTGTGATTTAGAGAAATTAAATAATATGTTAACAATTTCAGAGCATTGAAGATGGACGAAGTTCCTGTTAAAAAGCTTAAGTCTGAACCAAAAGACAAACAAGAGATAAAAGAGGAAAAGGCTTTTATGAAAAAACTTGAAAAACAAAATAATGATTTCCATAAACACAGGAATAAACTGAGTGAGCTGACCAAGCAGGAAGTTATTGATTTGCTTGAGAGTAACTCACAGGCTGCTCGTGTTGGCATTGATGCGGTATTGTTTTGCTATTCTCTTTTATGTCTATGAAAATTATTGCAACACTCCAGTTGAGCTGTTGGCAGAGGCGGCGCAAAGCGTGGGCGGTGTGGGCGACCGCCCACGGCCTCGCAGTCCTAGGGGCCTCGCGCCCCTTGGACAGCGCATTTTTATAGGATTTACGAGTAGGTATCAAAAAATATTACAACAAAAACTTCTTGCATCATCCAAAATATAGCAAACATGTTGCAAAATATTTCTTGCCCACATAAAATTTGGGTCTGGCGCTGCCACTGGCTGTTGTTGGCATACACTTTATAATATTTTGGTCTTTTTGTTTTAAAAGGAGTTCATTGCTATTACATTGTCTTTCTTTGCTGTATATTCTTTCCTACAGTTATTTAAGCAATCTGTTGTTAATGAAGTATGCTGTATGACAGACTGCTTGTCATCCCTGCATATGTTTCTCAGGGAATATACTTGCAAACTAAATGCACCAAAAGTACATGCAATAAAATGAAACTGCATTTTTCTTTTCAGAATCTAGATGCTTTGGCTGATTGTATGACATTTGGTGTTCTGAAACCATGCCCAGAGTGTGGAGGACAATTAGAGTTAGATACTTTTCATTACAAGTGCACAGGTAAAATCCATACTTCCATACTTACTAATATTATAAATGCGAAAGTGTGTCTGTCTGTCTGTCTTTCTGTTACCTCTTCACGCCCAAATCGCTGCATCGATTTTGCTGAAATTTGGCATGGAGATACCTTGAGTCCCGGGAAAGGACATAGGATACTTTTCATCCTGTAAAAATTTACGGTTCCCGCGCGATAAACTAATTTTGGCGCAACGGAGTTGCGGGCATTATCTAGTAAAGTATAATGCTGTACAGCAAGGCTGCTCAACCCCAGGCCCGCGGGCCACATTATGGCCCGCGAAAGAATTTTAAATGGCCCGCACAAGAAAGTTTTGCATATCCCGCCAAACTGAGAAATCCCGCCTAATTGGCTGCCGCGAAGGAAAGAATTTACTACCTACTACGCTGTTCGTGCGGTCATACCTACTATGCGGTTCCGCGCACTTCCTGACAGTCTCAGTCTTCTGGAAATTGGTACCAAAAGAAGACTTTTCTGCAATAACTGATCTAGCGCTACTGTTTTTATGTAGTTTTGAATTAACATAATATGTCTGTGAAAAAGTGTTTTCAGACCTTAATTATGTTAAAAATAAATACCGCACATCATTAACTGAGCAACATATTTCTGACTTGTTGCTACTGTCAACATCAGATTTATCACCCAACATAAATAAATTGATAAAAGACATACGACTGCAAAAATCTCATTATTAATATAAAAAAATAAAATGCTTATAACCCATTGAAGTTTGATCGGTATTACATTTAATTAAGCCTAAGTTAATGGCCCGTTATAAATGTCGGAATCCACCATTTTGCCCCACTGTAAAAAAGGTTGAGCAGCCTTGCTGTACAGTTATTGTACAGGAGTGATTTAACTTTTAAGATACAAATTACAATGTGTAAGCGAGATAGACGATGAAAAGAAAGATATGGGAGTGGTTTTACCTCACTAGTTTAACACCCCAAAGAATGTTACCACAACACATACCAGCTTTCTTATAATGATCTAATGTAAATGTTCAGCCTGGAGAAATTTAACTAACATGGCACTTTATAGGAAATAAAGACAACTAGAAAAGTTGGGCTGCTCTTTTTTAATGGGATGTATTGTCTTTTTTTAAGGTGATATTAGTGAGTGGACAAAATGTAGGTATGTAACTAAAGAGCCCAAACGAGCTGTGATGAAAATTCCCGAGGCTTATAAAGCAAAGTCCGCCTTCCTAAAGTTCAAGTCTAAGGTTGGCGTTCGAGTATTTGAGGTGGAGCCTCCACCAACTTTGCTTGTTGTGAAGAAGGAGGAAGCTAACGGGTAAGATTATAATCTTTGTTAAGAATCTTATTTTTTATGTCTCAACCCATAACTGTATTGTAGATATTCAACATACATAACTAGTATCGTGAGGGCCTCTATAATACCAGTTCTTTAACTCTTAATTGTGTCGTTTGTTGCAATAGTGAATTATCTCCATGCAATTAAGTTTTGAGAAATTAAGAGTTTTGTTATCATTGTGAATTTTATTTTAAAATATTAATTTTTTCTCGCTTTTTTTTTTGGTAAAAAAAGTGGGCCCCGTGCGAGTTTCTTACGCCGGTTTTTCTCGCCGGGTTAGTTCCCGAACCAGTGGTAGGCACCGTAGTATTAACATTCTGAAAGCATTTTCTTAAAATCTATTCAGAATTAAAACAAATTTTTTTTTATAGTTAATTAACATGTAGAAAAAAAAAATTATTCAATGTTTAATATATTTTTTATTGTAAATATCAAATGAAATCTATACATTTAGTAAAACTGTAGAAATGAAGATTCTGTACATTAAAAGATATTCAAAAAATAATAAGCGGAGGGTGTCAATACATCGCTATAGAAGCCAAAAATGTGGTCAGTTTTTTTGTCTGTCTGTCTGTCTGTATGTTTGTTCCACTATCACACGAAAACTACTGATCCGATTTGAATGCGGTTTTGTCAGATATATTTGTCTTCTTCCAACTTAACATCTCATGTATAAAAAATTTTCTCCCCACCCCTCTAAAGGGACAAAAGGGGGGTCAGATTTTGTATAAAACTTTTGCTTTAACACGAAAACTACTGAACCGATTTGCATACGGTTTTCGCAGATATATTTGCCTTCTTCCAACCCAACATCTGGTGTATAAAAATCACCCCCCCCCCCCTGAGAGGACCAAAGATCAGATTTTTTTTCTTTAATGACTTTTTTTTTTGGACTTACTTCATATTATTAACTATTTTTCCAACTTAACATCTGGTGTATAAAATTTTTCCCCCCACCCCTCTTAGGGGACAAAAGAGGGGGTAATATTTTGTATCAACTGATGAAGTAGAAATACTATGATGGCAAAACAACGTTTGCCGGGACAGCTAGTATTATCTAAATATATAAAACTCAAAGGTGACTGACTGACATGGTGATCTATCAACGCACAGCCCAAATCACTGGACAGATCGGGCTGAAATTTGGCATGCAGGTAGATGTTATGATGTCGGCATCCGTTAAGAAAGGGTTTTGATCAATTCTACCCCCAAGGGGTTAAAATAGGGGATGAAAGTTTGTATACTTATTAAAGCGGGCGAAGCCGCGGGCAATAGCTCGTATTAGTATATAGTTACTTAAAAATAAGACGAAGTTATTTTAACTTCACTTTTATAGTGAATAGCAGTACAAATCTGTTCCTAGACTAAACAAAATAGAGACATCTACGTCGCTATAGTGGTATCAGTGGAGTTGCTTCATTTTTATATTGAAAGATCTGATACATTGTGAGCCCACTATGGGAAAATAAAAACTTTTTTATATTATGGAGTTACACCACTATTACAATGACGAACAAAATTAGTGGCGGTGCTAGGTCATATCTCTGTCTTTAGGGAATCCAATCTACTGTTCTGAGCTTCTCAAACTTCTAAGAATTTCTTAGGAATAAAATTTTACAGGCCAAAAAATGTTTCTTGTTTCAGTGAGAATAAGAAACCACTGCCCCTTCCACCATTGAAGAATTTGCAATTTTACCTGCACGGGAAGCTTAAAGCACCCAAAGAAGAAGTGAAGAATCGCATCTTGAAATTGGGAGGACTTGTGACTAGCAAACTTACTGATACACTTGCAGCCGTTGTGTCCACCAAAAGTGAAGTTGAAAAGATGAATCCAAAAATGCAAGATATCCAATACTTTTCTATAGAGGTAAGGTATCTTTAAATTATTCTAACTTTTTATCCATTAATTATGTAATTTTACTTATTGTTAAATGAATGTTGAGATATTATAAACACGAAATTATGTGCGTCTATCTTTCACCGCTTCATGTCTAGCCTCTGAACCAATTTTGATGATATAAATATGGATAAACTATGAATAGTATGTAGTATGAATAGTATAATAGTTTTTGTTTGAATTTCTGCTAGAACTAAGTTGTAGGAAACATCTGGTTGGATTATCAAATTTTGTAATGGTTAACAATGTAATAACATTGCTCTAAACCTCATTTTATGCCCTTGTTATTTCTAGGTAGTAGAAGAGAGTTTTCTAGACCTTATCGATCCAGCCACTGGAACAATCGCTAAAACTCTAGAACTTATTAAAGAAAATAATATTGCTGGTTGGGGATCTGATGTAAGTATCTAAATTATTTTATAACTAAAGCGTCATTTAAATATGAAATCGTTTATGTAATAATTATATTTAAATCGGCAGTTTCACTTTTTTTTAATTAATTTTCCGGACAATATTTGTTGTCTCCCTTTTTTTATGAAACAGAGAATTTGAGAGTATAAAAAAATTGTAATAACATCGCATTATCATTACAGCCAAAACAGCGCGTGCCGCAAGATGTAATAGACGGCAAATCAATTCCAAAATCTGGCAGTATGTACAGCAAACCAAAATTCACCATTGAAAAGTTGAAAATTAAAGGTAACCCCATTTCTTATCTTTATCCTACCTTATTATTGCTGCATCTATGTAGGCGCAAAACGCGGGAGGTGAGATAACAAATAGCAAGAGAGACAATTATACCCTGTTGAAGTTATGGACGCACATAGTAATTTATTAATTGCCTAGATCTAGAATCTAGATGGAATCATGCATGATTTATAGAGGACCCTGTCTTTATACGCATGTATCTAAGCTATAATTATACATATATATTTTTATGTTACGCTGATTACGTTTGGTGTAAAATTACGGCGCTACACAGTTTTAAATGTATATTACAAAGTTCACTTGATAAATAAAGACCCTTTTGTATAGGATATCCCTATATTTGATATTTTCATTAGTACACTGATGCGAGAAAACGCGTAAAATTCTGCGTTGCGGCGTCAGGATACTAACGCGAACGGCTTGTAACTTGTATAACCTATCTTCAGGGCTCCGAAACCTGGTTAGTGGTTAGTCTTCGCGATTCTGTTCGTTAGAAACGCCATACATTTCCAAAAGAGCATTTTCATTTCGAATCTGCTCTGAACGTACCGAAATATTTAGTCCTGGTTTTGTTCAAAGAGCTAAATAAAACTGCTCCTGCTCATAATACCGGTTACCATACCAAGTACCATAGAACCGTTCGCGATTATTGTTCGCCCCGCCCATACACACACCACGACCCTCACCCATTGTCCACACATTCAAAACAAATAATCAAGTTATGGCCTATTAGTTATTAGATGGTGCACTAGAAAGGAATAGATTATATTATCATTTCACTAGTTACTTTCCCTATCTTACAGGCGGCACCGCGGTCGACCCCGACTCGGGACTGGCGGACGTGGCGCACGTGTACACGGACCGCGATGGGACCAAGTACACTGTCACGCTCGCCAAAACCGACGTCGTCGCCGGCAAGAACTCCTACTACAAGCTGCAGGTGCTCAAAGCCGATGATAAAGACAAGTAAGAGTCAGTTCTATAAGGCCTCAGCCTTGAATTTTGCGGGCAGCGGGGCGGAAGCGGTGACGGTGGTGAAGCCGTCTAGTACGCCGCGCGCCGCTCGCCGCGACGCTGCTCTAAAATCTTTATATTAGAATGCGTCGCTCCCGCGCCGCCACTGCCACCGCCCCGCTGCCCGATTTCGAGGCTGAGGCCTAATAATTATTATTATTAATTACATTAAATGTAGAATTGCTAATATCATGTAGGATCTAATGACATGGGCGTAGCGAGGTACGGGCAGGGGGCAGCTGCCCCCTACAAGAGCGATCGGTTGCTAATGCTCATGAGTTTCATACCTAAACGTGGAGCGGAGAGAGTTGCGAGGTGAGAGGGGAGGCATTCAATCCCAGTTCGCTCGCTAAATACTATTGTGAAATTCGAAGTTTAGGATTCCGCCCCCTCCCCCCTATATAGAATCCTGGCTATGCCCATTTCTAATGATCGATCGTTTTTTCTTCACCACAGCGCGTTCATAAATAATTCCGCTATAAGTTTTCCTTTGAAATAAAATAAGAGTCACACTATGACAAAGTTTCCATCATGGCTGCTTTGCGAGGAATGTTTTTGGGAACCAATAGAATCGCTTTGCCTGACTTCACTGATCGCAACGATTGTATTGAAAACTTTTAAAAAACTTAAGATTATAGAAAAATAATTATATGTTTTAATATCATGTTTCAGATTTTGGCTGTTTAGATCTTGGGGCAGGATCGGTACACCGATCGGCGGCGTCAAAACGGAGGATTGTAAGTCTCTGAACGAGGCAATCAATAAGTTCGAAAATCATTACTTAGAAAAGACAGAAAACCCATGGGAAATGAGGCATGACTTCAAAAAGGTAACTTAATTATTTTATGACACTGTCAAATTATATATAGCGACAATGCAATATTTTCACAATTTTAAAATCTAGGTATTAATGAAAAGTGAAAGTTATTTTAAACATGAAATAAATAAAAAATCACCTATGTTTTATTACCAACTGTAATTTTAAACCGATCATTTAAAAATATATCAATCTAACGATTTCAACAGTGACATTACTACACCTACTGACTACACCAAGTGAGCGCATATCAAGATTTTCGTAGCCACTAAGACCAACATACAATTTTATTACAACATTACACAAATAATATACTGACTTGAATTATTCAGTATTTGAGTACTAATTTACATATTACTATTAGCTGTTTGGCGATTCTTTGTATATAAAAATTTGTTTTTAGGGTTCTGTACCCAAAGGGTAACAATGGGACCCTATTACTAAGACTTCGTTGTCTGTCCGTCTGTCTGTCTCCAGGCTGTATCTCAAGAACCGCTATAGCTAGACTTCTGAAATTTTCACAAATTGTGTATATCTGTTGCCGCTATAACAACAAATACTGAAAATAAAATAAAATTAATATTTAAGGGGGGGCTCCCATACAATAAACGTGATTTTTTCGGCCTTTTTCGCTCTATATCAATTATGGCAAGAGGTAGGCACTTGAATTTTTCACACATTCTTTTGTTATATGTGTACTTTTATATTTTATAATGGTATAAAATTACACATATTTAATTATTTTTATAATAATTTAAGGGGGGCTCCCATACAAATAAATACAATTTTTAGCCTATTTTTGCTCTGTATTGGTACGGAACCCTTCGTGCGCGAGTCCGACTCGCACTTGGCCGATTATTATCTATAAATAAAAACATTTTTGCCCTTTGCTTCAGATTCAAATTTTAAACTCATATTTTAAAGCTTGACTGCAATTTTGTTCTACTGTTGTGGATTGGTTAATGAATGATATAAAAAAATACCTATTAACCCATCAAACCCCAAGCGGCACCGGGTGCCGCATAACAATTGAAAATCTATTGTGTCTGTCATTCCCACGATCGAGGTATTACTTGCTATTGCCAGATGCCAGGGTGCTACTATCCTATAGAAGTGGACTATGGTGACGAGCCCACCGCCAAGCTGCAAGTGGACAAGAAGTGCAGTCTGGCGATGCCCGTCCAACAACTGATCACCAAAATATTCGACATAGACAACATGAAGAGAACGCTCTTGGAGTTTGAAGTAAGTGGTTCATTATTAGTAGCAAACAAATCCGTAAACGACAGTTTATAGGCACAACCCCTTAAAGCAAGTCATAATAATATGGGGCCTGACCCACGAAGCGTAATAATTAAACTCGGGTTCGAGAAAACGTTAGGTAAGGCTTCTTACAGACGAACGGCACGTGGCGGCGGCATGTGTCGGCGGCAGTCGACGGCTGTCGGCGGCAGTCGACGGCACGTGTCGGCGGCAGTCGACGGCAGCCGTTGACAGTTTATGACGCTTGCAGGGGGCCTACCACGAAGTTTCCTAAAACTATCATGTTTCCAGAACACTTTGTTGTAAGATTACAATAACATTACCGTACTCACTTTTTAAATACTAGCTATATGACCGAGCTTCGCTCGGTATTTAAAAAATTCAAAAAAACACACCTAAAATGACATTTTATGAAAATGATTCCTAGGTAGATCGATTTATCGCCCCCGAAACCCCCTATATGCTAAATTTCATGCAAATCGTTGGAGCCGATTCCGAGATTCCAATTATATATATATATATACAAGAATTGCTCGTTTAAAGATATAAGATAATTTTACTAAAAAACAGTAAAATAATATGCAAAACAATGTTAAATCTGTTGTGAAATATCAACTTTTTAAGATCGCTAGCTTGACTAAAAAGTAATAAATGTTTATCTGTCAAAGGGTGTCGCTTAGGAGAGTTGGTGGTAGGTCCCCAGTTGTGACGTACCCCCGCAAGGTAAGCGTCCACAGGTCGGTATCGTACGCAACGGACGTCACGCATCAAACGGACCTTTTTTTTTCACAGTACGTCCGCTGAATTGGCAGTGTACGGATTACCGACTAGCCTAGTACAACATTGTTTGGACTAATTTGAAGATAAACATACTGGCTAGTCGGTAATCCGTACGCTGCCGATACAGTGGATCTACTGTAAAAAATTATCCGTTTGATGCAAAACGTCCGTTGCGTACGATACCGACCTGTGGACGCTTACCTTTACGCGTTACGTCACAACTGCAAGCGTGATAAACTGTCGGCGGCTGCAGTCAACTGCCGCCGACACGTGCCGTCGTCTGCCGTCGACTGCCGCCGACACGTGCCGTCGACGCGTGCCGCCGACACGTGCCGTTCGTCTGTAAGCGCTCTTAGGTATTTACTGTACTCGCGACGATAATATTAACGAGCACCGGGCTTAGCTTTGACCAATAACCGTGCAGAATTTTCTGAACTTGAATGTTTACAATGCGCTAGTATGCCTACCGCTAACACCATTGATTTGTATACAAATTATATGAGATGAATCTATACAATATTTGTTTAATTACATTTCAGTTGGATACTGAGAAAATGCCTTTAGGAAAACTTTCAAAGAAGCAAATAAAGACAGGCTACAATGTGTTATCAGAGCTGCTGAAACAAATTGATAAGGGCAACCCAAATGAGGGCAAAATTATTGATGCCACAAACAGGTAACAAAATTATGAAATACTAGTTGAAACCCGCAACTCTGTTGCTCAGATATTCGATTATCGCGAAAACTGTACATTTTCCGGGATAAAAAGTATCCTATGTCCTTTCCCTAGACTCAAAGTATCACCATTGGTATGGTGATACTTTGAGTCTCAGCAAAATTGGTTCAGCGATTTGGGCGTGAAAAGTTAACAGATAGACAGACACACTTTCACATTTATAATATTTGTGTGAACATTGTTCATATTTATTGAATAATAAAAAACCTATATTTTTGAAATGTTATCAAATGTAAGTTATTTTAAGATGCCATTGCTTCAAGTAATAATTTTGCGTTATAACTTACATTATTGTTTCAGATTTTATACACTTATCCCACATAGCTTTGGAATGGACAACCCACCACTTCTCAATAATAAAGAACTGATCAAAACTAAGGCAGAAATGTTAGATAACCTCCTCGAAATTGAAATAGCTTACAGCTTATTGAAGACTGGTAAGAATGATTTCGTTATTATTGAATTAAAATCACATAAACTGCCTCACTCAGATACGAATATAGTAATATTAATTAAATAAAAATTCTAACATAAACCCTATTATCAGTCAAACTCAAAAGCTTAGCGTGACTTGGCAGGCCCCGTATAAAAAAGTGTATGAGAACCTTTTAGGAAAGTTAAAACTTGTCACAAAAGAAAAAAATCGCATAGGGTGTTGCCAACTTTTGAACTAACGCTTTACGCAGGTAGCAAAAGAATTTCTTTTCTTAACTTTGTCATTTGTGAATAAAAAAAAATACTAACACAAACAATGAAAACGATATAATACGAAATGACGACATTTTATTACCTACCCTTTTTCAACAGGTAATTACTAATTTGTTCCCTTTTCAGATAATGAGGATGATCTTAGTCCAATAGAGAGTCACTACAGGAAGTTGAAGGCGGAGATACAACCGCTGGACAAGAGTTCGGACGAGTTTGCCATGATTGTGGAGTACGCTAAGAACACCCACGCTGCCACTCACTCGTCATACACGCTTGAGATACAGGAGGTAGGTTAAAACCAATTAAACTAAGGGTGGAACATAACCACTCACTTGTCTTACAAGCTTGAGATACAAGAGGTAGGGTAAAACCAATTAAACTAAGGTTGGAATACACCGAAATCCGAAATTGATACATTTTGTCGTATACTCTTTAATACGTACGTAATTTCTAGTTTCTACGTTCTCTGCGACGAAAGTATAGTTCAAGAGTTGATAATCTTGACATCTTCGATTTTCTATAGGAATGTCATCCAAAGGACGCTTTTGTAAATATTTGCAAGAGGTGTTTAATAAAATAATTCTTCGCAGCAACATGTTAAAGGCGCATAGTATTATGATCTTAGTTTTCAAACACGCCTTAACGATACTTGTCATTACAGGTATTCAAAGTGGTCCGCCAGGGCGAGGACAAGCGCTACAAGCCGTTCCGCAAGCTGCACAACCGCCGCCTGCTGTGGCACGGCTCCCGCGTCACCAACTTCGCCGGCATACTGTCGCAAGGTATAGGAACGAAGTTCCTTGTCGCGCGTTGTGAAAAGGGGCTAGACGGAAAAAGTTGTAACGTCACGAGACGACACTTTTTGCCACAGACATAGATCAAAATAGATACCGCATGTGTATGTATCGCGGGACATGCGGTATCTAACTTGATCTATGTCTGTGCTTTTTGCTATAGTTGTGCGGCACGCGCGTGTTTCTCTGTGTGTCTCTCTCTCTTAAAGAAAGCAAGCCAGTTATGTTTTTTTATAACTTCGTTCCATCCTTGACACCTCTCAAGTTAAGAATATAAAATCTAGGTAAGGTATATTATGAGAAAGTTGCGTCATTTATTTCGACATTGGTGTTCTTCCCCTTCTTACATTTTCAGGTTGCGATCATGCTTACAACTGTTATTCAATGTTCTTTAAAATCGGCTTGGTAGCGTAAATATTGTAAAACATACATGCTTAGACTTTAAAGATCATTATTCATTACCCATTAGTCTAGACCAGGGGCTTCCAATCTTTTTCAGCCTGCGGCGCAGTTACACTTCACAATATTTTGTCACGGCGCCCTACTCTAGATAGAGTAGGGTGCCGTGACTACCAGAAAAAGGTACTTACATACATAAATAAACTTTGGGAACCCCCGTTCTAGACTCTACGATGTAGTAATAAAAATAGCCATCTGTTACCAGGTCTTCGTATCGCGCCCCCCGAGGCGCCGGTGACGGGCTACATGTTCGGCAAGGGTATATACTTCGCCGACATGGTGTCCAAGTCCGCCAACTACTGCTGCACCGACAAACGAAACAATGTCGGCCTGCTGCTGCTCAGCGAGGTCGCGCTCGGTGATATGTGAGTATATTCTTATATATAAAATTCTCGTGTCTCGGTGTGCACTCCTCTGAAACGGCTCGACCGATTTTCGTGAATCTTAGCGAGCACATCGGCTAGGGTTGAGAATCGAACGACATCTACTTTTTATATTGATAAGTGTATTTGTTGAATAAATAGTAAATTATTACAACTCGAGACTGACGGCGACCATTGTTTGTGCGATGGCCGACGGGATAGCGATGGACGTTGCCATGGTGACATACCATTTAGTCACTTCAATAAAATATTATAGGCTTGTGACTTAACTCCACGATTCAAATTAAATGTATATTACCTTTTGAGGTGACCCCTTAACACAGGGTAACCTAGTTAGGGCACCAGTCTCCTGCTATAATTTGTAACTACATCATAATAATTTTATAAACGTATTACTATTTTTAACGAGGTTTGTTTATATTGAATAGGCTCCGCTATCTTCTGGGCCGATTATGACGAAGAGAGTAGAGTCAAGAGAAGAAAGGAGTTTTGGTTTTAGCCATGCTCCAGAAGTCTCGGAGAGCACCTTGTAAAACTTGATTACCATGAATATAAATAATATGTTTGTTTTTATTAGACGAATAGACGAAAGATTGTAAAAAACATTAATTTGTCGTGCTTTCTGTATTAATCCTTTGATCGGGGATTCTTGGAAATGCTTTTGTATTCTATTGTTGTCGCGATCACCGGTTGATGGGTTACCGGGACCGGTACGAGGCTTGATGGGTTAAGACTATAAAAGCTATATAACTTTATAGTTTATAATATTATATTCACATTACAGGAAGGAGTGTAAACAGGCGGAGTACGTCACGAAGCTGACGGGCGCGCACTCCGTGTGGGGTGTGGGGCGTACGCAGCCCGACTATTCGGCGGCGCGCACGCTGCCCGACGGTACTATAGTGCCGCTCGCCCCGCCTGTCTCAAAACCGGTTGACTCAAGCCTGTTGTACAACGAGTATCCTTTTTTATTCATATACCTGATTCCGCCATAAAGTGAGTCTGATCTAAGGCCCGTATTTTTGGTCAGTACTTAAGATGCGACCCGGTCTCAAGACGCGGTTCGGCTCTGTGATTGGTCCAAATTTTGACAGCCAACTGATCACAGAGCCTGAACCGTGTCTTGAGACCGAGATGCATCTTGAGTACTGACCAAAAATACGGGCCTAGGAGTAATTACATTGCAGAGAAGTGACTCGACACTTCACGTTACCATTCATGACTAAAGTGAGGACTCGCATAGTTCTACTGTCGCGGAGTGCGGTTTGGCGTATGCGATTTTATACAAAGATTATTTGGACGTGAAAACGAAGGAGATTTACAGAGAGATACATTGTGGACAGTCCCTCATGAACATCGGTGACACTGGCCTCCTAACAACTATTTGGTAATATAATCAACGAAAGTTAAATGCCAAAAAGTAAGATTAAGTATTATTATATAGGTGTCGGTTCTAGTGACTTGTCTTCCCATACTTTCGCTAATATCTGCAGTTATAAAATGTCAACAAATCCTGTTTAAATAAATTTTCTTAACCACTTATCAGATTTATTGTGTACGACGTCGCCCAAGTGAACGTGAAATACCTCGTACAGATGAAGTTCAATTACTCTTATTAAGTTTCTTTTATTAGTTTTAAAATCTCAAACGGGATGATCAAAATTCCAAATTATTTTTAAATGTTAATGTCTTCTCACAAGCACTATCAAATACACTCGCTTGTTAAAAAGTAAGATAGTAAGATAACAAAACAATTTTTTGTACCTCTAGAAATATTGAGTACTTGCCCCTAAATTATGTAAAGTATTTATCCAATGAATAAGCTGTAAAAGTTTTGTCCTTTTCTGAAACAAAAATTTCGCTTGATAGAACATGACAAAACATAGATTACAAGACAAAACATATATTAGTATACCTAACTACTTTTATTGGTAAAAGTGTTTATGTATGATGAAATTACTTCATACTTGTCTTGTGTATTTGATAGTGATTGTTGTAACTTTTTAAGTTTTTGTGCCATGCACTGTTATAGCTGCTAGAAAGTAGAGCCTTAAAATGAGTATTGATTGCTGTTTGGCTACAGTCTTGATTTTGTACCAGTAATGTCCAGTTGCGCTAGTCTGAGGTATTATTAATCGTTATGGCAAAATTATCATGCCTTTCCATTAATGTTTAGAAGAAACGTCTA
Organism: Lysandra bellargus; assembly: GCA_905333045.1. NCBI lineage: Eukaryota > Metazoa > Arthropoda > Insecta > Lepidoptera > Lycaenidae > Lysandra > Lysandra bellargus. The sequence goes on from HG995344.1 coordinate 4,152,526, forward strand.
TCAGACTGGCGTGAATGGGACTGAATGTTTTGTTTAATGGTCATTGTATGAATGTTATGTTGTTGTCATTATATTACACTTTATGCCAATTTCACCATCAACTCTGAAAGTTATATCTCTTTCCCTTTTTGTATGAATGCAAGAGTAGACATGATATTTTGAAAAACAATTAACACTAAGGGTCAATTTATACTAGCGCAGAGTCGAAGCGCATTGAAGCGAATTACCAAAACTGAACAATTCAACCTTACTCCAAAGCGTTAACGCACACATTACTTCTGAGAATTTAAAAAGGCGTGCGCATTCGTGTGAATCATTCGCGCGAATTCGTGGGGATGCGTCATGTGCCCAACCAACGCTGATTGATCTCGCAGAAGTAATGTGTGCGTTACGCTCTGGAGTTAAGGTTGAATTTGCTATATTCAGTTTTTGAGAATTCGTTTCGATGCGTTGCGACTCTGCGCTCGCGCTAGTATAAATTGACCCTAATTACAGGTGTTGGTGAGATTGGAAATATTCATGATTTTTATTTATATTATGTGGTCTACAAAAGACATTTTTATTTCTTTCGGGTTATTATTGTCATCACAATTTGATTATGAATATTACCTACTTCAATATTATGTTAATTGATTCATAATAAAACATTTAATTTCTTATATGTGTGATGTGTCATTTAATTTATGGGAAGCATATTCATATTATAAATATTGAATACAGCTTTAACATGGGATTATTTAACGGAAAACTTGATTATGGGGAATAAATATAGGGAAAAATGTTCTAAAATGTCGCGCTGCACGAGCCGCTGTCGCCAGCAGCTTACACAACGAGAACAAAAATAGTATGCTGTATAGTGTATCCATTGTATAAAGGTTTTATAAGAATAAGGGGTAAAATATTTATAGAGCAAACAAATAACCGTTGCAACCCGGAACCAGGGCTTCATAACGTTATCGAATAACAGAAAAAATATCGTTACGTACCGTTATTTTCATAATGGTAGCCAGGGCTTCAAATAACGTTATTTTTTCATAACGTTACTGCTAAATACGGGTAAATTTTCATAACATTATCTATGCCCTTGAGGCATAGATAATGTTATGAAAATTTACCCGATATTAAAATAACGTTAAAAATTGATTTTAATAACGGTTAATGTTATAACGTTATATAGGATTTATAACGGTAAATATATGTTCTTTGATAACGTTATAGTCCGTCAAGAAAGTCATAACAGGCGGGAAAATTTTCTAAACGTGATCACGCTTATAAGGTGTATATTTTCTTTCTATTTTCACACAAATCTCGCAAAAAAGTGGGCTGCGAGTGAGATTTAGTGCACCGTGCACGATCGCATACCTGATACTAGAAAATAACGTTATATTTAGCGTTATTATTATAACGATATTTGTTCGTTTATACATAACGAAAAAATATCGTTATAATAATAACGGTAAATATAACGTTATTTTACTAAACATCGTTAAAAAAATAACGTTATCTGGCTACCATTATGAAAATAATGGTACGTAACGATATTTTTTCTGTTATTCGATAACGTTATGAAGCCCTGATGGTGGCCATTTAAATATTTAAATTTATATTAAGTATTTCCATTTAAATATTACATTATTTCTTTATGGAATGGAGTGAAAGCTTTGGAAATTTGTAGAGAAAAGAAGAGGACGAAGTAGGTACGTGAACGTCAGCTGTCATTTGTCAATGTCAATAATAAAATATCAATCATAATTCATACGTCAATTCACAGAGTACTTTTTTATATATAGGAACGTCAATTTGTAAAAAACACTCGTATGAATTTGTTGTAATTATAGTTTAATTAAGTAGTTTCTAATTAAAAACATAAAAGAACTAGCGCAAACATTGACCGTAATATAATTTTATTCATGAATAAGACAATATGTTGAAGTACTGAAAAAATTCATGTTATTCTCACAACAAAGAACGTAATAATTGATTGTGTTTGTGTACGACTGCGGCCTGCGAAAATGGAAGTTGATTTTGTTAAGTGGAACAACAAAGAGATACTGGATTTTCTGAATAAAGAAAATATATCAAGCACTGTGATAGACATATGCAAAACTAATGAAATAGACGGACCATGTTTGCTGTCTTTAATTGATCGTGATTTTTATGATTATCCATTCGACCAATTAAAACTAGGTGAAAGAAAGAAGTTTATTCTGTTAGTTAAAAAAATACAAAAGAAGAATCGCAGTGCAATGTGCGAACTGGGCTTACGTGAGGACCAAGTGCTTCAGAATCCAGCTACTAATATAAACTTTCTTGGCACCAATCTGTCTCATTTGAGCTACAACTTACACAGTCAGTTAAACAATGAGCTTTATGATAAGAATACTGAATGTGTCTCGAATTTTACACCAGACATACAAGCCTCCAGGCTAAAGCCAGAGGTGTGGAAGACAGCAATAGCATTAGGTAAGAATACGGCATTGTTATTTATTCAATAAAAAATAATTAACAAAAAAAAAACACCTGAAATTCTCTTGTTTTATATTAACCACTAATTATTATAGATATTTAATGTAAGTTTAGCAAGAAATCATTATTGCACATTACCCCATTTTATAAAAAGTTATTATTATTGTTTCACAAGTATACTACATAGATGTTTCATATTATAAATTGTATTGTTCTCAGGCTACGTTTTCCTGGTGACTTGGGTGACAGCTGTTGTGATGGTGATAGTGCATGACAAGGTGCCGGACATGAAAAAATATCCACCGCTTCCTGATCTCTTTTTAGATAATGTTCCACACATTCCATGGGCTTTTGATATGTGCGAAATAACAGGATCGTTATTGATGGCCATATGGCTGGTCGTGCTATTCTTCCATAAACACAGGTCAGTGATTTTTTTTTTTCTAAATCTATTGTTTCTGTAGTATCTTTATGTCATACTATTTAAATCATTCTATTAAAAGGGACTATTGTCTAAAATGAATGAAAAACATATTTATTATACAATTGTTTGAATACTTTGAAGGTACAAAATGGACAGTAAAAAGTTTGTGTTAGATTATAGATATAGTAGACACCAAAGTTCAAGATTGATAATAATTCATATTATTGTGAACTGTGAGTCATAACTCACAGAGTAAAGTGCAGCAGTCATTATTTTGCAAAGAATAGATATTCCATGACTTTTGTTACTGATAAGTTGTAAAAATGTAGTAACATTATATTTAAATATATAACTTATTAGATGACGCCCGCAACTCCGTTGCGCCAACGTTCGTTTATCGCGCGGGAATCATACATTTTTCCGGGATAAAAAGTATCCTATGTCCTTTCCCGGGACTTCAAGTATCTCCATGCCAAATTTCAGCAAAATCGGTTCAGCGGTTTGAGCGTGAAGAGGTAACAGACAGACAGACAGACGGACAGACAGACACACTTTCGCATTTATAATATTAGTATGGATTATAGTGATATTTATAAAAAGGCCATTTTAATTACACTTGCATAAATAAACCATTCTTTCTGGAAGGAATAAGTGTAAAGGAAAATTTTAATTATAAAGATTATGTCACACAAAGGAAAAAAATTTAATTAAACAAAACTTGAATATTTATTTTCCTTTTTAAAGATTACATAGTTATTATTCAAATAAAATAACTGTTTGTTTTGCAGACAGTTACATTCATAATACAGACAATAGGCTTGATGACTAATTTTTTTTCTTATTGGTAATTGAAAGACCCTTAAAAAATAGAAACATCGCTGAAAGAATGACTCTGATAGCTTAAAAATCCACCAAGATATGACAATTCAAACATCTCATAAAATAGACCTGCCCGAAACACTCCATACAAAGTGCTACGAAAGACTGACGTCACTCTTTCGTAGTTTGTACAGATCGGGAGAGAACTTTGTTTGATAGGTATATTAAATATTGCGTTTATGAAAGTGGTTTCATAACAAAAGTTGCTTTTAATTGTTATCGAATGGTATAAAAATATTAAGAAATTTAATTGAAAAAAAAATCGACTTGATTATCCAACTTTGAAGGTGCATAACAAAAAAAAAATACAAATGCTATTGAGCTGAAATTTTGGGAACACTTATTTTTTACCCTGATTTCTTTTTTTTATTAACAAAATTCAATAATTTTTGAGCTTGTCATCATCCCTATTATATCTAAAATTTATTTAAATTCATTAAAATTTAAATATTTTTAAGCCATCCGAAAAAAAAATTATATCTCATAGTAGCTAATTTAAAAAAAGTGATGAAACTTCATCAAACTACATATGTATTTGACAAAGTTGCTTGACCGACTTGTTATCTTAGCCCATTATTCCCCAAGTGGCACCCGGCTGTCGCATAACAATTGAAAATCTATTGTGCCTGCGATTCCTACGATCAAGGTATTCATTTTAATAAAGTATGTTATACTATAGCTAATATTAAATAAAAATTAAGCCCTATTTCCCTTTTTTCATGTGTGATGCCATAGCATCACACATGAAAAGCTGAACCATTTTGATGAAATTTAGCTCAAATGTAGTAGGCTATGTGTTGCTACCAGCTACATAAGGGCTTTGCGGGAAATTCACGCTTTTATTTACTACAGGATTATATTTTGCGCGAGTGTTGCGGCAAATAGCATTTAAAAGAAATTATATTACGCGACATAATATATTAGATCAGCCATAGACGGACCGCAAGTTGCAGTCGGAACTGACTGCTCTAGAGCAGTTGCGTTAAAATTTGTACCGACCGGCGACTAGTCGAACTGCTCGAGTGCTCGGTCGGAGTATGGTGGATATGAATTTAGTATGAAAACTGCAGATCGCCGTGTGGCGATCGCATTTTGCAGTCAGTCAGACTGCAAGATGCGGTCCGTCAATGGCCGCCCTTAGAGTGTCATCGATTGAAATTCTCTGCAGGTTTATAATCCTGAGACGTTTCTTCGCGCTGGCCGGCACGGTGTTCCTGCTGCGATGTTTCACGATGCTGATCACCTCGCTGTCGGTGCCGGGGTCGCATCTCAAGTGCGAGCCGCGGTTCTACCCGCCGGCTGACGACCTCACCATATGGGGCCGACGGCTGCGCCAGGCGTACGAAATATGGAGCGGAGCGGGCATGTCCGTGAGAGGAGTCCGGACGTGCGGGGACTACATGTTCTCCGGACACACCGTCGCGTTGACGCTGCTCAACTTCTTCATCACTGAATGTAAGTTTAGAAAGCACATAAGTCATATTTTGTTAGATGATGAATGAGTTGTGAACCTTTCGGAGGTATTTTACTTCTGAGAGAGCCCTTAACTTTTTTTGAAGCTTTGAAGAAAAATGACTGAATTCCAACAGTCCAATTTAATCCTTCGATCGTGGATTCTTGGAAATCTATTGTTATTCTATTGTTGTCGCGGTCACCGGTGTCCTTATGGGGCTTGATGGGTTAAGTTGCCTTTTTTCTGCCACATCAGTTCAGTACCTCTGGGGATGAAGTCTATTATGTAGAGATAGTACCTAATAATTAATAAAGCACGAAATTTAGGGCTAATTAAAAGAACGCCTAAGTCAAGCCTCATAAAGGTTACCTCTGACACAGAATATATATTAGTAGTACCAACCTCTGATGCGACCTTTCGTAATTTCCTATTTAGAACTGTTAGAATTCTGTGGAATTTCACGTTCCAGTCCATTATACAACTTTGTAAACGACACGTAAACAAATCGTGTCGTCACATAGTTATATCTGTGTTGCATTGAAACGGTGCCATCGCAAACATAATAACGTATGATAGTTTACGCAAACAACCATTGAGCACTGCGCACGCTATAAATCGCTTAGATCGGTGTTTTTCAACCCGTGGGTCGCTAGACTAAGCTAAGCTAAGCCTAACCCTCTATACGGGCCGCCAGAGGTGAAGAAAATTATTTCTGTAAGAAAAACAGTAAATATTAAAAAGATTGACAAATTAAGAGTTCGTATACGAAATTTGCCGATTTCGCTGATTTTACAGACGTGATTTAACAGTTAAAATGTAGTATTTCTATAAGTTTTAATGCACAACATGTAAGATCATTTCAATTATAATCTAATGTTGGAGCTAGATTTTTTATTTTTTTAATTATTTTTAAATAATCCAACTAAAACCCGCGACAGTTTCATGATTTTTGCTGTAAAATGTTTAGAATATCACCTGTTTATGGATTGTATTGATGTCTTAACGGTATGAAAAAAATACAATGTACTGTTGAGAAAGTTGTCTATAAAATGTGTTGTCTATAAAATTACTTTTTACCACTTCAATATGAAATAGTTGAGTAAAAAAATAAACTCGGCAAAATTTTAGAGAAAATGGGCAAAGAATTGCTGTTAATTTCGGCAACTTGGAGCTGTAATTCATAAAAAGAAAACCACAGAAATAATCTATAGATAAAATTCTATCCAATTCGAGAAAAAAGAAAAAAAAACAAACAAATTGTGCCAAAAAAACACGATTCAAAACAACCTAAATCTCACATTATATTACTCGCCACAAGTTCGAGTCGGCTTTCCGCGCTTGAATATATTTTAAATCTAATAATTAATATATATATATATATATATATATATATATATATATATATATATATATATTTTTAAGTATAATAAGGGGAAAAACCCTAATAATATTTCTGTAGCGAACCTTTGCAATTTCGGCAAAATCGGCAAAATTTCGTATGTACGAACTCTTAAACTGTATGAGAATTTTAAAAAAAGGATATTAATATATTCATTAAAATAGGTACATACATGATAAAAAAGCATAGGGTTGGTCGCGGAATATTTTTTCATACCACCATTTGAAAAAGTTGAAAAACACTGGCTTAGATCGTATGAAAATATCGCTCTCGACGGTTATGTAAATGTAATCATTAATATGAAATTATGCATTACATAATTTGTTTATGTTGTGATTTTATTAACATAGGCAATGTAGGTTGATGTTATTTCTTATTCATTTCCTGTATAGAATTTAGAGATAAATTAATGTAGGTCCCCAATTATTGACTACCTTTACATCCTTAAAACCTAGAATAGCTAGATATTATTATGTTTAGTAGGCACTGCAAACTTATTATTTTAAGTATTAGTATGTATTCAGGTACACAGGTAAGTACTTAATATTTTGTAGCGATTTCAATAATGGGATCTTCGATTTAACAATGTTACATAAACACTTTTTGGACACATTGCAATTTTAAAACTATCAATAAAATAAAAAGATTGATATCTGGCAGTCTTCCAGTAGTCGATCGTCTCTTCCGAGTTCTGGCAATGAATTAAGATTTTTCTCTTGTTGGTACCTACAGTGCTAACTGCTTCTCCATACACATAGATATATTAAATACTTTCGCATTTATAATAATTTAGACTAGTAAATTTTTCCGGTATGAAAAGTTTGGTATGTCTTTTCCCGGGACTCAAAGTATCTCCATACTAAATTTCAGAAAAATAGGTTCAGTGGTTTGGGCGTAAAGAGATAACAGAAAGACAGACAGACACACTTTTGCATTTAAAATAATTTAGGTTGTTGAATTCACGGACGTAAAAGAATACGGATGTCGGACGTAACCTTCTCTAATCCCGAGTGAAGCATAGTAATGGCCGCCCGTGTAGGATGTGTGCGTGTCATTGGCGCCGTCACTCTATGTACAACGACAGCGGGTTGTAGTACCTAGTTGCGTGTGTGAGTGTCGGTCACGTGTACAATAAACGAAACTGTCGTACCTTGCATGCTTCACCCTTTATGGTGTAATGCTCCGTCCGTATTTTTTACGTCCGTGGTTGAATTCGGATATTGTGCAACTGGGATCGAATTTAATATATCGTATAACATTTACACCGTATCTCCATGACATAAAATGCATTAATCCTTCAGGCCCCGCGCGAGCACCGGTGATCGCGACAACAATAGAATACAATAGCAATTCCTGGAAATGCAGGCTGCAGTACAGTGTTGAACGGATTGAGATACTTTGTGATGCATTCGCCCTTACTGCTAGTAATTCATCAAATTCTCCTCATTATCTGATAAAGAAGGGCGATTGTTATCGTGGGAATGCTTCTACGAATATTATGCTTCTGTTAGCACAGTTTCGAAGAAAACAGGCGTAAAATATCATGTATGTGGGTTTTAACTTGCAATTTCTCAAATCAATAATCAGGTAACCCGACAGCTCGTAAAAATGTTCAAGTTACATTTTGACAAGTTACCTTTAAAATGTTACATTTTATTGCGATCTCTATAGTAACTTTATAATCTAAGCGTGACTTTAATACGTTCATGATTTTGTTATGGCTCACGAATCACGATGTGTTTACAATTTACAAAGACTTGCAGTCCATGCTTCCATAATCTATACTAATATTATAAATGAGAAAGTGTGTCTGTCTTTTTGTCTGTCAGTCCGTCGCGTCGTCTTCGCGCCCAAACCGCTGAAACGGTTTTGCTGTTGGCATGGAGATACCTTGAGTCCCGGGACAGTAGGCCTACTACGAAACCGTTTTGAGACTCAATTGGACGAGAATGCAGCGTCCTTCTCTAACAACGTCATTTCACATTTGTTACAGTAGGATTCTCGATCGATTGTTTGAGTCTCAAAACGGTTTCGTGGTACAAGCCCAGGACATAGAATACTTTTTGTCCCGTAAAAATGTACGGTTTCCGCGCGATAAACGAGTTTTGGCGGGCGTCATCTAGTAAATAATAACCACAAGAAGAAAGTTGGGTATAACTAGGTCACTAACTCACTACAGCTGACGCGAGAAAATCTCTAACGCGTAAAGAAAGCTCCTATTCAATAACGCCCCATATGGGTCATAATATTATTTAAATTATAACTAGCTGTCCCGGTAAACTTTGTTTTGCCTGTTTTCCCTATTTTCCTGCTTTTCTCGTAAGTTTTTTCTGTTTTTTTTCTATAAACCTCACGGAGCCCGAGACCTTTCCAACGAATGCAAAACCGTGGAAAGGAAAACCCGACTTATTTTTATATATTAGATGTCATATAACATATTATATGCGTCATAATAAACATTACTGCTCCATAGATTTATTGATTTTGAAATTATTTTTAAATCACGAGAGCTTGGCCGTAGCCATGGGGCTACGGCCTGCAGCTAAGCGCATTGTAATTATTATTTTTATTTTTCGTAGGGTTCTGTACTTACTTATCTATAAGTACATATAATAAAATCGTAGAGGTAAAATTTTTGTACATTGAAAATAAACTTGAAAAAAACGAATCAGGGGCATGTTAGAAGTGTAGTAGAACACATTTTAACTGTTTTTGAAATTTTTGTTTCTCTGTCTGTTTGTACAGACTACAGACTAATCTCTGAATCCGCTGAACCGATTTCAATGAAATTTAGCATGGTGATACCTTACATCTCTGGTTAACATCTTAGATACTTTTTTTAACCAAATTCAAAAATACACATCAACCTCCCATACACATCAAGCAGGGGTGATTTATTTTTTCCGCATTCACCCCACCGTGTGGGGTGTCGTTGTATAGGTTTTTTAAAAATATTTAGAGTATTCAAAGACCATTTACCGATTTAGGGATCCGTTTGTGAAATATTAAGTTTTAAAGTGAAAAAAAATCGTTAGAGTCCGGTGTCCCCCCTTCTACCAGCTAAACGGTTGCTTCTGGAAATGTGAAAAAATTCACGGGGTATGAAATATATTGAATTTAAAAGGAAATCTATCACACCTAAGAAGACCTCATAAGTTTTTGAGTTATAGTCGATCAACTAAAAAAAATATTCGGTGAAGTATAAATAAGAAACTTTTCGTTCAAATTCCTTTGAACGTATCTCAGATGATGTTGTTAGTAGTGTAAAACACGTTATAAATGTACATTCATTGATCATACAAAAATTATCAAAAACTACCCTATATTGCGCATGGCCCGACACGCACTTGGCCGGTTTTTTGTTGCATAGATTGTAAGGAAATTTCATAATGGGATCCATGAGGTATTGAAGGAACTCCTCGAAATTTAGAAAGTGTGACTTTCGCAGTTATGGTCGCGAAGGTGGATATTTCATAATGGGTTCTTTGAGTTAAATTAAATGTTGAATTAAATGAAAGTTGAATAAAATGAACTCCTCAAAATTTTCAACGACATACAAAGTGATTATCAATTCCAACAAAGGTCGACATCGTTATAACTTTTCTCTAATATTCGTGAACGTTTATCCAAACACTGCTTATTTTCTTATTCCTTATTTAAATATATTATTCCTTACCAGCCATGGACATCTTAAAGTCAAACTTTACGGATCTAAATTAATAGCATCACATCTATGTGCTTGGCCAAATGCAGTATGTTTGAACAAACCACGCATCATGTTTTCTGGGAGAGTTTTATCTGGCAAGACAAAAGAACCACAATGATACACAACCTACATTGTAAATCTAAAGTCGCATAGTTACGGTGATATCGTGGACAGCGCTTATAGAAACTTCCGTGCTTTCAAGCGTTTTTGTCGCAATTATTATTGGCAACAGACTATAAGACAACAAATTACAATATTAATTTATTTATAGCTTAGTAGTTACAATTATTATAGTTTATTTTCCTGTTGCTCCCCCTTAAGTTATTTGACATTCGCACTGCAACTTTGTGCTGTCTCCGCTTTAAATGGGAAGGGGAACTTAAAATTATTCATAATATTATAGTTAATTAATTATCAGATTTATAGATATGTAATGCATTTAAGAGAAGCATCACGATTCCAGGACCTACAAGTAAACCAGAATAACACCACTCTTGAAATGACTTCAAGCGTTATTTTATTCTGGTTTAATTTTAGGTCAGGAATCTGAGAGTAAGAGGTAGGTTAAAGAGGGATAGATGCATTATGCATTATGCATACATTAAGTATCCCGTGTTCTGCCGTCTATCGTCCCCTGTCCTGTGGCGTCTATCCTCTGTCCACGCCAAGTGGTCTTAGAAGAAAGGATTTTTCAAAACGATATCATTCACGCGGACGAAGTTGCGGGTAACAGCTAGTTATTTATATATTTTCTTGCATTCAAACGAAATTGTATCTTTCCATCATCCAATTTAAAATGTAAGCTCATTTAAACGTTTTCTGTCTCAATTTAAAAGAATGGGATGAATATTTAAAAAAACCAACAATGTGGGAACTACAAAGACGACACTGCAGTGATGAGATGACCCATTTATAATTTATATCAAGCGGCACATCTATACATTCTTTTGTTTTAAATCTAAGGTTTCCTTGAGGTTAAAGTGTAGTTTCACAATAGTTTATATTTTTTCGTTTGTTTATATTTTATGCTCATTCATTTGTTTTCATAGATTTTATAATAATTGTTGGCCTAGAAGGCTATAGAACTAAGTGCGAGTCTAATAATTATTATGATTTGCTAAATTCAGGGCGGGATTTATATTTTTTATGAGTATAGGCCACTTTAATTTCGCTACCCTATGTATGAACTCTGCCGCCATCCTAGGACGCTGCCGCCCATAGACCATGGACTATACTGCCTACCTATAGGTACGTAAGTCCAGGGGCTGGCTAAACTGCTTACAAGTTACAACGTTCGGCGCAAATTAATTAACTAAATTGATAACGTTGGCACCGTACAATTTTCCGGAATATAAAAAAATCACGAAAATTGGTCCAGCAGGAAAAAGACCGACACACTTTCGTATTTATAATAATTAGTATTAGTATGGATATAAGGAACCACGTTCCACAATTATTATTCTATCTTATCTAAACCACATAATGGACGCGAGCCAACCCAGCCTACGTTGACTTAGTAATGTAAAAACTTCAATCTAAATTCTAAAACATTACTCACAAGTCACACGTACCCAGGAGTGAATCACGACAATAAAGCTTGCTTTATATTGCCTATTAGTAGATCTATTCATCTTCTATATTATTTTTCAAGGGCTCTGCAAAATTTTGTACTAAAACAACCGATTTTATTGTTCAGTAAGACAGAAAAGCATTTAAATTTCTAGAAACAATATCCGTATTCCGTAATATAATATTGCTAAATACAATAATTTGTGTCAAAATGCACATTATAGGCTGATGTATGATCGAATACGAGGCCAAAATTAAGCTAATTTGTATAACATTGTAAGTAAGTTTTTGACATTTCTTCTGGTGCTGCTTGCCAGATAAGCTATTTTGTAATAGCACGTGGACATTTTTGACTAAAATACAAATATGTACTGATGAACGTGGCATGCTGATGCTATCTTATAACCTTTCCTAGAGCCGAAAGTATCGAATCCGTCCATCGTGGGTATCGCAGACACAATATATTTTCAATTATTGTTATACTGGCAGCCGGCTGGATGGGTAAAACCATATGAGCTTGGCAAATTACCTATAATGTTCCAGGGTTTTTAATTACTTTGTCAATTAAATGAAAATCTAGAACAACTGCAAACTATTAAGAATCATGACCTACATGTTTTGTTTTGATAAATATTTGTAGTACTTAGTTCACGTCACTCCATTCTCTAAATTGATAATGATATTGATATAATAAATATCCATATTTTATTAATGTAGGTCATAGACATAATATTATCGCCAATTGCTTCCTAGTTACAACTTTAACGAGTCGAGTCTCTTGGTAAATCCATAAAGATGTAATCCATAAGTATGACACAACTCACACCTAAAAGGGGGAAGGGGGGATCTACGAAGTGTGACAAGGAGGGGGAGGGATTGTAAGTTTTTAATTTTTATAAATGACGTCACACTACGGTCTCACAAAACATGTGAGTGTGTGTGTGATGATGATCTGTGTGTGACTAAAACTCATTGAAAATTGTGTGACATACTTTATGGATGGTCCCTTGACCCTTGTGTGGGTATCGCTCAATGAACAAGAACAAAATAACAATAAAGAGAATTAGTTATTTTATTACAGTTCACAGAATCGTGCCAGAACCACACTAATTCAGCAATGCACGGGAACATCTTTAGAGATCAACTACGATAACATGGCGCGCCCCTCCAAATGACTGTTTCAATGTGTGTAGTCACATCCTTATGAAAGAGTTTGTATGTAGTAAGTATTCAACCAATCACGGTACACGTAATATTTCACTTAATGTCACTTATTACCAATATTTGTTGGTCAACTAATCATAACTAGCCTACCGCGCAAGACAACGCACTTCAAGTCGTTTTGACAACGCACTTCAAACGTTTTGAATTTTGGAAGGGCGCACCATGTTATCGTAGTTGATCTTTACACATACACTATAAAGTATAAACACTTCACTTAATTATTATTAATTCACAAGTCACAACACTACACTTAATCCTTCAGGCCCCGCGCGAGCACCGGTGATCGCGACAACAATAGAATACAATAGCAATTCCTGGAAATTCCGACTGAAGTATTAAATCACTTCACTTCACTCTTTAACAAAACATTTCCGGAACGTGTTGGCTAGTTGGAAGCCCAAACAACACTGGTCGCATTTTCTGGTGACTCGGGCCGCGGCACAGGAGGGGATATATATAGCGGTAGTTCCCGTCATAGAGCAACTTATATAGTAGGTAGTTCCGGTTGAACCATGTAGGCTACATTACTGCAAATTGTAGCACGACAGAGGTGCTTCTGCGGTACGCTTACTTCAAACTTCAATGTTTACACTTTACAGGCAGACATACACGTCACCTTACAACCCTTTTGCCAGTTAAAAAGTAGCCTATGTCCTTTCTCAGGCTTAAGACTGTGTACAAAATTTCATTACAATCAGTTCGGTAGTTTTGGCGTGAAAGCGAGACAGTCAGACAGAGATACTTTCGCATTTATAATATTATTATGACGTATAGATCGAAAATAAAATCATACTTTTGTTTCATTGATTAGTATTAAATAAATCTACCTATTGATTTCGATTACAGAATCCTACAACGAAAAAGTTCGAATAGTTTTACTATTTTGTCAATTTTAAACTACTTTTTCGTTGATTCTCATGCCACAGTTATGAGTTACTTTTAGGTAGCTCTTGCGATTTCTATCTAATTTCTAAGACGCTACTTGTAAGCAAAAATTTTACTACGAACTTTCCAAATTTCATCTACCCTACGACGTACCTCTATTCTTTGAACAATTTTGGAAACTCATCAGGCCCTTCTATTGATTGCATTTTGTTTAGGATCGGACAACGCCATGCCATGATCAAGGTTTTGTGCTTATCATGAGCGATTACTCTCGTAACATAATGTTGTCACGGAATACTGATAAATTGATAATATTATGTGTTTGATAAACTCTTGCCACGGCCCACGGCTGACGTTACAATCGGCTCTTTATACCCTTGCTACAACTTGCAATGCTTGAAGGGCATAAGTTATATTTTGATATTTCTATATGTATTCTGTTAAAACCAAGAAAGATGAACTACTGCTAAGCTTGATTAGTCACATCTGGAATGATAACAATGTTTTATAACTTATATGGTTGAAAACCGTTAGCGCGATCCACGATGTAGCTGTGAGCGACATCTATCCGCGCAGCCTAACTTTTTTTTCTTCCGAGTGCGTCAAAGCCAATTAATGAAGACCTTATTTCGACAGTCTGATTTCATATTAGCGTCTAAAATACTGAACCGTTTCTTCTGAAATCCCTGAAGCTTCGGCGAAACCTGCGCGACCAAAGCGACTGTGAAATGGAATTGTCTGCCGCGCGACGGACACTACCCATATTATAATCTTATGGCGCTTCGCATACTTGCGCGACCGCAATACGAGACATTTTATGGGTAGCGTCCGCCGCGCGGTAGACGCACCCGTTTCGCAGTCGCTTTGGTCGCGCAGGTTTGGTTGAAGTTTTAGTAACATAAACTTAAGCCCGTAATGCACCACATTTTTGGGGCCGTTTCTTACTACTTACCTAAACCCTATTAAATCGCCCTAAATTAGGGTATCTAATACAGTGTGCTGTAACACCGAACACGAGCTTTATATGATTTTGTCTTGGGCTGTAATATATTATTAAGTATATTTTTTCAGACACGTCCCGCAGCCTGTACCTGCTGCACATCCTGACGTGGGTGATGAACATGTTCGGGATATTCTTCATCCTGGCGGCGCACGAGCACTACTCCATCGACGTGTTCATAGCCTTCTACATCACCTCGCGCCTGTTCCTGTACTACCATACGCTCTCCAACAACCAGGCGCTCATGAGGAATGACTCCTCCAGGTACGGTATTCGTTGACGCCATATAGGGTCAAGAGCCGTATTATTCGCGGTGATTATCAAAGTTGGTGTACTAACAACTTTAACAAAATGCCGCGGTTCGTTGCGTGATGCATCATCGTAAATGAGGCATCGTTGCGCTTAAGGGTCAATTCAGACCGCAACGTGGCGCTAAGATGCATTTCTAAATTTGTACTGAATTGATAGATTTCGTGAGCATGAGACGTTTTGCATATCTGTCAAATCCATACTTTAAAAATTCTACGCAGTACGCGTCGCGTTGCGGTCTGAATTGACCCTGCGTACCGATGCCTCAGTTACGATGCATCACGGATCGAACCGCGGCATTTTGTTAACGTTGTTAGTACACCAACGTTGATGATCACCGCGAAAAGCGGCTAAGGCATCCATTACACGGCCATGCAAGCGTCAGTCAATTCCGTTAACTGATGGTGACCGATGGACTGAATGGTATTAGACGGTAACTCAATCCTCTTCAGTTTTATGTCAGTCAAAGCCAAAATTTTCAAAGGTATACGTTTCTAAATTTTTTTTCCAATTTTGTCAGATGTGACAAAACTCACTCAAAATTCGTGATTGATTGATTGCATGAAGCAAAATCAAAATACTTATCCAGATTTTCATCAATCAGCTTCATGCAACCGTCAGTCACGCTCTTACACGGTAGGTTATCCATCAGTCACAGTCATGACTGTGGTAAAACTGACAGCAAAACC
Source organism: Lysandra bellargus (assembly GCA_905333045.1). Taxonomy (NCBI): domain Eukaryota; kingdom Metazoa; phylum Arthropoda; class Insecta; order Lepidoptera; family Lycaenidae; genus Lysandra; species Lysandra bellargus. Next base: position 4,168,529 of record HG995344.1, read on the forward strand.
TACCGTCTAATGGATACGGCTCTTCGCTTTTCGTGCAATAATGTTTTAATAAAGATGGCGTATGTTCATACAAATTGGTCCTCAGATTTTGTTCCTATACGACATACGTACTAACCTCTGTCATATCTATAGGTTACCTTAGTTACCACAATGAATGCGACAGATAATACGTAACGAATGGTATAGAAAAGGATAACTATATGTTTTGACAGGCGCATCGGCGCGTCGATAATTTTGGAAAATATCCCAACAAAAAATTGATTTCTAGATGTTTTCATGTACTTACGTGTGGTACGTAACTGTTTCATACTTTTTTACTTTAGTATCATAATTTTTACATTTTCTGAAAACGCAGCTTGGTATTTTAAGTCAAAAACTTCACAACTCGTCACTCATTCGCTGCCAACATGAATTGGCCGCTAAGACTGTACACGCTAGTGCGATATCATGTGCAAACAGTGTCTAAACTGCCAGATGAAATTAAAGTTAATTGTGTTAAAGTAAACCAAAAACTGCCAAACAAACAGGAAATCCTGTAATCGTACAGAATTTTGTGCCTGCTTCCAATGATTGCAAAGCACGAATACTGGAGAAAGACTGACCAAGCCTGAGCGGATTTCAGAATCTTAGTAAATTGGCAGACCTCTCGAAAAATTTGCTTGAACAAAGAAGACCTTAATTAATATCTTCTCTATAAATAAATGCAAAGCCAACCTTTAAAAATACGCTGTTTTATCATTGAGATGTATGGAGTTGACACCGCAACGCATTGTTTGGTCACATTCAACGCTATATAGCCGCAGTGCACTTAGTCGCACGCGAGTTCTTCTGCACGCCAGACGTACAACATTATCAAACAATCACAAAAAAGTCACAAAAATGCCTAGTTATGGGTTAAGATATTGCAAAAATTATTTCAGTAACACTTCAAAATGCAACGGAATAACAATTCATCGGTATTAGCATTCTTATTTAATTATTTTCAATTAAAATACGAACATTAAATTACTAGGCGAAGACGCGCGCCATTTGCATTGTCATAGAGTAGTAGATTCAGAGTGGAATGTAGGCAGAATACTGATCTATGATAAGACGACGATGAATGAAGTACTCACGTAGAAGAATTTGTATTTTGGTAATATTTAAAATATTACGTACATTATACATGCAAACATTATAATAATTTTATTATTGTAATTGAAAATATTTAAGTACTTTAAATAAAGTAATTGGCTATAGTGGACTGTAGATCCAAACTTAATTATTTAAATTTTATTAAATAGTATTTTTTATTTTTATTTCATCCATTTACTCAAATAGATTCTGCATTCATTCGAGTGTAGGCACAAAACTGTGTCATTTCTGCGGTACTAATCTAAAGCAATCAACGCCCCGCCTCCCTCCCCGCGCATTCCTCAAGTGCGACATGTTTTCTGTTGGCAATAGCAACTCCATACATCTCAATGTGTTTTATGGTCTTATCGTTTTTTGTCAATGCAGAGGCTATTGGCCTGACGGCACAAACAAAAAACATTCTACAGGTGGCATTTAAACACGTAAACAACCCCAATAGATGTTTGTTGTTGTTTGACTCCTTTGTTTAGTGCGCGTGTCGTCTATTTTATCTTACTCGGACTAAACTATTTATCAAACTTCGACTGAAGTGTTCAAGATAATAATTAATAATAAAGGAGTCTTCGCACGTTTTAGTATTTGCCTACCCTTCTAAATAGGGATAAGAATTAAGAAGGGTAGACAAAGACTGCTTTTAAATCATCAATATTACACTTAATCTGTCTAACTGTTTGTCTTTAATTTCAGGACACGCATCTGGTTCCCTCTGCTATCGTTCTTCGAGTCCGAAGTGGACGGGATAGTTCCGAACGAGTACGAGGGGCCGGTGACGATAGCCAACAACCTTCGGAAGTGGCTGATCCAGCTCGTCACAGACGTCAAGACGTCGTCCGTCGCGAAAATTGCCGGTACCAAGCTGCAGGAGGGCGCCGCTATGGGGGAACACTCCGTGGTGAAATTGGTCGACGGGATCAAGAGGAATCTCAGCCTTATGGAGGAGTACAAGAACTCCAGGCAGCGGTTAGTCACGTTGGACAAGAACGTACAAGCTTGTCTACTCGATGAATTGCCCGAGTCTGACCTGATCCACCACAATATTGTCACTGGGGAAATTCCACTTCGGGACCTAAGCAACCCACCTTCTCCGGTCTCCAAGAAAACAATATGAAAGCTGTACAGTTTCCAATACATTTAGACTACTAGACTGTACCCAAGAGAGTTAGTTTTTATTCCGTTATATATTTTATAATCTGTTATTCCATGTTTTTATTGATATCATTAGTTCATTTTTATATGTACAGTGATTTATTTTGCTCAATATGAATACATGTACAAATAAACTGAAGTTTTATTTATTTCTCAAACATTTAGCTCAAAATAAAATTATTATGAATTACCCTGGAAAGTGGCAATATACAGTCGGGGCATTTTAATAGGCCACATTTGACATCTGTCAGATCAATCTCCATAGTGAGGTGAGCTGCGTAAAAATATCGACCAACTACGAATAAATCGATACGGACTTGAAATAAAATATTTGAATTTAATACGTTTGAAACAAACTCCTGTCCCACTATTACTTTTTCTTTTGCAAATTCAAGGAGCAAAATAAGACAAGTACTTACATAATTTACAAAAAAAAAATGCATTTATTCGCTTGAATTATAAAAACTGTTAAATGTAGTATTATCATTATTCATTTCACATAAATATGTGTTACTTTTCACAACGTGGTTATTAATTTATGGGGATATTTCGTTACAAGTAATCAATGCATCGATACTATTTATTCGCTTTCGATTTTTAGGGTAACTTCCCTAGAGTTTAAAAAGAAAAAAGGTCAGCTGACGTAACATCGTAACGACGTGCAATTATTAAGATCAGAATTTGTTTATTACGTTTAGAATTGTTTATCAGTAAAATCAAATCATTAAATAATTCGTATCGGTCATATTTACAATAAATATGTAATCGTAATTGAAAAAAGTTAATCAATTGTGCAGTTATAACAAAACGAAAATATTTATTTTTTATGTACGTCGCTATAAGGTTACCTGGTACAATTTTGATGAACTGTCAAATGTGGCTTATTAAAATGTCCCGACTATAGTTGCTATATTATGTAAGATAGCTACTAAAAATAATAGGTATCTAATATCTATGGTCTACTATAATTACATACAATATTTTGTTCATAATAACAGAAAGTAAATCTTTCTGCTTATATTTTAACAGCAGTTCCATATTTTCTCGTGACCTGTGGGGAAAAAGTTGGAAAATCGTAACTGAAATTGTGCTGCCAATTCGGAACGGAAGGATAAAATGCAGCTTTGAAATTAAATTACACTTTTTTATAATTGTTTATTATAATTCATAATATGAAAAAATTAGTAAATTAAAAAATGTCTTTAACAGTATAATTGATTAAATGGTTATATAAATAAAAAATTTGAAGAAAAAAATTATAAAAAGCAGTTCATTTATGAATTCATTAGATTCACATGGACTCAAGCTCAGCACCTCGATCACATCTATAACACTAGTGTCATGTTATCCAGTGAGCACACATTCCAATAGAATTTGTCCAATAAAATATATATTCTATACTCTTTTATCCTAATGAAAGCTTAACATGGCAATTAAAATCTTAAAAGTAATACTCGACAATTAGCTGATTTTATATTTAACAATAATTTTAAGTTAACAAAATTATGAATACTTTTATATACTGATTAGGCCACTATGTGAGAGAATTTCATACAAGTGAGAGCTAACTTGAAATATAAAATGTGTGTAATTATGTACATCAAGTTATAGACGCAAATAAATGATAGATGCTTCATAAATAGTGAGATTAATGGGTAGTGTTCACTTAGAACTATAAGTGTGATTTGAGCTGACAACGTGCTTACATGCTAGCATTACTCAGCTGCGGCCGCCTGTTCACTTTGTATAAGAGTTTCGGATGGGCTTTCCTTCTCTTTGACTTCTACTTCTTTTTCTTGCGAAGCCTCCCGGGAGCCTGCAGACCCGTTTTCTTTTGACACTACATCAGTGTTGGACATCGTTGTGACATTTACAGCATTGGATTCAATTTGTTCTGGGGGCTTTTCAGTTTCTTCGGGAGTCTTATCTCTTTCATCCTCTTTCTTTTCCTCTCCTGGGCTCTCTTTTGATGTTTCCTCCTCCTTTGGCTCTTCTGTGGCTTTATCCTCTTTTGGTGCACTATCCTCGGCTTCAGGTTTTGGCTCCTCGGCCACTCTCTCTACGCTGTCCCTTTCCAGTGAATTCTCCTTTGATCCCTTATCACTTAATTTTGCATCTCCATTGACAGCAAGCTGTAAGATGAAATTTAAGACTACTGAGTGCTCTATTATTCATTGTTAAATATATATTTTATGGCTGTGTTTACATGCACAATAAAGTTACAAGTGAAATATAATATTTCATATAAAAATTATTTTACCGTTTCTTCTGGTTGTGCAGGTTCTGGGGGAGTTTCTAGTTTGAGAAACTGTTCCAAGGTGTCTAATTCATTTGCTAAATCAAACTGATCATAATCCTGAAAAAGGCAAAGTTCTGATTAAAAATGTTTGTATTTTTTTATGGTACCTTTCTTAGTACAGTCATCTAACAATTCTGGTTACGGGCAAATTAATTGTACTTACTCCACAGTACTCTTCCTCATTGAAAACCTGCGGAGGGAGCGGCGAGCGCGGATTGGGATCACTAACAGTAGCGCCGTTAGACTTCGAATTGTTTTGCATAAAGTCTTTATCAGACTCCCGGCCCGGCTCTGTTATGTCAATAATTTCATACTTTATGTTCTTCGAATCTAATATCATTAACACTCGCTGTTGTCTCTTTTTCACCTGCATAGAAAAATTACATGGAAGTTAAAAAATCCGGTTATGAATCACAACAAAGATAATCAGAAAGTCCTGCATTCTTAACACGTTATCGATGGATGCTTACCTCTTTGTTCCCTGAAATTCCACTAACATAAACCTTCACCACCATGGCTAAATAACTGAGCTATGTGTTTTCTATAAATAAAAAATACTAAAACGTTATCTCAGAAAAATAGGCTTGGCCATTAGACAATCTCTTCAATAATAATAGGGTATATTCTTAAGCTCTGAACAGGTTACTAGTCTGTGTCATTTGATGACTCGGCAGCCAATTAAATCTCGGTAAGTCGCACTGGCCAGCTTGATGTTACAGTTTTGGAACACACCCGTATTGTCAAATGTCTTAGTCAAATGTCAACTCTTTTTTTTTTTTTTTTTTTTTTCTTCTTTTTTGGCAACTTGACACAAAGGATGTGTATGTTGTGCCACAGACAAGGTAAAAAGGTAAGGAATATGGCGGGAAAACCATATTCCTCCTATTATAATTTTCATCATCGTTTTCATGTATCGTCAGGTCTAAAGTCTAGTCAAAGTCTAAGTAAAAGTCAATACAGTCAAGGAGTCAAGTCGGTCGATTCAGTAAAGTGGTAGACGCTTTACTGAAACTTTCGATGGAGTTTTGGAGGGAACACAAAATAGCACGTTTCTGGATATTACATCACTTTCCTACACTTGTGCATGAACACGAATATATAATGGTTAATATTCTACCAATATTACACATTAAAAACCCAGCTAACACAATTTTAGGAAAATAATACAAAAACACAACAGCACTCTTTCACATACCCGCCAAAACTCCAGCAGTGATTGTCTGTCAACTCTTGTCGACAAATGTCAAGTGTTTATGACATTTCTGGATTATCTTTCAAAAGACAAAACGCCAAATGCCGATGCGTCATTTTTGTAATTTGTATTTTGTGGTCATTTTTTGTTGTAAAATATATGTACTTATGCCCAGGGCTTCATAACGTTATCGAATAACAGAAAAAATATCGTTACGTACCGTTATTTCCATAATGGTAGCCAGATAACGTTATTTTTTAACGATATCTAGTAAAATAACGTTATATTTACCGTTATTATTATAACGTTATTTTTTCGTTATGGCATAACAAAAAAATAACGTTATAATAATAACGGTAAATATAACGTTATTTTCTGGTATCAGGTATGCGATCGTGCACGGTGCACCAAATCTCACTCATATTTAAAATGTAATAAGTGTTCTCTGTGAAAATACAAAGAAAAAATACACCTTATAAGCGTGATTACGTTTAGAAAATTTTCCCGCCTGTCATGACTTTCTTGACGGACTATAACGTTATCAAAGAGCATATATTTACCGTTATAAATCCTATATAACGTTATAACATTTACCGTTATTAAATACATTTATAACGTTATTTCTAGTATCGGTTTAATTTTCATAACGTTATCTATGCCCTTGAAGCAATAACGTTATGAAAAAATAACGTTATTTGAAGCCCTGCTTATGCCGGCGCCCAGTGCCCACTTCCCACTGATCTCTATTAAAGAGCCTTCAGAGGACCGGTTGGTCACTCTAAGAGTTCACTAGAGGTCGGAGGAGTAAAGAGTAAAACTTGATTTACTGTGGTGAACTGGAGTGCTTTATTGAACAATCTGTGCTGTTTATAAACAAAAATTTGAGTTAATTATTATTATTAAAAATCTGTACAAAGGTAAAAAGGTTATTTGTGATTGGTTAACTAGATTAGACAGAGATGTAAAGAGAGAGACAAAAATATTTACAAAACAAGAAAGAGAAAAAAATCGAATAAGAAATATTTACAAGTTGGAAAAATTAGCCGCGCGGGAAACTGGCCGTCCCGCGATACGTGGCGCTGGTATCGCGCGAGTATAAATATAGGCTCGCGTGCCGCGGCGAATTCAGTCCGCGCCTCCGCCAGGAGTAAATGTGTTCTGTGGTCCGCGCGCGAATTCCATACCGACGTCGTCACTCTGTCGCTCGGCACCGCGTCGGTAATAATAGTAGTTGTGCCGCCATTTTGTGAAGATCTGAAGCTCGCGCAACGCCATGAAGACTGCAGCTATGTTGTGAAGATTCCTCTCTCGATGTAGGCACGATGTGGAGACGCGTAGTGAAGTGTTGCGAAGAATTCTTATTAGAAAAAGTCCTTTTCAGGGCTGGGTCACGTCCGGTATTGTCTATTAAATTATGTCTTGCGGAGCCGTACATTTTTCCGGGATAAAAACTATCTTTCTCGGGACTCAAGGAATATTTATGCCAAATTTCAGCAAAATCGGTTCAGCGGTTCGAGCGTGAAGAGATAACAAACAGACAGACACTCTTTCGCATTTATAATATTAGTATGGCTTTTATTTAGACATCGGATTATATGCACGATCCAAGTGCCGAAATATGCATGCAAATATACACGAAAATTGGCCGAAATATGGACAATCAAGAGTCACTTATTATTATTAAAAGTCGGAAGACCGCGACGTTGCCGCTGTTCATGCGGTTGCGAACGAAGCGCGGACAGCCGCTTGCCGCTCCCACGACCCACATCACAACGCCGCCGCACCGCGCCGCTGCCGCCTAAAATTGACAACCCTAAGACAGTAGGTAATTAAATCGCGGATTGGGCCCGAGTTACCCTACTTCCCCTCCTTTTACTATGGTGCAGGCCTGCAATGCAACACCATTCACTATCCTGCGTGCAGTCCGCCGGCTTATTAAACTGCAGCAGGAGCTGCAGGACTGCAATGCAGGATAGTGAATGGGCCGTTTTAAGCGCTTATTCCATTTCACTAAATTTAGAAGTCCTAGCTAGGATCCTAAAAAGGAGACAAATTAGAAGAATCGAAATGACGCGATCAGAAGCAAGACTTTAAAATTCAACCCATCATTGCTCATTTTAAAAATTATTTTTTACGCGCGAGTGCGGGCTGCGTAAGTCTGTATTATATATCGCGTCCAACGCCTACGCGCGTTTTTAAACTCGCGCGTAAGAGCCTGTCCAGATGAGGCGTTTTATATTTTGCATTTTGACCTATTTTGTATGAAAAAATTGCGAGTGAGCGACTCGCGCGTAAACCGAGATATTAGAGCTAGGTACATAATATATATCGCGTCCAGATGCCTACGCGCATAAAACGCTTGCAATGAGCGGGACTCTCGACTCGCACGTCTTGCAGCGTCCAGTACAATGCGCGCCTCATCTGGAAAGGCTGGAAATTGAACGCGCGCATGGGCTACGTACGTAAAACGCCTCATCTGGACAGGCACTTAAGCATAAAAATCAAAGCTCTTGCATATTTTGGAAACGTTATGTATGAGCAAAAGAATTGTTAATTAAGTTTTACATTTGTGAATGAATTTTGTAAAATAAAGAACACAACATTTTATATAAAATGTGTTTTATTTGGAAACTGTCCAGCAAATAAAGACAATACCACGGATTTAAAAAAAATACGGATGTAACCTTGTCTACTCCCGAGTGAAGCATAGTAATGGCCGCCCGTGTAGGATGTGTGCGTGTCATTGGCGCCGTCACTCTATGTACAATGACAGCGGGTTGTAGTACCTAGTTGCGTGTGTAAGTGTCGGTCACGTGTACAATAACGAAATTGTGACGAAATTGTCGTACCTTGCATGCTTCACCTCTTTATAGTGTAATGCTCCATCCGTATTTTTTTTAATCCGTGGACAATACATTTGAACGCATATTTAGGCTATATCATTTTGGAATGTTACTACAATGTTTTTTCACAAGTGAATTTGTATCAAAAAATTTGAAGTAAAAAAATACAAATAAATATCACAATGTGGAATAGGTTAGGCCAAGAGAATGGAATATACAATTATTGTAAATAAAAACAAATTAAATGTAATTTACAATAGTTATCTTAAATTAATCCAATTTTACTAAAATATACATATTATTCATAATTTATATAGGAAAATAAATAACAATAATAAGCAATAAAAGTACTATTGAGTGTTGCCAGAAAATAATACATAATTCAGAAAAATTGACAAACACGCGAACCTACTAGGTATGGTTATTTCTCATAATTGTTAAAAACGATTGTATCGTTAAATCTACAGATTAACAAGATATTTTAGCGCGTGCGTGGTAAAAATCAGAGCAAACGCCGCCACATTTTATAATGCTATCATATCTACGGAGCAACACAAAGAGGAGCTGGCCTAAGCAACAGCTGTGCACTGTGATTTTCAACCAGGTCCTGACGTCATCATTGTGGGCGGGGCTTAAGTCAGTACACTTTCGGCATTTGTCAGGTACACACGTAACGAGTAGTGGTGGGTCGTCGACGCTTTTTCGATCAACGAAACGAGACCGTTTATCGTTCATCGTAACTTCCACGATAAATAGGCTATCAAACACTGAAAGATTCTTTCAAATCGGATAAGTAGCTCCTGAGATTAGCGCGTTCAAGCAAACAAACTCTTCAGCTTTATAATATTGTTACGTGCTAGGGTTCGAGGATTCGGAGAGAAAGACCTGGTGACTCTCTTGAAGACTTTATTCACAAACACTAGCTCACACAAATCACTAAGTCCAAACACCAAGCACTAGATCCAAATCACTGAGCACTATCACTGTCCTAGGTCGTAGCCGAGTCGTTAGTTCACTATCACAATCACTTGTTTTCACAATTGAAATCGCCTTGGTGATCGCTCGGATCGAACTGCCTTGACTGCCGGCTTGTTTACCTTTTATATGGCCCATTTCGCCTTCTGGAACGTTCTATTCTGGATTGTTTACGTAAATACGCAATTCACATAAACAATGGTCGGGCTTTTCTAGAAGGTACGCGCAACTGTCGCGCGCAGGTAAACAACTGCCCGTATCCGTAACACAATTCACATAAACAAGGGTCGGGCTTTTCTAGAAGGTACGCGCAACTGTCGCGCGCAGGTAAACAACTGCCCGTATCCGTAACACTACTCCCCTCTTAGAGATGCTCGTCCCGAGCATCGTTGTTACTGCCATGATAGCGCGCCAAACGGTCTATGTGTACCACTTTGAATGTGCCTCTTGGTGGCTTTTGAATCCTGTAAGTCACATCATTCAATCGGGTAACCACTTTATATGGGCCGTCCCACTTGGTCTGCAACTTTGGAGATTTCCCTTTTCGGCGAGTTGGGTTATGCAGCCATACCAGTGACCCTTCTTCGAAGCCGCTCGTGTTCGATCTCCGGTCGTATCTGGTCTTCATGTTCTCACTTGACTGTAACCCATTTTCCCGAACCATGGCGTGTATGTAGTGCATCTTTTCCCTTAAATCGCAGACATAGTCTTGTACGGTCTTTGGTTCCCCCGGTGACGCTCCTGTCAAGAGGTCTACTGGAACTCTTAGTTCCCTACCATAATTGACATACGCCGGGGTAGCTTTTATGCTCTCGTGCTCGGCGGTACGGTACGAGAGAAGGAAGAGTGGTATATACTTGTCCCAATCCTTTTGTCTGTCATCTACCAATTTCGCCAAATGCCTCTCTAGAGTCTGGTTAAATCTCTCAACCATTCCATCAGACTGTGGATGGTACGCGGTGGTCCTCGTCTTATGCATTCCCAAAATTCTACACACTTCCTGGAAGACCTGCGATTCGAAGTTCCTGCCCTGATCGGAATGGATTTCGAGAGGCACACCAAAGCGAGATATTACTTCTTCGACTAGCTTAGAAGCAACCGTTGTAGCTTCTTGGTTTGGTATGGCGAACACTTCGGGCCATTTGGTGAAGTAGTCCATGACGACCATAAAGTACTTGTTTCCCGATTCCGTCACGGGAAATGGCCCAGCTACGTCAACTGCAATTCGTTCCCACGGTGCGCCAACGTTATACAACCGCAGGTTCCCACGGCTCCTGGTCTGTGGTCCCTTCACTGCAGCGCAAGTAGTGCATTTGCGGCACCAATCCTGTACATCATCTCGACAATGCAACCAGTAGAATCGTTCTCGCACTTTTGTTAACGTCCTCTTAACACCTAGATGACCTCCTGATACGCCATCGTGTATTTCACGGAGAACATCCGGTACTCTCGCTCTTGGGACAACTATCTGAAGATGGAACTCTCTGCCGTTAGTCTTTTCCCATTTTCGGTAAAGTATTCCATTTTGAAGTATCAGACTGTCCCATTGCGCCCAGTACGCCTTAGTGACAGCGCCAGTGGGTGCAACCTCACTCCAGATTGGTTTTTCGTCACCTCGTTTCTTCCATGTGATGATGTGCCGTAGGTCGTCATCTGTTTCTTGAGCCTTCCTCATAGCATCATTCTCCCATGGACCCAAAGGACTTGTTTTCGTTAACTTTAATGTCACTTCATTAGATTCCTGCTTAACACAGTGTTTGCAGTCTTCTGAACACGGCCTTCGTGAAAGTGCGTCGGCATTCCCATGCGCCTTTCCGCTGCGGTGTTCCGTCTTGAAGTCGTACTCCTGGAGTTGTTCAATCCATCGAGCTACTTGGCCTTCTGGGTTCTTGAATTGCAGTAGCCACTTCAAGGCTGCGTGATCAGTTCGCAGTAAAAACTGTCTGCCGATGAGATATTTGCTAAAATGTTGTAGCGTCTTTACAACAGCCAAGAGTTCTCTTCTTGTCACACAGTAGATTCTCTCTGGCTTAGATAAAGATTTGCTGAAATATGCAATTACAACTTCTCTTTCACCCTGCTTTTGAGATAACACCCCTCCAATGGCCGTGTTGCTTGCGTCCGTGTCGACTATAAACTGGCCTTCAGGTTGTGGATACCCCAGGATTGGTGTTTCACACAGACGTTTCTTCAGTTTCTGAAAAGAATCTTCAGAAGTCTCGTCCCACATAAACTGTCGTTTATCTTCTGTCAGCCGATGTAAAGGCTTGGCTATCTCTGAGAATCCCTTAACAAAACGCCTGTAGTAGGAGCACAGGCCGAGAAATGCCCGCACTTCAGTTTTGTTTTTAGGGGTTGGCCAGTTTTGAACTGCTTCCAGTTTCTCTGGGTCCGTCTGGATTCCATCACTGGAGATAACATGGCCGAGATAGTTGACCTTACTCCTGAATAAACGACACTTTTTCGGATTCAACTTTAACTTGGCCCCCTCTATTTTGGCGAAAACTCGTTCTAAGTTTCGCAAATGGTCCTCGAAGTCGCGGCCAACAATGATGACGTCGTCCAAGTAGACTAAGCAAGCCTCTCCAACTAAGCCTGCCAGTACACACTCCATGAGTCGCTCAAATGTGGCAGGTGCGTTGCACAATCCAAAGGGCATGACGTTAAACTGCCATAGACCTTTACCGGTGGAAAAAGCTGTCTTCTCCTTGTCTTTTGGGTGAATCTCCACCTGCCAGTATCCAGATTTCAGGTCCAGGGTCGAGAACCATTTCATGCCACTCAAGGTATCCAGAGTGTCGTCGATTCGAGGTAATGGATAGCTGTCCTTCTTAGTGACATCATTGAGACGCCTGTAGTCCACACAGAATCTTGTGCTGCCATCTTTCTTCTTCACTAATACAACAGGTGAGCACCACGGACTTGCAGACGGTTCAATAATCTTATGCCTTCTCATGTCCTCCAAAAGGCCTTCAACTTCTTTTTCCTTTGCAATGGGTATCCGTCTTGCTCGTTGACGAATTGGGTTCTCGTTTCCGGTATCTATCCTGTGCTGGACCAGTGACGTTCTTCCAAGGTCACCTTCCTGACTGGAGAAGATATTCGCGTGGCGTTGTAAAAACTTCTTAGCTTTCATGCTCTGCGAATAAGTCAGATTACTCTTGCAGTCATCGAGTAGCTCAGTCACTATTCCATAGTTGCTGCCGTTGGCTGAGTCTGAGCCTGTGATCGAACTACACTTTCTCATCCAGACAACTTCCTCGCACTTTCCAATGACGTCACCTTTGTTCAAGCAGATCTCGTGATCACCCAGATTTAAAACCCTGACCACAGCGTTACTGCTTCCACTAACAAGGGTTCTCGCCGTCATCAGTCTTTGCGCTGATGTCTTGGTAGGTGTGTCTTCGATCAACACGCATCTGTTTGACTTCTTCTTTCCAGCTGGCGGTAGTTTCACCAGCACTCTAGCTTCTGCTCGTCCAGGTATAATGACTTCCTTTACACAGGCGACTTTCCCGCAGGCGCCTCCAAGGATGAAAATTTCTTCTTCGCCACACTTGAAAACTCCGTCAGCGACATTAATTCTGCAGTTGTGCTTCTTCATGAAATCCAAACCCAAGATGCAATCATCCACAATCTCAGCCACGATAACGTCATGAGGGTACAAGGACCCCCCTACATTCATCGTAACTAACATTTCTCCCAGGACGGGTATTGGCTGACCGGAGGCAGTGAGAAGCCGACAGTCAATTCTCCTCTTGTGCCTCCTTGCGGCTTTTACCAAATTTGGGTTCACTATTGTTCTAGAGGCTCCCGTGTCTAGAGTCATTTTGCAATCCGACCCGTTAATAGCCCCCTGAACCACAAGACTATTCCCGCTGCTTGCTTGGGAGACAACAGTTATTGGGGCTTCCTCCGCGTCGGCCAGTACTCGCCTCTTAGTCCTGGCTGAAGCCCCCTGTTTCTTCAGCTCCTCTATTTGTTCAATGCGTTCCTCGAGTCTTTTCATTCTTGCCATCTGAGTCTCCTTCTGCGGGCAGTTGAGCTGAAGATGGCCCCTCTTCCCGCACTTATAGCACATGGCTTCAAATCTTTTCCTTGCAGGAGCCTTTACTTCAGAGACCTTGTGGATATTATGGGTCTGCTGTATCTCATGGCGAACAGCCTCGACCTCCAAAGCATGCGCCAACGCTTCCTTTAGCGAGGTGTGGTGACGTAGCCTTACTGCAGCTCTGACCTCCAGATCCCTGATTCCGTCGATAAATGCTTGTACAATATTCGTGTCGACCATTTTGGAATCGGCTCCTGGGTGTGCCTTCTTGACGAGTTTTTCAATTTCCAACGCCCATTGCTGTAGTCCCTCTCCTGAGCGTTGGACTCTGTCGCGAAGTTGAGCACGGAACACGTGCTCCAGGTGTCGCTCCCCGTATCTGGATTCAAGGGCCTCCATCAGGTCTTGGAACCCCTTCCCTGTATGTGCTTCTAGGACCGACAAAGCTTGCCCTCTGAGCGCAACAGTGAGAGCGGTCAGGCATTGTTCGTCAGTCCATCCGTTGGCAGAAGCAACCGTCTGGAATTGCTGACGATAAGCGTTCCATGAAGTAGTACCGTCGTATGGTGGCACTTTAACTCTTGGTCCTTGTACCACTTGCACCACTCCGGTAGTTCCACTAGACACCGCCACTCCTGTGGTTTCCAGGCGCACTACTTTCTTCTGAAGTTCAGTGAGGCCGGTTTTCACATTTTCTACATCCAATCCTAACCCCGTAACTCGTTCGTCCATTATGTCGACATCTTTTCGGAGCTTAACCACCGTGTCACTTACATCCTTTATAGCTCCAAGTGCTTTTTCTTGGAGGACTTTTTGTTGCTCTTGTGACTCCTGCAAGGCGCAGAGCTTGCGTTCTTGCAACTCTTGCAAAGCGCCAAGCTTGCGATCATGTGACTCTTGTAAAGCGCCGAGCTTACGGTCTTGTGCTTCCATCATTGCCCTTTGAGAATCTTGCAAAGCGCCGAGAATCTTGCGGTCTTGGGCCTCTTGCAAAGCCTGAATTAACTCAATTATGCTTTCCAATTGAGGAGCCATTTGAGGGGCCGTAGAAACTACGGGCGTGGCAGGATGGACGTAGCTAGTCGACGGGGCCTGAGTGGGCGTGGCCTGGTGGGCGGAGCCAGTGGGCGTGGCCATGTCCAGAGTGGGCGGGGCCTGGGGGGCGTGGTCAGTGGGCGGGCCCCGGTGGGCGGAACCAGTGGGCGTGGCTTCACCCGAAGTGGGTGGAGCCTGGGGGGCGTGGTCAGTGGGCGGAGCCTGGTGGGCGGGACCAGCGGGTGGGGCCTGCCCCGCAGTGGGCGGAGCTTGGTCCCCTGTGGGTGTGGCCTCCGCAGCTCCACCTCCAACTCCTCTCTCGGAGTCAATGGCAGCAGCTCGCTGCGCCCTTGTCCTGATACTCCCCTTGAAGTCCTCTCTCGGAGTCAATGGCATCTCCAAATCTCACTTCCGACACCAGTTGTTACGTGCTAGGGTTCGAGGATTCGGAGAGAAAGACCTGGTGACTCTCTTGAAGACTTTATTCACAAACACTAGCTCACACAAATCACTAAGTCCAAACACCAAGCACTAGATCCAAATCACTGAGCACTATCACTGTCCTAGGTCGTAGCCGAGTCGTTAGTTCACTATCACAATCACTTGTTTTCACAATTGAAATCGCCTTGGTGATCGCTCGGATCGAACTGCCTTGACTGCCGGCTTGTTTACCTTTTATATGGCCCATTTCGCCTTCTGGAACGTTCTATTCTGGATTGTTTACGTAAATACGCAATTCACATAAACAATGGTCGGGCTTTTCTAGAAGGTACGCGCAACTGTCGCGCGCAGGTAAACAACTGCCCGTATCCGTAACACAATTCACATAAACAAGGGTCGGGCTTTTCTAGAAGGTACGCGCAACTGTCGCGCGCAGGTAAACAACTGCCCGTATCCGTAACAATATTACTAGACGTTCCGCGCTGCTTCGCCCACGTAAATTAGATATTTCACAGAAAAAAATGTCCACAATAAATAGCCTATGATCCTTCACGTTTCTACTTTTTATCTGTGCCAAATAACAGAAAAAATACTCCAGTAGTTCGTGAAATAAGCCCTTTCAAATTATTTCCCCCATTTTTTTCACATTTTCCTCTATTTCTTCGCTTATATTAGTCTTAGCGTAATAAAATATAGCCTTGATAGCCTTGATAACTAACACTGAAAGAATTTTTCAAATCGGACCAGTAATTACTGACTCATACTAAGATTAGCGCGTTTAAATAATGCTTATTCTTCTTCTTCTTTTTCCGTTGTTTAACATCTTTATCGTGCAAATATGAGTCCTAAATTGAATTAAGCATTCTTAAGTCATCCGAATATGGTACCGAACTTAGAATATTACCATAATTAATGCCTATATACAGATTGAGATTCTATTTTCCTCCAGAGCAGAAGCTGCTAAAATTAAAAAAAAATTACATCAAAAATCGCGGTGGCTCCACATCTTAAATCCATCCTTGGGCCATAAGGACCAATCCTACCAAAGGAAATCTTTGGTTCAGCAATAGCCGTATAATTTACCATACACACGCAACTATAGCCAAATGTCAGCCATAGGTAATTGATTAAAAAAAATTCATGAAAATTTTGAAAAAGAGTACTTACTTAGTACCTACCCTATTCCCTTCCCTACCCTATTACCTTCCCTACCCTCCCCTACCCTATTACCTTTTAAAAGGCCGGCAACGCACCTGCAGCTCTTCTGATGTTGCGAGTGCCCATGGGCGACGAAAGTTGCTTCCACCAGGTGACCTATTTACTCGTTTGTCTCCTTATTTTACATTAAAAAATTATAATTAATATACATTTTTAAAGTTCTGAATACGTCCCATAATATTCAAGACTTTTGGAATCTAGCGTAAGATAGCTGAACTACGTAGTAACATCAACATCGACCTAAGCTAGTAGTTTTGCTTTTAGCCGATAGGTGAAATATAGAAAAGTGGGCGGAGCTTGACACCCCCTCGCCCCGCAAATTGTCACGCGTTGTTTCATAAGGAAATTTGATAAGCACACCTCTTTGTATTAGCTCCGTGATCATGTCCAAGTATTATTAGTTTACTCTGTTTACATGTGGTCGACTTTGAAAGTATTATTGTTTTATGATTTATCAACGATTTTAATAATTCATGAGTCATGACATCTTATTTGTTTAAAAATTATGTGCGCTAAAAGCTTTAACGTGCGCATACTTGTAGTTATTTAAACTACTGCAACCCAAACCACGTGTCTAGTCACAAAACTTCAAATTAAATGTTAATATATTTTGTTTTTTTTTGTGACTGGCCGTAGCTTGGACCATATCACTATACGACAGCTGTACATGACTTTGTTATTATTATAAGGTATTATTTCAAGTTTAATAGCTACAATGAAAAATTTTAAAAAAAGCTAGCAATGTACCATCGAAGAAATTGATGCATTGTCATTTGACGGACGTACGTCATTTGGTTCAAACGTTATTATTCGTTCAAAAGTTATTATACCTATCGGAATAGAGCAACAATCTCGAGCTGTCAAACGAAACCAAAATTGGTTTTCATCTGTGTGAAAAACATGTGTACGTATACACTAACACAAGCATGATTGAACATGAATTCTATGAGGTTAAATTGTCAACGTACAAACAAGTGTAGAGAGTTAGCCTACTGGTCAGAACATTAAAATAGCCGCATTATTATCTAAGAATGTAAGTAGCTAGCGATTACTGCTACTCATATACTATTATATTTATTCCAATTTATTTTACTGGCAGCATTGAGTTTGACAGCTGTCAATGTTTCTGCTGTCTTCGAAAAATAATATTTTGAAATTATTATACAGTCACGACTCACGAGCATGACTCACGTTACAACAGGAATTACCTAGACAATTTTAAAAAAATCTTCAATAAATGGAAAAAAAACATAATATAGTACAGTGGTGTATAAGTCTAAAATGAAGAAAAATAATCCCCCAAGCTTAATATTTACAAATAAACGAGGTTAAGTTTAGTAGGATAGTCTTTACTAATGATATTATGTAAATGTTTCTGTTACCTAAAGTCTAGATATTGCCAAGGTGGCGAGGTCTTAAAACTAAATAAGAGTACAGTCTCACTAAATGACTCGAAGTCGCACGTTATATTATGAGATTGACACGTAGTCAACTTGCGATATCACATTTGTTTTATCTTTTGATTTATTCGAATAGCCTTGCCGGTCCTCTAAGAGACGACAGTCTTTAGTCAGTCCTGACTAAATCTGATAAAATATCAGTCTTATTGCTGTCTTAAAACTGTCGCCTTAAGGATTTACTTGACAGCGATTTTCACAAGTTGCCTTTTTATTGAGTCGCATTGAGAATGGACTGAGCATGACCACTGTGTTTTATGAATTGCTCTTACAAAGTAAACAAATGAGAAAACGATTTATGAGCTCAATCTATAAAATGTCAATTTGATTATAATTAGTGATTTATTTCTTTATTGTAGCCATACTCATCGTTACTTGCCTTTTTCACACTCGATTAAAATGCTGTAGTGTTTTCGTAACTGTGCAATAGGAGTGCGATTGATTTAAATTCATATAAGAGAGTGACAAAGATCGAGACGTCATTATGGGCAATATACGCATTTTTAGGCGACCGAAATTTAGTAGACTTGTTTCGGCTGTGACGTTGAGCTTATAAATCGTATTTACTATTGCCCTGGTGGTTAGACAGGGGTGCCGAAGTCTGGGTCGCCGTGTCCGGGCAGCAGGCGGGAGGCGGGGAAGGGCGTGGCCGGCGGGGGCTCCGCCTCCGTCACACGCCGAGCTGACCCTATCCTGAAAAAAATTGGTTGTCTGTAAAGTCGGTTTACGGACGGTAGTTTGACATGACAACTACGAACTGAGCCGATCGCTCGAGCCGATCTTGCCTCTCTCTCGTTTGTGCCGCTCTCTCGCTTGCGGAACGGGACAATGACGTCAACTGTTGTCACTTGTCACGTCAATATAATGTTTGTATTGTTATAGTTCAGTTTTGTAATTTTTAAATATTATAAATTACTAGCTGTCCCGGCAAACGTTGTGTTACGTGCTAGGGTTCGTTGGATTCGGAGAGAAAGACCTGGTGACTCTCTTGAAGACTTTATTCACAAAGACTAGCTCACACAACTCACTAAGTCCAAACACTAAGCACTAAGTCCAAACACTAAGCACTATCACTGTCACTCACTATTGATCACTTGTTCTCACTTCGAAGTCGCCTTGATGATCGCTTGTATCAAACTGAATTCCGGCTGGACTGTCTGTACTATTTATACGGGCCGGATCGAATCTCAGAAAATTCCGGAACGTCCCAGAATAAACCCGATATGCGTAAACAAACATGAGATATTTCTAGAAATTACTCGTAGGTACACCTAGCGCCATCTAGTATCGAGTAGGGGATTTACGTTGTCTGTGTTCCCTTGGTAAGTTCGCTGGTCCGATGCTAGATGGCACCACGTGTCCGTATCCGTAACACTACCCCTCTTAGAGATGCTCGTCCCGAGCATCGTTGTTACTGCCATGGTAACGCGCCAGATGGTCTATGTGTACCACTTTGAATGTCCCTCTTGGTTGCTTTTGAATCCTGTAAGTCACATTATTCAATCGGGTAATCACTTTGTATGGGCCGTCCCACTTGGTTTGCAACTTTGGAGATTTCCCTTTTCGGCGAGTTGGGTTATGCAGCCACACCAGTGTCCCTTCTTCGAAGCCGCTCGTGTTCGATTTCCGGTCGTATCTGGTCTTCATGTTCTCACTTGACTGTAACCCATTTTCCCGAACCATGGCGTGTATATAGCGCATTTTTTCCCTTAAATTGCAGACATAATCTGGTACGGTCTTTGGTTCCTCCGGTGACCCACCTGTCAAAAGGTCTACTGGAACTCTTAGTTCTCTACCGTAATTGACATACGCCGGGGTAGCTTTTATGCTTTCATGCTCGGCGGTACGGTACGACAGAAGGAACAGTGGTATATACTTGATGTGGCGGTACCCACAATTCGCCTAACATTCCTGCATCGCGCTATCGAAGTTTTCTAAGCGCGTCGGTATATATACGACAGCTGAAATGTATCACGTGGGCTTCGGCCTGACCGGGCATACCACCTCGCTCGGTCGGAAGATCTTCCTTTGGCCTCTACGCAGTATTCCCACATTGGTGACCCCGAGGCATCATCCCCTTGCTGAGCATGAAAACTACGGAGAAGCCCAGGGTTGAGCTTATTAATATCGCATGAGGTGACATTGCATCATTTTTTTGTTCAAAAGACTGTCCATTTCAATTTTCACATAACTTTTTTGTTGCTAACCCGTTGCAACATGCATGTGGTTTAAGATTTTGTGGTAACTTAGATATTATTAACATTTAAGTTTTGTTAATTTAACCTGCATTTTGTGTAATTTAACTTGCATTTTGTTTATAATAACCTGTTTTGTACTAATTTACTGCAACACTTTGAATACTTAAATTGAAAGAAATAAGGAATGTGATTTGACATTTGAAAAACTTCATTTCAATTTTAATTTTGAAACTATCAAATAGTTATCCATGTTTGCATGTTAACTGTGTTTAATATTGTGTATGTAAACAACATTAATTATTTTTCTAAGAAAATTCGCATGACCTAACCCCCGGTGAAAGATAAGGTTTTCCTCTTAACCCACAAAAATTTTTTTTCTTGTTTAACATTATTTTTCTTTCATTAACTTTGGATTGGTTGGTTTGTTGTTTGCTTGCGTTTTTCAGCAATCATGACTGACAATAACACTAACACTTTACCCGAACCTACAAATTCCGCACAGGTCCATAAATTTGTAAATAAGGTGTCAGCTAAAATTCCACAATTTTGGCCTGAAAAGCCCATTCTCTGGTTTAGCCAAGTCGAAGCTGAATTTCACCTTGCGGGCATAGTTTGTGACACAACTAAATACAGTTATGTTATTGCTGCACTTGATCAACACACTATAGGAGAAATAGAGGATAATATAATTAACCCTCCCATTGAGCAGAAGTATGAAAAATTAAAAAAGGATTTAATTTCAAGATTTTCAGCCTCCGAGGAACAACGAGTCAGACGTCTACTAAGCGAAGAACAGCTCGGAGACCGAAGACCATCTGCTTTTCTCCGGCACCTGCGGTCCCTGGCTGGTTCCCTGAAAGATGACAACCTGTTACGACAACTGTGGATGCGACGACTGCCTAATCAAGTACAGGCTATTTTGGCCGCACAAGCAGATCTGAGCCTGGATAAAATTGCAGAGCTGGCAGACAAAATCATGGAATTACCGTCCGCATCCACCAACGTATATGGGATTGAGAGCTCACCATCGGTACTTACGACACTTGTCACACAAGTTGAAAATCTTACTAGACAAGTTGCAGCTCTTACAAGTGGACATTCTCAGCAACGTGGCAGGTCACGTAACCGGTCTGCCTCCAGAAACCGCAGCAGATCCAAGTCTGAAATACCTAAAATGTGTTGGTATCACAAGAAATTTGATACAAAAGCCAACAAATGCATTCCTCCGTGCAGCTGGAAGGAAAACTCCAGCAGCAGTCAGTAACGGCGGATACTGACTGCTGTTCCATAGACTCTACTGGCCGTCGACTTTTTGTTACAGACCGTGTTACAAAGAGGCAGTTCCTTATAGATACCGGGTCTGACTTATGCTGTTACCCGTACCGCTGGGCCCCTGAACAGAGGACTCCCACTGACTGGGAACTCAGTGCTGCAAATGGGAGCAGCATCAAGACCTACGGAACCATAAATCTACGACTGGATTTAGGACTGCGTCGCGACTTCTCATGGCGTTTTGTAGCTGCGGACGTGAACACCGCAATCATTGGTTCAGATTTTTTGGCACATTACCACCTTTTACCAGATTGCCGCACGAAAACCCTAGTGGATGGTACCACTGGTTTAAGAGCCGTCGCAACTACCGCCGCAGTCGAGCAGCCCAGTGTAAAGTCTGTTGATATCCAGAACTCAATCTACGCACAAGTGCTTGCCGAGTTCCCTGATGTTACTCGTCCCCCAGGACTCCCTCGGTTAGTTAAGCATAACACAGTGCATCACATCAAAACTTCAGATGGACCACCAGTTTCTTGCCGTCCTCGCCGCTTAGCTCCTCAAAAGTTGATAGCAGCTAAAAAGGAATTTGAAGATATGGTGAAAAATGGCACTGCTCGACCATCGAAGAGCTCCTGGTCCTCTCCATTACACATGACTACCAAGAAAGACCAGTCATGGCGTCCTTGCGGCGACTATCGCGCCCTGAACGCCAGAACGGTACCGGACCGTTACCCTGTCCGGCATATAAATGATTTTGCCCACAATCTCTCTGGAGCCAAGATATTTAGCACAATTGACCTTGTGAAGGCCTATCATCAGATACCAGTCTTTGAGGAGGATATCCCTAAGACCGCTATCATTACCCCGTTTGGCCTCTTCGAATTCCCTTTCATGACTTTTGGGTTACGAAATGCAGGCCAAACATTTCAGAGGTTTATCGATGAGGTCACACGGGGTCTCGATTTCGTGTTTCCATATGTAGATGACTTATTAGTGTATTCTGCTGATGAAAGTCTTCACAAGGAGCACCTTAAAATCTTGTTTAAACGCCTCCAAGATTACGGCGTTGTTATTAACCCGTCAAAGTGCATTTTTGGCGCCAGAGAGGTTGTTTTCCTCGGATATACGATTAACTCTGATGGTACTCACCCACCTGAAGACCGCATTCGAGCCCTACTTGATTTTCCCCCACCACAGACTGTCCAAGGAGTGCGCCGTTTCCTCGGTATGTTCAACTATTACCGCCGGTTCGTACCTCATGCTGCGCAGTACCAAGCCCCCTTGATTGATGCCTTAGTAGCCATTAACGGCAAAGGTGCGAAGCCATTTAAATGGACACCTAAACTTCTGGAGCATTTCAAGGCTTGCAAAGAGAGTTTATCCAGCGCTACATCTTTACAACACCCGGTTAAGGACGCACCCCTCGGATTATTCACAGACGCATCGAGCACATGCATAGGCGCATGCTTACAGCAACAGGTGGACGGAGAGTGGCGCCCCTTGGCGTTCTTCAGTAAGAAGCTCAGACCACCGCAGACGCAGTGGCCAGCTTATTACCGAGAATTGTTGGCCGTGTACGAAAGTATACAGCACTTTCGGCATATTCTAGAGGTCCAACATGTCACCATCTTTACTGACCACAAGCCGCTGCTGTACGCTTTCGTACAACGGCGGGAGAAGTTGCCACCTGCGCAACTTAATCAGCTGTCTTTCATCGGACAATTTACAACTGACATTCAATACATCAGGGGTGAAGATAACGTCGTTGCAGATGCCATGTCTCGTGTGGAAGCGATAACATTATGTGAGGACTTTGAGGCTCTTGCAAAATCTCAGGAAAACGATCCAGAGTTAGCTACCCTACGAACAGGCGACACTGGCCTTAGCCTGACGCAAACCATTGTTCCTGGATCTAACATCTCCATCACCTGCGACGTGTCTACTGGCAAACCTCGCCCATTTTTGACCCCTCCATTTCGTCGTGCGGTGTTCGACAAGTTGCATAACTTGAGCCACCCTGGCGTAAAAGCTACAACCCGTCTTTTACTTGACCGATATGTTTGGCCTTCGATAAGAAAAGATTGTCGAACATGGACCCAATTGTGCCAGGCATGCCAGCGCAGCAAGGTCACTCGACATATCACCGCTCCACTCGGACAGTTCGAGCAGCCATCTGGACGAGTCATGCATGTCCACATTGACATTGTGGGCCCTCTCCCAGTCTGTAACGATTTTCGTTATTGTCTTACCGCCATAGATAGAGCATCTCGGTGGCCGGAGGTATGGCCCATGCGCTCCATTACGGCAGAAGAGACGGCTGATACGTTCACTAGGGGCTGGATTGCTCGCTTTGGTGTCCCGTCGATTATTACTACCGACCAAGGAGCACAATTCGAGTCCGATCTGTTTCGCCGTCTCACTGAATCTTTCGCTGCAAAGCGCATCAGAACAACGGCGTACCACCCGTGCGCAAATGGGATGGTGGAGCGAGTTCACCGAACACTGAAGGCGGCACTCATGTGCCACGGTGACTCTTGGTACAAGTCCCTCCCATTCGTGTTGCTGGGTATGCGCACTTCTTTTAAAGAGGACCTGAATGCCACGGTTGCCGAAATGCTGTATGGCGAGTCCCTTCGTCTACCTGGCGAAATGTTAGCTCCCGTCCCACGAAACGACCAGCTAGAGGACGCTTCTGACTACGTAGTCCAGCTCCGACGCAAAATGTCTAATGTGCGACCCATACCTGCCTCTCGCCATAACAAACCCGGTTCTTTTATTTTTAAAAATCTGTCTTCAGCTACACACGTATTTCTGAGGGACGACACCGTGCGACGTCCCCTCCAACCTCCCTACACTGGACCATTTTTAATCTTAGAACGCTCCAGCGACGGCAAGACCCTGACTCTCGACGCTAAAGGTAAAAAAGTAGTTGTAAGCGTCGATCGAGTGAAGCCTGCCTTCGTTGAGAGCGACATAATTACAAATGGTCCACCACAACCAACTCTTCCAGACGCAAACGTTCCGGATATTCAGCCTCCCCAGGCACCGGACCAACCAATTCCTCCACGTTCCACTCGTTCCGGTCGTGTTGTAAAATTCAAAGAGTCCGAAGATTTTATTTATCTTTCTCCGTAGGGGGGTGGTGTGGCGACTCCGTCGCAAAATATATATATTAATAATATGTTGGCAACACTGCCAAGCTTAGCGTCGCTGCTGTGTCTGTGGCCTAGGACTGTAGAGATTTTTCCATACGAAAAGTAATGTTTGTACTTTGAAAAATGGTAAATTTGTGAAGTACTAAATAAAACCATGTGACTTGTGCTGAAGTGCTTTTTACCCAACGACCCCCAAATTGGTGACCCTCGACAGAACACGCCTCCTTCATCATCATCACTCCCCGCCCCTCCGCACCGCGCCAGCCAGCATCGCCTCATCGGGTACCTCGTCCACTAGCCGCAATGTACCGCGGCCTGGGCGACTCCGCATCGGCATCATCGGGCTTTCTCACTACACCGACCGGTCAGCAAGCAGAGCACATCTCTCCTGGTCAGCACGTAGCATCGGCCCCGCACGGCAGCTATCCGACTCACTGGATCCCGTGCAGCAGCTTCACAGTTCCGACTCACTGGGACTCACTGCAACAGTTCCGACTCACTGGAACTCACTGGCACTGGCGACTCAAGCGACAAAACTTCAAGATTCGACCTCCGGTCTTCGGGGGGGAGTGATGTGGCGGTACCCACAATTCGCCTAACATTCCTGCATCGCGCTATCGAAGTTTTCTAAGCGCGTCGGTATATATACGACAGCTGAAATGTATCACGTGGGCTTCGGCCTGACCGGGCATACCACCTCGCTCGGTCGGAAGATCTTCCTTTGGCCTCTACGCAGTATTCCCACATACTTGTCCCAATCCTTTTGTTTGTCATCTACCAATTTCGCCAAATGTCTATATAAATAAAATAATAATCTTATACAGGGTGTAACAAAACTAAGTGATAATACTTTAGGATGTGAACGTGTTCCTCGTAGACTGTAGAGAGTACACTGTGAAAGTAGCAGCGCTGAAAGACCAATTTTTTTTTTCACTTATATGTATATGAGGAAACTGGTGATGCTCGGGCCCTTGCCCATACAAAAGTGAAAAAAAAAAGTACGTCTTTCTACAAGGAACACGTACACACCCTAAAGTATTATCACTTAGTTTTGTAACACACTGTATGCTAGCTATAAACCGTACTCCTCCGAAACGGCTTCACTGATTTTTATATTATAAGTACTATGCATATTCAGTAGGTCTGAGAATCGGCTACTGCATAGACTAAGAAAATTGTATGTCTGGTCTCTGGGCTACTGGCTACTTTTTATATTGATGAGTGCATTTGTTGAATAAATAATAGTAAATTACTACAACTCGAAAGTGTCGACGACCATTGCGACGGGCTAGCGACGAACGTTGCCATGGTGCCATACTTATTAATCACCTCACTAAAATACATTACTTATATTGCAAAAGAACGTTTGCCGGGACAGCAAGTATTATTATAAAACTTAATAACATTTTTTCGAAACATGAACATTCCTTCTTACATCGCACCGCGCACGTCTGCGTCATACGGAGAACACTTCCCCAAAATTTTCAGTCTCTACGATCAGTGGTTTAGGTTTTATCGTAATTCCATTTTCATATCTAATAATTGCTTTAACCCTAGATTTCGCCTAAAACACAGGGTAAACTAATTCTGGCAACACTGTAAACTAATACCTCACCATGTGTATTAATTAATAATTATTAATACTTACTGAAAATTATTAAGTAAGTATTATGATTATTATATCATTCAAGACAAAGCCTTTTATTGATAATATGATAATATGTATATATTATTATAAATTAAATAGATTAGTAAAAGTGTAACTTCATTTCTTATATAAAAATATTTTTAAATTTTTGGCACTTTGCACAATCTTTTGTACATAAAATTAAATCTCAATGAAAAAAAACACCAATTCGTACAGGAATAATTAATTTTGAATTTCGAACGCCAGTATTTTTTTAACATTATGATGACAAAACATAATGTAAAGCCCTCCATTCAAGACAATCTTTCTAAATTCTACAAAAGTATAAGAAAACAATAATATCATAATAACAATAATATCATAATAACAATAAATTGTTACAAATATATAGTTATTATTTAGATTTAACAACTAATTTTTACGATAATATAATAGGCTTCATAAGTTTTCTCAATTTCGTTTGTAAATCTAGATAATTTACAAATAGAATGAGATCGCTTTATCGTGAATGGTGGCTTTATTTCATAAGCAAAAGTGTATTTACTCAAATGAGCTCTAATGGCTGGTTTACACGTATTAAGTGGATAAGTATTAAGTAGTTAACTAAATTTTTACTTAATTTTAAGTTATCAGTTGCATGTAAACACAAATTTAGTAGCAAGTAGCATGTTCAAATTTAGTGAAGTAATTACAAAGTCATAAGTTAAAATTTAGTTGACTATTTATCCATACTTAGCCGTACCAGCCATATTACCAGCCATAACTTGCATGGCAAAAATAGAGTACACAGATTATGTCTATTATGGCAAAAAGCAGTGATTGGCGTCTCTAACTCCCTGCGTCGCTGCAAGCCGCTGCTAAACGCTGTAAAGCGTTGTAAGCTGCTTTTTAACGACTTTTAAGGATAAATTTCAACAAACTATGAATTACATCTTCCATAAAATACATCAAATAATAATGATGCGAATTTTCGAGCAGATCGGACTAAGGAATCGAGTTGTCCCATACTAACTTCATCCCCCCTTTTCACACCCTTAGGAGAGGAATTTCTAAAAATCTCTTCTTATCGCACGCCTACGTTATACAAGGAACACTCCCTCCAAATTTCAAGTATTTACAATCACTGGTTTAGGCCGTGGCGTGATTCCATTTTCATGTCATTCAGGACAAAGCCTTTTATATAATGATATAGATAAGTAATAACCTTTTAATGGAATATGCGAGGAACAACAATATTAAGAGTAAAAGCAAACAGTCGAAATTTTAATTGTATCCCTTTCTAGCGAAAATAAATAGTCATCACTCATCAGTCAAGTAACATACAAAAGCTTCCTTTATAATAGTAAAATAGTATACTTCTCTGATAGTCCATCGAAGAAATCGGTTCATAGACAGTTGACAGACCTACGTCGCTTGGTCGGATTATATTGTCAATGCAATGTAAGTCGTCAAATGTCGGATGAAACTTCTTGAAATAAATTATTAACTGTGCGATTGAGTTATCTTACCGAAAACCTTTAGTGTCCCTCCTCAATCGGGCGTCTCCATTTAGTTTGGGCGGCTTGAGGACATTTCGCGTGGCTGTGGCGTTGTTTTGGGGCGTCTGCACTAGCGGCTCGTCCGACGTCGATATGAGGTCCGCTACGGGCACGCTCGCCGATTTCAAGTCGGATGTCGGCGTATCATTAGCGCTTTGCGAGTTGGAGGAGTCTATACCGTTGTCTAGAGCGATGGATGCTGAAATTAAAAAGCATATTTTTATATGGAGCAACTTTTGAGCTCGAATATCGCGAGTAAGGGCAAAAGATACGTGCGCCCTACCGCCACCATTTAACACTAGAAAGACCGGAGCGGTCAAATGACCGCAGTTTCGTTTTTAATTTGCGATATTTTTGTTACCGTTGCGTGAAATTCGTTTTTCTTTCGTGACATTTAATAAATTTTGATTGTTTAAATTGTGATAAAATGTTTTAATGATAGCTCAATAATTATGCGTTTTATATAATAACCTGCCTAGAAAAACCGCAGCGGTCAATTGACCACTTGAATACAATTTCTAAAGAAACATTTCAAACTTTGTTTTTGTTGCTTGTTTTATTTTTCTTTCAAATGTTTTATTGTTATTTATGCTTTGTTTGTGTATTATATATTAAATTTGATTTAAAATTTATAAAAAACTCGACTGAAATAGACTTGCGAATGACTCAATGAAATTTCTTTTATTTATGTAAATGGTCTAAAATTTCATGATTTGATATGTATACATAATAAAATATACATAATATTTGAAAATATATTATCACTAAACATGTACAAATGAATTTTTTTGCCATGCCTGTTTTGACATTGATTTCAAGATTTTTGTCTAGTGAAACCCTGTTTATTGAAAAGCATCAACGTTACTACAAATACCAGCGTACATTTTCATAGTATTGTTGCCTAACTTGGTCCAACACAGTCAGGGTTTATTGGTAGTTTGAATTGAAACAAAATATTTATGCTAAGTTTATTTATTTTTTTGTTTTACCTACACAATCAAAGCAAATAACAACCAACAGGTTACAAATTTTAGTTCTATGAAAAATTCATAAAAATTGTAATTTTATGCTTATTTTAAATATATTTTATTTCTATAACATATTTTTATACTTTTTTTAGCTTTAGTGATAATAGATTTTTATGATGTGACCGAAAATATGATACTAAAAATAATATTTTTGAGCTCCAATAGAGTATTTTCACCAAGATGCTCATGGCTTCTTGACATGATTTACTGTACATTGAAGTAACTTTACTATTCTATGCCAGAATGAGAAAATACAAAATTTGTAACAAACTGTGTTTTATGCTCAAATACAGGAACAAAACCAATAAGTCTTGTGGAGTCATTATAATGTAAATTATATCAGTAGTAGGTCTATAAAATACTTTTTAAAATTGTTTTCTCAAATGTTTGTTCTAAAATTTAATTTAGTTACATTCATAAATAATTACATGATCAATAAAATGCAAAAGCAAAATAATAAGACACACAAAACACGTTAAAACATACGATGGGTCATTTGACCGCTCTTGGTCTTTATAGGAAGTTCAAAATTCCGGTCTTTCTAGTGGTAAGCTCTAAAAGGATACTTGAGAAGCGAGACTGAGCAAGAGAGTTCGTGCCAAAATCAAGCTTCCCCTATATTTTTTTGAAGTTAGTAATCTTTTGGCTTAAAAGCACTATTTAAATAGTAAATTAAATATTGACATAAAATAATAATCGCTGCAAAATAAAGACGTACCGTGATCTATGTTGTTGTTGCAGTTGTTGGCGTCTCGCGTGTGATGCGTCACATCAGGCGACACGACTTGTCGCGGCATGTTGTCGCTAATATTCTGCACCATATTGTTGAGATTGTGTGAGTTATGCGTCACGTTCTGTGACATAATGTTCGACAAATTCTGCGCCATGTTGTTTGACACATTATGCGCCATGTTATTTAACATATTTTGCGTCATATTGTTTGACACAGTCTGCGTCATATTGTTTGACATATTCTGCGCCATGTTGTTTGTCATATTGTAGGGATTTTGCATCACGTTTTGAGAAACATTCTGCATCACATTATTTGTCATACTCTGGTCTACATTATTAGATATGTTGTGCAACATGTTGCTGGCGATATTCTGCGTCATGTTGCTGGCCATGTTCTTCAACATGTGCGAGTTGTCGGACATGTCCTGCGTCACGTCGGTCGCGTCGAGTGCTGTGTCGGGCGGCTCGTCGGAGGAGGGCGCGTCAGGCGATATGGCGCAGTACGCTCCTTTCGTTCGCCAATCCTTAGAAAGACATTTCCTATAATATTATTCAATTTTTTAAATTATATAAAAAAAATTTACATGGTTTGTATGATACTTATAACCAGAGACCAGATATAACTATATAGTCCATGGCTCATACTATAGTATGAGGACATGGACTATGGACTTTTTGCCATTATTGGACTATCCCAATAATATTTATTTGTTACCTTTTCACACTTTTTTGCACCGATTTTCTCCTGAAAGAGACATGCGAGTCCCAGGTCATACCTGCGGCTTCCTCTTCTTCTTGAGCTGCGGTCGGGGAGCGTGCACGGGCGTGGACACCGGCGACGCGGACGAGTATGGCGACACTGCGGACGCCGCCGATACGGCTGACACCGGTGCCATCTGTATATCGCGCAAAATAATACTTAGTTATTATACTTGGGCTTATTTCATCACTTTCTGATAAAGTGCCGAATAGGCTATCCACAACTCCACCTGTCAAGTTAAGTTGTGGATAGCCTATTCAGCACTTATCAGGAAGTGGTAAAACAGGCCCTTAAAGAAGATTATCTTATTATTATACTTGTACCTAAGTAAAATATATTTTTTTGAGTATTTACATGTTATTTTAGAACAAACACAAAACATAACGTTATAACAAAGTTTATTTCTTGTAAATTGGTGGTGACTGGTGAGGAAATAAAGGCTATTTGAATTTTTATTTTATTTTAAATGAATTAGTCCTCAGGTTATGAATTCATAGAACGATAAATGATATCACCGCAGGATTCGTACGGTATTTTGTTTTACAAATAAGGATAACACCATGCTGGATTACTATAAATGTTGAAATGTAATATGTATATGACTTGGTTTTATTGTGAGGATATATTCAAAAGAGTTGTTGATATTTTTAAGTAATACTTTGACATCAGCCGATCTAAAATCGTAGTAAATAAATAAACTGCTATAAAATCTGACCATAAGAACGTTTGATATGGCAACATTGGCATGCCTTTATACCTCGAGGCGCGCCTCAATCTTGATGGAGTCATCGTCCATGTCGAGTATGGCGAGGTTGTTGCGCACCGCGCTGTACTCCGCGTACCCGTCGCCTATTGAACCTCTTCTGCAAAAAGACATTTACCCTTAGTTACTTGTAAGTTATAATATTCTTTAACGTTACTTTTCTATTTGTAACTTATTAACACAGAAAAGCTTTTCAACTTGCAATCTCGCTATAATAAACTACAAAATAGTGTTGTCATCAATTGTCAAACCATCGTCAAACGCATTCTGATGGGTCAAACCCTCCAAAAGTCAGTTTTATATTGATTTGGTGTTTATGAGAATGCTATGTTGCTGTTTACTTTTTACAATATTGTATTGTAAATCTTATATATAAAATTCTCGTGTCACAATGTTAGTCAGCGAACTCCTTCGAAACGGCTTTACTGATTTTAACCAAATTTTATATGCATATTCAGTTCTGAGAATCGGCTACTGGGTACTTTTTATATTGATAAGTGCATTTGTTGAATAAATATAATAGTTATGGTAACCCGACCGTCTGTCTTGCAACACCGGGTGACCCGCGGTCTCCTTCCCGCTCGTTACCGCGAGTAGTGCTGTCTCTTTCTCTCAGACGCGCCAGAGTGTTCCCGCGCGATGCTCGAGAGTTCGATGCCGCCACCCGAAAAGGCCATACCTATTGTTTTTCGCGCGCTCGTGTGTGTTATTCACAATAAACCCAGTGATTTATGAGAGGTTTCTCTGTTTATTTTTATGAGCCCCGCACCCAGTGTTCGAGAATATCGCGTGGACCACCTCATATAGTAAATTATTACAACTCGAGACTGACGGCGACCATTGTTTGTGCGACGGGACGGGACGGGACGTTACCATGGTGACATACTTATTTAGTCACTTCAATAAAATAACAATATGCTCGAAATACTTTATATTATTATGGCAAAGCAACGTTTGCCGGGACAGCTAGTAATTATATTCAATTTGCTTTTTAGTACAATGTCATATAAAATTATAAAAGTTGTTATAAAATTATTATAGAATTGGCGCACATCTTTGTAATTCATATACCCGAGGAAATTGATCCCTAGGCAGTTGAGGGACCTAAGTCATTTGGTCAGCGTATGTCAATTCAATGTTAGCTGTGATCGGTCGGTAGGGTTTCACTTAACGCGACCAAATTACTTAGGTCCGCCATCTGCCTAGGAATTACCTTCTCTAAAAGTACCTGTGCGTATAGTCTGGCGTGCGCGGCGCGGTGGGCGTGGCGCCGGAGCCGTCCGCCTCCTCGCCGTAAGACCCCTCCTCCGGGTACAGCGGGAACCTGCATATACAAATCAGTGTTGTGATGCGTGAGGGCCTGTCCACATTTCGTCGCCGTCAATGTGGAACGGCGTGGTAACGTGGCACGGTACGTTGACGTGACGTGTAAATTTACGTCAACGTAACGGAAAAATGCACGTCTTTTTTCTTCTCTTTCTCCGTTTTTAAGAATGGCAATATCAGTGTGAATCAGTGGTGAATAATGTAGTAGTTTTACAAGGCATGGCGACGTACAATGTTGTTATATCGTGATGGGCATTTTAACGTAAATTTTCACGTCACGTCAACGTACCGTGCCCGGTGCCACATTACGGCACCGTTCCACGTTGACGACGTCGTGACGTGGAGATGTGGACAGGCCCTTAGGCCTTACGTAATGTTGTGTGTAGTGTTTTTATTCTGCATGCATGAATATAAGGTGGCGAGCAAAGTCATGCTTGAAAGTCGCAAAATACTCCGCAGTTTACATTCGGTCACTCATTTTATACAATATTTTATGATTTACAACACCAATGAATTTCGTCTGCTGGGTCTGGGGTCCAACAAATTGGCGAAGAATTGACAAAAGGAGAGGGAGAGCACTCTACACACCCTAAACTTTAGGGTGTGTAGAGTGCTCTCCCTCTCCTAAAGTATTGTTACGTGCTAGGGTTCGTTGGATTCGGAGAGAAAGACCTGGTGACTCTCTTGAAGATTTTATTCACAAACACTAGCTCACACAAATCACTAAGTCCAAACACTAAGCACTATCACTGTCACTCACTATTGATCACTTGTTCTCACTTCGAAGTCGCCTTGATGATCGCTTGTATCAAACTGAATTGCCGGCTGCAGTCTGTGACTATTTATATGGGCCGGATCGAATCTCAGAAAATTCCGGAACATCCCAGAGTAAACCCGATATGCGTAAACAGGTATGAGATATTTCTAGAAATTACTTGTAGGTACTTACTCCTAGCGCCATCTAGTATCGAGTAGGGGATTTATGTTGCCTGTGTTCCCTTGGTCAGTTTGCTGGTCCGACGCTAGATGGCACCACGTGTCCGTATCCGCAACACTATTACCACTTAGTTTTTTTACACCCTATATAATATGCTTTTTGATGCCTCTTTTTAGGGTTTCGTAGTCAACAAGGAACCCTTATAGTTTCGGTCTGTCTGTCCGTCTGTCTGTCTGTCCGCGGTTTTGCTCAGAGACTATAAGACCTACAAAGCTGTAATTTGGCATGAATGCACATATTAATGATAGCAACAAAATGGTACATGAAATCTTAAAAAAATATATTTTTTTATGGTACCTTCCCTACACATCAAGCGGGGATGAAATTTTTTTTCGCGTCCACCCCATCGTGTAGGGTGTTGTTGGATAGGTTCTTTTAAAACTATTATCATAATATCTGTATTCATGAAATGAATACTCAGTATTTATAGATCATTTTCCAATTTAGGGATCCGTTTGTGAAATATTAAGTTTTAAAGTGGAAAAAATCGTTAGATTCCAATGTCCCCCCCCCCCCCTTCTACCAGCTAAACAATTGCTTCTGGAAATGTGAAAAAATTCACGGGAGTAGGAAATATGCTGAATTTAAAAGGAAAACTACCACGGCTAAGAACAAAAAATGTATTCGGCGAAGTATAAAGGAACTTTTCCTTCAAATTCCTTTGAAAGTAACTGAGATAATGTTGTTAGTAACTGTAAAACACGTCATAAATGTACATTCATTGATCACACAAAAATAAAAAATAAAAAACTAGCGGTATTACGGATCCCTATATTGCGCGTGGCCCGACACGCACTTGGCCGGTTTTTTACCTGTAATTATCCTCTGACATGCGGTCGTCGTCGTCGGTGGCTATGAACTGTACGCAGAGCGCGCAGTCCCCCTTTACACTTTGTAAAGCCTGCACCGCCTCCTTGTGACACGCCTACAAAATACAAATACAAGCCACAGTAAGCTTAAAACTTCAAGGCCCTAAACTAACGTTCGCATGATGTATGTAAGATTTCTTTGCTGATAACACTGATAAGTAATGTAAACTGGATCGAACAAAATACGAAGTTGCCTTAATAGGGGTAGACAATGGGAAAGATTCTTGTTTTACGTGACAACGTCTAATAACGTCATTTTGTCCCTTTCCGCAAGCGAGAGCGCGGCACGAACAAGAGAGAGGCAAGATCGGCTCAAGCGATCGGCTTAGTTCGTATTTGTCACATCAAACTATCGTCCGTAAACCAACTTTACAAAAACCGATTTTTTTATGTATGGTTCCCGCAAAATTCCTTATTTACGTGGGCCGCACAAAATGTCTAGTAGGTAGTACAATTCAGGTATTAAAATTTGAAGCCCTACTGTACAGTGGTGAGGCTAATATGTCTTACCTGCGTGAGATCACAGTCGTCGATGGCGAGTATGGCGTCGCCGACGTACAGCTGTCCGGTGAGCGCGGCCGGCCCGCCCGCCTCCAGCTCCGAGATCAGGATCGGCACGCCGTGCTCGCGACCACCCTAACACACAACTTCCCTTTAACTTTCCTAACATTGCTAGACCCACACTTCACACATATTTTCTAAAGTAGCAGTTGATACAATATAATGAGGAATTTCGTGAATGGTACAAGAACTCTGAATTTTATGAATACATCTACGACGTCACGAATTTTCGACACCTTGAAAAATTTTGTACATATTAGTTTCCAGAGGCGGCGTGAGGGCCGGGACACAAAAACACGACATTGTGTCCCGGCCCTAAGGCGTGCGCAATGTGGGTCACCGCTTACGGCCTCACGGTCCAAGGAGCCTCGCGCCCCTTCGACTACGAAGGTGGTTTTTGGATTTACGAGTTTTGATACTAACATAACCTATACAACTGGTACATTACCGTGACAGATATGCCGAGGCCGAGGTGCGGGGAGCGGCGCACGCACACGGTGCGGGGGCGGGAGCGCGCAGCGGGCGGCGGGCGCGCGGGCCGCGGCGACAGACCGCGACACACACGCACCAGCGTCTTGTGACGCTGCAGCAGGATCTCCGCCTCCACCTGACACACGGATGTCCTTTAAAACCGACTCTTAATCCTTCAGGCCCCGCACGAGCACCGGTGATTGCGACAACAATAGAATACAATAGCAATTCCTGGAAATTCCGACTGAAGTATTAATAGCAACTTGCTTAACTTTCGAGACTTTACAGTATGAAAACACTACTGACTAGACTAAAATCAATAACCATTATTATAAGCTTTTTTGTACACCAAACACACAATCTACATTTTACTATCTCCATGATCCCCATTTCTTTCTAATATGTTTAGTATGGCAGTAGAAACTTGTTACATTTTAGTTATGTTACACCCTGTATTGTTGTCAACATTGGGAAGATGTTAAATATACTAGAGGAGCCTCCTTACCTGTGCCCACAGCGAGTCTCTCAACTCGGAGCGCATGTCCCTGCCGAGCAGCTGTAGCTGCTGTATTCGCCCCGCCAACTCCTTATCGAGGTATTTTGTTGCTAATCTGGAAATATAGAGTATTGGTTATTCGCTAATGGAATATAAACATGCATAAAGCGAGCGCAACGTGATATTATAATATTAATTTTGGATATGTAGCCTTATTCACATTGATACCATAGCAGACGACAGAATTACTAAGTGAGTTTCATAAATATCATCCAGTATCTTATACTTAATAACGGTTCAGCCTCGGAATGGTGACATAATGCCATATCAGTACCAGTCAAATAGTCATTGTTATTTACACTGTGGTCATACTGTCGCAACCACCTCAGTGGAGGCGAAAACTATAACTCTGCTGCATCAACCTGTGTGAGCACACATGACAATTTCCCCTATGCGGCTAGTCCGCACTAGACTATGGCATTCTATATCGTGATGGCCTAGCAGGTCAATGACCACGTAGGCTGCCAACTAAACTATACACTCGTGTCTATCTGGTAATCACCACATAAACGATGAACACGGTTTCTATACTGTGCAGTCGCATGGCTGCCAACTAAACCATACACTCGTGTCTATCTGGTAATCACCACATAAACGATGAACACGGTTTCTATACTGTGCAGTCGCATGGCTGCCAACTAAACCATACACTCGTGTCTATCTGGTAATCACCACATAAACGATGAACACGGTTTCTATACTGTGCAGTCGCATGGCTGCCAACTAAACTATACACTCGTGTCTATCTGGTAATCACCACATAAACGATGAACACGGTTTCTATACTGTGCAGTCGCATGGCTGCCAACTAAACTATACACACGTGTCCATCTGGTAATCACCACATGAACAATGAACACGACTGTGCAGTCGCCTCCAACTACCCCTTACAGCGACCCCTTACCACACGGCTCAACCGAGCATTCTATAGCTAAGGTCTAAATCAAACCCACTCAACAGTAGGCAGTAAACACTAGATGTGACCAACCGGCCACAAACGACTAAAACACCTCGTATAATAAGATAACTAAACGATCGACTCATTGTTCGCAATCTAAATACAATATTATTATACATAACAGTTTCTAGGCGTTGGATATCCTCGATGAACTGAACACAGCCTAAATAATAACGATTAAGATCACAATATTTAAATAATGATAATAATGACCTACTGATAAAATTGCGCCGCGTGCTCGCCCGTCTGCGGTTCTCGATCGTCTGTCTGACAGCAGCTGTCTCTAGTGACATGTATCACCAGAGAATATTACAACTACCCTCCTATTATTATATATGAATACCGTTGTTTACCTTTGTTACCTACAAGTTCGCGCGATTCGCGACACATACAGTTGCAACTTGCAAGTCCCTATAGCTACTAATGCTTAGGATTGCCATCACCGGTCAGGCACGACAAAATTCCCGGACATTTGGCCGAAATGCGATTATTTCCCCGGACACATTTTTTTAAACTGTTAATATTACGATTTACGTCTCGCCAATTTTTGCTTTTCCAACAAGAATTTGTAAAAATCTGACACTTAACTCAAAGTCCGTGAAGAAACCGTGTGTATGCTTAACGTGTTTTTATCTTTCATTTATTGCTGCATGAGTCATGACTAAAAAGTTAATTTCCGGGTAAAATCCGGACACTTTTCAAAAACCCGGCCGGACGCTCCTCGGACGCCCTTTAAACTAGGACAAATCCGGGTAAATCCGGACGGATGGCAACCCTTCAATGCTGGGCATGAGTGCAGTTCCACCATATTAATAACCACTATATCTTGTACCTGGCACCGAACAGCTCGGAGTGTAGCGCTAGCACGGTCTCTCGCAGGGCGGCGTTCTCCCGCGCGAGCTGCGCCGCCTCAGTCCGCGCGCGCACGCTCTCTGCCACATTAGAGATCATGTCGCCGTCTCTACACGCTACTGCAAGAAGTAAAACAAAAATTAACTATATTTTCCACTACACAATAAACGCCATTACGAACGTGGCATAGGTGCCAAAGGACTACGTTTATTCGTCTATAATATTATGTATACCATAATAATAATTGACGTCGATTATCCATGTTTTAGAAAACTTTGCAATCATGGTTATTTATCATAGAGGTGGAAAATAAAAATGTGTTGGCATCGTCTTTTTTTACGTTAAATTCAGAGCAGGGCTATGGTAACATTCACTTTAAGTTGTAAGTTGTAACTGCAATGAAAAAGCAGAAATGATAATAATAATACATATTTCTGAAGTCAACTATTGTTACCAACATAAAACATCCCCATTTATTAATAAACAGACGTGTTCAAATAACCAAAAATTTGTGTAAGTTGATACTTTTTAATAACCACAAAAAAAACTTACCAGCCGCCCTAGCTTGTATCAGCTCAGCGCGCATATCCACAAGTTCCGCCTGTAAAAAAAGAAACATGAAACTTAGAACATGGAGTACTAAAAGGTGCTAGTTTAGCTGAAAAAAAAAGAAACATGAAACCGTAGATTATAGAGCATTAAAGGGCGCTTAAGATTACAGAGCATTTAAACATTGTTCAGAGGTATCACAGATTCTTTAGTGACCCTTATGACGGTCGCATAAAGATGCTGTTAAAAAAGATGAAACCATAGAGAATAGAGCAAGGCCCGATAAATGCCGTATCGTATATCTAATATCGATTCACACAATAGCGCGCGAATCAATGACGCGCACAATCTGAGCGGGCGGGGACAGATGGGGCGCAATTTGGTCGCACGCGCACGACGCGCGCTCGTTAATCCCGCCAGCTACAACACCATGTGTTGCAAACCAGTGGCTTTTCTAACCAGTGGGCTTGCATTATTGGTACCACAGAAATGAAGTGATTGGAACACTTCTTGTAGTGTTATTTAGTTAGTCTCACTCTGCTATACATAGCTTACAATTTACAAAGCTACATGGACAATGGACACGTGACTGACATCATCTTTACCCTAGACTTTAGAGTCAGTTTTGCATTACATACGTCTGTCTTAAATCTGTCTTACGTTTACAATTTGTAAAATTTTATAACAGTTACATCGTTCCTAGACCATAATATCCTATCAACTCCCAAGCGGGCCAAGTGGGCCGCTATAACAATAGATTTCCAAGAATCCGCGATCGAAGTTTCGAAGAATATTATAGTCATTTTGTTTCAAGTGTGCGTATATTCTTTTTCTACCTACAGCGATTTTAAAACTGTTTGTATCATCAATCATGTGAGCGCTCGCCTTTTCTGTTTTCAAAAATATAATTATTGTAATATAATATTTGGCACCTTTCATTACTAGATAACAAAAGGGCGCTTAGCGTTGGACCTCATCTGGTAGCACGGAATCGCCTTTTTCCGTCACCCTTTCTCTTTCTGTCGCTTAGAACTGCCATTTGCTAGACCGAGGCGATTCCGTGCTGCCAGATGAGGTCCAACCCTTAAACTATATTGCCATTACAAATATTATTATCATTAAAACTACATACTTAGTCATTTTTAACCACATGCAGCGTGTAATTTAAAACCAAAGGTTGCCACCTCCTGATCAATAAAGCCAATTCACCACTATCACCTCCAACCCCAGCGGGCTGACAGTTGATACGATTTCTATTTATTTATGTATTCCCGTTATCTCGGCTCCGATGACGTCAATTTATCACACTTAAATGACCGTACTTTGGAGACATCAACAACCCTGCGGGTGCGGGCGTAACAA
The DNA here is from genome assembly GCA_905333045.1 of Lysandra bellargus. Classification (NCBI taxonomy): domain Eukaryota; kingdom Metazoa; phylum Arthropoda; class Insecta; order Lepidoptera; family Lycaenidae; genus Lysandra; species Lysandra bellargus. The sequence continues at coordinate 4,207,915 of HG995344.1, forward strand.
CTGATATTTATTTATATACTTATAGTTATAAGACATAAGTTATAATATTATCTACAGGATGTAACAATAGTAAGTGATGATACTTAAGGCTCTGTATCTGTCTTTAAATAAAGCCCACTGTGAAAGTAGCAGCGCTGAAAGAGTTACTTTTTAAAATTATTGTATGCAGTATCAACTCAGTATGGGCAAATTCATAGCGTTTCTCACAAAAGCATAGAAGACAAAAGTTACTCTTGCGCTGCTACTTTCACAGTATACTCTATACACATGCGGTACACACACCCTAAAGCAATATTACCATTTAGTTTTGTTACCCCCTGTACTACCAATAATAAAAACTATTATTCGTAGCCCCTGTAGAAGATATTTATCTCGATTTAATTTTATAGCTATTCGCATGGGTTATTGGGCAGGGCGCTCGCGCGGGTTTATCAATGTCAATCGTCAGCCGCGATTAATTAATGTCAATTTTACAACTTCCCGTGGTCCATTTCGGCAATTGCGTTTCGCAACTTTGGAAGCGGAATTTTATTTCCGTTTACTAGCTAAAGGGACCCAAGTCCAAATGTCACTACTAACTAGCTACAGGGACCCATGTCTACAATCTAAGCATCAATCAAAATAATCCATTTTATCGAGTATTGACTCGATGACGTACAGTGCGACAAGGCTTTAATTGAACGTGGGCGCTGCTCGTAAAGGAGAACTGTCAATTATTATTTTTAACAAAAAAATTAAAACCGACTTCCAAGGTAAAAACAATAGTAATATGAACTAAAAAGTATTAAATAACTCTTACTCTTCAATAGTGCCTTTTTCAGAATTCGTCTAAATCACAACTATTTCTGTACATACTACAGTCTTCATTATTTTGAAGTCGGTACCAGTTCCAAAAGTTTCAGATATTCTGACATTACTGAACTCACTATTAAATTAGCTGGTACCGACTTCCTTGGAAGTCGGTTTTAATTTTTTTATTAAAAATAATAATTTCACTCTTTTTAGTTGTCTACAAAATAAGGCTTTATGCGTAAATAACCAATACGAATGTTAACTATTCACATTATGTTACTGTAAGCGAAATTGTGGTAATGCTTGCAGTTATCTAAGCGATGCAGCAATTTCCAAACTTTTATCTTTAAAGGTTCAGGAGTTCTGTTCAGTGCCTTTGGACCAAGAGACACCTTCGTATAAAATTTCTCTTATTCGTAACATATGTTTAACTTACTAGAAACAACATTTTAACCACTATGAGTGAAATTTCAAGGATTTCCCTCGATTGCTCATAGATCACATCATCAGCTCACCACTTTCGTAATTGTTATACAAAATTAAGATTATATCCTATACAACAACACGAGAATTTTGAAAATCGGTCCACAAACAGCGAAATCATCATCAAAACATCTGCTTCGATGCAAAATATCACGAAAAGTACCAATAATTGGGTCATAGTGTGATGAACCACGATATAATTATGGTTGTGATGATGATGATCAATCAAATTGATGTGTTGGCTTATGCTTTCAGTTGTTAAAACAATGCCGAAATCCCCGAACCTGTACCTATAAGCATTCAAAAGTTTGGATCCAGGGTGTAACCTGACGCGAAGTCTTACTTTTTGGTAGCATTTACCTCGAATGCTTCAGAAAAAATTGAAATCACTATATGTTTCCATACAAATTTCAAGGAGTCCCGTCGATTTCTTAAGGATCCCATCATCAGATCACCACTTTTCTGAACATGGTACCAAATTCGAGTCAAACCCTATACGACACAAAAAGAATTTTGAAAATCGGACCACAAACGCTGAGTGATCGTTGAACATACAAAAAAAAAGATACATACAGCCTCCTAGTATTACCTCCTCCTTTTTTGGAAGTCGGTCAAAAACTGTCAAATATGACGTTTTTGTATGATGGCAGCGTTAGTTCCGTGGTTAGTTCCTTTTTTCGCCACGTTCATTTAAAGCCTTGTCGAGCTGTACAGACTACAGACGGCAAAATTAACATCCGTAAGGAGTAAACTTGTCCTTATAAAAACCAACTCATAACCGTGAGCGGTCTAAGCTGCCAAGTGTCATAAGCCAGCGAATTTTACGTAAGCACCATATTAAATCTAAATTTTCCAGCTTCATCATCACGATAAGCGATGGCGCCTAGGCAATCCTCAGGAAGCTGTATCAGGGAGAAAAGTAAACGGTGCTCTCAGTATTTATGGGCTTATGGCGCAGTTCGAAGACGGAACTGATGACTTAAGCACCGTTGCACCCGCTCTAGGTGCTGATTAAATGCGCGTGGGTTGTGTTTACGATTATGATAAACTCTTCTAGTAAACGCACGTTAATAAACATGTATCCCTGCATTTTAACAGCCGTAAAGGTGTGCACACACCTTCGTTATGTTACTTTACATTTTACTGTGATTTTACACATTACACATATAGAGACAATTTGTATATAATGAAGTATGTTACATATAACAAAAAAATTCTAAAGTATTTGGCTCTTACAGGTTTACAAACGGATAGTGAACATTGAACAAACCTAGATATTTTTAAGTTTCTTATTATTTATTTGAGAAAAGAATAAAACAAATGAGTAACATTTAGGTAAGAAACAAATAACTATACAAACATAAGACATTAAATAAAGTCATCTATGAAAACAGTAAATTACTAAATTGTCAGTTTGTAAATCATCGATTATTCCAATACGACGAAAAACTATCACAAGATCCTTTTACACTTAAAATATATCGACGCAATCACCCGTTGCTTTTAAACTTTTAACCGACGCGATAACTGAAATATAAACATAAATAGCCCATGAAAATTGATTTATTTGAAACTCGTTACTTTCCCCTATACAAACATTACTAATGAGTCGTGGGTAGATACACAAAGAGGTCCAAAAATGGACGGGAAGTGCGTAATTAAGAGCTAAGACAGTAGTCGAAATTGTAAAGAAAACAGACGGTGCAACGTGCATACAGCGCAGTCCAACGATAACCCATAAACGCAGCCTACGCGCAAGATCACTATCGCGGACCGAGTGGGAGATTACAATTGTGAATATTAATATGAACAAAGTGGAAAAATTCATACTATTATCTTTTTTTTTATTATTATTAAATAAGGGGGCAAACGAGTAAACGGGTCACCTGATGGTAAGCAACTACCGTCGCCCATGGACACTCGCAACATCAGAAGAGCTGCAGTTGCGTTGCCGGCCTTTTAAGAGGGAATACGCTCTTTTTTTGAAGGTTTGCAGGTCGTATAGGTCCGGAAAAACTGCTGGTGACAGTTCATTCCAGAGTTTTACAGTGCACGGCAGAAAGTTACGCGAAAAACGCACTGTGGAAGACTGCCACTCATCAAGGTGATGAGGATGGTATGTTTTTCGCGTGGGACGATTGCGAAAAGTTGCAGGTGGTATGATTCCGAACAATTCCTCAGAACACTCTCCGTGATAAAACCGATAGAGGATGCAGAGTGAAGCTACATCTCGGCGTAATTCCAAGGAGTCCAAGCTGTTTGAAACACTATGGCAGTCAACACTATGGCAGTTATCTCAATGAATGTTATGAATACAATGAATGAAAAACAGTTCGAGCAACTTTTAAATTGATCAAAGTAGTTATCACAGAAATTAAACCCATGACAAATGCGTAGAGTCAAGTGAAACATTTAAAGTCAGTAGGTATAACTAAATATACAAAAAAGGTTAAGTTTTTGGTAGCCTAGGTTTAGGCAAGTAAAGGTAGCTTATGTTTCAAGATAAAATGTCCTATTAAAATAGAAATTAGATGTATAGAGTAAAATAAGAAGCCTGCATAAGAAAACATTTAATCGACGAATGCATGCATGCAACTAATGCACAAAGAAAGAATGTAAAACCTTAACAGTATATAGCATACCAAATCTTTTGGACAACAATACTATTAAGACATAATACATACAGTACAGTTACCTCCATCAAATAACAATTTGCAGTACAATACAGAACATTATCTGTACAATAGTAGCGCCTAGGGCGACACACATTAAGGCTGGATGACACAGTTGTGCCCTTTCGTATCTCTCTAATTAAATTACGAATAATTGGAACGCACGCTCATTCCTGCTCGCTCTAGGCGCGGTGTGACTCAGGCCATGGTGTTAGTCTTGGTAGAGAAGGTCAAATCTGTGTCTAATAGCTGTTGATCCTACAACCTTTCGCCATCGTTCCACGCGAAAAATATACCATCCTCATCTTGATGAGTGGCAGTCTTCCACCGTGAGTTTGGAATCTTTTGGAATCTGGAATGCACTGTCACCAGTAGTATTTCCGGACTAATACAACAAAAAAAAAATCGGTTGTCTGTAAAGTCGGTTTACTGACGATAGTTGAACGTGGCAACGTATGACGTTGTCACGTTCAACTATCCTTAACCCTCGCTTCCGAATCACTATAAATAAAAACAAAGTTTTTTGACCGTAACCTAAAGTTATTTCGATGTATTTCTTTCAAATCGACCTATGCAAAGAACAAAGTTCTATTTGAATATACTAGTAAGAAAGTACTTTTATTGTATTTTTTACTGCTATCGGACCTCTACATTTTATAAAAAAAATAAAAAAAAAATAAAAATGTTACGTAAAAACAAGTGTCACCTCACTACCAACTTCGAGTAGCAAGATATCGACAATTGCAGCACTTACGTCAGCGTCTTGTTGGCCCAGCGGGACAAGCTAGATATCACAGCGCCAAGTTCCAGGTTCGCGTCCACGCGGCGGCAATACTTACTTTTCGCTTTATTTAAAATATAAGCATCGCTCACTCAAGTAGGACTTAGGAGAGGGACGGATGTCGAACGCTGCCGAACGCAAAGGCCGATTGTGCTTCCTTGTCGCTCGTTCCGCGCTCTCGCTTGCACTTCAAGCCTTATATGGAACGCCTCAGAGCGAGGTAACGACGCATGAACTGTCATGAACACATAAATCGTAATATGCCCAATAATTGTATTGCGTAATATTATAGATTTTATAAAATATGATAATCATCATTTACTTCATAAATAACTAAGAATGCTATATCTAGTTGCGCATGCTGTTCTGAATGCTTTATTTCAAGATTCAAGTACAGCTTACAACTAAAACCTTAAGTAATTCTTACACCGGTATTCCGTATTACTCAATTACTAATACTGTATACATTTACTTGCGACCGTTAATTCGTACTGTACCCATTAACAGTAAAAGCTCGTGGTAGAGACTGATTTCAGATAATGTCAAGAGGGAAGCCTCGCCGGTAAAGGAGATTGATTCATAGACAAACACACGACAGTTATTACTTATTAGCCACGTCAGACCGCCTCGTCTCTTTGACCAACAGATATCTTCACGTTACGAAATGTAATTCGATTCTTATCCAAATAGGGTTTTGTATTGATGCTCTTAAATACGATATAATACTAAAACTGTCCACACGTCACCGAATCACACGTTATTGGTGTAGTGAAATCTTACAAGTTTAACGCTTTATCAAAGACTTTCGTTGAGTAGAAACTGCACGCAGTCACCCTATTCTATACTTTTTAGTAATATATAATAATAATAATATTTATGGACGCTTCACACCACGTCAGTCTGGCCCCGTGGTAAGTACCTAAAGGACTTGTGTTACAGGTACCAGACAACGGAAATATATTTAATATTTTCATACTATACATACATTTAACATTTTTATTATATGATACTCATATTTAATACACATCCATGACCCAGGAACTTCATAAACTTTTGTTCCGTCGGCGGGACTCGAACCCGCGACCTCCGTCTTGAGCTACCAACGCGCTCACCACTGCACCACGGAGGTCGTCAAAGTTTAGTAGCTCTTTACTTTGTTTTATGTGCCTCTATATCCCTATCGGTAAAGCTTCCATCTGTTTTATTAGCCACCTGACTTCGAGAACCCTAGGAAATTACAAAAGGATTGCTGATAAAATGGGCATGTCGACCAAAAGTTTCACACACGTTTTCAAGCATAATATATAAAAAGTCCAGAATGAAAAAATTAGATATAGCCTGTAACGTAAAGTTTCAATCGCCGCTCGTGCGCTTAGAAATAATGGAGATAGCAAATAGTTTTGTGGGAAACAAATGAATTTTCACTTAATTCTAATTTATAATCGCGCTAGGAATCATCATCATTATTCCAGCTATTGCGGTGAAATGTAAATGTCCTAACACAGGCCAGAATGATTTCACATGGCAATGTCCGAACAATGTCCCAACTCTCATTAGCGATGTAAATGATCAAGTAGCACCTGGCTGCATTGTCCTTCGCTTTTCACTCGCTTATTGTGTATGCAGGCGATCCTCTCCGTAACTGTTAAACGACATTTTAAGGGCAGCCGAGGTTAATCAGTTGCAGGAATTCCGAACACCCACGGTTATCTGTTTCTAGGAATACGAAAAAAATATTAAATACTTAAAAGGAAATCAAGTCCCGGCTAGCCACCGATAAAAGTTCGGCTTTAATCTCAGCTGACAGGTTATTAGCAAAGATGCTTGTATCGGATATCCGACGACGCGGCTTTTAAAGGTCCTCAGTATAAACTCATTTCTATTTGGGAGTTTTCACTTCAAAGATTATACTCCCAAAACGACTACGTCACTTGCGTGAGCACAATCACATCAGCTATCTACACAACATGTTTTCATTTAGCCATTGTTCCTATTCGAAGACTTATCTTCAATCGGTAGTAAAAAATTCTTAAGGCCTGTTTCTATTTTGAAATCTCGACTCTAGGCGGGATTCTGAAGTACCTCACCCACGCCGCACACACTTGACCGATTGTGCAATTACATCGAAACCGATGCATTGAGATCGTTCAGCAGTCGAACGGATAATTGATGCATAACCATAAAAGTTATTTTAAATGGTACACAGCCTGCATCGCTCCGATTTGAATATCTCAATGCGGCCTAGGCAATGAGGGCAGACAATGGAAAGGCGTTTGGGGAACTAACGGTCGCGATCACGGCGGGGTTTCGGTAAATGCTATGGGCTACGTGCGGTAAACAAAGGAGTCCGTTCGTTATCAATCCCATGATTACTACTACCTACTATCCTTGATTTGAGATACCAGAAAACAATTAATAGAAAAGCTTTAGCCTTGGTTTAATTTAAGGAACATCCCTAGTTTGCGGAAGCATTGCGTCAGAATTTGAAAGTTATTATCCACAAACATCGCTATATTTGTCCACATTAGATAACCTTTCAGCGTAGGGTTTTAGTACTGCGACAGGAACACGACAATATTCTTATGCAAATGTTGACAAAAACAGTAGCGAGTCACGACACTATAGGTTAGACCTCGTTCGAAACACTCGAATATTCAAGAACCAACGACGGATTGATTTATTGTGAGTGCAAAGCGTATGCAAAATGTCACCAGACGTGAACAATGCACGCGGAATAGAGAAGCGGGTTACAAGCTGTCCCTGTTGTACTCGTAATGCGAGGCGGTGGCGCTACGTCCCGGGCATATAAAGCTATAATTAGCATTAATTAAATGTTCACTTTGATTGTAATAAGCAATTAGCGTGCTGAGACAGTCGGACATTTGTTGAGACGTAACAAGCGCTGGGATATTTTGTTTTCACTTCGTCTGGGAGGTAACAACTAACAATGTTAGCTCCGTGGGCGGTAGAGATCTTTACCGTGCAGTAAGAAAAAAACTTGAGCGATTATTATAAGGTTTATAAAACAGTTCTCTATCTACCCTTTCACGGCTTCATCAGTTACCAGAGTTAAAGTCGCCCTGTAAAAACTATTTACGAATTTTCAAACAAGGACATAGAAGGCATTTCATTTCATTGCATTTATCATACAAGATCAGCTCCAAATTCTCCTGTACACACACAAGTATTACAACACACATGTGTATAAATAGCAAACATCTACCAAAATGTCTATCGTGGCCGAGAAATTGTTATGGCTAACCACCTGGGCAATACGCTGACGCGGGCGCACGTGAGACGCGCAGACTGCACCGACATTTCCCGGTACACCATCTGATGCCCGTGACTCATGGCGACATGCGAAAGTAATGCATTCCTATAATGCCGAGCGTCGGATTTAAAATTCTAGCTAACAACGCCGAATTCGTGATTCCGTGCTGTTTAGCCAACCATTTAACAGTTCTAGGATAATAATTTGAGTTTGTATTATTCAGAAAGAAATGCTATTCATGAAAGGAATCTGCTTGGCGATCAGTATAATGAAATATTCTACCATGAGTAGTCTTTCATTGAAATGTAACAACTAATAGGCTGACATAATGGAATGCTAGCTAACCCGGAACACTGGATGGGCAGTACAAAATATGCAAAATGAAGATTGATATAAGGCACTTCGCTATTTTCCTAAGATGGTATCTTTATTAATGTCGTGGTCGTAAATGTCACTCTAGCCGGTGGTTAGTGGTGCTGCACGACACTGCTAGTTAACTACATGGCAAAAGTAATTAAAAGGAGCTTATGTACTTAGCGCAAACAACCTCTAAAGACAGGCTTACATGGAGTTTGCTCGAGATATAATACTAATTATAAATTTAAAACTAATTTGTGTCAAAACCATGAAGTTATGAAAAGATGAGGTACTAATAATGGATCACGAATTCCTTATGGCTATCGAACAACTGCCAACTTTTCTGGACAGGCATATGTAACTTTTGATTTATTTCATGGTTAAGAGATCTTTTACATGCATAGATCATAGGGGTAAATGGAACTAATTTAAATAAATCAACCGGATATATACGATGTTTAGTACCCGGACCTCGTGTCGTGAAACTTAACGAACGTTGCCTATCCATTTATGTGCATCAGGTAAAATTAGCAATAAACATCAAATGATAGTAGTAAACTTCAGAATGGGAAGGGAAGTCGTGATATGGAAGCCATTAATTAAACTTACTGTTAATGCAATTCCATTGAACCTGGCCATTGACTCCTCAATGATTACATTCCTAATCGTTTCGCAGGAACATAGCAAATATGCATTTATAAAATGACTAGATGACGTCTGCAACTCCGTTGAGGGGAATAATTTTTCCGGGATAAAAGGTATCCCTCCTTTCTCGGGAGTCAAAGTAACTCTGTACCAAATTTCAACACAATCGGTTTTGCGGTTTAGACATGAAGAGGTAACAGACATACATACGAGTCAAATCTCATCTAATCTCACGTTGGGGAGAGGGGGGTCTCGGTAAATCTCACGTAAATTTTTTTCTCAACAAAATAATGACATTTTGGTCCATTTCATCCAGATTGTACGTATGCTTAAGATTTAATCGTAAGCGTTATCGTTATTATACGTTGTACGACTAAGATCATTCACAAATTCGATCGAAGGAAAATCTACTGACTGTCAAACCAAACGTTGAGACGTCAAAACGCAAGAAACCCACATTTAAAAAAATCTCACGTGAGATTTCGGGGGGAATAAAATCTCACGAAATCTCAGCAGGGGGGAGGGGTCAAAAATAAAAAAAAAAACACCTCACGTAATTTGTGGACGCCCCCTTACCATTTTAACACATAGTGTGCGTCTTTGCTATCATAATATGATAGCAAAAGACGCACACGCAAAACGCTAAGATAGTACAACTCACTATTCCTCAACAACTTTGACCAGCTATCATTACAATTAGTACTTAAATTAGTAGTTCAATAAATGTTTCTAAGAAATAAATACATAAAATGAATGCAGTTCTTGTTAACAATAAAATTCATTAGCCACATTAGAATGCTTCAGCACATAAACTAGAAACGATTCTGCGAACGACGTTTTCGTCGTGTTGGCCAAATTCTGATTTTTGAGCCACAGTTTTCCTTTTACAGCGGCTCCAAAATGGCCAATATTATCTAAAATTACATAGTATGGATAATTTATAGCAGCCAAGGTAATTTTTAATGCAGCACACAGACTGTAATAAGTATGTCTGGTGTCTAGACGTACTGAGCCAGCAACATAATGATTGATTTTAAAGCCAAAATTGATGAATACTTTCTATATAGAGGATCATCATTAGCCAAAACGGTGATGCTTTCTCCTATCAATTACTAGAGATATTAAAGTAGGCTTAGGGTTGCCAGGCGTTCGGCAAAAGTCGGACATCTGGCAATTGAATAATCCGGCTTTTTGATTGCACAACCGCCTTTTCTATTATTTATATGAAAATTCTTCTATAGTTAGATGATTTCACGCATCATTAAATGTCTGTACGCAATGCCGAACCTATTGATATAGTGACATAAAAATAGCTCCGCACCGGTTTCGGTGACGGTGACCGGTATCATTGAAACCAGGCCAGCTACGCAGGAGTAATTTTATAGTGGCCAAGTGTGCGCGCAGTACACAAGAGCACTCTGTTCCTTTACTCTCATAATCTCTCTCTCTATTCCTTTACTTTCATAACCCAGTGGGACGGCAGACCGACACGACAGGCGAGAGATCAGGCGCAGGACCGACTTTTTACATGCCCATCCGACGCATGGATCATCCTACTTGTCGGACAATCAGGTGATCAGCCTGCATTGTCCTAACCAAACTTGGAAATATCATGTTTCCAACGCGGGAATCGAACCCACGACCTCCGAGTCAAGAGCCGCGCTCTATACCACTAGACCACGAAGGCGTCAAGTGGTAGTAAATATAGTGACAGTTGAGATGCTAAGTCCTCAATAGTAGGTGTCCACTGTCCGGCCTTAATACAAATGTCCTGCTAAGCAAGTTGGTTTGTCCGGCTTCCAGGTTTGACCTGGTAACCCTAAAGTGGGCCAAACAAGAGACATTTTCGAAATAGAGTCACCTTTATCTCTGTCATTCATCACGAGCAAGGCTTTTATTGGGCGTATTATGTCAATAAGAGCGATCACTACAGCGAATACACACCTCTATCAAACTCGATCAATTATATCATAACTTGCATACGACCTTTACTTTTTGAGAGCGAAGGTATATTTTAGCTGTCGTCTGTCGATAGTCATACCACAAAGTAGAGAGATTTGTTTTTAAGTAAAGTTTTAAAGTACTTTTATAAGAGGCTGTTGCTATACAAAAAATAAACATTTAAAAATAGAATATCCGAAATCAATCCGCTCCTAATTACACAAACAGTAGGCCTATATCGGTTATTAAGGTTCATTGCACACATCAAGTCCAGTTGTTAGGTTTCAGTTTAGACATGTAGTTCAATTGCACGTATTAGCCGCATAATAGACCAGCTGTTCAACAAGCGATCTAGTCCTATATCAATCACTGTTGTTTGACTTTTCGCAAGAACAACATCAGCTATACCTACAGCTTAATATGATAATATGGTCGAACCACGAGGCGAGTAAAACAACTGTATGAAAAAAAAAGACGGTTTGCACTCCGGGAGTGCCGGCAGAAGTGAAAACTTGATTAAAACTTGATTAGTAACGAGTTCGAGTTCGACACAAAACACTACTCTCCAACCGTCTTACGGTTTTTCCAAGGTTTTTCGATCAGCACGAGAATCTGACGCGAGTTTCACAGTTTTTACCCATCCCACAAAAGTGCTCAGCGCCGCTAAAGAAGTTTTCACTTAAAAAATGAAAAAATGTTAATTTAATTTACACTTAAATATCAATTAAATTAACATTTTTGTGACCATCCGTGGTTACTACCATACTAGAGCACCTTTACCCTATAGTTTGTTCGTTCTAAGATGATATGGGTGACAGTTCTCATATTCCTTGCTACGGAATTTTTTCACAAGAAAACAAAAAAAAATCAGAATGTAATAAATTATATTCCATCTACAAAAATAAATGTTTCCTGTAATTGTAAATGAATAAAAATTAAAAGTTGCTAAATGCTAACTTATTGATATAAAATTATAAATATTAACTTTGAAATAGGAGTATAAAATTATTGTTACGAAAATATTTGAAAAATGTCAGACGTATGAAACGGAACTTATGTCAATAGAGATTGACACAGTTGAATCTAAATCAAATCGATAAAAAAGGGCGGCCATCTTAAATCGTCGGCGTCATTCTGAAACATCAGTACGAAATCGATAATTTTGATTGCAATTCCTTTACGAGGTGATTCGATATTTTTAAATTATTCGATTAATTTTTTTAGGTAACTTCCCTACTATTGTCAATTATAATGTGTCACGCATATCATCATAAAACGAACAAACTATAGTTATGGATAGCAAGATTTAAAAAATCAAATGAAACTAAAGCCTGTCATGAAATTCCTACCTGTTCAAAATCTATTTCTTATAAAATATAGACCAGATGGAGTCCGTTGCGCCTAAATTCGTTTATTACGCGGAAACAGTACATTTTAAGGATAAAAATCCTATGTCCCGGGATTCAAAGTTTCTCAATTCCAAATTTCAGCAAAATCAGTTCAGCGGTTTGAGCGTGAAGAGGGCAGAGGTCACCTCTTCACGCCCAAACCGAGACAGACAGACGCACTTTCGCATTTATATTATTAAGTATGGATATGGATGATACCTGAGTCCTGACAGACAGGCAGTTTTATACAACCTTAAGTCTACGAGCAGACATAAACGCATTCGCAGACGGGTCGTGCATTTTACGTATTCCAATGATGGATCGTTGGTCAGACACCGCGTCGGGGGAATGAGTAATCAATGAGCCTCTGGAACAGGTTGTTTGCGGTCGCAGCTAGAGGATGTCTAGCCACGGTCGAGCGGACCACAAAGATGCCGCTCTTCCTGTACCGAGTGTGGGTCCAGGGAACACATTACACACTGCACGTCACGACACGCTCGTTACGGAAACAATGACGCTAAGTAATTGCATCGTAACTAGCTACTGTCGCATCGTGGACTGCAAATTAGATGGTATATTTTGCGCAAGAAGCCTTTGGCCTTCCAAGGGAAGATACGACCTTAGTATCCTTATATCAATTGGCTGCTAAATGCTAATTCCTGAATAAATGATCTATGAACGGTTTCTCAGTTTTTTGGACAGTTTATCTGTTTAAAAGTGTCGTTGATTGGTTTTGGCGTAAACCAATCAGGAACGCTACTGAATAGAATTATCTCTTCCGATAAAACCTCAAAACCGGGAACTACTCTTTCGAAAAGCTTTAAATTAGGTGGTTGCTTAATCCATAAAAACCTCTGACGTACAATAAATACTGTATAAATAAAAACTTATTTCGATTCAAAACCATAGGTATTTACAGTACTCCAAAATTAATAATGCGCATGAGTGACCGTGAATAATGACCGTGTTACAAAAGCTACAGGAATATCACGACGAACTTTGACTGATACATGTATCTTAAACGCAATGCAAATAGAAAATGCAATATCGTCTACCGTCGCTCGGGAAATACGACCGTTACCGACAAATTTCGAAAACTTCTATGCGCATTATCACTTTTGGAGTACTGTACAGCTGTCGTTGCAGTAAGTTAGTAGACTCTACATTGTAGAGTCTACAATATAGAATAGAAAAAAATAAACAAGAATTCCGCCAAAATTATTTGATACCTTGTTTCGTAAATGGCGTGACGTGGCCGAGTGCTGACAGACGATGATCAGGAGCCATTCAGGGGTCACGTACGAGGACTTAAATTATAAATCAAAGTTGGACGACGCCAAATTGTACCGAAACCGATTGTACGATAAACTTCATGGTTACCTTCTAAATTATAAGGACAGTGGCGGACTTGCCACATGTATGTTTTTCAGATTTTCTCTTTTTTGCGGATGCGATATTCTAAAAGTAAATAATGATAAAATTTATTCAAAGAGCGGTTAGATTGTTTATGTAGAGACGTTAAAATATTTATAATATTTGTGGAGTACTTTAATAAGTACGCACAGAGCTGAATACTCAGGGCCCCCGTAAGGGCTACTGGCGCCTGTGTGCAAAAAAAGGATTTTGGCGCCCTTTTAGGCAAATTTTTGGGTCCTTGGTTTTGGCGTTCCAAAAAATGGCGATTTGGCGCCCCTAGAGGATGGTGCCCGTGTGCATTGCACACATTGCACATATGGTAGCGGGGCCCCTGTGAATACTGGCCTTCGCGAGTCACGATTTACAAAACTCTCCAGTCTGCACAAGATCGTCACCGCCAAATTCCTTCAGGTGAAACACAATTTAAAACCCTCAGAAATGAGGAACAAGACGCGAGGAGAGCTTTAATTACTTTAATGCCGCCTCTTAGACGTCCTAAGCCTACTCAGCCTGCTGGTAAATCCGCCACTGCCTAGACGTGTACAATTGTTATTCGCTTTACATTCAACTGAGCAATACTGGTGGAGAAGGTCTGTCTTATTCATTCATTCGAATTTATTCGTGATGCAGTTGCGACTCAAGAGAACGGCAACCGAATGCACCGTCTATTCCTAAGCTAAATTTATTCCACAAACGCTGTAGAGAATATCTTTAGAGTTTAGACAAAGTAAATAGGATACCTACACCCATAACCCAACGCTGTAAAAACAAAGAAAGTATGATAGTCAGGGAGCCCTAGAACAAGTTTTTTGTGAGTAGCTTCCTAGGGAGCCTAGAAAAAAAATTGTTCTAGGGCTCCTTGACTATGACGTGTTAAACCAAAAATTCCGTGACCATTTCATAGCAGTAAACCAATGGCAGTAACTAAACATTCCGAATAATTAGGTAAAAGCTCTAAAATTATGATATATTCCGTAATCAAAGTACAGTTTTATCACCTACTAAAAACACATAAAACAGATACGCAGAAAGCTCTCTAAATACCATTTCATTAGATTTCATTAGTGTTAACGATGTAAAGTGCGTTATCATCACGTTCGTATACAAGACAGTGAAGAAACGAGTAATAAAAATCCCAATAAAACTCTTGAATCTCATTACCGAAGCAATTAGGTAGAACAAACACGTCTATCAAGCGATAGCAGTGCGGATGCGGACGGCGGACCTACAACAAGGGAGAAGTTTCAAGCCTTGTGTCCACTGGGCCACGTTTGACGCAATACAGTCGGCTTTTGATTATTATAAACTATTGTATGGCTCTAGCAATTAACTGCACGTTGAAAATAAGCATTGATTTTGACATTGTTTTGGTAAAACGTGAAAATTGGACCAATAGATGTAATGGATATGGTCCGATCAAAAGGTTAAATTTTGAAAGGCTTGGAGAAGCTTTGGAAGGCTTGGTCGTCCCAAATCCCATCCCAGCTTGTGATGATCATCGAATTTGACCGACGATCAATCTTCATCTTTGGCCAAACATTAATCGTCGGTCGACGTTCAGCGCTAATCTAAAAAAGGCTTAGATCCAATTTTACCAACGTCTGTTAGTGTTAAACTCTTGTAAAAATGTCATGTCTTCTCTTTCATTCATAAGAAAAACGAAAGAGGTAACGTGATACTAAATCGAGCATTAACCTTAACAGTCGTGGACCTTAAGAGCCCGGGTTACCCTCGAAATTCTTATACATACGTAATACCAAAATCATTTTGTCATACGAAAATATTTAACATGTTTGAGTTATTTTTCAGCTTAAAATAGTAATTACCTAGGTTCCTGAACAAAAATTAACTTCAAAATATTTAAACACTAAAAAAATTTTTTTTGTGTATAAATTTTTTTTTGCTAAATTTACTACTAAATATTTAAACACTAAAAAATAGAGTAAAACATTAAAAAAATATATAAATAAATAGTAAATTTACTACAAAATACTTAAACACTAAAAAATATTTTTTAGAGTTGAAATATTTTGTAGTAAATTTAATATTTATGTATATATTTTTTAGTGTTTTACTTTATTTTTTAGTGTTTAAATATTTAGTAGTAAATTTAGTAAAAAAAATTTATATACAAAAAAATTTTTTTTAGTGTTTAAATATTTTGCAGTTAATTTTTGTTCAGGAACCTAGGTAATTACTATTTTAAGCTGAAAAATAACCCAAACATGTTAAATGTATTACGTATGTATGAGAATTTCGAGGGTAACCCGGGCTCTTATTATCATTATTTAATGTTATGCACTTTTGTCATTTCTTCAACA
Organism: Lysandra bellargus; assembly: GCA_905333045.1. NCBI lineage: Eukaryota > Metazoa > Arthropoda > Insecta > Lepidoptera > Lycaenidae > Lysandra > Lysandra bellargus. The sequence goes on from HG995344.1 coordinate 4,223,982, forward strand.
ATTAGTTAATCATCCAAATAACGAAAACGCGACACTTTCTCTTATGCACTTGGCCGCCACCAGTCCCAGTGTATACTAGACTTCATCTTTCTTCCGACATCGACAGACTGACAGCGGGAGGAGATTGATTTACTGCCGTGATTTATGCACTCCCGCGTATGACATAACATCCTTGATAACGAATTTCGCGTGACTCAGACCTTTGACAGCGGATGCTACTGGCATTGATTTTATACTTGAATGAGATGGAGCGTTAACAGAACACTTAAAAGTTTTTAAGGCAGCTTATTCGTATGATTTTACCGTTCCTTAAATATGCCAGGGGCAATCTATTATCTAATATCTATAAATATAATATATTTTAGATTTCGATGGTTTCTAGCATAAAGTTACTCCGAGTCTGAGTCCTGAGAAAGGATATGCGATGTTAATACCTCGATCGTGGGAATACCAGACACAATAGATTTTCAATTGTTATGCGACAGTGCCGCTTGGGGATTGATGGGTTAAAATGTTTTTATAAATAAGAATTTCATGTTTGAATCACGTAAAAATATACGCTTCCGGTCCGATAAATATTTTTTGTGCAATGAAATTGCAAGCAACATCTATTAAGAGCCCGGGTAACCCTCGAAATTCTCATACATTCGTAATACCAAAATCATTTTGTCATACGAAAATATTTAACATGTTTGAGTTATTTTTCAGTATAAAATAGTAATTACCTAGGTTCCTGAACAAAAATTAACTTCAAAATATTTAAACACTAAAAAATTTTTTTTTGTGTATAAATTTTTTTTACTAAATTTAGTACTAAATATTTAAACACCAAAAAATAGAGTAAAACACTCAAAAATTTATAAATAATTAGTAAATTTACTACAAAATATTTTAATACTAAAAAATATTTTTTAGAGTTGAAATATTTTGTAGTAAATTTACTATTTATTTATATATTTTTTAGTGTTTTACTCTATTTTTTTGTGTTTAAATATTTAGTACTAAATTTAGTAAAAAAAATTTATACACAAAAAAAAATTTTTTAGTGTTTAAATATTTTGAAGTTAATTTTTGTTCAGGAACCTAGGTAATTACTATTTTATACTGAAAAATAACTCAAACATGTTAAATATTTTCGTATGACAAAATGATTTTGGTATTACGAATGTATGAGAATTTCGAGGGTTACCCGAGCTCTTAAGGCATAAGTGCAAGAAATTACATACAAAATGTATAATACCTGTTATTACAGGTCATTAGGCTCGCATTTACGCCGTTGACAGATGCAAAACAGACAATTAATATACAGATACAGATATAAACAATCCCAAGACTAGTGATTATTTAAATAAGGTCAAAGGATCAAAGTCATGGCCTTAATTATTTTTTCTTATTTGTTATTCTGCATATCGTGGCAGTCAAAACCATTCCTGAGACTTTAACTTTTGATGGTCCTTCGAGCCAGATTGATCTAATGAAATGTTAAATATGTACGAATAATTATTTACACGTACGACAAACACAAAACACTATTACTATAACATTAAGGCCATCCCCCGAGCAAACGACCTTGGCCATACATTTGCCGCGTCGCCGAGATCGCACCAAAACCCTATTTTTTAATCTAGTTATCTTAGTTCAAAATTGACCTAAAAGGAATTTAAAACGTGGAATATGTAGTTTATGATTTGTATTATGAATTTGTAAATAATAAGGAGATGTTGAATGTATGCTTGAATTTTAATAAATCGGTTTTACTTTGGAAGCTGATATCATTAGTATAATAAACAAAAATATAAAATTTGAAACGTGGAAAGGAATGTTGATATGCTGAAGATTATTGCTGTATTTTTATTATAACTTTGTAGCTTTCAAATTGTGAGTTTAAAACCCCTAAATACGGTAAATTACGGAATCTTCGTAGGGAACGCCCTTAACATCACATCTTAGTATGCGTTTTGTGCGTAAGGCTAAGATTGCGACTTATCACGTGAACATAAAGTTTTCTGCTAATATTTGCTGCGCGGCCAATGACACCTGTCACATATTTTATATGCTTTTAACATCGCACATCACAAGAGGTTTCACGCCCCAGACAGCCTTGACCGGCTTACATCCTTAATACTTCTTAGGAATAGCACTTACTTCTACTTTGTCTCTACACTTGTGGTACGCCGACATTGTAAGGAACCTAGTGGTCAAACATCGGTGTATTTACATCCATACTAAGATTATAAATGCGAAAGTGTGTCTGTCTGTCCGTCTGTTACCTTTTCACGCCCAAATCGCTGAACCGATTTTGACGAAATGATATATAGTTACTGGAGTCCTGGAAAAGACAAAGGACGTTTTATCCCGGAAAAATGTACGGTTCCCGCACGATAAACGAATTTTGTCGCAACGGAGTTGCGGGCATCAACTAGTTTTGTATATTCCTAATTTTATCAGTTTTTGAAATAAGTCATTCTTATTGAAATACAATCAAAGGGGTTCGAACATTTTTGTATGGAGCCTGGCATATCTAGCAGCCGACCACCTTCTGCTCGGAAATTTTGAAAAAATATCAAGATGGCCGGCGCGGCAGCTAGATATGCCACAAAGGTTCGTACCCCTTTACATAATTTTAAGAATTTAGTTGCATGTCGTTTAAAGGACTTATTAATATTTTAAATAATCTTTCAACAAATACCTTCTCAATATTAAAAAAATCGTTCGAAACCGTTAGAGAAAGTAAAGAAATTAGCGGCCTCAAATGCAACGATAAGAGACTATAGAATGACTCTACGTTATTGATGAGCCAAAATTTGCTTAATTGCAGGTAATAATTTTATATGATGTTGATTGAAATCATCTCAAACATTACCGCTATGCAAATCAAAAGTTTTGTTAACCGTTATATTTTACCTAATTATTATTTTAATTGTAACATCATTAACATAAACTTACAGATCGCTGTTTTGAGAATTTTTCTTTGATTTGTTTTTAATGTTGAACAAGCAAATTATTTTGTAATGTTAATACTAGCTATATTTATGTGACTATTATAGTGCTCCAAGGCTCCAAGGCTTTCTAAGAATGTGGACGGGACGCTAATGGTAAAGGAGAACTGTCAAACACACGACAAAAATGACGTTTTTGTATGATAGAAGCTATGGAGTCTAGATGGAGGAGAACTATCTCTGTATGTAAAAAGTGTCCGCTGAAATGCGTTAAATTATGGTTAAATTAGGGTGGCGCTACAGTAGCAACAGGGTAAATTTTAAATCATTTAGCAGCTTTTATTTCAGCTATTTTAGGTTATATTTTTCAAAATATATTAGTATTATTTATTTATTAAGTATTTTGTTACCAACGGCTACATTCATTCCATACCCTTTGCTGTAGCTAGCGCCACTTTCAACTGTTATGTACTGCGTACAGCTGGACACTTTTTCAAATATCCCCCATATAAGATAGTTCTCCTCCATCTACACTCCATAATAGAAGCGTTAGTTCCTTTTCTCGCCACATTCATTTAAAGCCTTGTCGAACCGTATTTATTTTCCTCGTAAAATGGTATGACAATGGTATTATACGTATGCAATCAACGTCGATAATGATTTTCCAAATATTGTGTAGTTGTCGGAGCAACTCCTAGATAAATTAGACTTTCGCTCCTGTAGTTAACATTCCAAGATAAATTGGAAACGACATTTTGATAAACATTTCAATGGTACTTAATGGAATAAATTATTGTTATTGAATACATTACTCAGAGCAACTGCGCTTAGAATACACGTTTGTTGCAAATTATGTCATGTACTTTAATAATGAACTACGACAGATAATTCTACTTTTGCCCGTATTTGATTAGATTGTTTAGTTTGGATTGCAAAAAAGCAACGGACAAAAGATTATCCTGACTAATAATTCGTATCCTGAGTATTATGCCCGTTTTCACCAACAACACCTAAAATTTAGGTGTCCCTTAAGCCAATATAAGGGGCACCTAGCGCAAGTTTTGTTTTCACCAACGTTTATGTGACACCTAAACCATTATAATTTAGGGGATGAATTGACAACCCCGCAAAACTTAGGTAGCACTTAGGGCAGTTTTGTTTTCAGAAACAAAACAAAACAAAACTGACGTTAGGTGCCCCTTATATTGGCCGGGACACAAAAACACGGCACGACGTCGTACGGCGTCGTGTCCTGGGAATCCTCGACGCGAGTCGTAAAAAACCACGGCACGGCGTCGTACGGTGTCGTACGACGTCACCTCATCTTGAATTTCGACGTGAGTTTCTACGACGCGACGTCGTACGACGCCGTGCCGTGGTTTTTTACAACGCACGTCGTGGATTCCCACGACACGGCGCCGTACAACGTCGTGCCGTGTTTTTGTGTCCCGGCCCTAAGGGACACCTAAATTTTAGGGGACGTTGATGAAAACGGGCAAACGAGCAAATTTTAATGTGATGTAACCAACTGTGGTTGAACTACGTAGAAATAGTCGGTGATCGTATCGATAACAATAAACGACAATATTAATTCTTATTTATTGCTCGTTATGCAAATGAAAACTATAAGGTGCAGATATATAAACCACAAGGTATGTTATCCTCAAATGACGTCATCCGACTCGACAAACAAGAACTGGACCAAGCATTTGCAAAATCTAAACTGCAACCTGATACTACAAATGACTTAGCTGATATCGCTTAATCTGTGAAGATTGCATAATCTACTTGTTATCACGCTACTACTAGTAGAGGAACTTACTTTATTGAAGACACAATCAACGTACTAGATCTACATTAAATGTCAGCTTAACGCGATGAAAACATTTGTTAAATACTAACATAGAGTTCACCGTCACATTCACCGTCACATTTTTATTTTAATCCTATGAATAATGTACAAAAGCAAAAAATTGCTGTAAAAATCATTGAAAGAAAATCAATTTTATAGACACACTGATTAGGTGTCAATTATAGTCGAGGTTGGTAAAAGTTGGCGTGGCGACAAAGCGTCGTAAAATGGAGATGCAATTTGCATTAACACGTTTTCTAATTTGTACATAACTACAACACACATAATATAAATAAGCTAGAGGTTAAATGAATCTCTTTAAGTATGATTCAAGTTATGTTATTTTTTGCTCCAAGGTGTTGCATGGGTTATTATCTGTTAAACAATAATTGAACCTAATTACTTATTGGAAAGATCAGAAATACCAGTAGACAGGATAATTTTAAAATCTAAAGCATAGAGTAAGTTATCAAGCTCCTGATTCTGATCGATACAATGTAACCGTACATAGAACTATAAATTGTGTATCCAGTATCCAATACAATAAATCACGCCGATACAAACTAGAAACGTTTCGACCCGGGCTTTCTAGATCATAATGTAACCTTAGATTTTAGAACGCTTGCGGTGATAAAGGCGACTGCCCTAATAGGACGGTGACATGTCTACGCAGTTTAACTAGCATTTAACATAATTGATTTATCGTTTTATCATTCGAGTATATTGGATAGTGAAACGCGAGCGGGCAATATATCAACCATTAACGTTATTCGCGTCCCAAACTGTCCGCCCCGTTGCCTAATTGGTACGTAAAAGCTGCACGATTCATACGATAAGATTGGAGATGCTGTGATTGTAATGTTTGTCCAATTAATATCATTAGACAGCAAGTTAGATTTATTTAATCACTTAATTAGCCATCGAGAACCTAATTACCTAGGACTAGCCTTAATATTACTTTTGTATTAAAGAAACAATTCCATGATTGCTTTTACTCCAAATTAGTTAGAAGTATAGCTAGTTATTATAGTTGCTAAAACATTATATACTAATAAAATAAGTAATCTATGAACCTAATTAAATACGTTGCTGCTTTAAGGTCACCGAGACATTGTATCACGTATCGATCACCTATAATTTTAATGTCCATAAAAAGAGACCTTCAATCGAGCCTGATTTAGTGGCTTATGCGTTTGACCTCGGGCAGCTGAGGCAGTACAGGCAGTATAAACAAAGACGATCGTTTCCGACAGACGAGACGAGTGGTGACCACCCGGCGCGCTCGTCAGGCGAACACAGAACCTGTCCGGAGGGGACGCCCGTGCACTGAAATTAGCGCGACTGATTGCGATGACGCTACTGTATTTTTGCCAGTTTGTAGAGACTTGAGGATTCTTAACAAGTCTCTTTCATCGCCTATAATTTGGTATCTTTTTAAAGTGTATGTCGTATACTAGGTACCTTTGTACACCTATTTCATAAACAACTTATGTTTCTACTAATTGTAACTGAGGCTTATGTCATTAATTAATTTATTATTATCATTATTGCATACTATTATAAGCTATTATTAGCTTTAATAGTTACTATTTGTGTTAACAAAATGTGGTCAGGAACTAGGTTTATCCAAATGCCACTTATTTGTGATTACTAAGGTATATGTGGCACATGATTTTCCTTTGGTTGAGGGAAAATGTTATCAGGTTGGTTGCTCGGTGGTACCTTTTAGAACCACGGATTTTCAAAATTGTGGTTATTACTCATTGCGTTAATGATAACGCATAATAGCAGGCTATGAATATACGAGGATACCATGATCCTGTTGCTAGTGTAAATATAGCGACACTAGATGTCCCGCGCGGCTTCGCCCGCGTAAATTAGGAATTTTACGAAAACCGTACATTTTCCCGCAAAAAAAGCTTATATCCTTCACGTGGTCTACTCTATATCTGTGCCAAATAATATCAAAAATGCTCCAGTAGTTCTTGAGATATAAACCATTTTTAACATTTTTCCCGGGTTTTCAACATTTTCATCTGTTTCTTTGGTCCTATTATTCTTAGCGTGATAATATATTAAAGCCTTCCTCGATAAATGAGCTATCTAATACTGAAATATTTTTTTAAATCGGACCAGTGTCCAGTAGTTCCTGAGATTAGCGTGTTCGAGCGAAAAAACAAACACACTCTTCAGGTTTATAATATTAGTATAGATTTTTTAAAAATCGCTTGACAAACTTGAGTCTCGATCTAAAAGACTATGACCGTACCAATAATACGGTCATGTCATAATAGGCTCATATAATCATGGGACGATGCATGGTAAGTATAATAATATGTTAGTGATGATGATGAAGATGATAAAATGTAATTTGCATAGTAGCATCTGCTTTCCGTTCTTAAAACAACACCGAAACTACCAAACTTGTATCTATAAATAGTCAGGAGTTTCCTCAGCACCTTCTGATACATGATTTACTCGGTGCAAAATCTTACTTGTTGGTAGTGTTTCCATATAAATTTTGAGGAGTTCCCTTGATGACTAATGGATCCCTTCATCAGGTCACCACTTTTGTGAACGTGGTACTAAATCGGGATGATACCCTTATACAGTATACACCAAAAGAAAAATTTCTAAATCGGTTCACAAATGGCGGAGTAATCGTTAAACATAAAAACGAACATAACACCTCCTCCATTTTGAATGTGTTATTCTGATGTATAAGCTATATTATTGTAAAGTTTCATTAAAACCCGTTCAGTAGTTTTTGCGTGAAAGAGTAACAAACATCCATACATACATCCTCACAAACTTTCGCCTTTATAATATTAGTAGGAAGTAGGATAGTAGGATAACATACTTAACAATCCAAAGTAAACAATACAGAATCAAACTTTTCTATAAATTGTTAATATAATTTGTAAGCAAATAAACTTAACAAATATTTAGTAATTCTAACTTGCAATATCTACCTCTAAAACCAGCACGCCCTTGGCAATAACAAGAGTCAGACCAAATAAGATGTGACATGTGCAGTCGGCATGATTCGAATGACCGCCATCAGGGGAGTGGTGTCCGTGCCAGGTAAATGAATATCCCTACATGGAGTATCATAAATATATTCAACTCGTTACATTCATTAATAACTTGAGGTTATTTTTAAATGCCATTAAAATAGACGGTGATCTCATGTATGATCCATTCAGTTATTTCACCTCGGAGTTTCTGTGAGGGTGATCTTTATGTGGTCTGCGGAAAGATCCTGTTAGAGGAAAAATAGGTCTGAACGGACTGTAGATCTGTCTACTTGATTCACGATTCGATGCATCACAATAAGTGTAAGACTAAACAAAATAGAATGTTGCAATGGGGTGTTTTGGTTGTTGAGTCACAATTATTCCTATTCGGCCCAGATGCAAAAAGCCACCGCATTATTATTCTTGGTCAAACTAACGCTTTAATAAGTAATAACCCTATGGTGAGTTTCCAAATCTAAATCGATAGCCATTGTGAATTAGTCCATGGTATCATGTGCGATGTACCCATGTAATATAGTTTCTAAGTGTCAAGAAACCAGAGCACTATAATTCCTGTAGAAACTAGGTGCTTGTGTCTTGACTCATCCATCCCATTTTAAACGAAAACCTTCAAAATTCAAATTAGTGTTTTTTATATATTTTGTTTTAATTGTATAACATGGCGATAGAAATAGATACTTGAGTTGATGATGCTATAAAATACCTATCCGTTGACTTTGCGAGTGGGCAATGTTTATCCCTGCTATCAACTGTTTGTCAAAGTAAATATGTGACGAAATTTCTAGAGAGAAGATGAGTGTTTGTTGAATAATTGCCTTCCGAGTTACACTGTTGCATTTAATATTCTGTGCCAATTACTATTCATTTGTTATTTTTTTAATAATTCAGTTGGATCTGAAGAATCTTTGCCTTTGACTATCAGTGGGATAGCGTAGTTTAGAACTCTAGACCAATAAAAAAATCGATTTTGGCATCAATATGACCTTCATCAATTTGTTAAAACATCCATCTACATTTCAAACAAAACAGGACAGTGAATAGATGAAGCATCCACAAAATTCAAGGCTTTAATATCATTTATGAATTTACCAAAATATTGAGAATTGTGTAAAAGCTTTTCTATTTCTTGGTCATTATTTATCGAATAGATTCTGACAGTTGAACCCGCTGGCAAAAGATCAACTCTACCTTGGGAATTTTTTATCTGATTAATCATCATTACGTCACTGCTACTGTATGCTGAACACTTAATGGCGAAACTTATGTACCTATCGATAGTAGAAAGTTAAATAAGTAGCAGACAGTCAATATTTAATAAGATGGATGAAAGGTTTTAAAATATAGAGCTCTCCGGCTAGTTACAAGTTGCATTTCACGGCACAAAGATTTCTTCTTTCACTAATCAAGGGACTCATCTATACTTATTATAAAACAAAGTCGCTTTTTTCCCTCATATCCCTTTGTTCCCTTAAATCTTTAAAACTACGCAACGGATTTTGATGATTCTTTCAGTGTTAGATAGCCCATTTATCGAGGAAGGCTATAGGCTATATTTTATAGCTAAGACTAATAGGAGCGAAGAAATAAAGGAAAATGCGAAAAAAACGGGGAAAATTATTTGAACGCTCTAATCTCAGGAACTACTGCGCACTGGTTTCTTTCTTTCTAGAAAAATTCTTTCAGTGTTAGACAGCCCATTTATTGAGGAAGGCTATAGGCTATATTTTGTCACGCTACGACTAATATGAGAATGTGGAAAAAACGGGGGAAATTATTTGAAAGGGCTTATCTCGCGAACTACTGGAGCAATTTTTATGTTATTTAGCACAGAAGAGAAGTAGATCACATGATGGATCATAGGCTATCGATTTTAATCATTTTTTATACCCGTGCGACGCCGGGGCGGGTCGCTAGTTTAGTATAATCCAATAGACGATTTATAGAGTTGGAACTTTCTCACGCGCGCCAGATCCAGCGACCGTTTATGGTCGCTACTTAGATCGTGGCCTATGATCGTTCCCTTTGAAGATATTTATGGCGCTCGTAATAAATGTAATTACTGAAGTCGATTTCGTACTATGACATACGATGTCCATTTCGAATTGAAGTGGGTCAAAAATGTTTATCATCTCAATTCTCGATATCCGCCGCATCAAAGTCGATGAGGTATCAAAATTAATAAGCGGGAGCCCTACTTACGAAACAGATACGAATTTGCTTATTTATAAATATTAAACATAGCTGAGCACTTTCAAGAAAAAAAAATTGAAAGAAATCTTTTTGGAGGTCAAAATTTGTTGCGAGAAAACAAGTCTTAAAACGATTATAATAATAAATTTCAGCATGGATAAAACCTTTCAATATTACATTCTGTTCTTTAAAACATGTCTTCAAAATAATAAAAAGAATTGAAGAAACATAAGTAGTATCTAAGCTAATATTTAATTTGAAATTCATACGAAAAACAAGAACAAAGATGTGGACATTTCACAGTCAGAGACAAGCAGTTCAATTGATCAATAAAATTTACTAGTGATAGGGAGCGAAAGTGAAATGCGGAGAGGAAAACGTCTGAAAGGCTTCAAACGTGGGGCGCCCCGCCCGCCCGTATGCGCGTACGCACGAGCGTCGCGACGCAGCGGCCAGCGCGCACGCCAGACCGCTCGCGGATGCTGCGGCGCACGCACCTGTCGCGCTGCCCGCGCCCGCCGCGATACATCGCACCAGTGAAATGATTAACAGTGAATGTTCAGTGACAGTGACTGCAAATAGATAGAGTAATTGCGTCTACGCTCCCCGACCTATCCCTAAGTGAGTATTTTATCAATCCAATACTCTAGAGTCTAGATATAATTCATATCCTTATCACGAGAATGTTTAATTTGCAAACGAGGAAAATTGATTTATTTAGGACAAGACATAATAACAACAAGCAAATTAATTGCATATGTAACAAAAAACAATATTAGAATTATTTCTGTAGACAAAAATCCTGCTAAAAACATGTAACATTTTTAGAATAAACATGTTTTATATTATGCGCAATCCTAAAGCTAACACAACCAATAACACTCTGTTTACATACTTATAAAGATAAATTAGAGAGATTAAATATTATAAATCTGTCTATTTTTTAAACGATAAATTTTATATTTTACACAAATTTTTACAGAGGATTGCGCGAACAATAAACGCGACAGTGTCTCCAATGAAGAGACAAGATCAACTAACTTTCGTAATTTTTGAAATCAAATATTATGAGTTAACAAAATTAAGTTTTGCAAGAAAATGCGTAGATAAAATATTGTAAAAAAAAACAGAAATTTTCGGACAACGTGTGGAATACTAGTATAATTAATAGTTAGAAATAGTTGCACCCCGGTAGTCGCGTCGGTACTTTCGATCGATCACAGAACTTCGCACTGAATATTTCAATTATTTAGCTAAACTGAGTGTACATTTAATTTACATACAAAGATGTTACGATTCTTGAATTTATATTTTTTTTAAACTGCTTAAACACGTTTTGCCGGTTTTAGTTAACAAATGATATAAACAACTAAAACATGTAACCAAAACGATACTAACCTTGATGCCAAAATGCAAATTCTCAATAAAGAAATAATATCATATGTACTTCTAAAACATATCAATATGTTTTAATTTAGGGGCCTAAACGGTGTCATAAACATTTTTCAAACATTTAGGAAAACAACATCATGTGCACTTTTTACCTCGTTAACATCTACTTTCTTCTATTAGTCCAATCAATACTGACAAGAATGAAGAAATTTCCCCTTTTCTGTCCTGCTGTCACTTATGTGGACATAGACCTTTAAAACAGGATTCATCAGCCTTTAAAGACTTTAATGTGCTTCTAATTAAATAATTACTCTTTAAAATGTACATTTTAAATTTAATGTTGTTTTATTAGTTGATTCCTACATTTCATATTTATTAAAATCTGTAGTTATTTCTCAACAATTTAAAACGATTCTTAAATCTAATCTATGAATGTATTGTATTTTGTAGACCACAAGTCGTGCCTTGTTTTATGATTGTTTGGAATTATTTACTTCACTCTCCATCATTGAAATATCTATTGTTTGCAACGAATAACGACAAGTTTAAATTGAAACGATGTACCTCCACTCTGAACATGGTAACCAGTGTGTCATATAATTACAAAAGCAAATATAAAACAGTTATATCTTTCTTATCTCTAGGTTTATAATCTCTTAGAATCCTAATAGCAAACATAGATCCTCAAAAAAAAAATCCCAGACATTGTAAACATAGTATAAACAAGATATTTAAAAATATACGAATAACAGCAATCAATCGTAAAATTCTTTTGCGTTTAGCTGCTAAAATTGAGTTTTTTTTTTAATTTTTGACGAGCTAGGTGCTTGGAAAATTGTTTTATTTTTATTTTGTTATCGTTTTTTTTTATCCTACTATTCCTACTGCAGCTGTTGCAAATTTTATTTCAAGCATATACACTGCCAATAAAATCACCAAATTTTACACTGCGAACCAGACACTTACGGCGTTGAAACCGTAATTTACTGTCCGCGCGGAGAATTTACGAGTCAAAAACAGAATAATAACCGGGATCATTAAAATATGAGACAAACTGATACTTTCGTGGTAGAATTAATAGTTTGACCGAGTTTGACAAGTAGATCAGTGGATGAATATAGACTGCGACCCGCGCCATAGATCCCAGACACTATGATCGCAAATCAATTGATACTATCATCATAGAACTGAGCGTGCCAAATTGCAGACTTTATACTCTCTACCCACCTACAATTAGCGACACCCATTGTCTTAGAGAAGAAAGTGCTCGGCTCCTCCAGTTCTCGGAGAAGAACCGACTTCTAGTGTACTAACCTAACCTATATATTCTGTGCCTAACCTAAAATCAGTTTAAAGCTAGCTTAGACCCATAACTTTGAATTGACTATATTAATTGAACAGAATCTACATTAAAAAGAAATGTAGTTGCAAAGTAGCATCAAAATTCAAATACCTTTAAAACATTTACCATTTACCATGCAGTAGTCGGTGGTAGCACCTCCATCGTGGATATCGCAGACCCAATAGATTTTCAATTGTTATGCGGCAGCCGGCTGCCGCTTGGAGATTGACGGGTTAAATAATAATAGGCGATGGTAAATATAATACGATACATCATATATTTTACAATCACCCATTCGATAGTAATGACTTGAGGGATAGTAAAATGCGACACGCTGGTTTAATAACTACCGGGTGGAGTATAAAGTGATAGCGCCGTTAATAACATATTATTATAATATAAAGTTACTACTTACCGTATTATTCAGTATTACAATTAATTAAGAAAACAAATTAAGCATGAGCCATCACGGAAAAGTTGAAGCAGCTTAGCCTCTACGTAATACATGAGCACACGAGTATAAAACGTGAAGAATTTCCATTGCAACTGTATCTGTGCTCCCGGAGCACGTCCGAACTCAGACGGTTGAAGAAATTGCATTCATAATCAATTACATTCCAGCCTTGCACCCGTTTTGCTTCCCATAAACGCTTTACATAAGCCCGTTCGGCGTTACATTACCTTTCACGAGACATTATACCTACGATACAAGGATCAATCTCACAGTAGCTTCGAGGCAAAATAGTTTCGAATACGAGTCAACGTATAATCGCATTACTGCATACGCCAGCTGTTTATTACCCGGAACGATTGTAATTCGGTTTTGTCCTTCACTTGTTACGAAGACGTAGCAAACGAGAGAACGAGTAATTTTCGTGTTAACCTTAGGAATTAGAATGATGCAAGCATTGAATTATAGTAAACTAGCTGTCCCGGCAAACATTGCTCTGCCATAATATATTTGCCATAATAATTATTTTATTGAAGTGACTAAATAAGTATGCCACCATGGCAACGTCGATCGCTATCCCGTCGCACAAACAATGGTTGCCGTCAGTCTCAGGTTGTAATAATTTAGTATTATTTATTCAACAAATGCACTTACCAATATATAAAGTACCGAGTAGCCGATTCTCAGACCTACTGAATATGCATATAAAATTTGGTAAAAATCAGTAAAGCCGTTTCGGAGGAGTTCGTGGACTAACATTGTGACACGAGAATTTTATATATAAGAAATAAGATTCGCCGCCTGCAAGGACGTCAATTAAATAATGTAATATAATCTTCGAATTGAGGAAAAGGCTCTATTCAAAAACACAATACGCCTCGGATTCGACTTAGGTTTCCACTATATTCGAGTCGAAATCATTTCGAAACGTTTGTGAATACGCGGGTACAAATACTGTGGAATTAGTTTATTAGTTTCCGAGGTATGCACGACAACGTAGCTCACACACTCAGGTGCTGGCCCCCGCGTGCCACAAGTGCCTTGTATTTGCCCACCACAAACAATACTCCCGACACTTCGTCTGGACAGATAATGTCCCGACAAAAAACAACACTTTTGGGGAAGTATCTAAACAAATACTAAGCTACTGATATGGTGTGTACTCGTTCATTTTGTCACGCTAACCGAGTTGTGTCATGATACTTTATATATAATTATATATTTATATTTTTTGCGTCGCGTTGCCACCTGATGCTCCGCTCAATTTATCACGTTCACGACCTAAAGTCTAGACTTTAGGTCGTGACGGAATAGGAGTCTAGACTCTAGCTTATAGTATTCTAGGTATTCAAAACATTTATGTACTGCTCTTCCTCGGCAACTTTGAGAGAAGTTGCCTGTTACTCCTACATATTGTAGGTTACATCTATGATTTTCCGACGCAAAACTCATAACTTCTTTATCTTATGTTCATACATCACACATATTATTATGGTCTGCCATTATTCGTGTGAAGAAGAAACATTGTTATTTTAACCTCCTTCCTTCACACGTAAATCAATTGCAAGATGAGGAGAAAGTGTTATTACGTCACAGCTGCCTTCGGAAAAACTAACAAACGCACAAATTATGTTTTGGAAATTCCTATTACATGTTACTATAGATCAAGACATTACCGACAGTAAGGCATTATCATATGTAAGTTATGGACTAATCCAATCAAATATATCATCAATAGTGTTATTATGTTTGGCATTTATATGAAAATCATATTTTAAACTAAAGTTTTATGTTTTATTTTGGGTATAACATAAGCAAATTTTGTCTAAGAAAAGAAATAATTTATTGCTAAATTACATTAAAAGAGTTTTACTGATTTATGGATCACATAGCTACGTAATATATTATTATACTCTATGTCAGTGATTGTAGAAGTTTAGCCTTAAATCGTCATCAGATTTTCTTTTCTTGTCATAAAATTTAAGATTGACCAAATGTAGTCATTAACACACTGAATTATTAAGTTAAGGTGGCAGTTTTAATATATTAAAACATAAACATGTCAGTAGGATTACTAGGCAATAAAATCATTTGAATATCAAACGATGTTAATAATATTATTTATAGGTTAGTTCTAATTGAATGACTGTAAAATGTAAATAGAGCAAGGTCTATAAAATACGCGTGTGCTAAAATTTTGCGATTGTTAATACAACTGTCTCCACAGGCATTGAAGATAATATCTACAATTAAATAATGAAATGTTGTACTTGTAAAGGAAAAATGGTTATACTATAATATAAGCCGTAATTGATTTTAGGAGTAAAACCATTAATAATAAACATGTAGAAACCGTACTCGTTGACCATATACATAGTATAGCACACAGTAATAAACTAAACATTTTTAGCATCGTTCGCAAATATTAGCATAACCCAAGTGGTGCTTCTTATGAATCATAAATTGTGGCGCATATCTTTGCCGAATCTAATTGACGGGTGCGGCCGAATTTGCACTTAAGCGATACAAAATCATATGCGTAAATAGTTGGGATATTATTTAATATAATTATGTAAATAAAGCAATTTACATGTAGAGCGATAAAACTCGTTTAGGAACCAGAGATTAAAAGACTTATGAAAATCGTAGCAACGCGAAAATTGCACCGACATAATGAGACGGAGCCTAAGCAGACAGATTGAATTTAATACATTCTCGAGAAACAATTTCAGCACCTCTAGTTATAAGCTAGTTAGCCTTACACGCTCGTTCACCGCATAGTCGGCCCGTTTAAACAATTACACACCACGGACAAACTTAAACGCTGCATATCTTGAAAACAAATACATACTAGAAATTTATTTTAGCTAAGAAAACCCACGAACTAGGAAGTAAAAGTGAGTCGGGTCGCTTAAACATATGGAAATTATGAAGATAATAATTAAAGCATTCAGTGTGTCTTTGTTCACCTCCATTGTGACATGAAACCCAGAAACGGTACTCACTTAAGCGTATTCACTTTTATCTTTAAGGTTCGTTGTTTTAAAAGGTGCATAACAAAGGTGGTACATTAAAAAAGACATTGAACCTGACACACGTTGACCCTGCAGCACACCAGACAAAGCCGAGTGATTCAGCTGACGCTAAATTCCTGTGGTTAAAATCTACCGTGTCATTACAAGCCTACGACACACCCCACATTAGCTATTGTAATTTGCAATATGCTAGCATAATTCCAAGTACCTAACCTATTATTAATACCTAAGGAAATGAAAATGTACTGAACTGAAATTATCACTACGAAGTTAAAATACTCTCAAAATATTGGTAATATGGTAATTAACATAAAAAACTTATATCTGCACAAACACATTAAAAATAGAACAAGCAAGAGCCGAAAAAGAAATGAAACCAAAAGAATCATAAAATTTCAAAACACAAAAAAGCATCGCATATAAAAACTAAAACCGATACCGAACCATCTCAATTTTATTGAAGACTAAAAATATTATGAAAATAGTTAACTTTCAGGATAGTCGTAATTCATGTCAGTCTGAATCTAAGAAAACATGTCGAATCATTTTAATATTTGGAACAGGAAGATGTTCACTTTTAAGAGCACGCCGTAAAAGCTCAGGGGGATATTTTTTTAAGTTTATAGTTATGCAACTCTGCGCTATTCTATACGAGGGCTAATACATTATGCAGTTATATTTGATATGCGATAACTAAACTGGGCAGTGTTTTTGTTTCTACACGGTGGCGACACAGCGATACATAACTGCATGATAGATTGGGTTAGGTGGCCTCATCTTTTTTTACAATTGCACATCATAAACATCTTAATCCACGATTACGTTGATTTTAAATTGAATGAAGTCATCGTATAAGCTGCGAATCTTTTGATTTGACCTCTTGAATAGTTGAATAGCTACTCGCCTATCTGTGAAATATTAAGTAATTATTAAGAGATCATCCTAAACTCTGAACATGGTATTATCAAACAAAAAGTGCGTGGAACGCAATCACGCGCACGTTATTATACTCGGGTGGGTCCACAAGGTTTTTTGATATTTATAAAAAAGTTACGACTTACGATACATGATAATATAATAAATACAACAAAAGAACTTGACGCGGCGCGAGACATTGAAAATAGGGTGGAGTCACGCAAGGAAGTGATTCCTACCGGTAGGCAGTAGTTAGAATAAGGATTGAAGTTTACTTTGTAAAAGATCTAGTGATGTAAAATGTGTTCACTAAGAACATCAATCAAAAAAAGTAAAGACCGCATTTCGATGATTAGTTATGACAAGGAATCACAAAAATCCACGAGTTATCTTCCCTTTTTGTCAGCATTCAATCGACGGACCCGAATGTTTTAAAAGCTTAAACAATCCATTAGACTTTGTTTTAGTACGATGCTGTAAATGTCAGATTAGTAAAAACAAAAAAGGGTGGCGCTTTTAAAATTCATAAGAGCTTTAGAGTCGAAAATATTATTGGAGTCAAAGGCGTGCGTTCTCTGAATTCCTGCCTTGGAATATTTATTATCCGCTAAGTGATTGTTAATTCATGTATTTTTTGCTAGAATACTTAAATTTAATGTCCATTATGTGGAGGTAAATCAAACGAATGATATCCATTAATAAAAAATAAATTCGCAATAAAATATTTTAAATAGCACGTCATTATGTAAAAGATTTACGTTATTTAAAGCTTTAGCTTATATGGACTAGATTTTAAATTCCCCAATCTCTACTTTGACCGAAATTCTCTCTACAGTCTTGCACGTGTCTCGTTAAATATTGTATTTTTACCGGGTTAAGCGCGGTAAAACGAGTCGAACGAGAGTTTTAATGAAATTATAGTGGATGTTGTAATGGTACCAAAAGGTCAGTTTATCTTTGGCACTACAGTCAGACCGGCCACTGGTCAGTCGGCACTTGGCCGGCCACCGTCGCCGCGCAGTCTGTCGTATTCGTTTAACCCACTTACGCCCTATGCATTTAACATCACAATTAGCTTGCATTTTCCTACTTCACTGTTTGCAATTTAATAGCGAATGCCTACGTAATTGAAAAGTTTCAAAAAAACACTAGCGCATTTCTTAACCACCGTTTCGTTTATTTATTACTACATTAAAACAAAACGCATTTGTGTTTTGTAAAGGAAGACACGACCTAAGCCAAGTTGATAAGGCTATAGAAGCATTCCTGCTGGAGATATCAGCAAGGTTTATTGCTGCTATTACAAGTGCAAACAACTCGACGCGTCACCGACAACACGCAATGCAATGCATTTGGTGCACCGTGCATCCTAATATTATGTAAATTGTAGATAAATTCAAATGCTCCTTTACGAGGGGTAGACAACGCATGGATGAGTTAGCCTTTCGCACACGACAGCGAAAATAATATTCAAAACATAGTATAATATCGGGACTTTTCTATGTAAAAATATGTCTCATACATACAAGTAAATAGTCTACTCTACCCACTCTGCCTGTAGGAGCCGTTGAAAGTAAAAAAATAATTACAGAATATGATAATAATTCTTATTGGAATAAATTGGCAATAGTGAGTCACGTTCGCAAAAGCTCACAATCAGAGTCTCGACGGGCGGCGACATTCCACGAAACACGCTGCAGGTAACAGACTCGCCGTATCTTACTATGAAAATTACTTTTATATCCTACTTGCATTACTAGGTACTGCAAGGCTTAGCAGTGGCTAGCAGGAATAAAATAAAAATAGATAAGATGAAGGAAGCTCTATTCTTCAGCTGGTCTTAAAATTTAAAACATAAAACAATATAACACGATTCACGATTATCTGTAGCATAAAATATATCGATTGAATATCGTAAAACATATCGAAGATTTTTAAATTGCAATTAACATAATCCATGAATAATTTAATTGTAAAGAAATAACACTAGTTCTCATAAAACTAATTCGTAAAACTTTTATTCAACCGAATATTATCCATCGATAACTTTTGTTATGAACTTTCGTACATTAGGATGAGGATATCATATTTTTATGGCTGGCTTTTAACTCCGTCTCGGTGACCTCGACCGGCTAGCATTAGGACTATTAGAGGTTTAATAGGAAAACTTTTAATGCTATTAGGCTATAGTTATGGTAATACGGCGTGATAAAAGTTTTTATGAAATCGGCCACACTAATATAATATCTCCTAACTCCAGATCCAAATGTGGGACGGATAGGACAGATTATCAATCTGATGCCGCGTAGGCTACAGTATTTAGTAATAAATGATCGTTAAATAGAAAATATTAATCATATTTATCCCATTAATATAAGGTGTTTAGGTTTGTATACTAAACTGTTATTGGTGAGCAGTGACATCACATTAGTCAATGAGATGTGTGGGCGTGAGTTGCACTCCTAATAATATGATGGGTTTGTCTATTTGGGGAATCAAAATTAACAATTTAATCTTAGCAACAGACAAAAGACGATTTGGAAACATGATGAGGTTATAGCTTCTAAAATTTTGCCAAATTACAAAATATAAAGAATGAGAAAAAATCCCAGACGTAATTAAAATCACATAAAAACTATTAAAAAGCAACTCACATTTTTATAAATACAAATCACTAATCAGTAACGGAATCAAATATTTCAGTGAACCCTGATATTAATGAGGATTTATTTGCTTCGTAATCCTAACTAGGAACTACCACATAAAAAGTGTTCTATGCAGCTTAAGTGGAACAGTCTGTAAAGGATTGTGGCGGGCAGCATCCGGATTGACCGACTTAGAGCTGACTTAAAGAGCTCGTGTCCATTGTTGACGAAACAATCAATCATGATGATGATGCTAATGAAAAAACCGCGCGACCAACGCGAGAACAGTACATGGTAATTTGTATTACGACGCGTAGTTCGGACGTAAAAGCTTTAAAACAAACAAACAAATTTCACATTTCATATTGACAGACTCTCGCACAGTATTACAAAGTAATTTACTTTTTATGGTCTCACCAATTTATCAGCGTGAAACACGTGAAAAGGACTTCGACAACAAAGCTTCGTATCGTCCATTCAGACATTTTAATTTGAAAACGGTAGCCGCATGACTCAGCGATGTAGACGCGATTAATTTTCTCCCGTACAAAGTGTCTTCGTCCCTTGAAATAAATTGATTCGAAATGTGGGAACAGGCCACGTAAACAAAGGAGGATCTCCTGCGTAGAGTGGAAGTTTACAAATAAACGGTGATCTCACCAGGAAGCACGATACAATAGGACGAGGGAAGAACGCGGAGGCCAATGACTCAAGTGAAAACAAACGTATCTGTTTTAGAAAGACTTTAAATAATCTCATTAGGAATAAAGTTTTATTTCCTGTTCGATGTCTCCTAAACTTTTATTTTTACATACCTTTCAAATTATAACTTGTGACGTTAATTCAACGTAACACAAAACCGTGGCGGGTTCTAAACATATGTGACAGCCTATTAACCTTTACGTGTATAAATGCACCACACAATACGCATAAAAGCTTTTGAAATCAATATTGTGAGCCACACAAACAAACATGATGAAACACTATATTATGAATATTGTTTTGTATTCGTAGATCCAATATTTGATATGCAGGAAGAATATATTCACCACGATATCAATATCAAGACACCGTTGGCAATTCATGTAGGTCTGCGTGCAATAATACTTTTATTACATGTCATTATTCATTAGCAATTTGAATATAGACTGGTGCAGTTTAATTACAGCGTAATAAAACAAAAAGTCCGCCACCTGGAAGTGGGCAGTGGGCCCCAGATCTTGGCGCATCTCCAGCCCCACTGAACTTTGACAAGCTGCCGCTACAAATCGCCATTAGATATACCACAACCCACACTTCGACCAGACAAAACGATTCGACGATTTATTGTATACTTATATTCAGTTAATTAATACTTTTCTCCCACACGTTTAAGCTATTCTCTAATCAATGAGATAAAAACATCAATTAATAGAATACTAGAAAGTAGAGATACAGCTAGACTATTTTAAGCCGTGCATTATGTTTTAATAACATCAATGTTACCATAAAATCGTTCCATCATACTTTTAGTATATTTTATAATACATAATTAATATTCGCTACGTCCATGCAAATTAATTTAACATTGACGCATTACACGTGAAGTTTAAAAACTTGTCTTCGTATCGACAACAGGCATACTGGCATTGCAAGTTTTAATACATTGAGGTCATTGCACTTCACATATGTGCATTCCTTTCCCTTTTAATTGTTAAGACTAAAAATTAATTTTAACAGATTAGCCATTATGGCAATAATTTAACTCATTAAAAATATCATAAAATGTTGTCGAATTCAGAATCTTTGCGCAACGCAAGTTTTAATTCAAGTACACGTCTTCTTATCAAATTAGGACGCATTCTCCGAGACTTAACATGACGAAACGAAGCATCTATTAATATTAGGCTGTCATATGCAATCATTAAAATGCTTTTGCATGGATGAATGTCGCTGACATGTCGCAAAGCGTATCTTCCAGCTTCAAAATATGATCGAGTGCCAAGTTGATATATTGAAAAAGCGTTGCCCAACGTTTAGTACAGATACTAAACAAACATCGACATTAAAACGGTCGTCAGTATAAATAGATACCATGCATTAACAAAATATGTTATTAAAATGATATACGCCATGCAATCGACGGCTAATGGTGGGTTCAATTAATTATTGATAGTGAAAAAAATCTCACAATAATATTTTGACAAAGATTTCGTAACCCCGATACGAGCAGGCATCACAGGACCGATGAAAGGTCGACCTCGTGCGCATGGGTTCGATCCGACAATGATATTAATCCACGGGGTCCATGAACTGCGACGGAATGCAAATAAATAGACACTCATGAGCAGGATGAAAGAGCACACCTGCCGATGATGCGGGAATAAACAATGACGTCCACGCGCCTCGAATAATGGAGCGGATCACGGCGCGATCAGATCACCCTTCCGGAACCACCCATTGATCTCGAGAAAGCAGTTGTAAATTCGAACAAACCTTTGAACAACTTGTAAACGCATTTCTTTTCAAAGTTCCCAATTTCCAAGTAAACAAAATAAACAATGGAACACAAAAGGTGGTATAATCGGAAAAACAAGAAAACAATGGAGCTTACTTATACGGTTAGTGTGGCCGCTACTTAGGAACGCATTTATGAATGGACGAGCTTAATGTGGCTCATGAATAAACACAAGTTTTCTTGAACGCCGAGATTGCAGACGCGGTGAATATGATCATCAATCATGTGTCAGGAATCATTACTCCGCGCTTCATGGAGATATTCTTGGGAAACGTCGTTCAAGTTCATGATAGTTTAAAAAATCCGTGCGACCACCGCCATCATCACAAACAACAATTTGTTGTTTAGTTTCATAAGTTATTTTAACATTTTTTTAAATTAAATGCATGCTTGTTTCTTGCCTCTATATCAGTCTCTATCCATACCACGTATCATCATATTGTTTTTTTTTAATTAAATAAGGGGGCAAACGAGCAAACGGGTCACCTGATGGTAAGCAACTACCGTCGCCCATGGACACTCGCAACATCAGAAGAGCTGCAGGTGCGTTGCCGGCCTTTTAAGAGGGAATACGCTCTTTTCTTGAAGGTTTACAGGTCGTATAGGTCCGGAAATACTGCTGGTGACAGTTCGTTCCAGAGTTTTACAGTGTGCGGCAGAAAGTTACGCGAAAAATGCACTGTGGAAGACTGCCACTCATCAAGGTGATGAGGATGGTTGTTTTTCGCGTGGGACGATGGCGAAAAGTTGCAGGTGGTATGATTCCGAACAATTCCTCAGAGCACTCCCCGTGATACAACAGATAGAAGATGCAGAGTGAAGCTACATCTCGGCGTAATTCCAAGGGGTCTAAGCTGTTTGAAACACTATGGCAGTCAACAATTCGAGCGGCCCTTCGTTGGATACGATCCGTTGGATACGATACGATCCACGATTTTCATCAATCTGATTGACGGAATATTGATGGTTATAAAAGTTCATATTGAAAATATGATCAATCCATCAATCCGTGGGTTAGACGATCAAATTTTCGTCAATCTTTACCGGATTGATGGATCAGATTCATGAAAATTTGACCGTCTAACCGGCGACAATCACTTTATGAGCATTATGGGATTGCTCACTATTATCTTCAGTTGGGGTCATTTGCATAAATTCACAATAAGATGAGCATTTGCAAGAACAGGTATTGAGACGGCGGGTGACGAAACCAGTCAGTCGTGCCTTAGTTTGTCGGGGTGTTGACAACGGAAGTTTATTCCTTGGACGTGATTTCCTTAGACTCGGTACAGCTTATTTTATTCCTCGAAAGCAATATCCTTGGAAAGAGTAGGAGGAAGAGTAGGAGAATTGGAATATTTCTTGCTCCTCTTATGTCTATTCTGATTAATTTTAGAAGACAGATTTAGCTTGTCCCTTTGAGATACCTTGATATCATATTGTCTAAGGGTTTTCGTGGTTACCACTGTTGGTTCTGGCGACACAGGAGTCGCAGTTGTGGGAATGTCTGGAAGCGAATGGCCCGTTTAAGTAAAAGAGCTTGTATACATATTACACGTGTCAAGTGGAGCTTCTGTCCAAAATCGTCGTAACGTAATATTATTATTGTTTCTACCCTCTTTTTCATGGCGACCTTGAAATTTATATCCTAATGCGTCAAAAGAAATTTCACTACAAAAACTTGGTGTAATTTGCAGGCGGGGCGATGTTAAGTGCGACCGTGGCGGCGCTCGCGTGCCTCTGCCTGGCGCGAACCTCGCCGGCCGAACCGCACACTCTACGTGCGTACACTGTCAACTCCTACGTTAATAAGGTAAGCTTTTCTTAGGACTAAGACTGCGTTTCCACCAGAGATGTGTTGCGAGGAATGTGTTGAGAACCAATAGAATCGCTTCATTGACGTGACCTCGCTCAGCGCAGCGATTCTATTGGATCTTAAAAACACATTCCTCGCAACACATCTCTGGTGGAAACGCGGCTGCGTTGGAATGATTAATAGAGCACCGGCTGCAACAATATTTTGTAAAACTAACTGAGACAACATTTAAGGACAGACCCGTACCTAAGCATAAATAATATTGGTTGCCTGTTTGTAATACTCAACATTTTAAGTTCTAGACATGTTATAACTGCTAGACCACTAAAGCCTGATATAAATGTTGATAATTCAACGATCAGCAAAAGCCATTTAATTTACCTTTAAGTTATGTAAAGGGGATACGCTTAAAATATCTAAAGTTACACGATAAAGTAATCAGCAGTACAATTTTGTGGCTCAATTTACTCGGAATCAAGTTTATAATTTAATTACAAGACTACACATTAAAGGCGTTTATTTTAATAGATCCATTTCACTATAAATTAAGATTTTAACGTAACTTTTAAAGTAACGACATAATAATGTCATTAAAACCAGATCATAATGTGAACGATTTACAAGCGCGATTTGCGTTAACTTGTTAGAAAACTTGTTAATTCTAGTAGCAAAAATTGTAACGGTATTATTATCTAATGCGATAATGATCTACATTATTCTACGCGACTTTAATAAATCAAGTTAAATGCCTAATCAAAAAGGAACTTGGTATTCTGCCGTTTTTTACTATTTTATGCTGATTATTATTATCAGCCTATATCCCACTGCCAGGCAAAGACTTCACCTATGGAAGGAGGGCTGACAATAATAGCCTTTTAAATTTGCTTTCTTTGCAGGATATTGCTAGCATCTTATCCAGTATTGACGAGAGATTGCGAGTCATAGAGACCGTTAGCACGGTGCAAGCGAAGCAAGCACGTCGCCTGGACGTCATACAGAACAAATTAGGTAAGTTTTGGTGTTTACACGCCCGCACTTATGATTGTTTAACTTGTTTTGGCTGTCATTATCATTATCTTGATGTTGGTAATCTTAACGTAAATAGGAATCTATCTCTTAAGTTTATTTTGTTTGTCCCTATCATTCTTTTCATCGTTCACGTCTCTTAAACTTACTATTAGTTTATAGATCGTTTTTGTTTCAAACGTTGCTGGAAGTGCACCCATAAATATTGCTATAATAAATAAAAGTGCAATTCTAGGGAAACTCTGCGTCGGCTGTCACACAAACTTTGAATTATATCCAAGTTCCTACCATGCAAGTGGATGCGCTGTTTGAAGTTCTGACCCAAATCGTGTTGCCAATTGCATGAAAATTCACTAATTCTAAACACTCCTGAATCATTCGGCCGTGTCACATTCTATTTTAATTGGCTGCTGCGACAGCTTTTGCAATATCATCGCATTTAATAGGAGCAATTTCAATTGCTCCATTTCATTCATGAACAGGAACAGTACTTAATCAATTAATAAGAGCATAAAGTTAAAATATTATGCGACATCAATAACGTTTTACTGCGTTAATGTAATTGAAAGGCAAGGATTGTTTAATGCTTGTGTGAATATCATTAAATTAAGCAGCTTCTGCAGCAGTATCAAATATTTTAACGACCGCACTTGAGACATATTTTGTGATTACTTAAGGCTTAAGTAAGTCTTAAGCAGTTTATGTAATGTAGAGTTTTATAGTAAATGTATAATACTATAGACTTTTTGAGAAATTAGAATCTTCCATAAGTTTATTCCTAAAGTTATTATTAAATACCCTTAAGCGTAGTCGTAAGAACGTCTTAATTAAATATTTTTCTCTAAATAATTTAATTTGTATATTTTCAGATCGTATAGAAACCACACTATCTTTAAAACTAGAAAGAGCTCAATTGGTCGCTGAAAAGTTAGAGCATAGACTTCACAAGTTGGAAACAACAGTTCAAGTAAGTTTCACAAAAAAATAAAAATTATGGATATCTCATATCTTTGTTCATATTCGAATGAAAAGGTAAACCGTTACTTATAATGCAAATATCTTTTCAGACAACAATAAAGGAGAGCAGCCACCACATAGAAAAAAGTCAAACCAAAATAGCTGAAATCGCTCAAAACTTAACGAGTCATTTAAGCACCCATACGCACCTATTGGAGAAGGTACAAATTAGTTCTCATTATTATTAATAGCATATACTAATTTAAAGATAAATTATTAATATCTTTTATATAGCTAGAAGCTAACATTGCAATTTGCAGTTAATATTTCATAACGAAATGGTTAAGCATAAAATTTTTATAGTCGCAATTTTCTCCGCGCTATAAATTGGCTATAAGAGAGCCTAAGCTTCTCGACGGCTAATTAGCTGAAGTCTCTTCAATCGATCTCGACTAATTTGTCCAGGTTAGCGGTTCCTATACGGACACTTGGCGCCGAGGTCTCTTGCTGGAGTCGATGGTTCGAGACGGCATGACCCTGATAAACGTGACTCGGCGTGAGCTCGCCGATGGCCTGCGAGCCCTGGCCAGGCGGCAGAGAGACGCCAGGCTCACCCCAGCGGACCTGGAGGTGGCCTTCTCCAAGAGAATACACGAGAACAATTTCAAAATTGATTTGAAGGTTAGTTTTGTTTTCGAAATTGAAATAGAACAAATCTACATGTCAGTCAGATTGGAATTGAGTCTGATAATATCTACTTATGGAATAGGTCCTAGGAATTAGGATAATATATTTTTTTCTCACCTCCGGGCGGAAAGCGTCAACTTTTTTCCCGCTGCGCTTACCGATGTTGCCGTTTTCCGCCTCCGTCGATGAGAAAAATTGTATACGCACCACGAGCAGTAAATAAGAAAGCCTCAGATCACATGTTTGTTGATCCCGGCTTCGCCTCGGCCAACAATTACATGTGATCTGAGACATTTCTTATTTTCCTGCCCTAGGTGCGTACTGCGTAATGTACTATTTCTCATCTATGTAACTCAAATATACTCAAATATCTAACCAGATTTGGTTAGATATTTGAAGAGTAGCAAACTATAGTTTTCGTAGAGTAACAGATTGTTAGTCTCTACATGAGAAATAAAGACTAAGCAAACAACAAGGATAGACTTCGGAGATAGATATTGGTATTATACAAATCTTTCCTAGCATTACGCCATGTAAAGAGTCAACTAAGTGCATCAAAGATTTAAGCACATGAATATGTTCGCTGCATTTATACAATAATCACGTGAAGTCGGTGTGTATGTGTAAAGTTATTACCTTAACTGTGTGGCAAGGGCCCACGAAGGTCCGCGTAAGTGATTACAACATACCTTTGCATTAGCGGACACATACAAATCCTCACACAAAGCAATGCTCATATTTTTAGTCATTACATCCAACTTGAAATATTAATTTTAAGACAGTCGTAAATAAACGTTAAATATCACTGAAGCCTTATCATATCCTTTAAATTTTTGAAAAAGGAATATTTTTTTATAAAATAATGTTAACTTTTAGCATTTTTTACTGGTAATTTCAAAATCTCATCCGCTTTCTCTATCCTTACTAATATTATAAATGACAAAGTGTGTCTGTCTGTCTGTCTGTTCGCGCTCAAACCGCTTAAACGATTTTACTGAAATTTGGTATGGATATTCTTTGAATCCAGCAGTCATTTTAAAGTTTTGAAAAAGAGAATATATTCAGAAAATTGCTTATTTAGATGGACTAAATCATTTAGTTTAGAGCAAAATAAAATATCTGCGAAGCTTAGTTAAGAAAATATGAAGCTTTATTTTTTATATTTTAAAATGTCCTTACGCTTACCTAACCTTTGAATCGTCAGTGCTTTTTATGGAAGCTTCTTTGGGATATGCTAAACATCCCCTATCTTAATCTGACAGATCCGACGACATTTCAATATTCAAAAAAAAAAAAAAAAATTTTTACCCACCACGTGAGAAATCTGATTTCTATACCATGATAACTAGACACATGTCGGAAGCCTATACAAGTTTAATCTGACATCATCCCCTCTTCCCCTCCTCTACTATTAATAAAATACTCTTCGCTGCGCTCCGTTAATCTGTCTGCGCTGATCTTTAGTGTCCCCTGACATTATTAATTTTAGAGTCTCTCCAACATTATTTATTATGTTCGTAGACTCTAACTCCTAAGGGCCTAGCTCTCACAATGATCAAAGTTTAGACTTTAGGGTTGTAATGATTGCTAGGAGAAACTTATTCTTATGGCGAAATTGGTGAAGAAATTGGTGAATCAGGCATAGTCCATAGATATCCTACATCGCAACTTATATTCACAGATGCAAGAAGTGTTGGACGCTCAGAAGCGTTTCATCGATTCATGCCAAAGAGTTCAGCTGGACGACCCCACTCACGTCGCCGATGTGCTGGGCAAGCTGATTGATTCACTTATTAATAAGTAAGTGACAAGTCGCTGGGTTTTGGGAAAATCGCATATCTTTCGGATTCTACACGAAACTGCGAAAACATAGCATCGCTAAAATCGGAAACAAAAGTCATACTAAAAAAATGACATTGCGATTTGCGATGCGATGCGAATTCGCAATTTTGTGTGGGAGCCCTTAAGAGCCCGTCCTCTCTTTTCTACTGCTCTCTTCACACTCACGCCCGTCTTTCATATGCCAGGTGAAAAAGGACGATCGCCAAGTTAACGGGCAGATAGAGGTTTTCTGTTTTTAAAGGGTTTTTTATATTGAAGTGGTAAAAAGTAATTCCAACATTGTATAGACGACTTTCTCAACAGTACATTGTATTTTTTTCATACCGTTAAGACGTCAATACAATCCATAAAAAGGTGATATTCTATAAACCTTTTACAGCAAAAATCACAAAACTGTCGCGGGTTTGAGTTGGATTATTTAAAGATACTTAAAAAAATAAAAAATCTAGCTCCAACACTATATTATAATTAAAATGATCTTACATGTTGTGCATTAAAACTTATAGAAATACAGTATATTAACTGTTAAATCACATCTGTTAAAAGAGCGAAATCGGCAAAATTTCGTATACGGACTCTTAATCCCATAATGAATAGTATAACGCTTCATAAAGGTATTGTGTTTAATTATGTAGGATACTGATAAATTTTCTCTTGATATTTTAGGACATAGATTTCATTGTAGAGTTAAGCTTCGATGAATCTATTAGTGCTTTTTGACTTTGTAGACAGCGTAGTGAACTTCTACATCAATGCCCTATCTATGTGATCTCTAGTATGTGTTTTAGCGTTCCTCTAAAATAATAGCAATTATTATTTACAGGACTGCTTCAACATTCCATGAATTACAAAAAATCCAACTCACAATGAGGAATCACGACACGAAAGTAATAAAACTACTCAACGCCCGGCCAACACAGGTAAACTTCATTTACTAATTCACACGTTCGCTTTTATAGTCATTAAAATGGAACAAATTAAGAGTTAATTAACATTAGTTATCTAGAGAAATGATTTTTATTGTAAATGATGTCATTCTTAACAAAAAGGACAACACTAAACTTCGGTGTTAAAAAGTCAATAAAAGAATAATAATAATAATGTTTTATTTCCAAATTACATTTAAAACTTTTGAGATAGTTCCTGAACTGGTGGTAGGCATGATTTAGCCTACCACAGATTTGCGAACCATCTTGGCATAAAGAACCGGAATGGATCAAGTATACTTTACTACTTATATGTATTTATAGTACTTTGTATTAAAAACAAAGCATGATATTCTCACTCAGAGCTGTCAAATACTAACAAAATATTCTAAATTTAAAGTTCGCTTTGTTTTCAGAACGACGTAACATGTAAGCGAATTGAGAACATGTTCAGAAACACAACACAGTCAACCTCAAGCGGGAAGGAGTTGCAGCAATTGACCGAGAAATTCATAGACTTGACCAACAGAGCTGACTCCGTGCTGCAGAAGCTGGAATCCCGAGTTAGCGACGACGGAGACGGACCGGCGGAACCATCCGAAGTCACTGCAGCTGCTGATAGGTTGCTCAATAAGCTGAACGGGATTAGGTGATTAATACTAGAAATAATAAATATTGTAATATCAGTAGAATCCCCAACCACTAACCCAAAGGAATACATTGATTTCTCGTCGTTCGATTTAAAGAAATCAGTCCATACCGCGGTTTTAAGCATGCGGATTTTGTGGCAGAGCACATTTCTAAAGGTGCTCCCAGACAGAAGTTGTATATAACGTTAGATATTATTTTTGTACAACATTTTTTAACAAATTATAACAAAACACGCGTTTATTTTTTGACATGTTGTAGCGTATGTTATAAAATGTTATCGTGTTACACAATGTTTTATAACATTATATAGGTAACTTCTGTCTGGGAGCACCTGTATTCTCGAAACTAGAATTATAGCTCCGAAAAGCCGAAAGGCTTTTTTCCAACAGCCTTGGTAACGGCTGGACTCTCCACATCCGTAGGTGCGTAAAACAATGAGCATTTATTTTCGTTAGCATAAGAAATAAGTTCATACCAGTTTATTTGCTATAGATGGAAACGATGCTCTAAGTATGGCCGCCCTAAGTGTTCTTATCTTTGACGAGCATAATATGAGAATTTGTATTAAATGTTAGAGCGCTAAAACAATATGTAAAGACTTTTAGTACGGTGATAACTACATACCAATTAATGCCAAGGCAACAGCTGATATCCTATAACAGTGTGCAATGTGCATATTGCTTTTAATGACCAAATATTTAATGACCAGTGTAATCCTGTGAAAATATTGTCCTGACCAAGGTTTTTCAACGTTTTTTATATGTAATCATACTACAAAATATATTCTTATAATTACACTGCTAATAAAATACTTGACTTTGCATGGTCTGTAGATTGAATCAATTTACCAATACAAGCCTAGGTTCAATGGTGTCAATAATATTTAACCACAAAACGATTTCTCCACTCAGATTGGTCCTCACAATATATTATGTTTTAGAAGCGAGAAGAGCTCAGAAGAAGATGA
This sequence comes from Lysandra bellargus, assembly GCA_905333045.1. Lineage (NCBI taxonomy): Eukaryota > Metazoa > Arthropoda > Insecta > Lepidoptera > Lycaenidae > Lysandra > Lysandra bellargus. Next base: position 4,255,150 of record HG995344.1, read on the forward strand.
CTTTTGGGATGAAGACCAGGAGGCCACTGGATTGGACAGCATGAACGATCTGATCGAAGAAGAGGAGTATAGAAGCATGATGAGGGAGAGGAACAAGATAACCACGACAGAGAGCGCACCCACACGACCGCACCGAAGACATCTGCACAAACACCCATACGACAGGGGACCTACTTGGAAAGAGTATACGGGAAAATAAACTATTGTATGTACTTGTTATAAAAATAAAGTCATTATAATTATGGTATTTTTTGTTACCTAAATTAATAGTGCAGGTTTGAATCTCTGAAGGACCTTTTAAATAATGTTCCTCACAATCACCTCTCTACACTCAACAATCCATACTAGTCTAGGTATACTAATAATATTAAACGAGAATGTGTGTTTCTTTGTTACCTCTTTACGCCCAAACAGTTAAACTGATTTTGTTTTAGTATGGATACTTATGGGATACTTTGAGTCCCGGGAAAGGACATAGGATATTTTCTATCTCGGAAAAATGTATGGTTCACACTTCACGCGGGATAAACGAATTTTGGCGCTACGGAGCTGCGGACGTCATACAGTACCTAATATATAATAGATGCGAATGTGTGTCTGTCAGTCTGTTACCTCTTCACGTTCAAACTCACTCTGAGTCCCGAAAAAGGACACAAACGAATTATGGCACAACAAAGTTACAGGCATCATGTAGCATAATAAATAGTTTTATATTTTATTGTATAACTACTAACTAGACGTTCCGCGCGGCTTCGCCTGCGTAAATTAGATATTTCACAGACATATATTAGTCCACAAAAAATAGCCTATGATCCTTCACATGATCCACTTCTTATCTGACCCAAATAACAGAAAAAATTCTCTAGTAGTTTGTGAGATAAGCCCTTTCAAATAATTTTCGCCGTTTTTCCACATTTTCTTCTATTTCTTCGCTCCTATTAGTCTTAGCGTTATAAAATATAGCAGCCTTCCTCGATAAATGGGCTATCTAACACTGAAAGAATATTTCAAATCGGACCAGTAGTTCCTGAGATTAGCGCGTTCAAATAAGCCCTTTCAAATAATTTCCCCCCGTTTTTTCCACATTTTCCTCTATTTCTTCACTCCTATTTATTAGTCTTAACGTGATAAAATATAGCCTTTAGCCTTCCTCGATAAATGGACTAACACTGAAAGAATTTTTCAAATCGGACCAGTGGTTCCTGAGATTAGCGCGTTCAAACAAACAAACTAAATAACAAACTCTTCCGCTTTATGATATGTTCCGCGCGGCTTCGCCCGCGTAATTTAGGAATGTCACGGAAACCGTAAATTTTTCTGCAAATAAAGAAACCTATGTCCTTTCACATGGTCTAGGTCTGGTTCTTCATGTGTGCCAAATAACATAAAATTGCTCTAGTACGTTCAAATAAGCCCTTTCAAATAATTTCCCCCGTTTTTTTCCACACTTTCTTCTATTTCTTTGCTCTTATCAGTCTTAGCGTGATAAAATATAGCCTATAGCCTTTTTCGATAAATAGTCTATCTAGCACTTGGAAGAATTTTTCAAATCGGACCAGTAGTTTCTGAGATTAGCGCGTTCAAATAAGCCATTCCAAAAAAATTCCCCCCGTTTTTTCCACACTTTCCTCTATTTCCTCGCTCCTATTAGTGTTAGCGTGATAAAATATAGCATATAGCCTTCCTCGATAAATGGGCTTATCTAACACTGAAAGAATTTTTCAAATCGGATCAGTAGTTCCTGAAATTAGCGCGTTCAAACAAACAAACAAACAAACTCTTCCCAATTATAATATTAGTATAGATAAAATTAATTCTTAAAATTAGTGTGCAATGAACTTTCTTGCCATGTATGATGTAATATTATTATTATAATATGGATGTTTGTTACTCTTACTGATTATAAGAAGTACATCTACTGATGATAATAAATGGTATTTTGGTATCAACATGTAACATGATTATATAATGTTCATGGGCGTAGCCACCACTGGGGCAAGCTGGGGCGCTTGCCCCACCCTGGGCATGAAAAAAAGTGCGATCAAAACAAAAAGCGCGCACGTCGCAGCGGTCTTTTGAAAGCGAGCCGTATTACCGTAGAATAACTGAATATGTATTACATTTTATTAAAACGCGTAATTCATAACACCGACTATAATTTCATAAATTAAACTTTAATCAGACTGTGTGTAATTGTTTATTTTCTATAACAGATTCACAAATTGGCATATAGGCCTGGAGATAGTGACACAAAATTCTTGGTGATTTGTTCCAGTATGGCGGTTTTACAGGGGTATAATTACGTAAAGGCGAAAAGGAAAATTATGGTCATAGCGCTCGCACTGGCAGCCCAAACGCGTGGGCGTTAATCAAACGTGTCGGATAAATAACGAGTGTCGAACGATTTGTTCCACAAAAATGCTTGTATTTTCAGATAGTCGAAAAAAAATAAGTAGGCGAAAGCGTAATGCCATACTTGTCGGGTGCGGCTTGCAGCCCGCCATACCGACGCGAATACGTTAATTTTAATAAAAAAATTGAACCATTTGTACCAGGCTAATTTTTGCATAGCTAATCATCGTCGAGTAGCCATTCACGAAAGTCACCTTGCCATACTTTTCCGACAGCGCCCAATGGCCGCCATACCACTGCAAAGGTGTAAGATTTTTTTTTTCGCCAAACGATTTGTGCCAGTATGGCATTTAAATTTTTGGAAAGTATTTGACAAAATATGACCGTTATTATTTTTCCCATACTTCTAGTAGGCGGAAAAAGTGCTGCTATACTTGAAATACTTATTTATTTGACACGTTTTAAAAATACGACTATAAGATACGTAAAATCATTTTTTACATCATGGCATCATTGTAGTCTCGTCATTTGACAATTGTACCAAAAAATAATTGTTACATATTGTAGCCATGGGGCGGGATGACTATCGGACGAGTGATAAAAATTGGACGATTTGTACCAGTATGGCATTTGGATTTTTGGAAATTATACGATACAATGTGACCATTATTATATTTGCCATACTTGTAGTAGACGGAAAAAGTGGCGCCATACTTGAAAAACCGTTTGAATTACGTATGAAATCTTAGGATTTTGAAAAAAATATTATTCACATTTGCTGCCTCCCACAGGTATGGCATTATCAGACTCCTATTTATGATCATACAGGGAACTGTTAAAAAAAGTTTCAGGGTGGTACAAATCGTTTGGCGAAAAAAAAACTTACACCTTTGCAGTGGTATGGCGGCCATTGGGCGCTGTCGGAAAAGTATGGCAAGGTGATTTTCGTGAATGGCTACTCGACGATGATTAGCTATGCAAAAATTAGCCTGGTACAAATGGTGCAATTTTTTTATTAAAATTAACGTATTCGCGTCGGTATGGCGGGCTGTAAGCCGCACCCGACAAGTATGGCATTACGCTTTCGCCTACTTATTTTTTTTCGACTATCTGAAAATACAAGCATTTTTGTGGAAATCGGTCGACACTCGTTATTTATCCGACACGTTTGATTAACGCCCACGCGTTTGGGCTGCCAGTGCGAGCGCTATGACCATAATTTTCCTTTTCGCCTTTACGTAATTATACCCCTGTAAAACCGCCATACTGGAACAAATCACCAAGAATTTTGTGTCACTATCTCCAGGCCTAATAGGCGCAGAGGTCAAACGAATCAAAGTTTCAAAAAATATTACGGGGGGGGGGGGGGGATATTCAGTTAGATAAGGGGTCAGATTTTATTCACCTAGTTATAAGCCCATTTAAAAAATGGGTTTAATTTATTCAGTTTCAATTAGGTTTTGTGTAAAAAGAACAAAAACTTTTTTTTTTGTTGTGTACCATATTATACAAGTAATACACCCGTTTTACTTAACTGATTAATTCCGGCGCACATTTCGAAAACTTTTAGTACTAGCGGCATATAATTTTCTCATTTTCTCGTGACACGTTAGCCGTGTCATACGCCATAGAAGTTGTATATGTCTCGCCATAGATGTTGCAAACCTTTGTAGGTTTCGAAGTTAGAAAAATGACAGCCTATACTTTTTAACCTTCTAATGTGTAATTTGAAGGAGATACAATCGTTTTATAAAATACTAGATGACGCCCGCAATGTTATCGTTGCGCCAAAACTCGTTAATCGCGCGGGAACTGTACATTATTCCGGGACAAAATACTTTTTGTCTTTTATATAATATTATGTACTTTGAGACCCGGGAAAGGACACAGGATACTTTTCCCGGCACTCAAAGTATCTCTATGGCAAATTTCAGCAAAATCGGTTCAGTGGTTTTGGCGTGAAGAGATAACAGACAAGCAGACATACTTTCGCATTTATAATATTAGTATGGATGGCACGGCTCTCGTGTCATACGCCACACGTAAAAGATATATATGTCGCAGGGAGAAAGAGGATATCAGGGATTTTACGAAATCCCTAAGGATATCACGAAATCCCGGTAGATGCTGAATATTCTTGTTTATTACATCGTCTTAGTAAAAATATCTAGTGATATGTCATTTCACTAAACTAAATTTAGTGAAATGTCAGAAAAGCGGATACCGCCGAATAAAAATCGAGCCAGGCATTTCTCTTAGTCGCTCTAGTACCCACACGGGCACTAGTGGGAGTAAAACAAATGCGCGTCGAGCTGGCGCGGCTCGTGTAGCAGTTCTTGAGATACAGCCTGGAGACAGACAGACAGACGGAGAGAGAGTTTTACCCTTTGGGTACGGAACTGTAAAAACTAGGATCTGGAGTACCTGGAGTACCTGTGTTTTCTAATCAGGGTGACCCTGATTAGAAAGCACAAGAGCCTAACCAAACTATTAGAGATCGACATGCCACCTTTACAAAAAATATTCAACTTGGTGGGCCGCTTCATTTGACATAAAAAATCAAAGGTCTGAATCTGATGAAGAACCCTCAGCTGGTTTCAACTGTATTCAGAGATATTATGGTGATGCCCCCTCAGATCTGTATAATAATAATAATTTCGGTCACCGGTTTCGGTGACGGTGGCCGATTTCATTGAAACCAGGCCAGTTACGCAAGATTAATTTTATAGTGCCCAAGTGTGTGCGCAGTACACAAGAGCAATCTCTCTATTCCTTTACTCGCATAACCCAGTGGGACGGGAGACCGAAACAACTGGCGGGAGATCAGGCGCAGAACCGACTTTTTACATGCCCATCCAACGCATGGATCGTCTAACACAGTGGTCCTCAACCTTTTTTTTTTTTACGCCGGCCACAAACATGTTTTGGTCTTGGGGTCGCGGGCCGCAATAAAAATTTCTTAGGGTTAAAAAATAACATTCTTCAAAAATTAACGATTTAAAAGTGGAAAAATTTAACGACTATCACATAGACTTTACCTTATTTTGCCAGTGGGTGTTAATTTCAAAATTGTTTAACATCACGCGGGCCATAAATAAAGACCCGGCGAGCCGCAGGTTGGGGATAGCAGGTCTAACATCTTACTTTACAGAGTAAGATGTTAGATGATCCTATCAAAGTACCCGTGTGGGTAGTGGGTACTAGAGCAGCGAGAGAAATGCGTGGCTCGATTTTTATTCGGCGGTATCCGCTTTTCTGACATTTCACTAGATTTAGTTCAGTGATTAGTGAAATTACATATCACTAGATATTTTTAGTAAGAAGACGTAACAAACAAGAATATTCGGCATCTACTGGGATTTTGTGATACCCCTAGGGATTTGGTGAAATCCCTGATATCCTCCTTTCCTGGGACATATATATGACACGGCTGCTGTGTCATCTGCAATGAATGCACTTAAAAAAGGTTGGCAGCCCCTACTTATATTCAATTCACAGAATATTCAGAATCGAAGCCTATAGGCTTGTTTCACGTGGAAAATTAAGATGGTTTTCTTCAGAGTAGAACCTTGTAAAGTGTAATTTGAGGGTGATACAATCATTTTCATGAAGACATGGGAGCCGTGTCCTTTAGGACACGGCTCCCATGTCATACGCCACACGTTAAAAAAACGGCTGCTGTGTCATCCGCACTGAATCTGTTAAACATATTGTAGAGAGCAACAATGTTCTTAAAGTATTCTTTATGTAGGAACTAATCAATTTTATTAAAACACTTACCTCCAGCTTAGCACTATTTTGAAAAATAGTAAGAGCTTTGTGTGTTAGCTGAGCGAAGCATGAACTCAATGTAGCAATCTTTTGACGGGCAGAGAAAACAATTTCCGGATCTTCGGTTTCCAACTCCGCTGAAAATATATTATTTATACTATAGTGATTACAGAAATAATTCTTACTAAAATCATATTACAATTAAATACTACAATAACAACATTCTTTTTAATCTCAAGTTAGTAAAAATATTAATGGAAACATGAGGATGTCAATCTAAATAAAAATTAATTTAAAGTTTAGAAGCCTCTCCTGTGGAGCTGCCATGGGCGCCGCCAGAAATAATTTCCAAGGGGTGCAGATTTTAGTTTTCTTTATTTCCTTTTCTTTTCACTTTTAACGAACAACAGTGACTCTCTATTTATGTCAATAGAATACATTGTGCCGAAACATAACAAACTATCTTTGTATGGCATGGTAATAGGGTTACAAAATGCTTTTTATTTCAATAATTCCTGTTGATTCCGAGATTCCCAAGGGGTGCAAGTGCACCACCTGGCACCACCTGGCACCCCCCTGCCGGCGCCCATGGAAGCTGCCCCTTTGTAGTTTGACTCATTAACGTAAGATCCATCGATACATCTTTACAATTTACAAGAAACTGTGCAGTAAAATAGTCAATAATTTGTGTTACCTAATAATAGGGTATTTGTAGTTGAACCTACTTACATACAGACACAAAAAGATTATCATAAACTTAACACAGTACGGGGAGCTTTACCTTTTATTACGGAATAGAAATCCGAATATAATTGCTTTAAATTTCTCGTAAACAAAATCTGATAGCAATGGTGATCTATTAATGTGGCAGATTAACAAAGAAATGTCTTAAGACTTGTAACCAAAATTGCAACAAAGAATTATAACATGGAATACTTACTTATAGAAGTATCTAATTCGACACATGCTTTATCAAATTCCTTCTCTAATATATCTAACCAACGAAATCCCACTCCGGTCGTCGCCATCTTCACACCAATAATTTGTTGACAAATGACAAATGACAACAATAAAACAATATAATGTCAAAATGACTTTTGTTTTTTTTTATAGACTTTAGCACATACGTTTTTTATATCTGGAGTCTGCGTCTGGACTCTGCAGACTGCAGTCTGGAAATCTGGAACTTGGAAGTCTGGAGCTTAGACTGTTGAGACTAGGATAAATAATAAATGTAGTAAATCGTGTAATAATTAAATAAAAATAATAAAATCCCCCCATAGTCTCTAAGCAGTGGCGGCTTTACCCATTACGAGGCCCCGGGCGAAAAGTCTTTGCGAGGCTCTGGGCGAAAGGTCTTTGCGAGGCCCCGGGCAGTAGGTTTGTCTTACGAAAAAAATACCTCGTACCCTGTAAGAGCGAGGCCCCGGGAGATTGCTTTCCAAAGTTGTTGGCTGTTGCTATCAGATATTGTATTATTTTGCTCTATGGCGATTGCCCTGTTCGCCACTCCCTAGGGGCTAGGGCTGCCAGACTCTCAGTTTAACTTTTGTCTTACACAATATAATATTATGATAGTACAATAATAAATTATTGAATAACGTACCTGTTGGTGATTATGAATATGTTACATTGTCTACAATCTACATATTACTATCTGATATTATTATATTATCTATAGACTTGCCGAGCTTCGGTGCTAATATTGGGACCATATCAGACATTTGCTCTCCATGTACCAGTTTTAGAACATGGTAGGAAGTGGATAGTTTGTGCAACAAAAGAGAGACAACTTGCCTCCTCTGGATTTCTTTGTAGCGTTTATTCAGTACAGCAGCAGACAGCAGTCATCAGTCTAACTAGTCAAATCGACAGTCTCAGAACTTTTAGTACATTAATTTAAATATTAAAGAAAAAAGACGTCAGATGTATGATAACTATTTTATTTACAAATAAAAAATCTGTACAACATTCGCTATTTAGCGTACCGTATTAGCTTATTAAATAATTGGTACATATGTTAAACTTAATTAAAATAATCAGTTATTAGATTATAACCCACATTTCAATTAGAAATAGCTTAAATAATTGTATATGTGCTGCTAGCGCACAATGTTTCTGTTAGAAACATAAGTAGGTATCATTTGGATACATATACATAATATATCGAGATATCATACAGTAGGCTGTAGGATACCTACACTCTGCCTGCGAGCTACGAAGAATGGAGTAGAGGAGCGGCCAAGACCGACCCGCAAATTACTATGAGTTAATGATAAAATTCCCCTTAATATTTTTTAAAAAATCTTAGGAGCTCGCGCATTGAGAAGTATTCCAATATTCAGATCACCGAACTAAAAACTTTACAAGAATCTTAGATTGGATAACATAATATTCCTATTAACTGTACTTTATACATAATCTTAAAGGATTCTTAAACACTGTCCAATATAATGTAGAAATTGTGAAAATAACGGTTGATAAATAGCAGAATTCACTATTTCCAGTATTATAAACACACCTCTTAGATTAATGATTGGTCTCCGCGCGCTACGGCCGCGCGGAGACCAATTATTAATCTTTAAAACAGGCCTGTTTTACACTTATCTATCTTCTCTTATATATAAAAATGGATTTTCAAATGTGTTAGTCGCGCTTAAACACGAAAACGGTTGAACGGATTGGGCTGAATTTAGTCTTAAAATATTTGTAGAAGTCCAGGGAAGGTTTTAGAGTGACACGAAGTTCGCCGGGACAGCTAGTTTTTTTATAAAAATGGATTTCCAATTGTGTTAGTAACGCTATAACTGGATAACGGCTGAACCGATACTGCTAATTTTAGTCTTAAAATAATCCTTGAAGTCCAGGGAAGGTTTTTAGGTGTCACGAAGTTCACCGGGACAGCTAGTTAGTAATATGTAATACTAATAAGTAATAGCATATTAACATAATTTCTACATAATATACTTAAGTGTGTAAAGTTTTAATTCAACGCGTGATCTTTCAGTATTAGTATTCATTACTAATTTTAGCAGGTTTAGCATGACCACATCAGAAATTCGAAAGAATAGAAATTAGAAACGCTGACAGTTTTTAGGGACAAACTGACACATTTTCTTCATGAATCTGACACTGTCTATTCTACTGTAGAAAGTATAGCTCTCTTTCTATGTAGACCATGCTAAATGTGCAAGGAAAGAATTAGCTTTACATTTGAACACTAATGAACACGATCGACGTAACAGTTTTTCAAGTAATAGTAAATTAATTATAAGGATATAATTACTTATTGTATAAATGACATGAGAAGTTTAGACAAACAATCATTTTACAAGCTTTATGGCGCTTTTTCACTGGTCGATACCACATGCGGGGTGCGGGAGATTTCTAAAACGCATGCCACGACCAATGGAAATGCGCCATTAGTTGTCAATTAGTTGTCATAGACTCCCCGCATGCTGTATACCGTACAAGTTAACGACTAATGAAAATGCGCCCTTAACTAATAGCTGCAATTTTACAAAACTGACCTTTTCATGTTACCCAAAAGGTAAAAACTGAAACAGCTAAGACTTAGCTGTTTGTCCGTCCGTCTTTCCGTTACTAGACAGCCGTAGTAAGTAGTGCCCATGTAGTACCAGTGCCGGTTTTAGCACTACCAGTGCCCAAGACGAGATTACTTCGGCTCCCGGGCCGTGTTGCCCCTTTTTGTTTGCCTTCGGCACCGCCTTTTTATACGGCGCCCTGGGCGGTCGCCCATCGTCCCGCAACGCTGCTACTGGTAGTACACGGTGAAAGAATTTTTCATTGAAAACTACTAACAACCCACCCCAAACCAAAAATTAAATTGATGAAAAAAAGATTTACGTACATACAATATTGCATAGAAATATACATTATACATAATATTATATAAATTAACATGTATTAATTAAACAACATCACGGCAAATTTTAATTTTTTTATCTGAACAAAATTTGTTGTTAAAGTTAATGTATATTTTAACATTTGATAAATATACATTTTATTTAGCATAAACTACACTCTCTAAGCCTGTGATTATATATTGAAAATACAATGCAATTAAAGCCCACTTATCGATGTCTGAAAAGATTTGCCATATAATTATAATAAGCCAAGAAAAGTATTTAAAACATAATATATACGGAACCCATTTAATATATCTCCTTTTTTGGGAAAGTCGGTTAATAAGCCAGTTTTTTCGCAATTTTAACCCTAAGCAGATATTTTTAAAATAATTCAATAATAATGGAGATGGGACATGAACTAAATGTACACATTATATCAATAATAACTGCTATTACCATGAAAATGAAAATGTAAGGTTTTATATTATTGTTCATATTGATTAGTTTATGATTAAATAATTAATCATATTTTCACCTTTTTTCTTATATTAATAAGATACTCACGCAGCGTATAACTATTCAACGTCCTCTAGTCTTTGTCTGTCGTGTGACTTTTCCAATGTACCAGAAGACAAGTAGACCCTATAGTATATACCGTATAGTAATTCGCTGATTATGTATTTGTACAGGGGTAAAGCTTTACATTCAAATTAAGAAAATAATTTGAAATTAATCCTGATTTTAAATTCACGCTGTCCGCTCGCTGATCGTCGTCGGCGCAGACACCGAAATGTATGAAATAGGCTTATAATTAACTGATCATAAGAAATAGTAACATTTTGTGACAAAAATAGTAAACGATCACCAAAATACAGACCACCATTTTAATGTATAATGATAACCAAAGATTTAACATCTCGCTATCCTATTTATGCAAAATGACTCCAAATAAATCATTGTAACAACAAAAATAGTAAGTTATCACCGAAATTAGTAAATGATCACCAACATTATACTAGCATTTTAATGTAAAATGATAACCAAAGATTTAAAATCTCGCTTTCTTATTTATGCTAAAGGACTCCAAATAAATCATTGTAACACCAAAAATAGTAAACAATTACCAACATTAATTTCAGCAAAATCGGTTCAGTGGTTTGGACGTGAAGAGGTTACAGATAAGAGTCTGATAGACAGACGCACTTTCGCATTTATGATATTATTATTTAGTAACCATGCTAATATTTTAAATTAGAAAGGGTAGGTGTCTGTCTGTTATCTCTTCAGGTCCAAACTGCTTAATAAAACATAATATGGAGTTTTTTGTTGAATAATTTGAATATGCTTAATTTTTTGTCGATAGTACTGATTTATTTAGACAGAAATATCGAATTGATTTGCTCGCAAGGATTTGGTGATCATTTACCATATTTGGTAATCATTTACTATATTTGGTGATCATTTACTATATTTGGCGTTCGATTAGAATTTGAAGTGTACCTAGTCGTGACTAAAGTTATAGCTGGTAGTATTGCTATTTTAGACTTTCTTTTTTTTTTGGTGTAAAGTCTTTTTTTTTGGTAAACAAGTTTAGAGTATCAGATCATTTTTCGGTGGTCATTATATTTGTTCCCTATGAAATATCAGCGCAGACCGATACACGTTATTCAAAAGCTTCCTACAATTTAATACATCTCGGGCCATCAGCATCGACGCGACGGTGCGCAGACAGTCAGCGTGACACCTAAATCAGCCTAAGTGATTCTCAATAATTTTATTCTAAATTACACAGTAGGTAGTTTTTCTCTTTCACTTTCAAAATTATGAGGTCTCGACGAATAGGCCTTTAAGCTGTGTCACTCGCGTAAGACAGTCTGCGATAAAAGCATCATTCGAGAATCGAGGCTTGAGAATCGAACCTCTGATTTTGAATCGGAAGTGGTGGCTCATACTAAAAATATTGAGACTTCCGTAGTCATAGCTAGACAGAAAAATAGTAGCGTGCATGGGTGTCTAAAAGGCCCCATTCACTATCCTGCATTGCAGTCCTGCTGCAGTCCGCCGTGCAGGCCTGCAACACCATTCACTATCCTGCATAAGCGGCGGACTGCACGCAGGATAGTGAATGGTGTTGCAGGCCTGCACGGCGGACTGCAGCAGGACTGCAATGCAGGATAGTGAATGGGCCGTTTTATGCTAAATACATTTCTAGATCATAAACATACAACTATATTTTGTTCAACTATTTCAGACATTTCACATTCAAATACTAAGCTTGATTGAAAACATATTAAACATATAAATCACGTACACTTACAAAGAAAAGTTACATACAATAGAATAATTATTATACTACTAGTATATTAATTAATATAGCAAAAAAACTTATGGACTATTTTGTACCTACTGAATACTCAATTTTAACTAATTTTCATCTAAGTGTAAACAAAATGTTGAAATTCGGCCAATATAATATTATGTCATTGCACTTAATTTATTGCGCGGCATTAAGTGACATAATATGGATTGATAAAATTATATAGAGACGCTAATTGACTGACGGCCGAAATAAGACATTTATGATTATAGGTCTACCAGCAGGGCTAGCATAACAACAGTAGACATGGGAAAGAATCGACATATTGACAGATTTTATCGACAATATGGCGAGTTTCCATTGTCTAACTGTCACTTTGTCTATTCTTCCGTAGAAAGAAACCGTTTCTATGGTGACCATGGTACGTCTGCAGGATCTAATAGCAAATTTGGATGGCAGATTTTCAAAAAATATCCTTGATCATTAGAGTTTGACAGAACATGTATGGAGTTTTAGTCAAAATCTTTGTTTAATTCAAGTTAAGTTACTTAAATGCCTCTGAGGGACCTATCAGACAGAGAGCGGTCACGCGTTTTGCGTTCGAGCGGTCAGTCAGACGGGAGCAATTATGAAGCGGTCAGAACACCCCCTGTGTATCTCTATAACGTAATACAACACACAATGACAAAGAACGCAAAACCGACCGCTTGAACGCTTAACCGCGTGACCGCTCTCTGTCTGATAGGTCCCTGAGTCCGGCAGCGAGCTTTGTTTCCATTTAGATCAAAACAAGTTTTTTTTTTTTTTATTTGAACATTATACAGCATGTAATTAAAGGCGACAGATTATTTTTTAACTTCATGAAAAACGACAACACTGTGCACAAGTATTATTAATCATACAATATAGTTACAACTACAATATAATTATGTATTTAGTCATGACTTACGGATGTTGCTTTAAAAAAATCTTGTCCTTCTTATGTTCTTTGGTATTTAAATAAAACTTTATGAGCATTCAGAATTATAATTTAGATTTTTATAGCTTTCTAGTCACATGTTCCAATGTAATTGTGGATTAAATATCATGTTATATGTCTCTCTCTCTTTTTCTTATAAAAAAAAAGAAAAAATATATAATATGTTTTAAACGATTGACGAAACTCTCGACTAGCGCAAGTGAGATTTAGAATTTAGACACTTTGCACACAAAGAATACTTATACGTAATTATAACTTTCGAACTTTGAAGCTAAATCTATTGTGCAGAACAGCTGTTGTTCTTGCAAAAAACATGTCTCATATACAAATATGCTATTGGGAGGCCTATTTATTGCGTGTCCGAACAAAAATAAAGAAAGGCCGGCTATTGGATGGGCTTTGCATCCATAATTTGGTATCTAAATCCTATCAATGTTTTAAACTGAAAATTTGTAGCTGTTGAATATTCCATAAGAATCAATGGTTATTTTATACAAATATTAGGCTAAGCTGACTGGTTGGTTTGTTATGGCTATTAGGTTTGGTCATATGACAACCAAGTACCAACATACCCACAACACTGCTAATGTATGGTCTTGGATTCGGGAACACTATTAAGGTGGTAACATATTTCAGACACTAACCTATCAACTCAGAAGCGGTCGAATTCGACCGCGATAACAATATATTTCCAAGAATCCGCGATTGAGAGATGAAACAAAAAAATATAGTCTCTAAAACATTACCAAACATTAAGTAGAAGAAAGGATTTGCCTTATTTATAAAATGAATTTGATATTCAAACATATTTCATTATATCGCAATCAACTTAATATTATTCCTTAGCTGGTTATGATTTTGAACCAACATAGAATTAATATTTAACATCTTCAGGTACTAAGCATTAGTCCCTATTGCTGTTTCTATTGCATTGTAACTATCTTCTTACATTCTCGTATTCTTAAAGCCCGTATTTTAACTTGGAGGTTAATTTTTGTAATTGATATGCCTTAATTAAATCAAATATCTAATCAGAATCAAAGAATAAGTATTAAGTGTTAACTTGACCCATTAATGATTAAGAGATGAGAGAAGACATAGACAGTTCAAGACTGTTAGTTCCTAAAAAGGTTGACAGGTGATACACATGACAATGTGGTTTAAAATAAAAAAAATATGATACTTAGAGCGGCCACATACATCATAGACCTGGATCCCATAAGGATAAGACATAACTTACTTTCTGATGGATGAAACCATAGGTTCTTGGTAGTGCCTCGTGAACTTAGAATACCTGCGAATTTGTGTAGCTCTAAGTGTGACCCCTGGTCAGGTACCAGGTACCAAAGTGGACAAAAAATGAGTCTTACTTTACTTATTTTCTGATGGCTAATATTTATATATAATTTGTAGATTATTGTTCTGAACAAGTATCATGTAGTGTAAGACACTTTTCAATGACCAAAACTATTATCAGACGTTTTGAAAATAACTTAGTTGCTATTTTTTTTTTCAAAGGTGCTAATTTTTATTTTATAAATTAATATAATACCTTAGAAAACAATACGATATTACAAGAATTTATTTTCTACTAGCTGTTGCCCGCGACTTTGTCCGTGTCAGCATACTGCATAGTATAATAACAAAGATGGATAATTTTCCCCTCTTTCCTTACCCAAAGGGTAAAAACGGGACCCAATATCAAAGACATTTCAGTCTGTCCGTCTGTCTGTCTGTCCATATCCAGATTGTACCTCCCCTTTGTAACATGTAGTGAATATTATTAAAGTATGGATACAATTGAGTATTTTTGGTCATATACCTAACCTACCTGTTAGACCCAGATCCCAGAGCAATAACACATATTATGACATATCACAATATGGATGAAACCTCAGGTTCTTAGTAGTTCTTTATGTACTTAGAATACCTTCGAATTTGTGAAGCTCTACATGGAGCTATACTCACTCTCACTCACTCACTCATAATGTGTAAAAATGTCTGTCTGTCTGTCTGTAACCTCTTCACGCCCAAACCGCTTAACCGATTTTGCTGAAATTTGGTACAGATATACTTTGAGCCCTGGGGTTAAAGTATACTTTTAGTAAAGTAAACTTTTAGCTTAAGGCGACGCCTTGATAATTTGGCTGTAGGCTGTAGCGATATCGATTTTTCTCAGCAATGACTAAAGCTAAGAAATTACAGTTCATTGTCAGTATTCATCATGTCTTTGTCTTTGAATTGCCCGTTATTTTCAAGACGTCTGATAATAGTTTTGGTCATTGAAAAGTGTCTTACACTACATGATACTAGTTCAGAACAATAATCTACAAATTATATATAAATATTAGCCATCAGAAAATAAGTAAAGTAAGACTCATTTTTTGACCACTTTGGTACCTGGTACCTGACCAGGGGGTCACACTTAGAGCTACACAAATTCGCAGATATTCTAAGTTCACGAGGCACTACCAAGAACCTATGGTTTCATCCATCAGAAAGTAAGTTATGTCTTATCCTTTTGGGATCCAGGTCTATCAGTTTTCCTGATTCGATTTCCTGATCCGTTTTCCGAAACCGGGCCTCCGAAGGGCGGCCACATACATCACTTTTCCTGATTCGGGAACCGTATCACGAAAAAAAACCGTACGGAAACTGATCGAATGTGTGTGACGTGCAATTACTTTTGTATGAATTTACTGCGTTCGGAGAAAACGGATCAGGAAAACTGATGTATGTGGCCGCCCTTAGGGCCGAAAGTGCCGAAACACATAACTTCCAAGCGTTAAAGCAAGCTATAAATTCCAGCGTTATGACTTATTACGTCACATATTTTCTTGACAATGATTCAGTTTGTTTCTGGGTAAGTGTAATAAATATCAGTAAAAAGTATTTGTTTTATTTTAGCTCATAGTCAAGCAAAGCATTTCCAAAGCAGTTACGGGTTTCATTCCTTTTACATTATTTTCCTGTATATATTTTAGCTCTTCAAAATATTGAGTATATTTTGAAGAGCTAAAATATATACAGGAAAATAATGTTCTAAAGTATTTTAAAAAAATCGTCTATCTTTAAGGCTTTGCAATTAGAGAAAAGTACTCGCCATCGGGATTCATAGCCTTATTAAAATATGGATATATCCAGTATCTACCGTGTCGTATATTTAAAACCGAGTTTAACGTCTTCTTAATAACAAATAAGCGATAAGTTTCTTTCGACGATCCAAGCCAGAGTCTATTCACAATAAAAAATCACGAGGAACTGGTTACCCTGCTAAAACGCTGTTTTTCGTGACGCCGCGCCGCGAAAATCGACGGTGGCGCCACTGCCGATTTCAGTGGCGCGATGCCGCAACGCGGACGCGGTTATGTGTTTCCGCTCTTAATCCTTCAAGCCCCATAAGAGCACCGGTAATCGCGACAACAATAGAATACAATAGCATTTCCAACAATCCGCGATCAAAGGATTAAAATTGCTACTTTAAACCACTCATCTCATAAGAATGATTTGCACAATCTACAGACAGATAATAATGAGTGACACCACTCACTAGAGTGATTTCATATAGGTATATGTGACTGTGAGTCAGGCAATATACATATAAACCTACAGAGTATACATATAGTAAAAATCTTAAATATATGTATAGTATAAAAAGTATTAAATATACTTCCGTTGTCTGGTACCTGTAACACAAGTCCTTCAGGTACTTACCACGGGGCCAGACTGTCGTGGTGTGAAGGGTCCATAGATATTATTATTATACATATAGTGAGTCATTCAAGTTAATGTCAAAATGGCTTGCTTTATTTTAAGTGTGAGTCCAGAGTAGGTGCCAATTTCACCAACTCTTGATAAATTTAATGATTAAATAAAGCAATATAATTATTTTATGTATCTTTCTCTTTTAGGTTAGTAAAACAATGGTATGGAATTAAAAAAATAACTAACACTAACTGCTACTACTGCAATTAGGACACAAGGCATCTACATTGATGATTCACCGCAAATTTAACACTCATAGTCCATAGGGACACAGCTTAAGCTGTGTAAAGTTTGGACCTATAATAACCTCCAAATTAAAATGTCGATACTATGTATAGATTTTATCTATTAATGAGTACTATGTCATTTATTGCTATTTAAATAGCTGTGCATGAATAATTATACATACAAACTTTTATAAGCATACATAAGCATTCCTAGTATCTATATTAAGAAATTATACAACCATTCTTCTCAGGAATATGTCCATCTGATCTCTCTATTTCGGATAACATTGCATGGAACATATCTGTTACAGACTGAAAAAAGCAAAATCAAAAATTAATTTCAGATATGGGGTTTATTCACTACACAAACATAACTTAAAATATTCTAGACAGAATGTCAACATACCTCATTTTGTTTTGCACTAGTTTCTACAAATGCGGCATTCCATTTTTCGGCTAGTCTACGTCCTTCCTCTGTGCTTATTTTTCTCTCTAAATGTAAATCTGTCTTGTTACCAACTAATACAATTGGCACACTAAAAATACATTCAATAATATGAGTTACTGAATAAAATTGTAAGAATTTCAAGTATTTGATAACATGTTTAGTTAAAAGTTTTAAACTACGGTAATTACCTACATAAAAATATACTTACTGAATTTTTCCAATCATATCAAGAAGTTTATCATATATAATTTGTACAATTTGAAAACTTTTACTTGATGTTATGGAATAGACTAAAACATAACCGTGAAAGTCCATGCTGTATTGCAGTGGGAATATACTGTACTCATCCTGCCCAGCAGTGTCCACAAGTTTTACTTCATATTCAGTAGAATTTAAACGAATGAATTTTGTAAACGCTGAAAAATAAAAGATTTGATAAACATATAACACAATATTCATATTAATATTTTATTTAGGTTATTGAAACACAACATGAATGGGTTTCACCCCCAGGCATTATAGTGTGTAAAAAATCCAAACATGTGACCAGAGTCTCCATAACAAAGTAACATTATTAAGAAAACAATACACAAACAAACAGCTTACTGTTTTCGATGGTTGGGTCGTACGAATCTACAAACTGTCCTTCGACAAATTGAATAATTAACGACGACTTTCCTGAAATTTTTTCAATATTAAAATAAAACGTCATAACAATAAATGAATAGTGTGACGCATTTGTATGAGTACCAATGTTTCAGAAAATGATACTTTACCGACTGATCTGTATCCCATCATAGCAATCTTCCTCTGTTTAGATGGCATTTTTATTATTTATTATAATAACACAGCATGCAAAATTCAATACAATGTGTTTTTGATAAAAATTGTAATCAATCACACACAGTGCCAAACTTATATTTTTAGCTGTCAAAACATATAAAAAAGTACCTACTCTGTGGTCAAAACGAAATGTCATGAAAACCAATGCTGCCAACTACCTACTTTCATTGTCTATGGTTCTTTAGAGGACCGGTTGGTCTCTCTATTCTCAGAGTTCACTAGACTCTAGAGGTCGGAGGAGTAAAGAGTAAAACTCGATTTACTGTGGTGAACTGGAGTCGTTTATTCAGAGATTACATAATTATTATTATTACAAAACTGCACACAAAGTTAAAAGGTTGTTTGTGATTAGCTATTAACATTAGAGAAGGACATACAGAAAGGGATACAAAATATTTACCAAAGCTAGAAAGGGAAAAAAATCGAATAAGAAATATTTACAAATCTAAAAGATTGCCGCGCGGGAAACTGGCCGTCCCGCGATACGTGGCGCTGGTATCGCGCGAGTATAAATATAGGCTCGCGTGCCGCGGCCATTGAGGTACATTTAATCTGTGGCCGCGACGCAGTGTTACCAACTTAGCTACTTTGTAGCTAGATCTAGCTATTTTTCGGTATCAGGCAGCTACAATTTAAAAAAAGTTGCAGCTAAATTTTTTAGCTACGTTGTATAGCTACTTTTCATCTTTCGAGATTCGTAAAGTATTTACCGAGAATCGAAGAAAATAATGTAAAAATATATATCTTTTTTAGGGTAAAAACGGGACCCTATTACTGAGACTTCGATGTTTGTCCGTCTTCAGGCTGTATCTCAAAAACAGCTATAGCTAGACTTCTGAAATATTCACAGATTGTTTATTTCTGTTGCCACTATAACAACAAATACTAAAAATAAAATAAAGTTAATATTTAATTTCCCATACAACAAACGTAAGTTTTTTGGCCTTTTTTGCTTGTAGTCAATAAAGGCACCAGGTAGGCACTTGAACTTTGCACCAAATCCTTAATTTTATTTGTATTTAATAATTAATAATAAAATAAAAATATATTTAAGGGGGGTTACCAATACAATTTTTGCTTACTTTCGCTCTATAGTGGTACTTACGTACGTACCGGTAGCGGGCTTCAAACGATCGATGGATACTGTTGCTGTGCGATCGGGTAGCTGTATTACGTAGTATTTTTCTTCTCGTCGAAGAACTTTGTACGGCCCGTCATACGGACTTTGAAGTGGTTTTCTTACAACGTCCATACGTAAAAACACGTATTTGCACGTAAGTAGATCACGATGTATGAAGATGTTGCGTTGATTACCGTGGCGATGTACATTGTTTTTCGGCTTGAGAGAGTTGATGTTTTTTCGTAGTTGCTCGATGTAGGTATGATCTAGGCTCGATGATGATGTTGTTTCGAAGTAGTCGGCCGGTAAGCGTAAGTTACGGCCGTAGGTTAATTCGGCGACGCTCACTCCGGTGTCCTCTCGTATGACGGCGCGTAGTCCGAGTAAAACTGTAGGTAGCTCATCGATCCACGATGTATTACTATTGATGAGTCTTGTTTTCAGTGAATTCTTGAGACTTCGATGCCAGCGTTCGATCATGCCGTTAGATTGCGGGTGATACGGCGTTGTACGGGTTTTATCGATTCCCATACAACGTGTTAAGTTGACGAACAGCTGACTCTCGAACTGGCGTCCTTGGTCGGTTGTTATTGTAGTCGGACAACCGAATCTCACGATCCATTGTTCGTAGAATGTTCTTGCGACGGTTTCGGTGGTGATCTCGGTGAGTGGTACAGCTTCAGGCCATTTTGTCGAGCGATCGATCATAGTAAGTAGGTATCTATGACCACTCGCTGTTGTACTTAGCGGTCCGATTATGTCGATGTGTGCATGATGAAATCTATCGACTTGTGGGAATGTCGACACGGCGCTCGATGTATGTCGTTGTATTTTGCTTCGCTGACACTGTATGCAGGTTTTCGTCCACTCTTTAATGTCAGAGTTCATTGACGGCCAGAAGAATTTGTGATGAGTTTTCTTGTTGCTTTTGTTCCAGGATGACTTATGTTGTGAATAGAGTTGAAAATGGCGCGTCGAAAATCTTGCGGAATGTACGGGCGAACGTATTTTGTTGAAGTTTTGCATACAATCTTGGTATCGGAGTTAGATAGCGTTGTTGTTTTGAAACTTAAATTTTCTTGACCGTACAGTGTAGGTAGCGTGCTATCTCGCTCTTGCGCGCGAGATATTTCTTCATAGTTTACAGCTGACGGCGTGTTGATTGTTTCGATGCGGCTGAATGTGTCGGCGACGATGTTATCTTTTCCGCTGATATGACGAATGTCGTGCGTGAACTCGGAGATGAAAAGTAGTTGTCGAGTTCTTCTCGGAGTTTCCGATGTCGATATTTTCTTCTGTAGGGCGAATGTCAATGGTTTGTGGTCGGTGAATATAATGAGTTCTCGGCCTTCGAATATTTTTCTGAAGTATTTTACTGCCATGTAGATAGCTTGAAGTTCGCGATCGTAGGTGCTGTACTTCGTTTGCGCTGTAGTAAATTTCTTCAAGAAGTAGCCGTGTGGTTGCCATTTGTTATTGTAATATTGTAGTATTACTGCTCCCGCTGCGGTGTCCGAGGCGTTGGAGAAAATAGCGATCGGTGCTTTGTGATTCGGATGGGCAAGCAAAACAGCGTTTTTAATGCTATTTTTGCAAGTCGTGAATGCTTCTTTTGATGTCTCGTTCCACTCGATCGGTGTTTTGTCTCGCTTTTTCGCATTATGTAGGTATGCGTGTAGTGGGGCTTGAATTGTGGCGGCGTTCGGAATGCTGTCTCGGTAGAAGTTTAGCATGCCGAGAAAACGACGTAGTTCTTCTATATTCTTCGGTAATGGGAATTCTTCTATGGCTTGTAGTTTGTCGTGTGGTGGCTTGATTCCGTCGCTGTTTACGTTGAAGCCGAGGAATTTAACTTCTTGCTTGCCGAGTACACATTTAGCTGGGTTGATCGTGATTCCGTTTTCTTCTAGGCGTTGAAGAACACACCGTAGATGTTGGCGATGTACTTCTTCGCTGCTGGATGCTATTAGCAAGTCGTCGATGAAGGAAAACACGAAATCGTATCCTTGCAGTATTTTGTGTATAAAACGTTGAAATGTCTGGCCTGCGTTTCTTAAGCCGGGACACATTCTCGGAAATTCGAATAATCCGAATGGTGTGATGATTGCTGTCTTCTCTATATCTTCTTTATGGACTGGTAATTGTTGGTAGGCTCGGTTTAAGTCGATCGTCGAGAAGATAGTTTTTCAGGCGAGTTGGAAAGTGAAATCTCGAAGTCCTGGTATAGGGTAGCGGTCGGGCTTCGTTACTGCGTTGAGTCGTCGGTAGTCACCGCACACCCTTATGTCGCCGTTCTTTTTCGGTACGACGTGAAGTGGGGAAGACCAGGCGCTCTTGCTGGGACGACAGAGACCTTGTTGCATCATATTCTCGAATTCTTTTTTTACTTGATTGTAGCGATGTGGTTGTAGCGGTCGGGCGCGACAGTGTAGCGGTGGCCCAGACGTTTCGATACAATGTTCGACGCTGTGTTTCGGCGTGATGTTCATCGCTCTCAATCGTGTGATTCCGGGGAAATCTGCTAGTATGTCGTGATACGACTGCGTGCTGTCGACACTACGGACAGTAGGTACGTCCGTGTAGCGTCCAGGAGCGTTAATATGTAGACTGGTTCTTCCGTCGATGAGTCTTCTGTTTTTCAGGTCGACGATGAGTTCGTGATGTTGCAGGAAGTCGGCACCGAGGATTGGTTTCGATACTGCTGCGACGATGAACTTCCATTTGTACGGTCGGCGAAGTCCGATGTTGAGCTCTAATGTTTTTTCGCCGTACGTCGGTATTACGGTGTTGTTGACGGCGTAGAGTTGAAAAGGTAGAGCTGAAGGTGAAGGCCTTTCTTTTTTGGTATGACGGATATATTGGCACTCGTGTCTACCAAAAAAGTGAGATTCGTAGTCTTGTCCGTGGCGTGATTTGTTATGAACGCCGGATTCCGCCGCTGCCAACGTTCTGTCTAGTTTTCCGGGTTGTTGAACGTACACGGTTGTGTACATTTTCGTGCTTCTTTCCCGAATTTGCTATGGTAGTAGCAAAATGGTGATGGTGATGTAGACCGTGGACGCGAAGTTGACCGCTGACGGAATCGGGATGTCGATCTGTATCTTGAGCGTTGATAATGTCCTCTTCTGTAATTATTGTTGTTGTATTGATGCCTCTTCAACTCGGCAACCTCTAACGAGAGTTTTCTTATCTCTTCTATGAGCAGGCACTCTATGTTCGATGATGGTGATGCGGAGCTATTTACACAATGAGATGATGATGAAATGCTATTTACAGTATTTACATTTTGCTCCATTATCTTGTCGGCCAGCGCAGCTTGCTCGTCGAGTGTGGTTTTGTCTTAAATGTTTCGCTGACGGCCAGGACGGAGCGAATATTGGCTGGGAGGAGATTGGCCCACATGAGCTGTAGGGTGGAATCGGGGACCTTATTGCGAGCCAGGTTATGCATACGTCTGAGAAGTTGTGATGATTTCTGATCTCCTAACTCCATGTCTGACAGTAGCTGTTGAAACTGCCGGCTGTCAGACTCCTCATATGCGGAGATGAGCCGGTCCTTCAGTGCTTGGTACTCGTTCGTCTCTGGCGGGTTGTATAGCAGGTCGGTGATTTGCTCTATGTCCTCCTTTTATAGGCGAGCGATGACCATTTGCGAGAGCCGACTTTGGTTCTTCTGTAGACTGCTGGTGGCTGCCTCGAACGTGACAAACCAGAGCCTGGGTTTGTCCCTCCAAAAATATAGCCTATAGCCTTCCTGAATAAATGGGCTATCTAACACTGAAAGAATCATCAAAATCCGTTGCGTAGTTTTAAAGATTATAGGGAACAAAGGGACATGAGGGAAAAAAAGCGACTTTGTTTTATAATATGTATAGATAGAAGATGTATATCAGGTATAGATGTACAAAAATTTTACCTCTACAATTTTATTATAATATGTTATATCAAATATGTATAGATATAGATAGATACCTATAGATAGATAATATATACACTAAAACAAATAATAACTAAAAAAACGGTAAATGTTCGGAAACCTACCCCAAAATTGATAGAGAGCGGGGGTGAGGGGGGAGGGGAGAGGAGGGGAAACACCACCCGTACCAAATCCACACTGAGAAACTCCCCAGTATTGGAGCTACTCACCTTTGAAATTTTCGGGATTCTGAGGCTACATCATATTTTATTCTCGGCAATTTGCATAGCGTGTTTTGTAACGGTCGCCGGCTGCTGCCGCAGCACAGTCACAGTTCTAATCCAACCAACTTTTAGACTTTCTGGATTGTGTTTGTTTTTGTTTTGGCGGGGGGCTGCGCCCCCCGAGCTCCCCCCCTTTCTTTTATAACGGTCGCTAGCTGCTGCCGCAGCACGCTTGCTGCGCTCGCTCGGCTCCCTCTGTGTTGTGGTATAAGTTCTAACCTAACCTAACCTACTTTTGGAATTTCTTGATTGTGTTTGTTTTTGTTTTGGCCCCCCTTTCTTGGGTAGGCCTTTCTAAGTAGGCCTTCTGTTAAGTCTTTTCATTAATAATGAAATGAAATAAAAATGATGCGCTTGATACGGCGCCGGCAGTCATTTCGGCAACTTGCTGGGGAGGGTTTGTGAACCTTAGCCAAAAAACAACTTTCTTACCTTATAATATTATACACGTTTAATACTCCGTTAACCTACAAAACTAAAAATCTATATCAGAACCAGATAAGTACTTAAATTGACAAATTGAATACAAAAACTCAAAACCTACACAGTTTAACTAATACCTAATTATTACACAAAAAATATATTTTTTAAATTGATAAAGGAATTAAAATAATATCTACACTCAGAATAATTAAATAACACAAACTAAAATATGAAAGTTACCGCAAATCACAAAAATAAAATATTATGAAGATTGAAGATTTCAAAATGAGTTTGACTGTGCATAAAATTTGAATTTCGAATTTAGAATGCTACTTACTTTTTTTTCAGCTAGTCAGGTCAGTCAAGAGTCAAGACATAATTTACTCATAAAATAATAATCTTATACAGAGTGTAACAAAACTAAGTGATAATACTTTAGGATGTGTACGTGTTCCTCGTAGACTGAAGAGAGCTCACTGTGAAAGTAGCAGCGCTGAAACACCAAAATGTTTTTTTCACTTATGTATGAGGAAACTGGTGACGCTCGGGCCCTTGCCCATACAAAAGTGAAAAAAAAATACGTCTCTCTACAAGGAACACGTACACACCCTAAAGTATTATCACTTAGTTTTGTCACACACTGTATGTTAGTTATAAACCGTACTCCTCCGAAACGGCTTCACTGATTTTTATATTATAAGTATTATGCATATTCGGAATCGGCTACTGCATAGACTAAGAAAATAGTATGTCTGGTCTCTGGGCTACTGGCTACTTTTTATATTGATGAGTGTATATTTTGGTGAATAAATAATAGTAAATTACTACAACTCGAGAGTGTCGAGACCATTGCGACGGGCTATCGACGAACGTTGCCATGGTGCCATACTTATTAATCACCTCACTAAAATACTTTATATGGCAAAATAATATTTGCCGGGACAGCAAGTATTATTATAAAACTTAATAACATTTTTTCGAAACATGAACTATCTGCGTCATACGGAGAACAATTCCCCAAAATTTTCAGTCTCTACGATCAGTGGTTTAGGTTTTATCGTAATTCCATTTTCATATCTAATAATTGCTTTAACTCTAGATTTCGCCTAATACACAGGGTAAACTAATTCTGGCAACACTGTAAACTAATACCTCACCATGACGTATATTAATTATTAATACTTTGAAAATTATTAAATATATAAGTATTATGATTATTATATCATTCAAGACAAAGCCTGTTATTGATAATATGATAAAATGTATATATTATTATAAATTAAATAGATTAGTAAAATTGTAACTTCATTTCTTATAAAAAAAAAATATTTTTAAATTTTTGGCACTTTACACAATCTTTTGTACATAAAATCAAATCTCAATGAAAAAAAAACACCAATTTTTTTTAACAATTTAATGACAAAACATAATGTAAAGCCCTCCATTCAAGACAATCTTTCTAAATTCTACAAAAGTATAAGAAAACAAAAATATCATAATAACAATAAATTGTTACAAATATATAGTTATTATTTAGATTTAACAACTAATTGTAACGATAATACAATAGGCTTCATAAGTTGCAATTTCGAATGTAAATCTAGATAATTTACAAATAGATAGTGAGTGGGTTGGGCAGTGGCAGCCTTTCAAAGATGAAGAAAAAAAATATTTTTTCAGTCATTTCCTCTCATTTGAAAATTCATCAGAGTAAAGTTTATGTAGTATTTTGAAAGAAAAACATAGTCAGCTGATCATAACACGGTGGATGAAAAAAAGCGCGGGAATCTCCAAAAAGGGCGGTCGTGTTTTTTCTGGAAAAAATAATTTTTCGAATTATTTATTGTAAATATCTTAGTTAGTTAGTTTTCTTTTTATATTTATTTAGTTTCTTTTAGTTTTTATTGTTTTCTGCGCATTTTGGTAAGTCTCTTGTATATAGTATTTTGTAAATATGGATGTGGACCCGGGGGGGCCGGAGTGCCCCCCTGCTGGCCAATTTATAACTGTTCAGACAACAGAAATTAACGATTCTTCTATGGACACTGATTCTTCGATTAATAATTCATCATCTTCAAACCGCAAACGCCCTGCAACATCCAGACGAGTTTGCAGAAAATGCAACAAGAAAATTAAGAAAAATCCTAATAAAACTAATCCAGATGTCAACTGTCTGTGTTACAGTGATTCAGAAAACAAAGACAGCTTAAATAATATTCAGGAAACACATGGAGTTGATATCAAAGAGAAAAGCCAGGGCTTGACTAATCCCCGTGTAAGTCGTTTACTGTACACCGACACCGACTCTACACCCTATGTAGTACATATTCAGAAAGAGATTTCATCTTCTAACGGAAATTGCTCTTTACACCCCGTAGAGTTTGGTCGTTTCCTTAAAAATAACAATATAAAAAATGTTGAGAACGGCAGCCTTAAAAGGATTGGCAGAAATAGATTATCTTTATCTTTCTCAATGTTTTCTGATGCCAATAATTTTATCAATAATGAAAATTTAAAGCTGAATAATTACAAGGTTTTTCTTCCTTCTTTCCAAGTTTGCAGAGTAGGCTTGGTTCGAGGTATACCAGCAGATTGGACTGAGGATGACATTTTGGCGAACGTTACTCTGCCTTATGGTTGTGGAGAAATTTTAAAATTAAGGCGTTTAAAGAAAAAAAACATTGTAAATAATTCTGCACAGTTTGTTAATACTGAGTCTGTAGTTTTTACATTTGACGGCCAAACATTACCTAAAAGAATTTTCATTTGTTATAACTCTTTGCCTGTTGACCTATACATTTACCCTACTATACAGTGTTACAATTGCTGTAGGTATGGGCATGTTAAGTCGCAGTGCAGATCGACTCCCAGATGTTTCCGTTGTGGTCAGAGTCACTCGGGTGACAAATGTTCAGTAGATGAGGATTGTGTATTTTGTTGTTTATGCCAAGCTTCACATATAGCTACTAGTAAGAATTGTCCCGAGTTTCACAGACAAAAATTAATAAAAGAATCCATGGCTCACAAAAATTTATCATATGCTGAAGCTTCAAAACTCCACCCTCCTATTTCAAAACTGTATTCAACTGTTTTATCTTCTAGTTCTCCTCCTTCTTTCTTAAACCAACAAAAACAAAATCCACCCAGCAACAACTCTGTAAATAAAACAACCACAGAATCATACAAAAAAACTGTGTTCAGACAACCTAGGACACCACCTAAGACAATTAGTGGATATGATAAAACAGCTCATTTTAATTTAATTAAAGACTATAATCCGCCAACGGGTTCGAATGGTTCAGCTTTAATAGCAAATAACGATAATAATATTTCAGTAGCTGAATTAATATCAGCTATATTAAGTTACTTAACTCAATCAAATATTATATCCACATCGGTCTCACCGTCCAACGTAGCCTCCATTAATAGTATTAAACCTAAAACAACCTCCCATTATGGATTATCTGATCCAATGGAACTGTCGCAGTGCAGTCAGCAAAAAAAGTGAAATTACTCATTTAATAAACAAATATAAACCACTAGTCTTCGCTCTTCAAGAAACATGGTTCAAGCCAGATTCTCTTTTCAAGATTCCTGGCTATGCCTGTATAAGAGAGGACAGATCCGATGGGTATGGCGGTACAGCCTTACTCATCAACAATCATCATTCATTTGTACATTTTTCACTCCCATTACATAATCCAAATGTTTCTATAATCGCTGCATCTGTTAATAACATCTGTTTTGTCTCATTGTATATTCCTCATCCATCTTATTCAATATTTTTAGAAATTAAAAATTTAATTAGCCATTTACCAAAACCTTTTGTAATTCTTGGTGATTTTAATGCTCAACACTTGTCTTGGGGTAGCAGTAATAATAATCAATGGGGTTTTGAAATATTAGATTTATTAGATTACCACAAGTTATGCATTCTTAATACAGGGTTTCCAACGAGGCATACTGCACCCGATGAGGGTTATAGTGCTCCCGATTTGTCTATTTGTACTTCAAATCTTTCTTCTCTTTTTCACTGGTCAGTTTTATCATCTAGTCACGGTAGTGATCACTTCCCTATTCTTCTGTCTCTCCCCTGTAAAAATAAAAAGCAGAATCATCCTACTAATTTTTCATCATTAAAATATAATTTAAAAAATGCAGAATGGGAAAAGTTTCATCATGCACTAGAAAATAAACTGTCTCTTCTTCCTAGTATATCACCCGGAAATGAATCTGTTTGTGCTGATGCTTTAGCATCTGCTTTAATCGAATCAGCAGATGAAACTCTCCCTATTAAGAAAACTCCTAAACGTTACATTCCATCACCTCCTTGGTGGGATAATGACTGTTCAGTCGCTATACATAAAAGAAAACAGGCTGAAAGAGAATATAATATTAATTCTACCTTTGAAAACTACGATATTTATTGTAAGTCTGTTAACGACGCGAAGAAATTATTTAAGAAAAAGAAGTCTGCAAGCTGGAAAAGGTTTTGCGAATCTATTAGTCCGGACACACATGCTTCCATAGTTTGGAACAATATTAGAAGGTATAGGTCTGCATATAAGCCCCCTTTTCATCCTATGCCAGATTCTCTAGCCAATGATTTTTTAAAGAGATTAGCACCTCCCTCTGTGTCACTTCTCCGTCCATCACCTTTAGGCGAAGTTAACCTTATAGACCTTAACTCGCTTTTTACTCTACAAGAGTTAAAAGGAGTTGTCGCAAATTTAAACGACTCGGCTCCGGGCATTGATGGAATCCCCTACTCTTTTTTTAAACACGCTTCAGATGACATTTTAACTTATTATTTGGATTTGGTTAATTCAATGTTATTATCAGGTAATATTCCAAATTCATGGAAAACACAGAAGGTTATTCCCATTCCAAAACCTGGAAAACCTCCCTCTTCAGCTTCCTCCTATCGCCCAATAGTCTTATCATCAGTGCTATTAAAGATTGCAGAGCATCTCGTAAAGAATCGTTTGGAATGGCATATTGAAAAACATAACCTCCTAGCCAAAAGTCAATATGGATTCCGAAAAGGAAAAGGTACAATAGACAATATTGCACTTTTTACCACAGATGTTCGTATCGCTTTTACAGAAAACAAATCTGTTTTAGCGGCTTTTTTAGATATAAATGCAGCATATGATAACGTAAGAATAGATATACTCCAACGAAAGCTACATTTATTAGGTGTTCCCATATTATTAATTAATTTTATTATAAACATATTACTTGAAAGATTTATCGCTCTGCCTTTGCAAAATGAAACGTCAACGGAATTGCGGGTTGTAGATAAAGGACTTCCCCAAGGCTCACCAATAAGTCCACCTTTGTACAATATTTATACATCAGATTTAGAAGAAGCAGTTATTGGCGAGACTTCAGACTTGGAATCATTTACGTTAACAGATATAGAGTATGTAGATGATGAATTATATCTATTGCAATATGCCGATGACTTAACAATCTATGTCATAGACCAATCCATTGCAAGGGCCTCTATTCGATTATCGCGCTGTCTAGCAAGACTAAAAATATGGTTAGATGCAAATGGATTAGATCTTTCAGTTAATAAAAGTACTGCTGTTCTATTTACCCGTATGCGCTTACCTCCGCCTGTGGTGGTAAAATATAATGGATTGCAAATTCCAGTCGACAAGGAGGCAAAGTTTTTAGGGGTAATTTTAGATTCAAAACTCAATGGTAATGCTCATAACGAGTATGTTGCGTCAAAGTGTGAACGTACTTTAAACATAATAAGGTGCCTATCAGGAGTGTGGTGGGGATCTCACCCGTTTAACTTAAAATTACTGTATAACGCATTGATAAGAAGTGTGTTAGATTATGGAACATTCCTTCTTGAACCCTGTAACGTAGCTGGTTTCAAACAGTTAGATAAGATTCAAGCAAAAGCGATGAGAATCATTTGTGGAGCCATGGCTTCCTCGCCAATAAATGCATTACAGGTAGAATGTGGTGAACCACCGCTCTATCTCAGGCGGCAATATTTGGCTGACAAGTTCTTCATTCGTTGTTTGCAATTTTCAAACCACCCTCTTATTCCGAAACTAAAAAAACTGTTAGATTTAGTAAACAAGGATAATTTTTGGCTACACAAATCTCGCCCTTGCTTAGTAAATAGTTATGTGCGATACTCATTTCTTGACGCCCCTACTTTTAGATTACCTGTGTACCCTCTGTTTCAAGCTTCTTTTGATTCCCTTATTTTGAATCCGGATATCCGTTACGATATAGGTTTTAAAAAATCTGATAAGTATTATGCAAAACCATTTTTCAATTATTTAACAACCAATAATTGGGAAGGTTGGCATCACATATACACAGATGCCTCTAAAATGTCAATAGTTAATAATAAGTGTGTTGGAGTTGGTATATACCATCTCCAATACAACATAGTCCAAAAAGTCAAATTTCCGCCGCAAACTTCCGTATTCACTGGAGAATGTTATGGCCTATTTAAAGCGGTAGACTACATTTTACTAGCGAAACTTAATAAAACTGTCATTTTTACTGATTCTTTAAGTGCCCTTCAAGCATTAAATAGATTTACGTTTAAGTCAAAATGTTTTCCTATAATCATTCAAATTAGAAATCTTTTGCAGAAATGTATTGTTGCTAACTTATCTGTTACGTTTGTCTGGATACCGAGTCATTGCGGCATTCTTGGAAATGAAAAAGCGGATGCTTTAGCCAAAGACGCTGCTTTTAGTGGAGATGTTTTCCCGTATATGAATTACTGTCATGACTTGCCTTCCCTTGCTAAGGACGTACTCCAACAGGATTGGAGTAAGGACTGGGCACGAACGAGTCTTAAAAAAGGTGTTCAGTATAGGCTAATACAACCAGAGATTCAGTTCAGACCTTGGTTTTTCAAAATTAAATTATCAAAAAGCACAACTTCTTCTTTAATAAGAATGAGGTTAGGACATGTCCTCACCCCGGCCCACCTAAAAAAGATACGAATTCGCAACAATGATGCTTGTGATTGCGGTTTGGAGGTGGGTGATTTGAATCATATTATTCTTTCCTGTCCTCTGTATGATCACTCCTGTCTTTATGATAGTCTCTCCTCTATGTCTATTCCCTTTCCTACTTCCGTACCAACTTTATTAAATTTATGTAACAAATTAGTTTATTCGTCTTTATCTCAATATTTACGTAGCAATTCAATTAACCTTTAATTAATATACTAAACCTTGTAGTGAAACTTCCTAACTAGATCCGAAATCCTAAATTCCGTACTTACTTTACTTTTCCACCGCCTATTCTCTACCTTTGCATATGGCAAAGTACACCACCGGTGTCAGTGCCAAAAAAAAAAAAAAAAAAAAAAAAAAAAAAAAAAAAAAAAAAAAAAAAAAAAAAAAAAAACACCGTGGATTAAACGTCAACTGGCTCCTTAAACATGAAAAAAAAATATTTTTTTCAATGATTTCCTCTCAGCTAAAAATTTACCTGGTACACCTTTACCTGGTTTACATTAAATCTACCTATTTTTCAACATAATAATTATCATTGTTCACGTACAAATAATAAATGTTACAGGCTGCTCGGATAGCATTTTGGTATATTGAGTCGTTTTGGTACAACACTTCCTTCAGCAATTATCATTAAAAAAACTGTCCGCTTCTACACGAGCTGCAGCTTCACTCACTTTCAAAACGCAGATTAGTCTGTGAACGGTTCGAAACGTAAAATTAATAGTTGATTATTTATTGATTCTCAAATAATAATATATTTCAAGATAAAAATCTATCAGAGTAGTCTGAAATCTGAATATCGTCGAGGAGACAAGTAGGTACTTGCACTTCCACATAGCAGTGCAAATGTTGAGAGACTGTTCTCCTCTGCCAACAATTTAAAGACATGTCAGAGAAACTGACTCAGCACTGACACATTAGATTACAGTGGTCCTCAACCTTTTTATCATGCGTGCCTTGCACAAACATGTTTTGGTCTTGGTGACGCGGGCCGCAACAGAAAAATTTTAGGGTTAAAAAATAACATTCTTCAAAATTAACGATTTAAAAAAGTTTAAGTGGAAAAAAATTCACGACGACGACTTTACATTATTTTTCGGTGGGCGTGAATTTCAAAATGGTTTAGCACTACGCGGGCCACAAATAAAGACCCGGCGCGGCGGTTTGGGGATAGCGGCATTGGAAGGTTTGCTTCATACGTTGTTCTTCGTTCTTTGAAATGAACCTAATTTTAAAGAACGAAGAGCCGAGTGCTGACTGCTAAACATTTAAAATTATTCAATAAAAATATGTATAAACACTATCAATAAAACTCTTTCTATGGATGAACTATGCTGTATTCGGCGAAACATGGCGGTAGCAGTCATTGACTCCCTGTCAAAAACTTGTTATTTTCTATATAAACCGCGATTGACTATGAAGTGTCAGATGTCGTCAATCACGGCTTTGTATAGAAAATGACAAGTTTTTGACATGGAGTCAATGACCGCTACCGCCATGTTTGGCCGAGTACAGTATAGCATTTTTTATTCTATAAAAGGTAACTGGGCATAATCTGACCCGGTTTTCGAAATATTTCCTACAGATATAAAATTACTTGTAGATTATTGAGTCCTAGCCTACATTTCATTCTGTGTGGTTTTTTTTCTTTAACCGTGGGAGAGTTCTAAAATCAACTATGATTCAAAATATGTGCTTATCATCAATTAAGTATTGTGGTCAATAAAAACGTATCAATTAAGTATTGTAATCAATAAAATAACAAACGCCTTAACAATGTACGGCCAGGGACTAGCATTAGCTGTCTCTTTCGCACGATAGACGAGTTTAAACCGGTTTGACCTGTGCTCGGCGCCCGCGCTACCTGTACGCCTAGCACGAATAATTGTAGGTTTCGTATCGCAAACGTATCGAGTTGTCGATACGATAACGTTATACAACTTACGTCGGAAGCACGAAGCACTTTCGAAATAGTATCGAGACTTCGATACGATAACGTTAGTGACGTCACACTAACGTAAATATGAGTGAGAAAATAGAACGAATAGTCGTAAACTTGAATGAACATTTCATTCAAAAACTAGATACGTATTTGATTAATTAAAAACTTTGTGATTTTAGGGCACTTAAAACATAAACGCTGTTCAAATTATGACGCAATATGAAGAAACTGCAGTAAAAGTTAATATTCATAAAGATAAATGGTATTTATTATTACAATCCATACTAATGCGAAAGTGTGTCTGTCTGTCTGTCTGTTACCTCTTCACGCCTAAACGGCTGAACCGATTGGGCTGAAATTTGGTACAGAGGTACTTTGAGTCCCGGGAAAGGACATAGGATATTTTTTATGCCGAAAATGTGTACGGTTCCCACGTGATAAACGAATTTTGGCGCAACGGAGTTGCGGGCGTCATCTAATTTATTACTAAAGCGATGTTTGGTAAGACTGTATTCCTAAACGAAGGACGTGAAACACTTGAAATTTTTGGTAACTCCTTACTCCAAGGCCCAAGCTCATTCGAGGTTAGCTTTGTTTTGAAGTGAACTTGTGTTGTGAATGTTGTGTGAAAATTTTGGAGTTATTTTAAAGTTTAACTTCTAAAATATTCTGCTGAAATGAGAACCAGCCACCCGCAATATACCATTATGGTAGAATTTATGGAAAAGTAAGTACATTTCATTTATTGTTTTAAGCATAATATAAGTAATACCTATTGATTTTATTAATAATATTTCGAACATATTATTTCTGTAGTTTTAAACTTTGGAGAGTTATAGTTTTTTTTAAATAAGTATACTCAAGTCAAATAAAATATTGGGCTTGCCATAATAATATGTTTGATTTTTTTAAAACAAAGTTGAGTGAAAAATTTAAACTTATTTTTGTCAATAAAGAAAGGTTAAAAAAGAAGGTAACATACCTATATTAAGAATGACTACTGGAAGATACAGTCCTTAATTAGCTAATGTCAAATTTATTTAAGGTATGGAGACTTATCTAAACCCAGCGGTGGCCCTCGTGGTAGACACTATATTCAGCAAAAATGGAAGGAGCTAACGGACATGCTAAACAGTGATGGCACTGGAGACCCTCGAACAGAGGAGAAGTGGCGGAAGGTAAGTTTATGAAATTCCTAATTAGGCACATGTAAGGGAAAAGACTATCACTTCACACATGTAGAAGTACATGCATGAGTATTTTGATATTGTTGCATGCATGCATTTGATGGTGCATTTTAATGGTGTGGTGTTCATTTCTGTTTCTTAAGGTTTGGAGTGATTTCAAAAATAATATTAAGAAAAAGTCAGCTAAAATAAATAGGTCCGCTCAGGGTACAGGCGGTGGGCCAGCACTTCAAATAACATTAACAGACCTAGAAAACAGGGTTTTGAATATAATTGGGGTGCAGGCAGCTACCGGGATGCCCGTACAAGAAGCTGGATTTTTACAGGTGTGTTGTTTGCTTGGTGTAGGTATGTAGTATAAAGAAATAATGTTTATTTTTGTAGCTATCAGTGAAATTTCTCTAAATATTTAATTTCTTAACAGGTCAGAATTTGGCCAAAAGTGTTTCTTGCTTACAACTTGCCTACCTACTGCTTATCCTAAGTAATAAAAAAGGGTCAGCACTTGAGTTTTTTGTTAATACTGTGTTGTGACACTTCAAATTCTGTGTCGATGACTGGATGGTGTTTGAGTACCTTTCTTGCTTTCTATTCTTAGCCATCATTATCCATCAATTATGATTTTTGGTAAAATACTATGTTATGAGTTATGACATGTCAATGGCATTACTGATTTTCGTATGTTATCTCTAGAGTAGGAAGTATTTTATTATTAAGCAAATATAGTATACTAAATAGTAGTATGTAACATGGTATTCACTTACAAATTTTGAGTAAGCACTAATACTTATTTATTGTTCTGATTGAAATAGGTTGTTGGTGGGGAGGAAGATAGCTTGTCAGGTACTCATCTGCAAGTTGCAGCCACCGAAACTGCAGATGAATTGACTGTCAACGATGTTCCCTATGAATATACTCCAATTCCTGAAGGTTGGTATTTTTTAAATTTATCTTTCATTAACTTTAGATCCTTACTATAATAATATCACACTTTACTCTTTAGTTTGAAATAATTACTAGTTTTATTAAGTACTTATATTAAAATATTTTAAAAAATATCTTATACAAAAACTAGTCAAGTAGGTATCCAGCAAAGCACATTCGTCAAAAATAAGATCTTGAGAACTAAACCTAAAAGAATAGTATTAACATTGTATCAAAATGTTTACAGATACATGGAATACTCCAGGAACAAGCAGTCAATCTACAGTCGTTCCGCCGCCTCTTCCTCCACAACCACCAGCACCTGAACAACCAGCAGCTCCAGGGGAAACCCAGTGGCGACCACCAAAAAAAAAGAAAAAGTCCGAAGACCCAGTTTTAATATTTAAGGAGTGTGAGGAGACTGCAAGGGAGTATGAAAGGGAGCGTGATCGAATTGTGCATGAATTAGAAAGAGAGAGGATTCGCCAGCGTGATGTAGAGCTCCATTTACAAGCTCAGTGGTTAGAGTTTATGAAAGAGGCTTTGAAAGTATTAAGAACGTATTTGGAGAGAAGAAGTGAGTAGTGCTTGTTTGACTATCGCAGCATTGTACAAACCACATTGGTTTTAAATGCTGTTTAAGTTAAGCTTTTATAATTGTAAGTACTCATATATGTTTTATTTGGTGAATAAATAAATAATTTATTTATTTAACTTCATCAATACACATCACCTACACTAATCACTTCTTTTTCTAAAGAAAAGATGAGTTTCATGTGTAAATTAAATTTATTGTGCTTAAATATGAATTAAAAAAATCTCTAATGATACCTTTATATTTTGGAGTTTAAAATGCTCACATAAAAACCGAAATAAATTATGCAGTACTTATATTATGCAGTCTATCAATCCTATGTACTAACATGTCCCTTATGACCCTACCGCGAATTAGGTCATCTCTAGAACCATGCTCCCGAAAAGCTTCTTCTGGTAAGGAAAGTGCTGATGAAGTATTTATGAAATCCTCTTCTGGATCGGGTACCATGAAATCCAATGCGAGGTTGTGTAAAACGCTACATGCCAATATAATAGTTGCACATCTCTCAGGGGTGTAATGTAATGTGCGGTCTTTACAAAGGCATCTCCACCTATTTTTGAGTCTCCCAAAAGTATTTTCAATTGTAACTCTGGCCTTCCCATGGATGGCAGTATATTTTTCCTCTGGAGTACCTTCAGCGGCATCCGTGATTGGTGTCATCAACCAAGGCCTCTGTGGATATCCAGAATCACCTGCAAATATATTTATTACAGGTATATTTCATTTAGTAACATAACAAATATCTACACAGAGTTAACAGTGAAACTTTACAATATTTTTAAAACTTTAGTTTTTTTTAAAGAAAGCAACCTAAATGTAAATAAATCGTTACCTAAAAACCACACTTGTTCATTATTTTGGTTCAAGTCTTGGATATACCTATTGGCTTGACTATTCTCCCAAATAAAAGCGTCATGAGTAGCCCCTCCATATTTGGCATTAACATTCAAAATTCTGCATTCACTGTCACATATCTACAATGTAAAAACATACAAAATGTACAACTGTATAACATAATAACTGTAATCTTAAAATATTGTAAGAATATAAGTATGGTATAGGGTAGGATGTTAACATTGTTAGTATAAATTTGTAAAGCAATATCTCACCATTTGCACATTAAGTGAGTAGAAATGCTTCCTGCAGTAAAACAAATGTTCTATCTCTCTT
Source organism: Lysandra bellargus (assembly GCA_905333045.1). Taxonomy (NCBI): domain Eukaryota; kingdom Metazoa; phylum Arthropoda; class Insecta; order Lepidoptera; family Lycaenidae; genus Lysandra; species Lysandra bellargus. The sequence continues at coordinate 4,292,294 of HG995344.1, forward strand.
TTTGGGGTGAATATATGAAAATGAGACCCATCAATGCACCCTATTACTCCAGGGATGCCAAACTTTGTATAAAATCTGTAAATAAAGCATTGTTTGTACTTTTTTCTAGTTTGTATCTTATACATATACTTACTAAAATGATAACTTACTTATTTTTAACATTATTTCGCAGCTCTCGTGTTGCTGGAAATTTTATAAAAGTATTTAATATTGAAGGGCTAACAAGAGCATCAGTAACCTGCCTCACATATTTGCTCACAGTAGTTTGCCCTAAATATTTAGCCATTCCAACTATTCTTTGGTAGGAGCCCGTAGCATAAAATGATAAAGCACACAGCACCTAGAAATGAAAATAATAAAAAGTTAATAGTTTCACTGTAGTTGCATATTATGCTCACATAGTTTGTACTAATTATGTACCCATTATGGGTATATATAAAAATATTTTTCTTAGTATGGTAGGTACACAAGAAGCTTACTTATTCAACTTACTTTATGTTCCAGGCTGATCTTTTCAGTTGATCTTAGACTGGATTTTTCTTTTAATACTCGACATAAGTAAAAAAATGCCTCCTTACTGAGACGAAACCTATTTTTAAATTCCGTGTCACTTAGGTTTTGAATATCATTTGCCATATTTTTTCTGAGACGAGCTCTCCTTGATATTTCCCTGTAATTATTGTTATAAGTTAATTAAATAACGTAGTTTTTTTTTATATAATGTTATGTTAATATTATGTTCTAAAATAATGTTCTAAAATGCATCACTCACCTTGTTTCTCTTTGTACATTTCTACTTTCAACAATCAATCGCGCCGCAAGATAATAGTACAATGTACTACGTCGTGGGGTGCTTAGACTTAATCTAAGCATTTTCTCACTAAATAAATCAACACAATCACTTAAATTACTATTTTATTCTCTAAATTTACTCCGACGAAAGTTTTCTCACTGAAATTTTTAAAGTGAATAAACATTCGTGAAACTCGCAAGCCAGCCTTCGACAATTACGATACTATACGTCATTTTATGCCTTCGTGCTAGCTATCTTCATACAAACGGCTCAAGTTACGTTGCGTATTCGATACGATGACGATACGAAACTTACGTTTATGTGTTCGTGCTCTGGAAATTAGTTTAATTTACGCACACCAGAGGCGCTGTTCAAGTTTCCATACAAAATGCTTACGTTAACGATACGAATGTTTTTTCGATAGTGATTCGTGCTAGACGTACTGAGCTTCGTCGCTCGCCGCAGTCCCTCGTCCATTGTCGTTGCGATCTGTGTGTTCTGTGTGTTTCTTGAGCTTTGAGAGAGTTTAGTTGCTCATAGACCAATTCCTCTGTGTGATTAAGACACCCATTCAATACAATTAGTCGAAAAATGTGTTATCACTAGAGGATATCACTTATATTTTATTTTCAATTTTTGGGCAGATTCCCATCTTCCACATTGATGCGACATATATTTTCGTAAACTAGGGATGTGTATCTAAACATCCAAACTAATTTTGTTTCTGTAGGCCGTGGGTAAAATTTCCATACTAAGGTGCCCGGTGACCTTTACTGATATGAGGGTGGTAGATCTACCAACTTTTGGTTCTAACATCTACCTAATTCTACCAATTTTTGGCATGACGTCTACTGATTTTCTAAAATTTGGTGTGACAGCACTGCTCTCAAGGCCGAAGGCGTATGTCACCGGCTACACGGTCAATTTTTCATCAATCTGATTCATCAATCCGGCACGGATTGACGAAAATTTGATCGTAGTACCTACGACTCGGATTTATGTCAGCGGCTACACGGTCAATTTTTCATCAATCTGATCCATCAATCTGGTACTGATTGACGAAAATTTGATCGTGTACGACTCGGATTGATGGATTGATCGTATTTTTAATATGAACTTTTTATAACCATCAATATTCCGTCAATCAGATTGATGGATCAGATTGATGAGAATTTGACCGTGTAGCCTGTGACTAATATGAAATTTTTATAACCATCAATATTCCGTCAATCAGATTGATGGATCAGATTGATGAGAATTTGACCGTGTAGTCTGTGACTAAGACATGAAATCATCACAAATTAAAAAACAAAAAATATTATTAATTTCTTGATAATTCCGCGTCAATTTTCTGCAATCTTCTTTGTTTATATTTGTTTAATAGTAAACGAAATCTAAAGGAATAATATTTTACTATCTACAATGTCTGCGAATATTCCGGAGTGTCCACCTAGTTTAAAATCAATTCAACATTATCTTAAAACTGCTGCTGAACATGATACGAGGGACCCTATTGTTGCTTATTGGTGCCGTCTACATGCACTCCAGACAGGACTCAAAATTACTACAAAGAAAACTCCAGAAGAAACTAAAGTTTTAATGGGTAAGTGAAGATAAGACTTCTATTAATACACAATTTATCTTTTATAAACAGTTCTTTTTTTATATGTATATGTTACTGTAAAAGCTCGATCTGCAGTTAATCCTAAGATTTTCAAGTAAAACCTAAGATCTACCAATTCCCAAAAGGTCCAAATGTCCGAAGAGGTTTGCAATACGAACTTTTACCACCAAATAGATCTTAGGATTTACGTTAATGGCACGGTATATGTTGAAAACAAAACGGCCAAGTGCGAGTCGGACTCGCGCACTAAGGTTTCCGTACTGTTATAGAGCAAAAACAGGCCAGAGCTTGTGTTTTTTGTATGGACGGCCCCATAGGGAATTATTATAAATTATTAAAGTGGTATTGCCCAGCAGTGGGACACTGCAGGGAGTGCAGGCTGCTTATAACTAATAATAATAAAGTGGTATTAACCCTGGGAGAGCCATGCTTCGGCACGAATGGGCCGGCTCGACCGGAGAAATACCACGGGCTCACAGTAAACCGGAGTGAAACAGTTGCGCTGTGTTTCGCCGATCGAATCGCGATCACCGGTGCTCTTATGGGGAATTGGATTAATTACATAATTATTTGATTGCCTTTTTTACATTTTTAAAAATCAAATATAAGAAGAATAATGATAGTAGCTTAGCTGGTAAGCATTATGTTCCTATTTCGTTGTTAATTAATACTTCAGTCGGAATTTCCAGGAATTGCTATTGTATTCTATTGTTGTCGCGATCACCGGTGCTCGCGCGGGGCCTGAAGGATTAATGCCAAATAGAGAAGTACTGATTCAGTTAGATAGATATGATAGAGATTGAGATATTCCGAGATGTTGTATGTTATAATGTGTTGTGTGTATATGTACCTACCTGTTTTGTCTAATAGTTCACTAAGGTAAATAATTAAGAATTACTAATTATTGTTTTATTCCTCAACCCAACATTTACCATTGATAGTAGAAAATCCTAGCATTTACTACCTTGTGTCGGTAAATCCTAAGATTTACACTCAAATCTTAAGATTTACCGAAGTTCGTGCTTTTACAGTAACATATATACAATTGATAGTAAACAAATATAATACAGAAATTGTAGTAATTTCGTTCTTACTTTCATTATGTTCTCTTGAAAACTATTTTGAATGTAATTGATTTTTGTAAGTAGGCATTTAAGCACTCCTAGCCAAATAAATTGTGTTTTAACAGCAATCATGGACTGGTTAGAGGAAGCGAAAACAACTTACAAAGATAATGATGCGATATCAAATGAGGTAGTTGCCCAGGCTCATTTAGAAAATTATGCTCTGAGATTATTCCTTTACGCTGACAAACAAGATCATGAACAAAACTATGGAAAGTAAGTTTTTATTTGTCGTTTGCATGTGGAGTGGACAGTATGTTTGTTTATATATAAATATATTTAGGGTATGTTATTCGAATATTTGAATACTCGTTTTATTCGAATATTCGACGGTTTTATTATTCGAATATTCGCGAAATTATTTTTCGAATAATTCGAATACTAAAAATATTTTTTATTTTTGTTTAAAATGCTGTCAAACATGAAATTAACATGGAATAAGAACATAACTAAGTTTATTTCAGAAAAATAATAGGTATTATTTATGAATATTCTACATCTTTAATGATATATATAAAATTTATAAATCTGTTTTTAGTCTAACTAACTACGTTGTATACTCAATACGACCATTCAGCGTCGCTGTTGATCATGTTTTAGAATTTAGATGTTATTTTGCCTTAAGACATGCAAATGAAGATATAAACTCCTTTCAGTCATGGATTTCAGTATCATCAGTAATGGTCGCTCACGATCTGTATCCATCAATCCCCATGCCGCACCTGACTGTCGCATAACAATTGAAAATCGATTGTGTCAGCGATTCCCACGATCGAGGTATAACGCCAGAAGGGTGTATAAAAAATAAACTCGTTTTTTAAGAAGGTAATAGATGTAAGTGCAGTATTGGGAGTTTTAAAATATGTAGATAAAAAACAAAAGATCATTGTTTATACGCCCTTCTAACTTGAAGCTCTCGATATATTTTGATCTTTGATTCGACAAGTTGATAAAAATTTGCTATTTAATAGCTTTACCGCGGCAGTCCTCGACTCATAATTGAAACAGTTAGTACAGTATCAAAAAATGTTGATGGCTCCTTAATATCATGTTGTTGGCGTTATCAAACTTCAAATTTGACCAGCTCTAGGATTGTTTCACCCTCCCCCAGGGCTTCATTGCAATTTTTTTTCTTTGTTGTGGTGTTTGTTTTCTAGTGGCCCTTTTTCATAATTTCGAACCACGCTGACACAGGTGAAGCCAACTAGGTGAACTAGGTGAACGTGGTTCTAAAATATCAAAAAGACGAGTGAGCTGGCTTAGTATTAATCTTTCGATCGCGGATTCTTGGAAATCTATTGTTATTCTATTGTTGTCGCGAACACCGGTGCTCTTATGGGGCTTGATAGGTTGTGGCGGTACACACAATTCGCGCTATAGAAGTTTTCTAAGCGCGTCGGTATATATATGAATTAAATGTATCACGTGAGCTTCGGCCTGACCGGGCATAACACCTCGCTCGGTCGGAAGATCTTCCTTTGGCCTCCACACATATTTCCCACATTGGTGACCCTCGACAGAACACGCCTCCTTCATCATCATCGCTCCCCGCCCCTCCGCACCGCGCCAGCCAGCATCGCCTCATCGGGTACCTCGTCCACTAGCCGCAATGTACCGCGGCCTGGGCGACTCCGCATCGGCATCATCGGGCTTTCTCACTACACCGACCGGTCAGCAAGCAGAACATATCTCTCCTGGTCAGCACGTAGCATCGGCCCCGCGCAGCAGCTTCAGTTCCGACTCACTGGGACTCACTGCAACAGTTCCGACTTACTGGAACTCACTGGCACTGGCGATTCAAGCGACGAGATTTCAAGATTCGACCTCCGGTCTTCGGGAGGGAGTGATGTGGCGGTACACACAATTCGCGCTATAGAAGTTTTCTAAGCGCGTCGGTATATGTATATACGAATTGAATGTATCACGTGGGCTTCGGCCTGACCGGGCATAACACCTCGCTCGGTCGGAAGATCTTCCTTTGGCCTCCACACATATTTCCCACAAGGTTAATCAACAAATATCATAACGTCGAATATCATATTATTATATTTTAATCTCAACGGCTGCCTCATAGATAATACAGTATATAAACTGAGATAGATGTGACACAAGCAGAAGTTTAAGTAAGATTACATTGCACTCGACTTAAGATGGCGCTTTGACACGTAATGTAGCAGCGCCATCTAGTTGAGTGGTACTTAGTATTCCTAGGCGTCAACTAGATGGCGTTTTTTATAATAAACAGCGACATCTACCGGATTTAAATGATAATTTTGATACAAAAATCAATGGCCTGGATTCGCTTTGATTAGTGCAAGTGCAGGTGATTAGTACAGATGATTAATAGTGATTTAGAGAAACTATTGGAGTTGCCATTTATCTCCAAATCACAAATCATCTGCACTAATCACCTGCACTCACACTAATCAAAGTGAATCCAGGCCATTAGAGGCAATAAAACAGTACAATATTGTGTTTACTTTTTTTAATAACAACCAAATCAAATAAGAAAATAATACTGTAGTCTGTAACTGAACTTTTCAGTAATTTTTGAATTGTCCTTTTAGTTGGTGAAACCTGAAAGAAATTATACAAATTTTAATACCTAGCAATATTTTGAAAGAATGTATTAGGAAACACTATTAAAAATAAATATAATTTGATTGCTAATTCTGTCATAATTCACCAAAAATTATCAGATTCATTTGCTATTTTTTACTGAACTAGGTTCAATAACAATTACAATTTACATATCTAACCTGGCATAGATTTATTTTTGTGTCTAGTAGTAATCTGTAGAAAATCACAGTGGATGTTGCATGTCCAGGGTGAGATGCAACTTCCTTCACTGACTTCCACAGTAGGTTGCGATATTGAATATATTGAATATATATAAAAGTAAAAATAAGAATTGCTTACTTCTTAGTATATTAACAAAATAGGTTTGTATATGGTTGTACGAAGCTTTTTGTTGCTTTAATTCAGAGTTTCAAAATTTTTGAATTATTTTTCAAAATTTTTGAATTATTCGAATAATATTCGAATTATTCGAATAGTAAATTTGTCGAGAGAAATTATAATATTATATATATATATATATATATATATATATATATATATATAATATTATAATTTCTGACTGACACTCTTTTGCTGGCCTGAAATGTAAATTGTGTTATTATTCCACACAATTTTCTTGAGTTCAAATCCAAATTAGTCATAAGTTTCCAGTGAGAGACACATTTAAATTGCACTTTGCACTAAGAGAGACAATTTAAGCCATCAAGCCCCATAAGGACACTGGTGACCGCGACAACAATAGAATAACAATAGATTTCCAATAATCTGCCATCGAAGGATTAAATTGTTTCACTATTTAAATTTAATATTTAACCCAACTTTATTTTACTATATTTACAAAATATAAATAAACAAAATTGATGTGTGAATTTTAATAAATGCATTTCATCGATATGAAATGCAATGTTACCAAACATGCTATAATTTGAAACTTGATTTTTACAGAAATATTGTAAAAGCATTTTACACAGCAGGCATTATATATGATGTGCTAACCACATTTGGAGAACTGACTGATGAAGCTGCACAAAATAGGAAGTATGCCAAGTGGAAGGCTGCCTACATTCATAATTGCCTTAAAAATGGGGAAACTCCTGTACCTGGTAATTTATTCAACTTATGTTTTCTTGCACCATTATTGTTTCAAATTATGCAACATTAGATGACGCCAACAACTACGTTGCGCCAAAATTCATTTACCGAGTGGGAACCCTAAATTTTTTCCGGATAAAAAGTATTCTATGTCCTTTTCCGGGGCTCTCCCTAAAAATTTCAGCCAAATTGGTTCAACCGTTTGGTCGTGAAGAGGTCACAGACAGACACACTTTCATATTTTTAATACTAGTATGGATTAAGGCTTCGTTTCTTGTTCACCAATCCAGCCAAATGGTGAATTAAGCCAGACCTTTCAACCTATGTGTATAGTTTTTATAAAATGTCAAACCATTTTTGTTTTAATTCCTCAGGACCCATGCAATCTGAAGAAGGTGGTACTGAAAGTGAAGGCAATCCAGGAGATATGGGCAGTTCTGATGCAGCAAATACACCCCCATCAATTGGGTTTCCACCTGTTGATCCCACACCTCCACCATCTGTACCTACGAGTTTTAATAACTCCTTACCGGACCCTAATGCTGCTTTGAGAGCTGCTTCACAGCTGCCACCGGTGCCATACACTCCGGACCCTAACCCTGGTGGGTTTGTGCCGTATGATCCATCCCAGCAACCTCAACCCACACCGACACCCACAGTGTACAGCGACAGCATCGCACAACTTACACCAGATCAAATATCCAAAGCCCAGAAATATTGTAAATGGGCAAGCAGTGCCCTGAATTATGACGACGTCAAAACCGCTATAGGTAATCTTAAAAATGCTTTAGAGCTGCTGCAGACAGGACGCGATCCTGCTTAAATTAAGAAAAGTAAGTGCTTATTTTGTTGTAAATTATTTTTGATTTTGCTGTCTCTACATGGTATCTCCACTTTGGTAGTGACAAATGATTCTCAATTTTTTAAGAAGCAATGTTGCTTTCATATTAGAAATATATTCAATTTAGGCATTTGCATGCAGTAGCATTCAAAATTGCATAAAAATAATGTGCCTTTAAAATTAAGAATGCTCTGTCAATTTCTTACAAATCTAGCTATATAGTCGTTTCATTTAAGACGCTCAGCTTTACTGCAACTCATTTCACAAATTTTAAAAATATTCCTAAAATATAACTGATAAAAATAAAAAAGTATTATAAAGGTTCTACGAATAATAAAAACTAAGGAAAAGTAACTCCGTCAAAAAAATCCGTCCTTACAGACGACGGCACGTGTCGATGGCAGTCGGCGGCAGTTGACAGCAGCCGTCGACAGTTTATCACGCTTGCAATTGTGACGTAGCGCGTAAAGGTAAGCGTCCACAGGTCAGTATCGTACGCAACGGACGTTTTGCATCAAACGGATATTTTTTTACAGTAGATCCACTGTATCGGCAGCATACGGATTACCGACTAGCCAGTATGTTTATCTTCAAATTAGTCCAAACAATGTTCCTAATCGAAAATTTCTGCTTTCGACTTTTCCATCCACACCCCCCTTTTGAGCATTCATTTACTAGGCTAGTCGGTAATCCGTACACTGCCAATTCAGCGGACGTACTGTGAAAAAAATTACTGTTTGATGCGTGACGTCCGTTGCGTACGATACCGACCTGTGGACGCTTATCTTGCGGGGGTACGTCACAACTGGGGGCCTACCACCAACTCTCCTAAACGACACTGTTTGACAGATAAACATTTATTACTTTTACGTCAAGCTAGCAAGTATCTTAAGAAGTTGATATTTCACAGCGGATTTAACATTGCTTTGCATATTTTACTGTTTTTTAGTAAAATTATATTTAAATTGTGACTACGGTAATGTTATTGTAATCTTACAACAAAATGTTCTGGAAACATGATAGTTTTAGGAAAGTTCGTGGTAGGCCCCCTGCAAGCGTCATAAACTGTCAACGGCTGCCGTCGACTGCCGCCGACACGTGCCGTCGTCTGCCGTCGACTGCCGCCGACATGTGCCGCCGATAGCCGTGGACTGCCGCCGACGTGTCGGCGGCCGTTCGTCTGTAAGAAGCCTTAGGTACACATTTCAATACATTTGCAATATTTAGGTCGCCTTGAGCGGTATAAGGCTGACGTATTACATGACAGTTCGAAAGGATACTTTAAAACTGTAATAATATGGGAGTTACGTTTCCTTAGTTTTTATTATTCGTAGTAAAGGTTAAAAGGATTTATATCATTTTTATATTTTGAAGGTTAAGTTGTACAATTAATTTAATAATAAAATAACTATCAAATGTTTTAAACATATAATTATGTTATGTAATATAATTTATCTAAATATGTAATAAATACATATTTTCTAAGTTGGCAAACAAGAAGCCTTGTGTGTGCTATGTGCAAATAAAAATGTATATTACTTACTTAATAATGAAAATAAACAAATATTGTAATTTCTAATTATATTTTATTTATTATATCATTACTGGTACATTTTATAATAATTATTGTTTGCATGAGTTTTTATCAAATGGTGAAAACAATATTTTAGTCTTTTTGCGTTACTTACAATAACCATAAAAGTTAAAACACTGCATCATGACTGACAGTTTTTTTTAAATAATTTACAAGTTTTACAACACAAATGTTATAAATTGACATTACAATAGATGGCGCTACTGGCTTTTCAACATGCAATATATTATCATTTATCAGGTAATCGTTATTATTGAGCAAACATTAATCATGTGCATTATAATATATTATGTATATCTAATGTATGTACTATAAAGTGGCAGTTTGTCGGCCCATCTAATACAATACCCACACAGACTTCACACTACAAACACATTCACACAAAACGAACCTAGTACGCATCGCTTACAATAATATCACTTTAAAGTATAAATTCTTATCTACGTAAAACGTTTTGTGAAAATGTAAAAAATGACAATCCACCTTTCGGTCATAAAATGTCTAAAACGTTACAGATACATTTAAAAAAGCGTCGGAACTCGCGTCCAATGACTAGCAACAATCACAGTGGTAGCAAACGAACTATAATTTGTGCCTCTATGAAAATGAAGTGCGCTGGGTTTTATTTGTTTGTATGTATATAAAACACTAACTACAGACTAGTAATAAGTTATTGCGGGGATAAGTCTTAGTCCCTCTTGAGCCCGTTCCCGTTTTGGGTGGCGGCGGCCTTCTCCATCTCCTCTCGTCGACTTGTCTGGTACCTGAAACAAACTCTATAGTTATTCGCAACCAGAAAATTCGAATACATTTGTTTCAGCCTCGTATCATTTGCAAATCTTGATTAAATTCGAGGTAGCCGTTACTGCTGAATATAATAAACTAGTACGTTTGATTACGAAATCGAGGTGCAAATTATAGTAACGAGGAACGATTAATAACATCCATACAATATTGTACTCGCGACAAGCAATTCTTCACAGCGGAATCTTGGCCGAGTGCCAATCGTGGGCTAGTCAGCGATAGAACTAATTTTATGTAGTAAATCCCTGTTTACATTCCATAAAAAATAACCAAGGTCTATGGAAATAATTTACTCCTCCGTATAAATCAACATCCGCTCTTAACTGCGGTTTAAATGCGTTCTCAAATTAATATAAACGTTCAAAAGTCTTGAGGAACAAATACAAAATGTACCTAATGGAATGTATATTGTATGATATGATATACTTCATATTTAATTTTGTTTATATTTATCCATAATATTATGTATTACCAAATAATATTATGTAGTTATTATTTGCTATTTCCATAACTAATTTTACCTCTGACCATACAAAATGTGTTAAGAATAAGTTCAAGCAGCGAAGGGCACACAAGCAGTCAATAACGAGCGTTATGACTTATGAGCTACAGTCGGGGCATTTTAATAGGCCACATTTGACATCTGTCAGATTAATCTCCATAGTGAGGTGAGCTGCGTAAAAACATCGAGCAAAACGAATAAATCGATACGGACTTAAAATAAAATATTTGAATTTTATACGTTTCAAACAGACTCCTGTCCCATTATTACCTTTTCTTTTGCAAATTCAAGGAGCAAAATAAGACAAGTACACAATTTACAACAAAAAAAAAATGCATTTATTCGCTTGAATTATAAAAACTGTCAAATTTAGTATTATCATTATTAATTTCACATAAATATGTATTACTTTTCACAACGTGGTTATTAATTTATGGGGATATTTCGTTGCAAGTAATTAATGCATCGATACTATTTATTCACTTTCGATTTTTAGGGTAACTTCCCTAGAGTTTAAAAAGAAAAAAGGTCAGCTGACGTAACATTGTAACGACGTGCAATTATTAAGATCAGAATTTGTTTATTACCTTTAGAATTGTTTATCAGTAAAAGCAAATCGTTAAATAATTCGTATCGGTCATATTTACAATAAATATGTAATCGTAATTGAAAAAAGTTAATCAATTGTGCAGTTATAACAAAACGAAAATATTTATTTTTTATGTACGTCGCTACAAGGTTACCTGGTACAATGTTGATGAACTGTCAAATGTGGCCTATTAAAATGTCCCGACTATACGTCGTATGAATATGTGACGTCAACTATACCCACGTCCCGAACGGCCGCCACTGTTTATAGCTGATGATTGTATATTTATGCCAGTCATCCGATTACTAATTTTAAATCATCATCGTCTCCGCTGAACAGCGATAATTAAAGCAGTAGTCAAAATTATTAACGTTTATTCCCGTGGTGCTTCCCCTTCAGTTCTTTGACTTTCGGTCACTGCAATTTTGTGCTGTCTCCCGCTTTGTATAGGAAGGGAATCTGGAATTCTTCCTTCTCCATACATTCTTCTGATTAATTTCGTTGCGGGTCCCAACTCCCAAGACAGCTTTAGCAGCAGGGGAGTGCTCTGAGGAATTGTTCGGAATCATACCACCTGCAACTTTTCGCCATCGTCCCACGCGAAAAACATACCATCCTCATCACCTTGATGAGTGGCAGTCTTCCACAGTGCGTTTTTCGCGTAACTTTCTGCCGCGCACTGTAAAACTCTGGAATGAACTGTCACCAGAAGTTTTTCCGGACCTATACGACCTGCAAACCTTCAAGAAAAGAGCGTATTCGCTCTTAAAAGGCCGGCAACGCACCTGCAGCTCTTCTGATGTTGCGAGTGTCCATGGGCGACGGTAGTTGCTTACCATCAGGTGACCCGTTTGCTCGTTTGCCAAAGGAGGGGAAGTAAGTTATCTTCATACAAAGGCACCGCGCGTGGCTTGTATGTGTGCGCCATAGTATCAATGCGTCGCCGCACGCACACTTATTAAAATCTCAGACCGTTTTCGGACCATACCAGGCGGGGCTAACACTTTACGCTGCACGCCCGCGTCGCGCCACGCCGCACCAAACGAATCAAAAATGTCCGATCATAATCGCAGGAGTAATAAATATTGCTGTGTGTTTGGGTGTTTTAATAGTAATGCAACAATTCCAGAAATGTCTTTGTTTAAATTACCAGTTGAACAGGTGGAACAGGTTACTACTCACTTATTCTAGCATAAAGCATAATAAAATTTTTACTTGATGATACCTACTTACTTCTTTTTTTTATTGTATTAGTTTTCTATCACACAAACTTTCCCACTAGAACATAGTATAAAATATAAGAGAATGTTTTAGGTAAGTACTTTTGATCAGTCAACTAATTTGCCGCTATTGCTTTGTTTACGTTTAGTAATGCCGATTTCTCTGTATTGTAGGTATATTATATTAACTAACTACTTACAGTCAATTACTTATTTTAAATCGTAATTAAAAATAAGTAATTGACTAATTGTAAAACAGATATTAATTATACACATAAAGCAAAGTTCGAATCATAACAACATATTTGTTTATAGTAGGTACCTATAAGAGACAGGCGTTAGTTTTTAATGTTGTTTTAAAGGATATATTTATAATTTTATTTAGACATCGGATTATATGCACGATCCAAGTGCCGAAATATGCATGCAAATATGCACGAAAATTGGCCGAAATATGGACAATCAAGAGTCACTTATTATTACTAAAAGTCGGAAGACCGCGACGTTGCCGCTGTTCATGCGGTTGCGAACGAAGCGCGGACAGCCGCTTGCCGCTCCCACATCACAAGGCCGCCGCGCCGCCGCCGCCTAAAATTGACAACCCTAAGACAGTAGGTAATTAAATCGCGGATTGGGCCGGAGTTACCCTACTTCCCCTCCTTTTACTATGGCTTTAGCATGTCTCTCGGGCTCCCTGAGATCATATCAAAGAGTTTTCGTGGTTGGATACCGCTGTCGATCCTGGCGACACAGGAGATACAGTGGTGGGAATGTGTGGTGGGCCAAAGCCCGAACAAAAATAACAAAAGGATAGGTTTCCAAATCGTGTGAGATTTTCTTGTGGAATTTTGATTTCAAGATCACATCCAAATTTCTTTAATGGCTTTTTAAAGGCAACATCTAGCGGCTAGCCTTTAAAGCTTAAGAGCTTAATTAGTGAGTGAAACAAATTGATCCATTACAAAGCAATGTTGATCAAAGGGAAGAGTTGACGATGCCAATATCGTAAAGCTAATTGTCAATCAACGCTTATCATTGTTGCACGAATACCAATAGCATTGCTCATAGTAAATCTTGCTATGTTATCTTCCTGACTGATCGACTTGTGAATTTTAGGTACATAATATTAATTATTTATTATTTTAGGTATTTTAAACCTCTTTTTGCGGATTACTTTTATAGTTATTAAAGACCTTATTTACCCTATTCGTGTCCAAATATTATTATTGCTTTGGTGGTTGCTGTTTTAAGTGACAATCATACCAACTTACACTAACACAGTGTACGGAGGAGACGAAAAATCGGAATGATTTTGAATAGGCATTAGTATAATGAATGCGAGAGTAGAACACCCGTGTGTCAATTCGCAATAGTTTTGATGCTACGAGCTACCAAAGTTTAGCGATTTTTTGCGGCCCGGAAGCGAAAAATCCATTTTTCTCCAAAATTTTTACGTAATAAATAAAATTTTGTATTCCACCTGAAAGCCTGTTAAATAAGTTACATTTCAAGCTTTTTTCCTGATCCGCCGAGTCGATAACAAATTTTACCTACTGTAAAATAATTTTCATTTTTAGGTTTTTATTTCTTTTATCCAAAACCAAACAAAATGTTTGGTTAATGTATTATGTAATAATATTAACTAATAAATTTTAATGTATTATGTAACTATTTCTATTGCATTATTGACAGCCATCCATTGAAAGACGTAGGTATGGTGGCAGCCCTAGCGTATGATTTCACGTTTAAATATCTCCAATAGTAAACGGATCTCACGGGTGATTTTTTTGTGTATAGAATGCTTGTATACCTTTAATTTGTCTATATTTTCGATTGCGCATTTTGTTTGGTTTTGGATAAAAAAAAATAAAAACCTAAAAATGAAAATTATTGACACAGCGGATCAGGAAAAAAGCTTGAAATATACCTTATTTAATAGGCTTTCAGGTGGTATACAAAATTTTATTTATTACGTATAAATTGACAATAGTAGGGAAGTTACCTAAAAAAATTAATCAAATAATTTTAAAATATCGAATCACCTCGTAAAGGAATTGCAATCGAAATTATCGATTTCGTACTGATATTTCAGAGTGACGCCGGCGATTTAAGATGGCCGCCCTTTTTTATCGATTTGATTTCGATTCAACTGTGTCAATCTCTATTGGCATAAGTTCCGTTTCATGCATCTGACATTTTTCAAATATTTTCGTAACAATAATTTTATACTCCTATTTCAGAGTTAATATTTATAATTTTATATCAATAAGTTAGCATTTAGCAACTTTTCATTTTTATTCATTTACAATTACAGGAAACATTTATTTTTGTAGATGGAATATAATTTATTACATTCTGATTTTTTTTGTTTTCTTGTAAAAAAATTCCGTAGCAAGGAATATGAGAACTGTCGCCCATATCATCTTAGAACGAACAAACTATAGATGACGCCCGCAACTCCGTTGCGCCAAAATTCGTTTATCGCGCGGAAACCGTCCATTTTTTTGGGATAAAAACTATCCTATGTCCTTTCTCGGCACTCAAAGTATCTCCATGCCAAATTTCAGCAAAATCGGTTCAGCTGTTTGAGCGTGAAGAGGTAACAGACAGACAGACTGACAGACTGACAGACAGACTGACGGACAGACAGACAGACAGGCACACTTTCACATTTATAATATTAGTATGGATTATTTTTTATATATAATAATTATTACCTTATAACTATAATTATCATGATTAATATATAATTATTTATTATTTATTAAATATTTAATTTATATTGTTTTTAGTATATTTATTGTTAAGAGCCCGTCCTCTCTTTTCTACTGCTCTCTTCACGCTCACGCCCGTCTTTCATATGCCAGGTGAAAAAGGACGATCGCCAAGTTAGTGGGCAGGTAGAGGTTTTCTGTTTTAAAAGGTTTTTTTTATTGAAGTGGTAAAAAATAATTCCAACACTTTATAACGACTTTCTCAACAGTACATTGTATTTTTTTCATACCGTTAAGACGTCAATACAATCCATAAAAAGGTGATATTCTAAACCTTTTACAGCAAAAATCACAAAACTGTCGCGGGTTTGAGTTGGATTATTTAAAGATACTTAAAAAAAATAAAAAATCTAGCTCCAACACTATATTATAATTGAAATGATCTTACATGTTGTGCATTAAAACTTATAGAAATACTGTATTTTAACTGTTAAATCACGTCTGTTAAATGAGCGAAATCGGCAAAATTTCGTATACGGACTCTTAATATTTTTCAAATTTTGTTTTCTATGACAGTCATATCGATAATTTGGCTAATATATCTAATCTTATATAGATAATTTATCTAATCTTATATCTTCTAATCTATCTTAATTTGGCTAATTTATCTAATCTGATCTTATATTGTAAAAAAAATATAATAATTAGGGCCCGTTCAGACGTGCGCGTTTTCTGCGCGGGCAGATACAGCGCGCGCGATGTTATGACGTAGGCATCCGCTAAGAAAGGATTTTGATAAATTCCAACTCCAAGGGGTTAAAATAGGGGATGAAAGTTTGTATATATTAATACTTCTTAACGCGATAATTTATATTCTCTGAATAAATAAATTTACCAATAATACAATACGATAATAAACACTTGTCACTTATAAATTATAATACAATCATGATTAATCATTTTTAAATACCTTACGTTAGTGTATCCTGTTCATACAAACAAATTGTGTACAACTAAATGGTAATCTGGATTCTGGCTAGCTAGCTCTGTATGTCTAATGCAGGAAAGGGATGGAATAGTAAGCACTGCGCGATCATATTAGAGCGAAAGAGATATAGCGTAAACATTTGAAAAGAGGCGCGCGAATTTTAAAATTTAAAAACCCAGGACAACCCAGGACGCTGCTTAAAAACTATTCAGGACGTCCCAGGACACTACAAAAACCAGGACATGTCCTGGGAAAACAGGACGGTTGGTAACCCTAGCTTGGCATCAACCCGACCAAATCGATTGAGCTTCCATTGGAAGATTAAGCATCAAGACAATATCGTACACGTAATAGGAGTGAAAATCTTAAGCGAATAGTCCATCTTACCACACAACGAGCCGTCCACTGAGCATGAAGAAGAAGACAAGAGCGGGGGCGCAGCGGTCGAAGGGGTCCCCCACCATCAAGTGGGAGTACGCCGCGAGAATCATCAGCAGCACCAGACCGATGTTAGCCGCATTCTTCACTTTATCTAGAAAATAGCGTGAGTTATTTTATTTAGAGATCAACTACGATAACTTGGCGCGCCCCTCCAAAATTCAAAACGTTTGAAGTGCGTTGTCAAAACGACTTGAAGTGCGTTGTCAAAACGACTTGAAGTGCGTTGTCTTGCGCAGTAGGCTAGTTATTATTAGTTGACCAACAAAACTGAAATGTTACGTGTAGTGTGATTGGTTGAATACTTACTACATACAAACTCTTTCATAAGGATGTGACTACACACATTAAAACAGTCATTTGTAGGGGCGCGCCATGTTATCGTATTTGATCTCTAATATAATAAAATCAAATCAGCCAACTGCGAGTTGGACTCGCGCACGAAGAGTTCAGGGTTCCGTACCCCAATAGAGCAAGAATAGGCTGAAAATTGTGTTTTTGTATGGGAGCCCCCTTAATTATTTCATTTATTTAAATTTTATTATAAATTATTAAAGAATAAATAAAACTGAGTATTTCTTGAATATTTCAAGTGCCTATGTAATATTATGTATTGCCATTATTGATATCGAGAAAAAAATAGCAAAAAATCAAGTTTGTTGTAAGTTAATTTTTTTTAATGAAATAAGGGGGCAAACGAGCAAACGGGTCACCTGATGGAAAGCAACTTCCGTCGCCCATGGACACTCGCAGCATCAGAAGAGCTGCAGATGCGTTGCCGGCCTTTTAAGAGGGAATAGGGTAATAGGGGAGGGAGGGTAGGGATGGGAAGGGAAGGGAATAGGGTAGGGGATTGGGCCTCCGGTAAACTCACTCACTCGGCGAAACACAGCGCAAGCGCTGTTTCACGCCGATTGTCTGTGAGAACGTGGTATTTTTCCGGTCGAGCCGGCCCATTCGAGCCGAAGCATGTCTCTCCCACGTTTATCTTAATAAATTAATATTTAATTCTTTTGTTTTTAGTATTTGTTGTTATAGCGGCAACAGATATACACAATCTGTGAAAATTTCAGATAGCTAGCCTTAGCGGTTCTTGAGTTACAGCCTGGAGACATACAGACAGACAAACGGACAGACATCGAAGTCTTAGTAATAGCATGTAATAGGGTCCCGTTTTTACCCATTGGGCAGGGAACCCTAATAAATGCCTTCAAGGTGCAACATTTTTATTAGTAACAAAGCCATTTATTGTTACTTTAATGTAGGTACTTCCTTGTATTTTCCTTGTGGTAAATTGCCATTTAAAGCATGGATTGCAGACTCTGGTTAACAAGTGCCATTTTCGTCAAAACCTGATCTCATGCACCGAAAATTATGATTTTGGTCTCATTCGATTCGGAATACCATCTAGATTCTAGAACATTCTATCAAAACTCCAAGAGGGGCTGAAAAAATGCTAAAGTTATGTAAACATAAAAAGAAGGGTTTAGTTTTGACGTGACAAGTGACAACGTCTTATAATTCGATGCAGCCGGCTGCACGCACGTAAAAACATGACTCATGCGGCGTTACCTCGCTCTGAGGCGTTCCATTTAGGGCTTGAAGTGCAAGCGAGAGCGCGAAACGAGCGACAAAGAGGCGCGTTGTCACGTTCAACTATCGTCAGTAAACTGACTTTACAGACAAACGTTTTTTTTTTTTTTTAATTTTGCATTTTTTTATCAGCCCCTCTTGGAATTTTTGATTGAATGTTCTAGATGGTATTCCGAATCGAATGAAGCCAAAATTATAATTTTCGATTCATTATATCAGTTTTTGAGGAAAATGGCACTTGTTAATCAAACTAACTAATAACAATAGCAAAAACGAACACTGGCATTATATCCAGCATTTTAATAGATACTAGCTGTCCCGGCAAACGTTGATTTGCCCACGTTTTGCCATATAAAGTATTTCGCCCATTTCATCAAAATAAATTGAATAGTTCAAGCGAAAATCAGAAAAGTTTATTGTGCGTGAACCGTAGATTTTCCGGGACAAAAAGTATCCCTTGTCATTTCCCGAGACTCAAAGTATCATCAATACCAAAAAGCAAAATTCATCAAAATCGATTGAATAGCTTAGGCGAAAATCATAAAAGTTTATTGTGCGGAAACCGTACATTTTCCGAGACAAAAAGTAAGTATGCCTTGTTCTTTTCCGAGACTCAAAGTATCTTTATACCAAAATTCATCAAGATCGATTGACAGTGGCAGTGATTATTTTTACTCGGATTATAGGCAACGAAGTGTGAAGTGCAACGAACAATATGCGATTATTCCCGTCTCTGTCGCAGTTCTTGAAGCTACTTGCCTGTACTAGGCAAATGAGATATTCATGTCTGTGTGCGTTTGCAATCTGTGCACCGATACAAAAATCTCATCGCACACATATGCCCAAGGTCTGCTAGGCCTCAAGTGCTTTTCTCCGCTCGGCGCGCCGTTACGATTAAATAATTTTATTTTATTTATTTTATTTTATTTTATTGACTCACCAACAAAACAGCATTTGTGACATTTTAAAGTACATACAATTTGTTTATAGATAAAATGAGGTTTAGCTTTAACAAGGTATGAGGTCAATAACTGCGTGGGATTTAGGTATATAGTCGAGTTTGGTATTATTTTCGATTGAATCGAATGTTTAAATGCCAATTTTGGAATAATAATTAGATAAAAGATAGTAAAAATAAAATAAAAAATTCAGAATATATGATTTTCAACCAACGAAAACGCTGTTGACAGGGCTTAATTAATATAAGGAGGCTGATAGCCTTATTATTCTGCATGCCAAAGACATGGTGATGAATGGAGCAATAAACATATTAATAATAGTAGACGTTCCGCGCGGCTTCGTCCGCGTAAATCTGAAATTTCACGGAAACCGTATATTTTTCACAAATTAATAACCCATGTCTCACGTAGTCTACTATATATTCGTGTCAAATAACAAAAATTTCTCCAGTAGTCTGTGAGATATTAGCCCTTTCAAATAATTTTCCCCGTTTTTTTACATTTTCCTCTGTATCTTTGCTCATATTGGTCTTAGCGTGATAAAATATAGCTTATAGCCTTCCTCGATAAATAGGCTATCAAACACTGAAAGATTTTTTCAAATCGAGCCAGTAGTTCTTGAAATTAGCGCGTTCAAACAAACTCTTCAGCTTTATAATATTACTAGACGTTCCGCGCTGCTTCGCCCGCGTAAATTAGATATTTCCACAAACAAATTAGTCCACAATAAATAGCCTATGATCCTTCACGTTTCTACTTATTTTCTGTGCCAAATAACAGAAAAATTACTCCAGTAGTTCGTGAAATAAGCCCTTTCAAATAATTTTACCCGTTTTTTCCACATTTTCCTCTATTTCTTCGCTTATATTAGTTTTAGCGTAATAAAATATAGCCTATAGCCTTCTTTGATAAATGGGCTATCTAACACTAAAATAATTTTTCAAATCGGACGAGTAATTACTGACTCATACTTAAGATTAGCGCGTTTAATAATACTTCTTCTTCTTTTTACGTTGTTTAACATCTTTATCGTGCAAATTTAATTAAATATTTAATAAAAATGAATTAAGCATTCTTAATCCATCCGAATATGGTACCGAACTTGGAATATTACCATAATTAATGCCTCTGTGTACAGATTGAGACTCTATTTTCCTCCAGAGCTTTTATTAATTAAAAAAAAAATACATTAAAAATCGCGGTGGCTCCACATCTTAAATCCATCCTTGGGCCATAAGGACCAATCCTACCAAAGGAAATCTTTGGTTCAGCAATAGCCGTATAATTTACCGTACACACGCAACTATAGAAGCCGGGGGCAAAGACCCCCGCATATTAATAAAATGACACTCGAAAACTCTATGTTTAGTTTAGGTTACGCCCTAACTACCCCTTAGCCCCTCTAGGGGGAAAAATTGTATATGCTACGCTCAAAGACCAAAATCGCTCAGTGAGCGAAAAAATAGCTCACAACGCGTTGTGGTCACAACTCACAGTGATACAGCCACGACGCGAATTTCGCGTCGTGGCTCTAATGAAAACGGCCACGACGCGTTCTGGCAATCACAAAAAGGCCATAACGCGAAATTCGTGTCGTGGCTGATATGCTACTCATTTTTCTTGATTTGATCTTGATTGATTAATCATCCATAGGTATGGAAGATTATATTTGAATTACCACGCGTACTACAAAATATTATTTCTTTTACTAAATCACTGCATAACGTGCTCGTCATTATATTTTTTATAAAATATCTATAGTTCCATACTATCCGTACTAATTTCATCTGTCTGTCTGTCTGGCGCAACGTGTTGTTGTTTGTTGTTGTTTTTTTTTTAATATGTATGTATAAGTAAAGTAATCTGATCTCAAGAAATAATAAAAATATAGTTTTATTTTAATTAATACTAGCTGTCCCGGCAAACGTTGTTTTGCCCATATTATTTTATTGAATTGACTAAAATATAAGTATGGTGTCCATAGTCATCCGACCTGGCTCTCTTAGGCATTTTCAAATATTTAAGAAAATAATTGAATGCGCCAATACGACAGTTGAATGAAAGAAGATGATGAAAATTGAAGATGAAAGTGCACAGTTTGGAGTGTGGACACTGGACATAGCTATTATATAGATCTAAACTCCCCTCTCGGCTCTCGCACGCGCACCTCCGCCTTGATGATGCCCACTTCGCAACCGCGGGCCGTGCAGTAGAAATCGTAATGTTTTAATTTCGCCATAACTTCAAAACCAAACGTCCAATTTTAGTCATTCAAAGACCAAATATTATCTACATAAACTGTACTTATTGACAAAATAATTTATTTTGATAAGGATTAATAGCATGAGTAAAATAGACGCGTTTAAATGTACTCCGAAAAAATTCAAGATTTTTTAAAAAAAATAATGGTTGGTGTGCCTCACTCGACATAGATAGGTATAGTGTGTCGCGGAATTTTTTGTAGATATTTATAAGATCTACAACTAATTGGAACATTTTATGGTTCTATCTTTTATAGTTTAGGCAGCGTACGCAAAATAAGTAACTTTTTAATTATTTTTTTTCCGAAAAACTCAAATATCTTACGAAAACCAATTTTTTCCAAAATAAAATGTAGCCTATGTTACTCGTGGATAATGTAGCTTTCGAATGGTGAAAGAATTTTTAAAAGCGGTCCAGTAGTTTTTGAGCCTATTCATTACAATTATGCAAACAAAGTTTACCTCTTTATAATATTAGTATAGATAATAATTCAAATGTAATACTACTAGTTGGTGTCCGCTACTAAGTTGTGCCAGACAGAAAGAGAGACAATAATTATTAGTATAAAACTATGGATATTTTATAAATAATAATGATAAACACGTTATGCAGTGATTTAGTAAAAGAAAAAATATTTTGTAGTACGCGTGGTAGTTCAAATATAATCTTCCATACCTATGGATGATTAATCAATCAAGAACAAATCAAGAAAAACGAATAGCATATCAGCCACGACACGAATTTCGCGTTACGGCCTTTTTGTGATTGCCAGAACATTCTTTCGTCGCGTCGCGTCGTGGCTGTTTCACTGTGACCACAACGCGTTGTGAGCTATTTTTTCGCTCATTGAGCGATTTCGGTCTTTGAGCGTAACATATACAATTTTTCCCCCTAGAGGGGCTAAGGGGTAGTTAGGGCGTAACCTAAACTAAACAGAGTTTTCGAGTGTCATTTTATTAATATGCGGGGGTCTTTGCCGCCGGCTTCTATAGTTGCGTGTGTACGGTAAATTATACGGCTATTGCATAATAAGTAAATGCAAACATATTATTTTGTTCATAAAACAACAAAACATAGGTACATTTAGTAAAAATTTTGTTGTCAATTTAGTATATTTTTTCTTCTCGTCGATCTCGGCTTCCTTTATTCGAAATCGAGTAAGTAGTCACAGAAAATGTAAAGTAAATAAGTAACTACTTATACTCCAAAAGTGATAATGATAATGCGCATAGAAGTTTTCGAAAGTCACCAACGGTCGTATTTCCCGAGCGATTATATATTGCATTTTCTATATACATGTATCAGTCAAAGTTCGTCGTGATATTCCTGTAGCTTTTGTAACACAGTCATTATTCACGGTCACTCATGCGCATTATTAATTTTGGAGTACCTACTGTACATCAAATTATTACGCCTCAGGCCGTACGTTTCCTACAGCGGAAATTGATACCGAAAACTTCCTAATGCCTGCGTCTAAATACTAAAGTAAAATAATGCGTCTAAAAATAATTACTGACGATATCACACGGCTGGACGCTGGACAAAATAGAACTGAAACTTATAAAAATAATATCGTTCTCACGGACGTAAAATAAATACGGACGGAGCATTACACTATAAAGAGGTGAAGCATGCTAGGTACGACAATTTCGTTTATTGTACACGTGACTGACACTCACACACGCAACCAGGTACTACAACCCGCTGTCATTGTACATTGAGTGACGGCGTCAATGACACGCACACATCCTACACGGGCGGCCATAACTATGCTTCACTCGGAATTAGACAAGGTTAGGCATATTCCGATACTAGTAAATACGAGTAGGTACTCGATACTTTTGATTCGATACCAAGTATTTTTAGCATCGAATCAATCTTGCGATACATACTCGGTATCGGAACAAAATACTTGGTATCGAATCGAATCAGCATCACCGAAAATTTCCAAACACATGAGACTGAATGACTAATGAGAGAGAGAGCAGAAGTAAAAACCCTTTCACTCGATCACCAGTACCAGCATGCAATATGCAAGTATGCACTCAGCAGTCACACTATGCAGTATTCTGTATTCATCGTGTGGTGGCGTGGGTGAGCGCGCCGAACTCATCCGAATTCACCCGAGCCCCAGCCGAGTTTGCGGATGCGCAAAGCTAGAAATGTATGTCAATGTCACTCATGTGTTCAAATCTGACAGTAATTTATGATAATTTCTATGGATAGTATTTAATCGAGTGACTGTAAATTACAGTTTTATGTGTCAAAATTAATAAATTTGGGTTACAGAATTACTATTTGAGCGACTGACTGTGAGTGACGAGAAATTAACAGAACAGCAACTTACAAATTATTTATTTGAGTTATTTAAAATTCAAAATGAGCAGCTTCAAAATATTTGAGTGATCTGTTTGAGTGTGAACATTACGTCCTAAATTTTTTTAAATATTTGGCAAATGTATTTTTTATACCGAGCGGCATTTTATCTTAAATGAAGTGTTTCAAATACAAAAACCACTTTGAAAAATACACTAATGAGCAGAGTATAATGAGCTCACATTTAAACAAAAAAAAATGAATATGAAATAACTATTTGATGAAACACTATTACTCAGGGACCCCTAGAACATTTTTTTTTTTTTTATTAATATCTAGCAAATTTTTTGTAAGTAGCTTCATTTGGATAAGAGTAGGTAATAACAATTTTATCTGTGAAAAATCTCGAAAGTGGTAGCTTGCAGAGATAGTAAGGATTTCATACTTTGATGATCCCAAAATATATATTTTTCTATTTTCCTACAAATAGAAAGATATATTTTGGGATTTTCGGATTTTGGGATTATATAACGGTAAAAGTTTAGAATAATTCCCAACGATTTAGGGGGGGAGGGGAGTAATGGGGAGGGAGGTTAACCCCCCCTTTACTAAACCCACACTAAGGAGCCCCTCCCCCTGTAAATCGTTGGGAATTATTCTAAACTTTTACCGTTATATAATCCCTTAGGTCATCAGCTGTTCTCGGGTGCTTATGAAGCGCTACGCGGGGCTCCTACCTCTGGGTGGTTAACAAAAAAAACCACGATGGCGGGAGCTTCGTTGCGCTACGCCTTAGCCATTTAACCTAACAAAAAAAAAAGTCGTATTGGGCCAACACGGAGTTCCTTAGACTTAGACTTTAGACATGACCAATATAATAATATAGTAAAATGATGATGAAAATTATTATGACGATATGCAACGATTCGTCGCCCCGCCCCCATTCAAATTCACGCGCATTTAACAATCTGTAATTTTCATTAAAACACGTGTCAAAATATAAAATACAAAGCCTCAAACAGAATATCAGTAACCAATAATCATTAATAAAGCAGCTCACAAAAGTTTGCTCAAACTGAACTTTTTAGTAATTCGTAATGTATAACCTCACTTATAAAAATTGAATCTATCTTTAATATTGAAGTTGCCCACTATGTATTTCCAGTCGCTCACTTAGTAATACAGTCGCTCGGATAGAATTTTAATATCTGAAATAGATTTATCACAATCCACTTTTTGTAAGCTCGTTCTGGATTTTTTTATAAATCAATATTAGTCGTTAGTTTAGTTTATTTTTCGCTTACTCAAATTCATACCGCTCATGTTATTAAAACAGTATGTTCATCATCAGTCGCAAAGTAAGTTTTTATTCGCTCGTTTTATTATTTCCCAATTTCTATTATTGCGCATGCGCGAAAGCTGCACAAGCGCATTTAAAAACGAAACGAATACAACTGATACTTTCAGCACTTTTTTAAAATTTATTTTTCGATTTCGATCGATAAGTATCGATAACAGTAAGTATCGATACTTTAGGAATATTTATTTGAGTAGTATCGAAAAAAGGATTTGAGTACTATCGAAATGAGTAGGTATCGACACTTTGATGGTATCGGAACATCCCTAGAAAACGGACGTAACCTTGCCGTTTTTTTTTTAAGTCCGTGATCGTTCTCAATTTTTTTTGCGTTTTGTTTGCTCACTCAGCTTTGGATATCTATTTATTATTTTACTAGCTGTTGCCCGCAACTTCGTCCGCGTACGTATGTATGTTATTATAATAGATATTTTGAAAATTAAACACCCATCTACGACTATTTTATTTGGATGTATGTTAGAGATCAACTACGATTAACCGAGCGTGCGGGTAGTTTTTCAACTACCCACATAGGTCTTTGAAAAAACGCGATTGCCTAGCAGACACAGAGGTACTACTGGTTAATAATTATATATCGAAGAATGAAGCGAAGAAATATAATTAATATTATAACTCTGCAGATACTTATAATATTATAACTCTGCAGAATTTGTTTGTTTGAACGCACTAATCTCAGTAACTACTGGTCCGATTTGAAAAATTCTTTTACTGTTGGATAGGCCATTTATCGAGGAAGGCTATAGGCAATATTTTATCATGCTAAAACTAATAGGAGCGAAGAAATAGAGTAAAATGTGGAAAAAACGGAGGGAAATTATTTGAAAGGGCTTATTTGAACGCGCTAATCTCAGGAACAACTAGTCCGATTTGAAAAAATCTTCAGTGTTAGATAGCCCATTGATCGAGGAAGCTTTTAGACAGTATTTTATCACGCTAAAACTAATGGGAGCGAAGAAATAGAGTAAAATGTGGAAAAAATGAGGGAAATTATATGCAAGGGTTTATTTGAACGCGCAAATCTCAGGAACTACTGATCCGATTTCAAAAATTCTTTCAGTGTTAGATAGCCCATTTATCGAGAAAGGCTATAGGTTATATTTTATCAAGCTAAGACTTATAGGAGCGAAGAAATAGAGGAATATGTGGAAAAAACGGGGGAAATTATATGAATGGGCTTATTTTAACGCGCTACTCTCAGTAACTACTGGTCCGATTTGAAAAATTCTTTCAGTGTTAGATAGCCCATTTATCGAGAAAGGCTATAGGTTATGTTTTATCACGCTAAGATTAATAGGAGCGAACAAATAGAGGAAAATGTTAAAAAAAAGGGGGAAATTATATGAAATTGCTTATTGCTTAATTTTATCACGCTAAGACTAATAGGAGCGAACAAATATTGCTTATTATCCTAAGAACTACTGGAGCAATTTTTATGTTATTTGGCAAACATGAAGAATAGACCACGTGAGGATTATGTCGTCGCGTCGCAGTCGCGGGCAACAGCTAGTACTTAATATTATAAAGCGGAAGAGTTTGTTAGTTTGTTTGAACGCGCTAATCTCATGAACTACTGGTCCGATTTGAAAAATTCTTTAAGTGTTAGATTGTCCATTTATCGAGGAACGCTATAGGCTATACTTTATCACGTTAAGACTAATAGGTGCGAAAAAATAGAGGAAAATGTGGAAAAAACGAGGGAAATTATTT
The DNA here is from genome assembly GCA_905333045.1 of Lysandra bellargus. Taxonomy (NCBI): domain Eukaryota; kingdom Metazoa; phylum Arthropoda; class Insecta; order Lepidoptera; family Lycaenidae; genus Lysandra; species Lysandra bellargus. The sequence continues at coordinate 4,319,412 of HG995344.1, forward strand.
GAAAGGGCTTATCTCACGAACTACTGGAGCATTTTTTTTGTTTTTTGGGTCAGATAGGAAGTAGAGCATGTGAAAGATCATAGGCTATTTTTTGTGGACTAATTTGTCTGTGAAATATCTAATTTACGCGGGGGAAGCCGCGCGGAACGTCTAGTTTCATATATTTTATAAGCTAAAGAGCCAATTCCGTCAAGCCTATTAAAGCTGGAACCAGTAGCAACAGTTAACCTGGCAGATTCGCTCTGCATATCATCGACTGCACATTGGGCATGTTTTTGATAATATATAACAGGGGAAGAAAAGAGGACTGCCGACTCAGGAAACCGAATTATTTAGCTATAGTAAGACAAATAATAATAAACTTACGGCTAGGAATAAGAGCGAGCGCCAATCCGAAGAATATTTCCAAGCCCCCGACCACCCGTCGATACCATTTCGACGGTATCTTGAAGTCCAGCATTTCAGTGAGTGGAAACACTTTTGCATATCTGACGTACTCCTTTCGCTGCAATGAAAATATCAATACATTTTAATAATTTTCGCACAATAATTATTTGCAACAAAAATCTCAATAACGATGTATGTATTAAGGAAAAAACCGGCCAAGTGCGAGTTGGACTCGCCCATGAAGGGTTCCGCAGCAGCAATAAGAATTATTTCTATGAAATTATAAGGTTTTTGATTTATTTTAATATTTCATTTCGGATATAATGAAAGTTAAATTAAGGTTTATCATTTATGACGTATAAAAAAACTAGTGGCTAGATCTCGTTCAAACCAATTTTCGTTGGTAGTTTTTATAGTAATGTACATCATATATTTTTTTTAGAATTATCATGCCCCTACGTTAGAAGTTAGAGGGGGGGGACACACATTTTGCCACTTTGGAATAATCTCTCTCGCAAACTATTCAGGTTAGAAAAAAATGATATTAGAAACCTCAATATGATTTTTGAAGACCTATCCATAGATACCCCACACGCATAGGCCAGATGAAAAATTTTTTTTTTTGTTTCAGTTGTACCTATGGGGACCCCTTAAATTTTTAATAATTTTTCCATTTTTGTATCAAAATCTTAATGCGGTTCACAGACTACATCTACTTATCAAGTTTCAAGACAAGAGTATAGCTCTTATAGTTTCGGAGAAAAGTGGCTGTGACATACGGACGGACAGACAGACAGACAGACATGACGAATCTATAAGGGTTCTGTTTTTTGCCATTTTGGCTACGGAACCCTAAAAAAATGACGTGTAGTTTTTATGCACAAATCTTTATTATTCATCGTAACCTCCTCATCGCATTCCACGCCTATTCATGACCTCAATAATCATCCATCAAAGTTTCATTCGGTATAAAATCACTTTTCGCAACTATTTTTTTACAACTTTGAAATACTCTCAGTTAACATTCCACCACGGGTGCGGGCGACTGACGCTGATTATATTGATTGATAAATATTAAGCTACCGCTGGACAAAAATTTGGTCGGTATGAAATGACTTAGCGAACGCTAGCACTACCTCCCCTACTATTAGGTACGTGTACGGGCGTAATTCCGCAGTATGTGATCGAACCAACGAACAGTATACTTAATTAGATATCTCGGTTTGGTGGTCAGCTTACATTATCGCCACTCACACAAACATGCGAATAATACTTAATGTATTTTGAGGTATTCTGTATCATGCGCTTTATAAAACAAACGTGTTCTATAATTACAGGAAAATATGTTTCCTTTCATACAATATAATTATATTTCATACATAAAGTTAACTTTTATAACATAAGTAATTGAACCTTTATTACAAAATGGATAACTCAAATTATTTGATTTTGCCTTCGGAGCGGCAACTCGAGACAGCAACGAAATATTAGGCGGCAGGCCAAATACTAAAATAGAATGGCGTATTGCTCCGATACAAAATATTAACGCACCTAGCGACCTTTCCGATTTTTATTCCTAAAATATAGATTATAGAACGAAATTATTAAATATATTTTTAAAGACTAACGTTAGTGATTGGTACATTAAATTATGCACTTACCAAATCCTTGTGCAATTCCTTAGAAATAAACGGTGTTAATTTTGTGATGCCAACGAAAATAAAAAATACACCAAGAAGAATTGATAAACTCTTTAAAACTATTGAACCCATTATTAATTAAGTAAATAATTTACGTTAAATTAGTCGAGGAATTTTCAGGTACTCTTTGAATTAATTTATTATTTTGTCACATTTCACATCTAAGAAATAAAAACATGTTTGGAATTTGCAGCTTACAAATTATTTAACTCATGCTAAAGCTAATATTAAAACATTAAAGTCGGAGCAGAAACCGACACGTAGGTACGCGTTTATCGTTCGCGCCGGCGCGAAAAAAATCCATAACTATTTTTTTAATATGCGTCTTGCTTGTATACCTTGGCATAGGTAGTTCAAATTTTTAATCGCTGTTGCCATATTCAAAATTTGTAACTTGTGAATAAAGATCGTAATTCGTACTAATAACAAAGATCGTACGATCGTCTTCCATATATCCTTATCAATAAAGCGGGGTCTGGGCCATTGAGATACTATAGATAGGAGAGAGACTTATATCGGTATATAAGCGTCAAAATCGTGTAATATTATGTCCTACTTACTAGGACATAACAAAGGAGTCGGTCTGCATATTTGATATTTCATGCAATAAAAGTGTTAATAAAGGTTTTTAGTGAAAATTTTATGCTAGATATTGTTGAGTTTTGTGGTTCCGCTAAATCAGTGGTCCCCAACCTTTTTTTCAAGCGGGCCACAAACATGTTTTGGCCTTGGTGTCGCGGGCCGCAACAATTTTTTTAGGGTTTAAAAATAAAATTCTTCAAAATTAACGCTTTAAAAGTGAAAAAAATTAACGACTTGATAGTCGTTAATTTTTTCCACGGCAAAATAATCTAAAGTCTACATGATCGTAGACTTCAGATTATTTTGCCGGTGGGCGTGAATTTTAAAATTGTTTAACATCACGCGGGCCACAAATAAAGTCCCGGTGGGCCGCATGCCACCCGCGGGCCGCGGGTTGGGGATAGCGGCGCTAAATAATAAACCATAAGAATGGCCAAACAATGCCTCAAACACGTGGATTTAACATTTAATATTAAATCGTAATCGTAACGTAAGTTTTGAACAACGTATTTTGGGCTTTACAATCGGTATTTTTGTAAGCTAAAAAGAAAAAAGATAATTTATAAGTTTAATAATCCCATAATCGTGCTATATAAGCACTGACCTCCATTATACAAGTACGCTAGACCGATGATACCCTTTGAAATGACAGCTATTTCTTGTGCCTATTTGAAGCAGAATCAGCGCCCCCATTATGGGGGCTGAAAACTAAATCTGACGTAAAAATGACATTTGAAAACCGCCATATTTACGCTGATAGATAGCAGTAGTGAGAGTACTTGGGACTAATACTAGTGATGACAACTGCTGTTATTGGTTGTGGTTACGTCAAATTTAGTTCTCAGCCCCCATAATGAGGACGCTGATTCCGCTTCAAATAGGCACAAAAAGCAGGTGGGTATCACCAATCCAGCGTACTTGTATAATAGAGATCAGTGTATATAAGACATTAGTGCTAATAATGTCATCATTTGTTTACGTGTGTTTACAGATTCTCATTACGTGAACTATAGTTTTAAATCGATATCATGAACTAAATGACTTTCTTTTCTGGATTGTAATGTGCTTCAAAATGATCGACAAATAGAAATATTCAAGGAAATACACGCACACTACTTGTATGAAAATAACACTGATCTCTATTATTTGTTTAATGGAGGTCAGTGGAAAATAAGCACAAAATGGCCACGCGATGACGGGCTAAGATTACATCTATACTATAATACTTTATCTATGATATTGACTTTATATTTAGACATTGATTAAAGCACAGACTACTTAGAAGAACTAACGTTGATTAAAGACTTTAGAGTTTAGACCTGACTGATTTGACGTTATAGAAAAAAATTGTATCGTAGAATCAGAGTAGACAGAATTATAGAGTATGCCGACTTAGAACTGATGTTGAAATTTTTAAATTTGACGTACAGTACCCGGCGATAAATATTGCACATCGACCTTTGGAAAGTGACAGTCGGCTAATTTCGGTTTTGTAGAGCGTTATCTCTTACGCACGAAATACAAAAAGTCCGGTATATAATACGTTAGTATCCCTTAGTAGTCTGTGGGTATATATTAGGAGCTGTTAAAACAATTATGGTTTGCTTCTTTTGACAATTTTATTAATCTTTGTATAAAATACACCAAATTTTCTATAAGTTATGGCTTTAGGTTCGGCTAAAATAAAATAAAAAAGGATGTTCAAATTATGTTTACGTATTTAAAATTCTTTTGGAAAATTACAGCTGTAGCAAATTTAGGGGTGTCAACAACTCTAGATATATATTTTGAACTGGACGCGACTGCACTCTATTGAATAGGCTACTTGACCTATTTTTTTTCTTCATGCTAATCGCTTCTTAATCATTCATTTTCACAATTATTAAAACTAATATTTAAATATTTTACACAGTAGAAACCGATAAAAATGTTGATTGAAAACATGCCTTTTAAATGGCGCCGAAAACACTGTCTGCCTTGTGTCCGCCATAGTGTGACGTCATACGTTTTGTATTTTAAACTCTCTTTATTGAAAAAATTTTATGTGCTAAATGTACGAGTCTAAAAGTGCCCAAAAATTATAAAATAATTAAATAAGAAATTAGAAATCATTTGTAATGTTGAAAACATTTGGAGAAAAGTTTTGGCCATTTCATTTCCCGTCTACAATAAATGGAGTTAATATATAAAACTGATGTTTTATTTGAATTATTAAAGAAAATATATTTTATAAATCTTTCTAGGCTTATTTTTAATATTTATGTACAAATAAACTTACATATAACGAGCGCGATAAATAAAAGATATTAATTACTATGAGGGTGACGTCACATCCAAATCGGAAGTACCGCAAAAGCGTTTTCGTCAGTACAAATCCTATTTTCATAAAATCATATTTTCAAATCCACTTTATTTATCAATCATAAGCTTTTATTTGATGATAAGGGTGAAATACGGTTTCCTAGGCCAAGTTCTACTAGAAATATGTATTTGTTCAATGAAATTGAATATAGGTCAGCCTATTTGAACAACGACTGACATAATGTCAAATAGGTGTGTGCTACAAAGATAACGCTCTATGAAACCGAAATTAGCCGATTGTCTCTTTCCAAAGATCGATGTGCAATATTTATTGCCGGGTATTGTATTATGACGAAAATCGTCGCTTGGGTTGTTGACTTGTTACCTACGAATTTAAAACTTTGACATATTCGCTGGACGTGTTCCTCTTTCCTCTTTGGTCGTATTGTTGTTAGTGTTTCGGCACTTGCGATTAAAATTGTCAGAATCCAGTTTTGATATCTTTATTTTAAATATTTAAAAATAAATTATATCAGCCAGCGCGAGGCACATTCCGTTCATAATCCTAGTGAAACCCGGCGAATTTGACAGATATTGAAACCGGTCCGTTTCTTTCTTAGGTCATTGGTTTCTTTGCAGTCGAACTACTGGTAGTTATGTCTATTGTGGTAGAATATTGTTCTCCCGTTGCTCTTCCGCCATAATATACTCGACACTGGCCATGGTTATATAGCCGAAGTGCCATTAAAAGAAAAAAAAAGAAGAAGACTAATTTAGAATACTAGATCCTACAAAAAAAAAATTTAACCTAATTATTCTATTTACTATTATAATATATTTTTCTGTCTACGAAATTTGGTTAATAACATAGAGTTAATACTAGTACGTAGTACTTATATGTCAGTGGTTATTAACACGTTCCTGTCCCAGAACAAAAGTATAAAAAATATTCGTACGTCCATCTACAATTTCCCTATAAGTTAGCAGTATTTATATAAAGGTTTATATTTATTCTAAAACCAGTTAAAAAACTATAAATTTTTCAAGTCAAAATTAAAAATAAAAATTATGACTCCAAAGGAGTCATGGACGTGTGATTTTAAAATTGAGTCATGGACGTATGAACTAAAAATTATGTGACTTCCTATGTAGTCACGAACGTGTGATCTTCTTCTTCTTCTTTTATTTACGGCAAACCATCGCTTTTTGCGACATTCTGCCAGAACGTGTGATCTAAACAACAAATACTAATTGTGATTTTTTTGGTAGTCTGTGGCATGAATTGTCAATGTCATATGTCAGATCTGTGAAAAGAGGATTGCACACTGTGGAGGGTAGAATGAAGCAACAAATAAACGAAAGTTTTTTGTCCGAAATGGCTGCTAGGAACGTTATGAACGCTGCTGACATAATCCGTCTACTGGAAAAAAGACACACCCTGGAGATAATGACCAAAGATCCAAGTCGCAAGACAAATAAAAACGGTGCAAAGGGTGCTACAACAAACACGTTTCAGAGGGACAATCATCAATTGCTGCTACAAAGGCATCAAAACTGATGACGTGGTGCCCCAAGTGTAAAATAGTGCTCTGCCGTCCATGCAATAATGCACTTCATTGATTTCAATTAAATACACTACAATTTCTACTAAAAAAAGTATTTTATTTTACCATCTTAATAATTTAATAAAGCGACATTTTACGGCGGCTCTTTTGAATTTTGTCTAACCTTGTTATCTAACTATACGTCCATGGTAATGTTTTTACTCTTAGTCATACGTTCACTGAAAAATAAAGCATTACATTTACCTTTGGAGTATGAATCCAGCTGGAGTCATAGACGTACAAGTCCGGCACAAATGTGACTCCTATGGAGTCATTGGACAGGGAACGTGTTAAACGGTAAACGGAGCACAACAAAATACAAAAATACATAATATTATCAACTTATTTATAAAATATATCAAAATTCAAAACTTTTGAAATGCGTTGTCAAAACGTTTGAAGCGTGTTGTCTTGCGCGGTCAGCTGGTCAGCTAGTTATGATTATTTGACCAACAAATCTTGGTAATTAAGAGTCCGTATACGGAATTTTGCCGATTTCGCTCATTTAACAGACGTGATTTAACAGTTAAAATACAGTATTTCTATAAGTTTTAATGCACATCATGTAAGATTATTTCAATTATAATATAGTGTTGGCTAGATTTTTTATTTTTTTTAAGTATCTTTAAATATTCCAACTCAAACCCGCGACAGTTTTGTGATTTTTGCTGTAAAAGGTTTAGAATATCACCTTTTTATGGATTGTATTGACGTCTTAACGGTATAAAAAAAATACAATGTACTGTTGAGAAAGTCATCTATAAAGTGTTGGAATTATTTTTTACCACTTCAATATAAAAAACCCTTTAAAAACAGAAAACTTCCATCTGCCTGCTAACTTGGCGATCATCCTTTTTCACCTGGCATATAAAAGACGGGCGTGAGTGTGAAGAGAGCAGTAGAAAAGAGAGGACGGGCTCTTAAGTGATATATTACGTGTACTGTGATTGGTTGAATACTTACTACTTACAAAATCTTTCATAAGCATGTGACTACACACATTGAAACAGTCGTTTGGAAATTGGAGGGGCGCGCCATACTATCGTAGTTGATCTCTAGTATATTCTGCTAATTTTTTAATTTTTAACCGACTTCCAAAAAGGAGGAGATTATATGTTCCGCTGTGGATATTTTTAATTATTATCAAAGCATGTGCCAGTTTTCAGAAGTTTTACCTCAGAAGTTGAAGACTATTGTTGGTCAATATTTTCTGCCAACAAAACTATGCCCAGTTTCTGAGGTACAGTTTTGCAAATGATACCTTACCTCAAAAACCTGTTATCATTACCTTTAAATAAATTAAAAAGGCGGTAAGTTAAAATGAGTGTATATTTTCTTCAGATATATTTAGATTTAAAAGGTGACTCTTATATTCATTCATAAAAGCTTTGGAACCACATATTAAGAATTGATCAGAAGCACTTGGATTTAGTTCATCTAAGTCATTTGTCACCAGTTTTCGTTTTACAATGGGCTCTTCATATTTTAAAGATTCATTACCATATGAACCTAGAAAAACAGTGTATGAAAAATTCCAGATTGATTTATAAGCATATAATTGATTTCGCAGTAATACAGTCTTAACATCGCAACAGCAAAAAAATAGAGTTAATAATGTCATGTCCTCTTCATTATTTAATATAGTTTCTATGATAGATATAAAGGGTGCTATCCCTGTACCTTGGGCAACCATAATGATACGCTTGTATTTATTTTCTTCTATCTCATATGAACCATAAGGACCTCTCCATAAAGTTTTTTCACCCTCTTTAAGATTAAATAATGCTTTTGACACCAAGCCATCTTCATAATTTTTTAAAATAATATAAAAGTCGTGTTCTACTTCACCGTCTTCACCATTTTTACAGGCTATTGGAGTGTAGGCTCTTGTACATGTCTTAAATTCAGAAACATATTTATATAAAAAATGTTGTCCAGGTTTCCACATAACTTTTTTGTGTAGAAGTTTTTCAACACTGTTAAATTTCATTATTTTAACCGAATCGGTAATATAAGAAATATCTGAAATCACAAAACTTCGGTATTCAGTCTGTGAAATTCCATTACTAGATGGATTTGAGCAAAATTGTTTGCTTTTTTTAAATTTTTCATACATTTCTAACTGATTCTCGTATACATCAAATATACATGGATCGCAACCATTGTTACAACAATCTTCCATAATTGGCATAACTGGTTCTTCCATTATTCGCTATCCTTCGAGTGATTTTAGACTATGAGTTGAGTAGCCTGTGTATCCCAGTTTTGTATTATAATATCTATTCCAAGAAGCTTACCTAATCTATTCTAATCACAATTCCACATTCTACATAGTTTGTGCACAATTCACAGATTAATTACTATAATACTAGCTTAAATAATTTCAAGAACATTTTATCTTATTTTATCTTCTGTACTTCTGATAATAGAGTTTAAAGTACAATGACAAATTATGCGCAAAACGCAAAATGATACTTGAATGACATTGACAGGTCACGAGAGGCAACTGGCTTCAAACGGCTTCAACGCACTCTGACATTGGCGATTCACCCAGGAGCCATATTTTAAAAGAAGAAGAAGAAGTGAGCAATATGACGGCCATTCTCCGGTTTGGCATTATTTGCCTCATTACCGTAACCATTTTTTTTCTTCGTCGATTAGACTTAGATACATTGAAATATTAAAGAAATGAAAGATACGAACACATTAATAAATGTGGCGTGAAACAGTTAGTTAAAGTTTTTTGGATAATGAGACTTAAAAATTTATGGGTACGGTAATTAGTCATATGTGACGTTATCAGCGTGAATGGACCTTATTGTCGGTATTGAGTTACTAATATCTCCATAATCTACATTTAATAGGCTATCGAACCATGTAAATAACATGCGTGTAGGTCTGGAAAATATATATATTTTTTTAATTTAAACTCGAAAGTCGTAAAAGGTGATATCGAGAAAATCGCATTCAAACTTCGACATCCTAAAAAAGTATGTTATTGTAGGAAGTTACATAGATATCATGTTTTTTGAGAAGTACGTTATATGGTCTTTTAGAATTTAACTTCAATTATATAATTTTATAACTCTAAATCCTGTTGTTTACCACGCCAAAGTGCATGATGTAATAAAAATGCCCAAGATGGTTTTTACTAAATATTTCACTTATAGTATATTTTCTATTGGATTTTATAAAAGAATAATATAAAGCGGATCAGTTTTTACTAAATAGAGACGTATACAATATTAAACAACATTGTTTATTGTATTTAAAAAAATTGAACAAATAAACATTGTGCTTCTACTAATCTTATTAATCAGTCAAAATCAACAAAAATATATATTTACTACACTTAAACATAGTCAAATGAGATCAATTATATAAACTTCTATTTAAAAAGTAACTTTTTTCTGTCTTAAAATTCACGGTAAAGTTTAGTAAAAAGCTGGTACAAACACTTAAGGCGACGCCTTGATAATTTGACTGTAGCGATGCCGATTTTTCTCTGCAATGACTAAAGCTAAGAAACTAAAGTTCATTGTCAGTATTCATCATGTCTTTGTCTTTGAATTGCCCATAGCATAACACGATTGGACAACTTTTATAACACAGAATTATCAATCGAAAAGACCTCTGTAAAAAAAGGGATTCCTATTTTTCCAACAGAGGAGAGTGATTTAAGGTTCCATAATTTGTACATAAATTGGTTGAAGCATACACTTTAATATGTGCATAGCTTATATGAAATGTATTTATGGTTTTTAAATTACGCGACAAAAACCATTTTGTTGCTTATGCCCTTTCCATTTTTTGCTGTTCCATTGCTTGTTTTCTATGAGAGGCCGGCCCGGCCTCTCATAGAAAACAAGCAATCTAAAACATATCCAACACGGTTTCTTACTTTAACGCGGCGTCACCTTAACACTTTTGCTGTCGGTGATTAAAAGTTTAGTAATATCACATAAAAATAAATATACATTTTTATTATTATTGAAGTTCTTGGTTTTTAAATAACCTTTATTATCTTTTAGTAACAAGACGTGTACAAAAAACATGTAATTTCTCATAGTTACCATAGAAGTATTCATAAATATTAAAAGAGACCTTAATGTCGGTCGTTACATTTTTACTTTTAATGCGTTTATAAAGTTTATATCTAATATCAAAAATAATATGGTGATAGGGTTTACTACGAAACGGAAATTTTTCAATACCCTGCAATGCACTTTTTGAATCTGAAAAGATAATAGTCTTACAATAATACATATTCCAAAGCTTTCAGAATGGCTAAACATTCTCCGGAATATACTGAGCTTTCTATAGGCATTTTAATTTTTTGATGTATGTTATATTGACTATGATAAACACCTACTCCTACATTTCCTGTTTCTTGCAACTTAGAAGAGTCAGTAAACATATGATGCCAATTACTGTACTGGGTATATATAAAATTATTAATGTTATCTTTAGTTAGTAAATCATATTTTACATCAGGTTCAATCAACAGACTTTCAAAATTATATGAGAACAAAGGTAGTACATCAGATTGATAAATAGGAGCAGATATAGAAAGAAGCTTACGATAACTTATTATAAGGCATGGCAAAAATCTTTTATAGAAGGGACGTGACTCTAAAACGCTATTCAGTTGAGCTAGTTTTTCTAGTAATGAATGGAATTTGTACTGCTTCAAACGAAAAACAAATCTATCACTTAAATATTGTCTCCTTAGGCTCAAAGGTGGCTCAGTGCATTCTACCTGTAAGGCATTAATGGGACTTGACTTCATAGCTCCACCTATTATTCGGAGAGCTTTAGACTGAATTTTATCTAATTTCTTCATGACACACAAATTATCACCTACTAATAAAAATATACCGTAGTCTAAGACACTTCTAATAACCGCATTATAAATAAGTTTTAAACAGAACGGGTGAGCTCCCCACCAAACTCCCGCAAGACATCGCAACATATTCAAGTTACGTTCACATTTAGAAATCACATATTCAATATGTGAGCTACCATTCAATTTGTTGTTCAGATGAACACCTAAAAATTTTGCACTGGTTTTAACTGGAATTGATTTATTATCATAAGATATGTTTACATTTGGAATAGAAACCTTTTTAGTAAATACTACTACACTACTTTTCTCCACTGTTAAATCTAGCCCATTGTCGAAAAGCCATTGTTTAAGGACAGCAAGACTTTGATTTAACAAATTACAAGCGACATTAATGTCTGTATTAATATGTTTAATACTGTGTTAAGTTGTGTGTGAAAAATAAATAACTTTTTATCTTTTATCTTTTTTTTTATCTTTAATAGCATAAATTGTTAGGTCATCTGCGTATTGCAATTTTTTTACAAATTTCGCAATTACGGGGGCCAAATCGTATGTATAAATGTCATAAAGCAATGGGCTTAAAACTGACCCTTGTGGCAATCCTTTAGATATGGCACGGAGAAAATATTCAACGTCATTAACAAATACATAAATTAATCATTCTTTAATTAAATTGATAATGAACCTTATAAGAATGTGGGGAACATTTAATTTGTGCATTTTTTTCTCTAAAATTGATATTATAACATTATCATAGGCGGACTTAATATCTAAAAAAGCAGCCACAACGTACTGTTTATTTATGAAAGCTAAACGAATATCTGTAGTAAATATGCTTAAATTATCCATAGTGGATTTACCTTTTCTGGATAGGTTAGGATAGGATAGGAAAGGATTTTCCTTTACCGAACTGACTATTTGACAATAATTTATAATGCTCAAGGAACCATTCCAATCTATTTTTTATTAAATTTTCAGCCACTTTTATTAAATCTGATGATAGCGCTATTGGTCTATAAGAAGTAATTTCGTCGGCCGGTTTATTAGGTTTCAATATTGGTATTACTTCCTGTGATTTCCATGAGTCAGGAATGTTTCCAGAAATCATGACCGTGTTAATAAGATTAAGGTAGTAATCTAACGCTTTATCCCCAAGTTCGTTAAAAAAGAATACGGAATACTGTCCATACCTGGAGTAGAATCATTTACACTTGTTAAAATACCTTTGAGCTCAACCATTGTGAAAGGAGAATCTAGTGCAAAATACGAATGTTCTCTTATGTAACAGGTTGGAGAAGAGACCGGAAAAAATCTGCTACTGAAGATGGAGCTAACTGATCAACATAACTACATAAAAAATCTTTAGGAAGTACCATAGTCTGTTCTTTAAATACAGATCTGAATCTTTTTATACTTTTCCATACTTCAGATGGATATGTGGATGGAGATAGAGATGAACAGAAATCTTTCCAACCCTGTTGTTTCTTTTGTTTTTAAAAAAATGCGAGTGGATTTATTAATTTGCGTTAATTTATCAAAATTTTTATTAGACATATTATCAGCATATTCCCTCTCAATAATTTTTTAACTGCTTCCGAACATTCGGAGTCCCACTATGGAGGGAATGGGACTTTTGTTCCCATTGCTTTTTTGTGGGGAATTGCTTCTCAGCAACATCGATAATTGTCTTAGCTAACAATTCAGAAGCAGTTATTTCGTTACCTAATCTAACTTCAGGAAGATAATTGATTTGAGATTCTATTTCATTTTTGAACTTACTCCAATCAACTTTATCTAATTTATATCTATTTCTTATTCTTTTGTTATTTATGTTGTTAGTTTTATAAGCCAAAGATAAACATATAGGATAGTGATCACTGCCGTATGAAGAAGACAAAGTTTGCCATGATATATTTGGTGCTAATGAAGGAGAGCAAATGGAAATATCCACTGCACTTTTGTTTCCATTAATATTTACGACCCGTGTAGGATCACGGTATTAAGCACACATAAATTAAATTTGTCTATGATGTCCAATAAATCCTCTCCATCCCTGTTTGACACATCGCTTCCCCAACTCTGATGATGAGCATTAAAGTCACCCATTACTAATTTTGGGCCAGAAAATGAATTAAGCAAGCTATTTAAATCTAAAAATGTAGAAGAAGAATTTTGTGCTATATACAATACTGTAATTAGTTATATAACATAGGTACTGTACACCGACTCTATTGAAATTTGTACTATTTAAATGTGGCAATGTCAACACTTTAAAATGGTATAGTATTTTTTATCAACATGGCAGCCCCTCCATACCCGTCAGGTCTGTCATCTCGTACACAATAATAACCTGGAATACGAAACGAAAAATCTGGTCGTAACCAAGTTTCAGAAAGGGCAATAACTATAGGGTTGTATTTATTTACTAAGTAAATCAAATCAGTTTTTTTAGTAAGTATACTTCTACAATTCCATTGTATTATGTTGAAATCCATTGTTGATGATATCAACAGAGTTAATCAATTTATTTATAGAAGCTAATCTATGTGTGACTTAAAAGCTACTGTACATCGGTTCCTACCTATTTTCCTAATGCTACCTGGTACTATATTATTTACATTATTAGTTTTGAAGAATTTGCCTAAGATAAGAGGATGCAGAGTGGTACCATCCTGTAAAGATGATGTTATCCTTTGAACATGAACTACATAAGGGTAACTGTCGGTAGTAGTATACATTCGAGGTTTAATATTCGGTGAATCAGTAGTTTCTGATGATTTAGGTGGCTTATTCAATACTATAATATTATTATCTGTTAGAAATGTCGAATGAAATGTACATTGTTTTCGGCCGTTTGCGGCTCCCACTCATCTCATGTTCGTAGTCCATATAGCCCCGGGCCCGGCCCCGACGTAGGGTCGGGCGGCTCATTCATTGAACCACCCAAAATAGTTTAATATTTACAACAGGACCAGCCTAGTACTAATATATATACAAGAAAAAAACTTACCAATATATACAGCTAACTACACTATATTTATTTATACAAGTAATAAATAATAAATATACTTAATTATTTACAACTTTAACCCTCCTTATCCTATTTATAATAATTTTGCAAAAGAATTTCCGAGAAAACACTCCCGCGTACTCTGAAGTTTCCCGCGCTTTTCCAAACAGGTGGACGAAATTCCCGAACAAAAAAAATTTGGGTTCCAAATTTAAACGTAGCAACTGTACCCAATCAGATAATCTGTGCAAGGTCGACTGTGATTGGCTGATAAAAAAGACCATAGAGAATATAAACTACATGAGAAAAAAGACGAAGAAGGAGTTTAAAATTCAAAGTTCGATTTTCATTTTGTGAAAATTATTTTGTAGCAACTCATACAAAAATTGTAAATTAAGTGGATTAATTAATGAAAAACGAAAGGTAAGCCATTGTAAAATGTTAATTTAACCGTAAATTGATAAATTGAAGCAAAACATAACTATGTCATACCATGTTCTAATACAAAGTATGTCGTAGTATTATTTGCATATTTGTACAATAATTTACAACTTAAACTATATTAATATGAAAAAGATAGATTATTATTTCATAGAAAATATTATAATGTAGTTAATGTATGCAGTTAATTTGGAAAATGTTAAAATGTGTACTTATATTGTTTTATTGTAATAATACATAAGGTTGATAAGTATACTTAATAATTTATTTTAACTGTATGGAAATGTAGTAAATGAAAAATGTTTCATTAATTTCAGATTTTTAAGTCCCTATACTAGTTTGCAACATTTTAGTCTGAAAGCAATAGCTGTTAAGGAGATTTTAGGAGGAGAAGGAAGGTATGGGGTTATGAGTGGTACAGCCACCAAGGAAAAATCCTCTGATCAAGACGTGAGGTGGTATGCAGCTGGCCTGAGCCCACGCGATAAATTTCAGCTGTCGTATACAGGGTGTAACAAAACAAAATAATGATACTTAAGTGTGTATGTATAAAGGTGCGCGTCCACTGGATCGGAATCGGAGCGTAGGTACGCAGCGGACGGATTTGTTGCTTTGTATTTATGGTATTGACTACTGTGAACTGCACTAGAAGTACTGGAACGTCATTCTGCGCCTGACATGACTACGCGACGCGCCGTCCGCACCGTACGTCCTGATTCCGACCTGGTGGACGCGCAGCTTTAATCCCCTCCCTATATAGCGTTTACTGTATAAGCCAATCAAGTAGTTAGTAGAGTAGCATAGACAGCTATTCTATTATATTTATAAATAAAATAACTGTACTATAATATTATTAATAGAAATCAACAAAAGCTTGTGGATTAAATCTGTTTTATTGTTTAATTTACCTTATTTATTTAGCTATGTACAATAAATGTTATTGAAATAAAACATTTATTTGAGCTCATTTCTTTTTTATTTTATTTTTTTAAATTTTTGGTATGTTTAGAGTGAAAGGTTTTGCACTTAAAAATTTCTCGTTTAGTTTCAAATTAAAAAAAATAACGGATGTTTATTTTTTTTCTTCTAAGTCCGACCTCTTGTTACGTAGTATACAGTTTACATCCTCTTTGTTTCCAAACTTCTTTTAATTTTTATTGTTGGTCTGTTTTTTATTATTTTTTCCCAAATTGTGTTATTTGGGTCTTTGATGTTCATTATTGGTAAAATAATAGCCATGAAATTTCCGTTAACTTGCACAAGTGTGAAGTGCATGTAAGATGTTGTCAAAACCAAAATGTATAATTCCTGTGACATTTGGTGTGAATATCGGTAAATAGGGCTATTTTTTCCGTGAGTTTTAACTAAAACATCGTTGTAATATGATTGTAATAACTTTGTTATCCTAGTCATTGGAATATTATTGCGTCTTTTTCAAATTGAAATGTATCAAGTTTTACATTCTTTTGCCCAGTTTTGAAGCAATTATTGATGGTAGTATTCCCTGGTATTACCGATAAATGTCTAGAGTCTAGACCATAAACTTATAATGCTAAGTATATTATAAGTTTATGGTCTAGACTCTAGACCCATACGCCATCTAGTTACTTAAATGGAAACTGTTTGACAAGCAAAGATTCAAAGTTATGAAAATCCCTCATTTGGTCGTATCGTAGTCCACAATTTTTTTTTTACGTGGTAACTACCTACCGATTTCCTAACTTTAGGGAGGGGTCAGGGGGGGGGGTCTACCCCCTCCCCCTCTCTCCTCCCTCCCGCCCCCTCCCTATAATGCGTAATTCAAATTTCATATATTCACATATATAGAATAGAATAGAATAGAATATACTTTATTGCGTTCAAAAAGTACAACAAATAATTAAATATACATTCACCAGGACACATGAACACAAAGGCGGCTTTATTGCTATTGAGCAATTTCTACCAAGATATATACTTAGGTATTTAGCCGTAAGTTTTGTAAATAAATTACTGACTTCTAAACCTACAGACGAGTATCATTTATCTCCTGTACCAAACTCTTACAAGATATTACAACAAACCATGATACACAAATCTGCTAAAAGCTTTCCTTTTAATTAATTATTATTGTTCTAATACACTTTGAGCAATGTTTAGATTTTTATATTTATAAAATATGTACTAAAGCCTATACTCTGTAGGTCCGCTATCCCCAACCTGCCGCATGCGGCCCGCCGGCACTCTATTTGTGGCCCGCGCATAAACGTGTGATGCTAAAGACCAACAAAGAGTGCGAGAGAGAAGAAAATCCTTTATGGAATTATAACAAGATGAAAAGAGAGAGGCAGTCTAATGAAAACTTTAACCACTTTCATTTGACAGGTCGTCCACAAGTCGTCACCCGTTTTTATGCCCTTTCGCTTTCGGTATTTGCAATTTATTGTTTTAATCCTTTATTATTTTCGACAAATACTATTACATAAATAACAATGGTAACTTGTTCTGTGAGTGATTGCAGTGTAAATCATAGGAGTAATCCTGAAAAATATACATTTCACAGGTAATTAATCTTCATGTCTTAATTGCTACGATGTGTTTATTTTCGCTATATTCTGTCTTTAGTTCTCTATTTCAAATAAAATATTGTTAACCCTCCCCTTTACTTTCATATTTTGCATAACTAAAGGTAGAATTACACAATTTTTATCAAAATTGACGTTCACATATACGCTTGCGCTTGAATCAAATCTATCGATATGCCTATCGGTATTTAACAAGAACATAAAACTAATCTAAAAATGTAATGGGGGTGTAAGGGTATTTATTTATTTATTTAACATTTATTGTACACAAGAAACTTATTCTAAGACAATTGACATGGAAAGACGACACAAGGGAACTGCTTATTTCTACAGAAATTTCTTACAGCAGCCCTACCCGGCCCAGCCCCTAAGAAAATGGACAGAGCGTGCACAATCACAAAAAAAGTCTTAGATCTACATACTAAAAATAATGAAAAATAATAGCAGTATTAAAACCAGAATAAATAATTTATAATACCATACTAATTGAAATAAATACAAAATAATTCGCCTATAATACATAAATACTATATGTATATTTAATAACGGTATTTATATGGATTCTTGAAGATAGTGCTCTTTTAATCTTTTTTTGAATAAACTGATAGTGGGGCTATCGCGAACAGCATGAGGAAGTGAGTTCCACAATCTAACTGCATGAACAGTGAATGAGTAAGAATAAAAGTTGGAACGATGTGGTGGGAGGGAAAGGTTCATTCTAACACTGGTTCTACATGGGATATGGAGGGGTCGGGAAAAGTTGAACCGATCGACAAGGTAGGAGGGAAATAGAGGATTATACAGGACATTATACAGTAAGCTTATGATATGGGAGTTGCGACGGAGGCGGATGGGAAGCCACTTGAGTTTTAATCTATGTTCAGAAATGTGATCGAACTTTTTTAGGCCAAAAATAAAACGGATACAGAGATTCTGCAGGCGTTCTAATTTTGTCAATTGATCCTCATTCAGGTCTAAGTAGCAGGAATCGGCATAGTCGAGGATAGGGAGAATGAGGGTTTGGACAAGGAGAATTTTGGTGGGAATAGGCAAGAAATTTTGGAGGCTCCTCATCATGTGCAACGAGTGGTGTACCTTTCTGCTGACTTCATTAACCTGAGGTTTCCAACTAAGATTACTGTCCAAGATGATCCCTAAATTTTTAGCTGATCAGTAAAGCCAATAACAGTACCATCATATATGACTGGAGGTACATTGCGTAAGTATTGAGTCATGTTTTGCTGCCAATTATGATGGCCTGCGATTTTTTCGGATTCACAAGCTAACCGAAAGATCTGGCCCAGGCGGCAATTTTTTGTAGGTCGGTATTAATGCCAGTAATCGCAGAATTGATATCTTCGATGGTACAATGCCGATAAATTTGCAGGTCGTCTGCGTATAAATGAAAATTTGATGTGATTATTGTGACGATAACATTAATAAAAATGGAGAATAAGAGGGGAGAGAGAACGCCACCCTGAGGAACACCCGCTTCAATATCGCACCAATCTAAGGTGGCCTCATCTGAGCGGACACGTTGCGAGCGTCCTCGAAGGTAGGAGTCAAACCAGTCCACCACTGAGGGAGATATGTTAAGGGAACGAAGGATGGAATGGATGATATCAAAGTCAACAGAGTTAAAAGCGCTGCTAAAATCGAGGAGAACTAAGATTGATATATCTTAGTTCTCCTCGACTATAAATTAAATTAAATTAAATTATTTTTTGACATACCTAATTTAAAGTAAAAAAGTCTTGACAGTAACAATTGTAACTCGTATTCGACAAAATAACTATTACGGTGACAATATTCACACACCTATGTAATGGTATGATGTGCATGTACCAATGATAAACTATAAACCATCTCTGTAAAACCACATCAAGTGAATAAATGATTATTATTATTATTATTATTATTATTACATTTGTTTTTTAATAGCTAGTCGGAGACCATCTGTGACTTTTAGCAGCGCTGTGACAGTACTGTGACCTGGGCGGAAACCGGATTGGAATGGAGAAAGTAACTTATTAGAGAATATGAATTGGGAAAGCTGTTTATGGACAATGTGTTCAAGGATTTTAGAGAGATAGGTAGTATGGATATTGGCCTGAAATCAGAAACGGAAGATGGAGTTGGTGTTTTTGGAAGTGGAATAATATTACCACGTTTCCATGCTGAAAGGAAAGAACTCGTTGTCAAGGAGTAGTTAAGAATATGTGTAAGAATTGGCAAGAGTTCGGGAAGGGTAAGTGATATCATGCGAGGGCTTAGGTTATCATCGCCTGCTGCACTAGATGTTATAGCCATGATGTGTTTACGTACTTCATCATCAGAGACAGGCATGGATGAAAATGGAGTACAGGAAGGGAGAGGAAGTGAGCAAAGATGGGATATGGTATGGGATTTAGTGTTCTGGTCGACAACTACTGGTGGGACAAAGAAATGAGTATCTATCCGTATTATTGAAGCTGGCGTATGATTTGCCAAAACCGAGTGTCGAAAGAAATCTCCATAATTGAGAAGGGTTGCTTTGTTCGATGGATGAGTGTATGTGACGTCTCTTAGCCTCCCTACACATACGACTGCAACGATTTCGTAGATATTTATATTTTAACAGGTTCTCATTAGTCGGCCGTTTTTTGTACCTATACATGGCACGGTTACGTTTGGCCATCATAGCAACGATATCTTGCGTTAACTAGGGTGCCGGTGCATGTTTTACTCTTACCTTTTTTAGAGGAGCGTGTTTGTCAAAAATCCTGGTTATAATTTCAGTTAAAATTGTCATTTTTTGGTCAATGTCCGAAGCCGAGTAGATTGGAGACCAGTCAGCGTTGGACTCATCATGTTTAAAAGCCTTCAAATCAATTGCCTTTATACTTCGTAACAGAAGAAACTTGGGTTTACGTCGAGGTGGTTTGACTTTCAGGGAGAGGAAAATTAGGTCGTGATATGAAAGGTTGGAAGGAAATTGACCGTGGATTTTTATGAGGTCAGGAGAAGACGTAACAAGGAGATCTAGTAAGGGTCGCTGATAGAGGAAGTATGCAAAGGTTAAATGACGTTAACAGCGCTCGCAGTTTAAGAGCACGTGAGTCGGATCTTAAAAGACGTGTATTGAAGTCCCCTGCAAGTAATGTGTGGTCATAATTTAGGCTATGCGTGGCTAAAAGAGAATCTAATGTGTCAAAATAGTCGACGCGTAATGATGGGCTATAGAGCACACATAGCAGGACTCTTTTATGGTGCAGGGTGACTTCAATGCATAGGTATTCAGTCGCGGCGGAGCAGCTGTTTGATGATGCTACGATAAGTTTGCAGTCTATGTCGCCACGCAGGTAAATAGCAACACCACCACCGCCCTTTCCAACACGATCGTTGCGGATGAGTTTATAACCCGGGAGAGCATAAGCTGTGGACAAAAGAGAAGGCTTAAGCCAAGACTCGAATACTAAAATGGCATCAACGTGCGAATTTGTACCGAACATATACGGTTTGATTCAAACCTTACGTGTTTGATGCAACCGTTTGATGTCAGTTTGAACGGTTTGTCAAACGACACTGGGCAGTTTAGTTCAATACGCACTGTCGAGTATACGTCTTGTAACGAATAAATATATAGCATTTTTTAAAAGATAAAACCGACCTAAAAATGGTACGAAATTGAGAATTAAAATTCCCTATCTCAAAAACTACTAAACCTATTTTGATGAAACTTGCAGAAGTCTCCCAAGTTAAACAATACCTAGTACAACAAAAAATATTTAAATCGGACTTGTAGTTCCGGATATATTATGTGAACACAAACATTAATACATACATACATACACTTTTGAAATTTTGCATATTTGTTCAGATGCGGATATAGACTAACATATATGAAAACTGGGCAATTCTGGAAATATTACATAAGTACATATGTGACGTTATCAGCGTGAAGGGACCTTATTGTCGGTATTGAGTTATTAGCATCCCCATAATCTACATTTAATAAGCTATCGAACCATGTAAATAACATGCATGTAGGCCTGGCAAATATTTTTTAAAAAAATGTTGAAACTCGAAAGTCGTAAAAGGTGATATTGAGAAAATCGCATTCAAACTTCGAAACCCAAAAAAAGTATGTTATTGTGGGAAGTTACATAGATATTACGTTTTTTGAGAAGTACATTATATGGTCTTTTAGAATTTAACTTCAATTATATAATTTTATAACTCTATTCCTGTTATTTACCACGCCAAAGTGCATGATGTAATGAAAATGCCCAAGATGGTTTTTACTAAATATTTCACTTATACTATGTTTTCTATTGGATTTTATAAAAGAATAATATAAAACGGATCAGTTTTTATTAAATAGAGACGTCTTCGATATTAAACAACATTGTTTATTGCATTAAAAAATTTTTTGAACAAATAAACATTATGCTTCTACTAATCTTATTAATCAGTCAAAATCAACAAAAATATATATTTACCACAGTTAAACGTAGTCAAATGAGATCAAATATATAAACTTCTATTTAAAAAGTAACTTTTTTCTGTCTTAAAATTCAAGGTAAAGTTTAGTAAAAAGCTGTACAAACACTTAACACTTTTCAAAAGGGACCTTATTGTCGGTGATTAAAAGTTTAGTAATATCACATAAAAATAAATATACATTTTTATTAACATTGAAGTTCTTATTTCTTAAATAACTTTAATTATCCTTTAGTAACAAGACGTGTATCAAAAACATGTAATTTCTCATAGTTACCATAGAAGTATTCATAAATATTAAAAGGGACCTTATGTCGGTCGTTACATTTTTAGTAATAAAGTTAAAAGAAGATACCATAAATACTATTAATTTCGTAGTTGTAACATTTTTTTTTATTTTTTTATTTAAATATTTATTTAATTATATTTTTCATTATTTAATTATATTTCTGAGATTTATTTATAAAAATAAAGGAACCTCAGACTTGGTACGACTTTGTCTAGATTTCATTACTTTTTAATAGGGTTCTGTAGTCAACAAGGAACCCTTATTAGAGATAAACAATCAGCTCCATCGAGATTCGAGACTTGGCTAGTTTTTTTACAGAATGTTTTTGGTGGGATTTCACTTCTTTTTTTTAAGCTGAGCCGTAAGTAGTGGGTTTCATCATATCGCTCGTGTAGGATTGCGCGCTCGTGTAAACGTCACCATTAGCATCACACGTGTTACATACGCTTCCGTGGTCTAGTGGTTTAGTGCGTGGATCTTGACTCGGAGGTCGTAAGTTCGATCCCGAGTTGGAAATGTATTATTTCCAAGTTTGGTTAGGACAATGCAGGTTGATCACCTATGATCAGGATTAATTTGAAATTAAAATTTAAGGGGGGGGCTCCCATACAAAAAACCTAATTTCGAGTCCGACTCGCACGTGGCTAATTTTTATGGTTTTCCCTATAAATGTCCATTAAACCCTAAACTGTGCTAAATTTCAGCTCTCTGAGTCTATGGGAAGTATTTCTTATTTCTGTGGAAGTACTAGTTCTATTTTAATGATCTTGAGTGAGTGAGTGAGTGTCATACATGAGAAACTTAGCTTTAGCTTAAATCGGAACTTAATGACCTCTAAAGGTTCTCAAATAGGGGCCTAAAATGTGGTGAAATGGTTCCTGTAAATGATGGTACTGCAGTGTTTGCTTCGCGCTCTACTTGGCGGGGGCACTGCCGTGCCCCCAAATATTCTAATCAATGTTACCGATTTTCAGCTTGGTGCAAATTACTAGTAGTATAACAGTAGATACCGTGCCAAAAGAAAGCCGCAATCAACTCTCGACTGCAGCACCGACAATAAGGTCCCTTTTTCACTAAACTTTAAGTTAAATTTTAACCTATAAAAAATCGTTTTTAAAACCTGTGTCTTTCTCATATCAAAATTTAGAGTCTGTTTATTAACATGGAGCAAAAAAAGAAAAAACGATTTTTTTCGACACTTTACTTTAAATGCGATTATCTCTGAAACTAAAACTCTCCATAAGGTCCCTTTTCCCAGATAACGTCACATATTAATAATAATATGTAATAATAAACATACGCGTCGAATTGATAACCTCCTCTTTTTTAGTCGGTTAAAATAATGTACCCCAAAGAATGGTACAAAGTTTGTTCAAACGTATCGGAACACGATCAAACAGCGCGTCAAACACAACAAAAATATGAAACTTCATCAAACGAGCTTCAAACACGTAAATGTTTCACAAACCGTTCAAACTAGCTTTGTAAACGATCAAAATGGTTTGAGTCAAACCAAAATTTACGTGTTTGAGTCAAACCGTTTGATCGTCTCGGGGGCCCTTTTGATCGTCTCGGGGGCCCTTTTGATCGTCTCGGGGGCCCTTTATTTAGCAAATTGGCAACACTTTCCAAGTGGCGACCTCTACACCGACGCTTGCTAAACGCCGCGCCGGTTGAAGCGCTCCCCAAGCCCGCCATAATTCTCTTTTTGCCAGTTCCGGTATCGGTGTAAACAATTTCTGTAAGTTGAAATAATTTAAATTAATAGATTTATAGAAATAAATCGTTAAATTGAGTAAAATAAATGTGTATATGTAAAACGTGCATTCGTAATGTAATTGGAAGTGTTTTCTCTAGTACGTGTAAATTATCTAATGGCAGACTCCATTAACTTCGTACGGTACTTGAAACATGTAGTACAGAAAACGCGAACAGTTCGTTCTAATAAAAATAATTAATCGTATTAATCATAGTGATGCTGTTATAACTATAGTTCGAACACTCATTGTGTTGTATGCGAAGCTAGGTAATTTGCATTTCGCGATCGGTAACAACAAGCTAAAGGCCAAGGCGTCGTTTCGGTTATTGACTTTTTTTGTTTACTTGTAACCTTTTCCTTTGTTACCACGGCATTACTGTGTCTGCATTACAACTTATAATTTGTTAAAAACGTTATTTCTTTTCAGTGGGAATATTTCGTCAGATATTATTCAAATTATCTAGAATGTCAGACGATGGATCAACAGTGGTCGAGAAGAAGGGACGCGGCAGGCCTAAAGCTAATGGAACGCAAGCGGTTGGTTCAAACTTTAATTGTTTTTATAAACAATTTACCCTGAGTATATTTAGTGTACTAATATTTTTATTTTTAATAGGAAGCTAAAGCAGACACAAAGAAAAGAGGCAGATCTGCAGCAGCTCCTGCCAAACCCAAGGAATCTAAAAATTCATCAGACGATGAGCAGGCGCCAGTAGTCAAGAGGGGGAGAGGTAGACCAAAAGGAACCAAGAAGAAGGCCGTAGCTCCTAAGGCAAAAGTAAATATTGATTATTAATAATTTCTAATACTTTTACTCTTTTCTGTACCATAATATTCGTCTACAAACTCTTAAAATCCTAATATTCACTGTAGAACTTTTTGATGAAAAATTTAATGATTGAATAATTTACAGAGCGGTGAAGGCAGAGGTCGTGGCAGACCTCGTAAAGATGCAGCCCCACCTAAGAAAGACGCCGGCTCCACCGAGGAGGAGCAGGAGGAGGACGAGGATGAGGAGGAGGGTTCCGAAGACCAGTGAACACGCACCGTCTCACTGCTAGTGTTATTTGTGGGACACGGTAATTCCTATGTGCCTCATATGAGCAGAGCACTATGTACATATAGTGAAAACAATTTATAACTACTTTGTCTTATCACTTTCAGGATACTGTAATAAAATGTTTATTTCATCATGTTAAAGTAATTGGAACATTCACCATTGGCTTGGATTGCTATAATGAGCACAATTTATGAGCCTCTTGAATGTCATTGTCTGTTTTCACTGTTTACATCCATCAGATTGCAGCTCTGAGCCATCAGGAATTATCGTCGCACCACAAGTCCTATTCGAGATTGTTCCCAAATTTTAATCATGTGAGAAGAAAAAAATTATTTAAAATTATAAGATTGGTAGTATATTACCGCAAAGTATTAAGTGATTCAGTGCATTTATAAGAAATATTTTCTAATATATCTTACATGGCTAACATTTGGGTTGACACAGCTCCCTAGAAACGTACAACTCTAAGTATACTTTGTAAGATCATTTTTTGTAGATTTATTCTTATTGTAACAAAAGAGCAAGCTGAATATTTCTTACGGTTAATGGAAATATTTACATTGACAACCAGTTTTCCTGTATGTATAGAAGTTCAATCTAAAACATTGTAATTAATTGGCATAAGCAAACTCAGTAGATGAAATGAACTTTACATACGCGTCATGTTCATGTAATGAAGTTTACAGCTTGCGCTTGTAGCTATTTTGTAATCTCTTGGTTTATACTATAAGATGACTAATGATAATTATTCTATTTTGTAGACATATTCATTTGACCTTTTTTTAAGATCAAGTATTATTTTCGATGAATATTTTTTATCCATAGTAAATATGTAGAGGATACTTTATGAATAGGACGAAGTAAATGTGTTCGAATAAAAATACACCGGAGTCAAATGTGAATGTCTATAACATTAACTTCTTTTGACTGTAAACTTTTTTTTTTTTATATTTTTTGATCAGCTGACTGACAGTATTCTTTTGGAATTATGTGGATGTGCGTGAATGTACAATTTTAGATCAGTATGTAATAAATCTATTGAAGAAATGGGTCTTTTATTTTCTATTTGTAGAGGATACTTTTATGAATAGGATGAAGTATGGTCAACTTGGGGACCGGCAAACTTTATTTGAAGTTGCCTTTGAGCTGCCCCTATTTCGTTTGTAATGATTCTAAGTCTAGATTCTAGAACGGGGGTCACCAAATGGCGGACCCCGGACCGCCGGCCCATTGTGTGCGGACCCAGCATTTTCGAAGATGAACTTTGAAATAAATTTCGGTCTCGACATACTGATGGACATCTCTAGGATTTAATGTCTAATAAAATAAAATAGCTTGCACCAATATTTTACTCCAAAATTTCAGAGAGATAATTAGCAAGTAGCAACAAAAACGGACACTTCTCATTGAAAAGGTAAATAAATACTTTTGTAAATTCCGCAATTACCTTTGTTTAAATTTTTTTATGTGCGGACCGCGAAGGTCGTTTCATTTCCTAATATGGACCCCGAGAGAAACTAATTGGTGACCCCTGTTCTAGAAAGATTGTGTTCACTGTAGTGGGCAAAGTAATCTTTTACAAACCTAATACAGACGTTAGATGTCAACACGCATTAATTGTGTGGAAAATATAATTGATATTATTCAAAGAAACATCTTGTAGAATGTAGACGGACTTTCCCAGTCTTTGGGGCAAGCCCATCGACGGGCGATTTTCGACATCGTATGTACCATCGAGGAAATTGATTCCTAGGCAGTTGACAGACCAACGTCATTTGGTCGGATCATGTCAATTCAAAGTTCATTGTTAACTGTCGGCTAGGTTTGACGTAACGCGACCAAATTACGTAGGTCCCCCATCTGCCTAGGAATCAACTTCTCTGATAGTACAAAGAGTGGGTTGCAACTTGCACCAACTAAAGCCCCATACAGGCCATACATACGTAACGATTTATCGTAGCGATAAATCTGTGCAGACCATATCGTGTCACGTGTGTATAAAAAATCGTTGTCGATCTATCAGATAAATCATTGTCGATTACATTTGCACAGTTTTATCGTTGCGTGTGGACGGCGATCGCTCAGTTCGGCAGTACTTCACGGAGCTTGCTAGTGTGCGCACAGGGCTTCATAACGTTATCGAATAACAGAAAAAATATCATTACGTACCGTTATTTTCATAATGGTAGCCAGATAACGTTATTTTTATAACGATATCTAGTAAAATAACGTTATATTTACCGTTATTATTATAACGATATTTTTTCGTTATGGCATAACAAAAAAATAACGTTATAATAATAACGGTAAATATAACGTTATTTTCTGGTATCAGGTATGCGATCGTGCACGGTGCACCAAATCTCACTCATATTTAAAATGTAATAAGCGTTCTCTGTGAAAATACAAAGAAAAAATACACCTTGAAAGCGTGATTACGTTTAGAAAATTTTCCCGCCTGTCATGACTTTCTTGACGGACTATAACGTTATCAAAGAACATATATTTACCGTTATAAATCCTATATAACGTTATAACATTTACCGTTATTAAATACATTTATAACGTTATTTCTAGTATCGGTTTAATTTTCATAACGCTATCTATGCCCTTGAAGCAATAACGTTATGAAAAAATAACGTTATTTGAAGCCCTGTGTGCGCACGTGCACATCGCTTTCACAGAAACATGTCGGAAGACGAACGAGTTGGACACCGCGAACTACTTCAAGATTTTATAGAGAGCTACAGTAACCTAATCTTTTATGAGGACTTATAGCTTCTCTCATAACAGTGTCTTGTTTCTTTATTAGTGGAGAAATTAAAGCCAGCATATTTAAATATAATCCTCTTCATTCATCGATAAGGCCGCTCTCTGCTCTATACCAATATTTACAATAGATAGGCACTTAAAATATTCACAAAATACTCAATTGTATTAATACTTTAAAAATTGATGGTAAAATTAAAATAAACTTAATAGCTAAGTGGCTCTCATACAAAAAACTTATTTTTTTGGTTATTTTTCGCTATAATAATGGTACGGAACACTTCGTGCGCAAGCCTAACTCGCACTTGGCCGATTTTTATCTGTTCCAAATAAGTGCCTCGTTTAAGTTTGGACACAATTTTTGTTCGGAAGTTTCACCCAGAATAGGGGCGCGTGGTGCACCGTACGCGGCACCGTGACACGGTGCGGCGCCATACCATATCACGGTGGCGGCGTCGTGCCGTAACACGGTGACGGCGCCGCGCCGTGTCTGATGGGGACGCAGCCTAAGAGCCGTGGGTTTTTTATGATGCGCGTCCGCACGGCGCCGTACGACGTCGTGCCGTGTTTTTGTGTCCCGGCTCTCACCCTTGATTTACCCGGTGACTATATACCTGCGCAACGTACCTACCCCGTGGAGTCCCTCGGACTCCCGGAAACAAATTGGTAAATTTAATATGAAATAAGAACATTTTTAAAGTCAAATACTTATTAAAGCGGGGAATTGACTACCGGGCCGCCCGCTACGGGCCGCCTGTCACGGGCAGGTCTGTCGCATGTCTGCTCGTCAATTCCTAGGTACGGGCACAGACATGCCCGCCGGCCCGTGCCCGCAGCCTGCCCGCGAGATCGCATTTTTTCCGCGCGGGCACGGGCAAGTCTGTACATGAATGGTCGTAACGGGCGGCCCGTCGTCATTTGCGCCTTGAAGAGCGACTGGAGTGCACTTAAAATATTATTTTAAAACATATTATTGTAAACAATACAAACACTAAACTTAAGAAAAACCAACAGAAACAATTTTGACATATTTCGTTTATTTCCATTTACCGGTCGCATCCTTGTTTGTGGAAAGTTAAAAGCAAGGATTACATGAACACCGATCTACGTAAAGCCGCTTACAGCGAACTTATTGAAAAATCCAAAGAAATCATTTTTTACAAAGAAGGTCGAGTCCATGAGTCCACGACCGAGCTGCAGCTTTCTATCTATTCGACTGACATGCCCGTTATGTGTGTGTTCAATAGGGGCAAGCGGCAGACTTGTGCCAGACCGAGCGGCCCGCGGGCAGCCTGGTAGTGAATTCCCCGCTTATGCGGGTAGCTTAAGCTTAAGCTTAAGCCTGGTAGTGAATTCCCCGCTTAAGCGGGGAATTGACTACCGGGCTGCCCGCGGGCCGCCCGGTCTGGCACAAGCAGGGCCGTCTCTAGCCAATGTGGCGCCCGTGTGCAAACATTACCCAAACTTTACAACAAACAAATTACATTTATCAAAATGAAATGAGTGCAGAGTACAAGTACAGTTTGTCCGACCGCGGGTGAGGACCAGTGCCGCTCTTAGTCTTTTCAGGAGGTGCGAAAATCAAAAGCGGTGCTCTTCTAAATAAAAAAAAATCGGCCAAGTCGGACTCGCGCACGAAGGGTTCCGTGCGATTATAAAGCCAAGATTTATGGCAAAAAAATATGTTATGGGAGCCCCTTAAATGTTTATTTAAGTACAAAATTAAATACAATTAAATCTTTTGTGAATATTTTAAGTGTCTACGTCAGGGGTCACCAATTAGTTTCGCTCGGGGTCCGTTTTAAGACATAAAATGACCTTCGCGGGCCACACATTTTAGTAAAAAAAAAAATTTAAGGTAAACAAAGATAATTACGGAAATTATTTAAAAAGTTATGTATTTATTTAGATACTAACGAGATGAGATAAGAATGAATCTCTCTGAAGTTTGGAGTGAAATATTGGTGCAAGCTATAGATTTTGACGTTAAATCCTGGAGATGTTGAAGTCCTAAGATGAATGAAGATCATTTTCGAACATGCTTGGTCCGCACACAATGGGTCGGCGGTCCGGATGCGGACCGCGGTCCGCCATTTGGTGACCCCTGATCTACGTGTTGCCGTTATTGATATACTTCGGCCATTCTCCGGTTTGGCATTATTTGCCTCATTACCGTAACCATTTTTTTTCTTCGTCGATTTGACTCAGACACATTGAAATATTAAAGAAATGAAAGATACGAACACAATAATAAATGTGGCGTGAAATAGTTAAAGTTTTTTGGATAATGAGACTTAAAAAATTATGGGTACGGTAATTAGACAAATGTAGTGTTTTACGTAACGATACAACAATACAATTGAAAATTTAAAATTGAAAAACTAGCTTAGAGCAACGTAAATAGGCCAAATTATGTAACATAAACATAATATACATAATAAAAATCTAATTTAAACATAATTGAAAAGTAACGATTACGGTAATTAGACAAGTTTGTAACCAAAGCTACGGTAATTAGATACTAATATGCTTTATCGGCAGCACACTAACATTAACGACGTCGGACCGCTGATGGGCCATGGCACACACTAAGGAGAAGCAACCCGTACACTCGTAATGTGCCAAATCCTGATATTTTTGGATGGGCATCCAAAAACAGCAGGTGTTACGGTAATTAGGACTTTTGATCGGACAAGCGATTATTTCATGATAACTATTTATAGACTGGGCCTATTGAGTCGATATTTTGCAATGCGATAACCAATGTTTATAGGCGTTTAAAACCATGAATAAATTAAATAGGTACGTTATAAAAATTACAAGCAAGTTTCGAGATCAAGTTGGCGTGGGGACACGTTACGGTAGTTAGAAAAACATGGTTTTTGAACACGAATTCAATTAATTTAGTCTGAATTACCTAAATTAGAAGCCTGCGTTTAAGTTTGTAGCTAGATACTGATGCAAACTACCGTTTAAAAACATTACATACTTGAATAAGATAATATTACAGAGTATACAAGCCCGGGACACGTAAATTTTGCTCTCCTGAGAATGGCCGACTTTAATGGGCAAAAAAAAATACATTTATTGTATGGGACTGTATCCTTAAATATTTAATTTAATTTGTTTTCAGTATTTTTTTGTTAAAGAGGCAACATAAATACATAATCTGAGAATTTCAACTCTCTAGCATAGAGAATATAATGAATGCCATATCTATGACCTATGATCAGAACAGACTTTGAGGTGGTCTATCTGGTAGGGGTCTGTTTTTGGCCTTCTTCTGTCATCGGCTATGATTGCATCCTGCGAGCGACCCATCTCCGTGGGCTACATTTGGTCTGCTATCCAGACGACACATACATGCTGGCCCACGGAAACATAAGGAGACAATACGCCTGGCGAGAGTGGGAGAGTCTCAGGTTGTGGCGCTTATTTAGTATTAAAAGACGTAGGCCATGTTTTTCTGTGGGCCCTGGAAGCACCGCCCCCGCGAAAGCATTACTACGCATTGCAGAGATGTGGAGGAGAGTGTGCCGATAAGTACTGAAATACAGTAGGTACTCGGGTTCAGTCCTGGATTTTGAATAGATCTCAACCCCTCATTTTCGTCGATTGGTACTAAAACTGAAGAAGATGGCCATGGCCTTGAATCGCCTTCTGAGAAAATCTGTGGTCCAGGGCCCACCTAAAGACGGCTTTGTACAAGGGTCCGGCAGTCCTGTTTGGGCGGAATACATAGGCGCCCGGAATAGGCAGCTGCTCAGAAGCCCGCAGCATGCTTTAGCGCTGCGGGCTGCTATCGAACCGTTAGCTAGCGAAGCGGCGTTGGCGCTGACAGGGTCGCTTCCGCGGAATCTGGAGGCTCGCGTGTTGTCGGAAGGTGTATCAACACCAATCCGAGTATAAAAAGTGAGGAAAGCGGGTGCTACCAGACCTGGCAACCCGATGGCGCCACCATGGATGCGTATAAAAAAAAACCACTAGCTAGATCTCGTTCAAACCAATTTTCGTTGGTAGTTTTTATAGTAATGTACATCATATATTTTTTTTAGAATTATCATGCCCCTACTTTAGAAGTTAGGGGGGGGGGGGGGGACACACATTTTGCCACTTTGGAAGAGTCTCTCTCGCAAACTATTCAGATTAGAAAAAAATGATATTAAAAACCTCAATATGATTTTTGAAGACCTATCCATAGATACCCAACACGCATAGGTTAGACGAAAAAATTTTTTTTTGTTTCATTTGTACCTATGGGGACCCCTAAAATTTTTAATATTTTTTCCATTTTTGTACCAAAATCTTAATGCGGTTCACAGACTACATCTACTTACCAAGTTTCAATAGTATAGCTCTTATAGTTTCGGAGAAAATTGACTGTGACATACGGACGGACAGACAGACAGACAGACAGACAGACAGACAGACAGACAGACAGACAGACAGAGAGACAGACAGACAGACAGACAGACATGACGAATCTATAAGGGTTCCGTTTTTTGTCATTTTGGCTACGGAACCCTAAAAAGGTAAGAAAATAGCTTAAAATATACAATCCGCCATGGAAGAGGTGCACTTTGACTGTCGCTGTAGCAGTAAGTATGACTGATTTGAAGATAAATCTGATATGTTATGAATACTTTTATAAATGGCTATTACCTCATCTAATTCTCATAGTATTTTAAGATAACTTTCTTTATAAACTTTTTAAAATCAAATGAATCGTTAGAAACATCAATTCTGCCCCACATTTTAAACGTCATCAATAATACCGATTTATTGTTATCGTTGGGTGTTAGGGAAGGTAAAATCGGGAGGTGGTAACGCTGAGTTTTTACGTATTCTATGGAAAATCTCATAATATCTGCCATTTCTCGACAGTTCACATTTGAACCTCAGTCGGGCTGCGTACACAGTTTTTTCAAAGGAAGTATTTTTGTGAACACAAATGTAAGTATTACTGTTTCACATAAAACTATGAATGCATCATATGAGTAGTCAAAAGGGCCATGTTTGGGGCTATAATAAAAACCACATTGAGTATTATTTACAGAGATAAGTTTGATTTTCTCAACGCTATGATAGCCTCTACGCTTTCATTTTGGTGCTTCAACGTCACAAACAGCGTAGATTTTTGCCAATTTTCTTTCTCTCGCAAAATTTTTCTGCGTCATATCAGCAAAAATTGGCGGCCTCACCCATACACTAAATTTCATGAAAATCGTTGGAGCCGATTCCGAGATTCCAATTATATACAAGAATTGCTCGTTTAAAGATATAAGATAAGACTAGCTATTTGATCGAGCCTTGCTCGGTATTCGATAAAACATGAATTAAATGACATTTTCCAAAAATGAATCCTAGCTAGATCGATTCATCGCCCCCGAAACCCCCTATATACTAAATTTCATGAAAATCGTTGGAGCCGATTTCGAGATTTCGAGATAAGATATAAGATATAGAAGACCTATGGACAATTAATCAATCAAGAACAGATCAAGAAAAACGAATAGCATATCAGCCACGACACGAATTTCGCGTTATGGACTTTTTATGATTGCCAGAACACGTCGTGGCCGTTTTCATTAGAGCCACGACGCGAAATTCGCGTCGTGGCTGTTTCATTGTGACCACAACGCGTTGTGAGCCATTTTTTCGCTCATTGAGCGATTTCGGTCTTTGAGCGTAACATATATACAACTTACAAGAATTGCTCGTTTAAAGATATAAGATAGGAACTAGCGATTTCTGCTAGTTGGTAGTCTAACAATTTTTGCTGGCAACTCTACCAATTTCCCATTTTTGACATTTGACGACTGACAACCAATGACCAAAGAAACAAGAGAAATAATCAGTAATCTGTGATTGGTTGGCTGTCAAAATTTGGACATTTGACACACGGTCAAACAATCTCTGCCAAAAAAAATTTAAAGTGGCAATAGTCAATACGAAGGATCTTTTGGAGTTTCTTGGATTACGTAAGTAAAAGATTATGACAGCATAGTTTCTTCTTTATGTAACAACAAAATTCTATAATCACTGTCAATAACAGTATAATGCGTTTCATCGAATAGTTCCTTTGCCGTCATGTTGGCATTCCTGTCTGTCATTAATGTAAATGTAAGGTATGGTTGACATCACAGATTAAGGATCCTCATTGGTTGACATGCTCTGCGAGTTTTCATAAGATTTACTGTGATTTCGTGAGAAAATCATGCCGAAAACATTAAAGAGTGGTGAAAGAATTATGGTGCTAAGAGTGAAAGAGTTTTGTGAACGTGAAAGACGTAACTAGGCCCCAATAATTCCATTTAAACTCGGGTTGCCGCCATTACGGCTTAGTGAAATAGGGTTACCAGCGTCAGTTTAATACCCTTAAACATAGTAAAACTTATGAATACTTGCAGAGCGTGTCTACCGCGTGTTTACGTTATTAACAGAGAATGCCAACATGATGGCAAAGGAACTATTTGATGAAACGCACTTCTAGTACCGAAAACTACGTACATGCGAACGAAGACGTGGGTATAAGCTACTAAAATAATATTATCAGGGCGAGCGAAGCGAGCCCTAGTACTTCTCACAACCTGTACCTTTTGTGGTACACTTTACGGACAAACTATCACGCCTATTAATTTGTACTTTGACATAGTATTTACATGTAAATGTGTTATCATCAGTCAGTGAAGGTGTGATGACGCGAGGCCTCACAAAGCTCGGCTTTTAGCTAGTAAATGCGAAAGGTTAATGACTTTGCTTATTACGCCTTCACACATAAAGTACTAAGCGGATTATCACAAAACTTTCATAGGTACACGTTGTCTGGAGTATGGAGGATACCTAGGACATAGGATACCTTTTATCCCGGGAAAAAGAACGGTCCCCGGGGGATAGACGTTAACGTAGGCAGAGCCGTGGGCGAAAGCTGTTAGAATTATGTACAATTTTCTTTAAGTGCATTTTGTGATAACATATTATCTCCCCTAATTTAAGGTAGCACGGTAAGGGTAATGTGGCAACATTAATTTGCATTAGTGCCAACATGACGGCAAAGGAACTATTTGATGAAATGCACTATACGTAGATAGAGTAAAAGTATAGATTACTGGATATTTCCTTTTCACTCACACAAAGAAAGAGATAGTTAATTACGTATTGCTTGTGGAGAAAAGAGATAAAATAAATATTGTCTGTCCCTCACCGCGTGGCCATTTTTTCCTTGTGATGCTCCTACGGAAGCATAACAAAGTTTGACGTTTCGTACACAAACAGCTGTGATTTACGAATTTTTTTTGATTTATCTAAATAATGTAACGTAGAAGTAGTGGTTTGTGTTTTTCATAAAAGATGTGTATGTGTACTATATTAAAATTATGTTGCGATGTAGTGTTATGGGCTGTAAAAGCAATACTTTAAGGAAAATTGAGGGAATATCTTTTCACACGTAAGTTTTCAAAAATTTCGTTTTATTTTATTAGCATCACAGTTTTTATAAATTAATTTTCTTTAATTTCGGTTTTATATTTTTAAAGTACTATTCCAATACAATTATCATGTATCCAATTTTTTCCAGATTTCCTAATGACCCTGAAATCCTTAAATTATATCCTTAAATTTTAGTAAAATATATGTTTAATGTGAACAATATTAATAATTAAAGAAAATTAATTTATAAAAACTGTGATGCTAATAAAATAAAACGAAATTTTTGAAAACTTACGTGTGAAAAGATATTCCCTCAATTTTCCTTAAAGTATTGCTTTTACAGCCCATAACACTACATCCCATCATAAATTTAATATAGTACACATACACATCTTTTATGAAAAACACAAACCACTACTTCTACGTTACATTAATTAGATAAATCAAACAAAATTCGTAAATCACAGCTGTTTGTGTACGAAACATCAAACTTTGTTATGCTTCCGTAGGAGCATCACATGGAAAAAATGGCCACGCAGTGAGGGACAGACAATATTTATTTTATCTCTTTTCTCCACAAGCAATACGTAATTAACTATCTCTTTCTTTGTGTGAGTGAAAAGGAAATATCCAGCAATCTATACTTTTACTCTATCTACGTATAGTGCATTTCATCAAATAGTTCCTTTGCCGTCATGTTGGCACTAATGCAAATTAATGTTGCCACATTACCCTTACCGTGCTACCTTAGATTAGGGGAGATAATATGTTATCACAAAATGCACTTAAAGAAAATTGTACATAATTCTAACAGCTTTCGCCCGCGGCTCTGCCTACGTTAACGTCTATCCCCCGGGGACCGTTCTTTTTCCCGGGATAAAAGGTATCCTATTTCCTAGGTATCCTCCATACTCCAGACAACGTGTACCTATGAAAGTTTTGTGATAATCCGCTTAGTACTTTATGTGTGAAGGCGTAATAAGCAAAGTCATTAACCTTTCGCATTTACTAGCTAAAAGCCGAGCTTTGTGAGGCCTCGCGTCATCACACCTTCACTGACTGATGATAACACATTTACATGTAAATACTATGTCAAGGCACAAATTAATAGGCGTGATATTTTGTCCGTAAAGTGTACCACAAAAGGTACAGGTTGTGAGAAGTACTAGGGCTCGCTTCGCTCGCCCTGATAATATTATTTTACTAGCTTTTACCCACGTCTTCGTTCGCATGTACGTAGTTTTCGGTACTAGAAGTGCGTTTCATCAAATAGTTCCTTTGATATCATGTTGGCATTCTCTGTTAATAACGTAAACACGCGGTAGACACGCTCTGCAAGTATTCATAAGTTTTACTATGTTTAAGGGTATTAAACTGACGCTGGTAACCCTATTTCACTAAGCCGTAATGGCGGCAACCCGAGTTTAAATGGAATTATTGGGGCCTAGTTACGTCTTTCACGTTCACAAAACTCTTTCACTCTTAGCACCATAATTCTTTCACCACTCTTTAATGTTTTCGGCATGATTTTCTCACGAAATCACAGTAAATCTTATGAAAACTCGCAGAGCATGTCAACCAATGAGGATCCTTAATCTGTGATGTCAACCATACCTTACATTTACATTAATGACAGACAGGAATGCCAACATGACGGCAAAGGAACTATTCGATGAAACGCATTATACTGTTATTGACAGTGATTATAGAATTTTGTTGTTACATAAATAAGAAACTATGCTGTCATAATCTTTTACTTACGTAATCCAAGAAACTCCAAAAGATCCTTCGTATTGACTATTGCCACTTTAAATTTTTTTTGGCAGAGATTGTTTGACCGTGTGTCAAATGTCCAAATTTTGACAGCCAACCAATCACAGATTACTGATTATTTCTCTTGTTTCTTTGGTCATTGGTTGTCAGTCGTCAAATGTCAAAAATGGGAAATTGGTAGAGTTGCCAGCAAAAATTGTTAGACTACCAACTAGCAGAAATCGCTAGTTCCTATCTTATATCTTTAAACGAGCAATTCTTGTAAGTTGTATATATGTTACGCTCAAAGACCGAAATCGCTCAATGAGCGAAAAAATGGCTCACAACGCGTTGTGGTCACAATGAAACAGCCACGACGCGAATTTCGCGTCGTGGCTCTAATGAAAACGGCCACGACGTGTTCTGGCAATCATAAAAAGTCCATAACGCGAAATTCGTGTCGTGGCTGATATGCTATTCGTTTTTCTTGATTGAATTAATCATCCATAGGTATGGAAGATTATATTTGAATTACCACGCGTACTACAAAATATTTTTTCTTTTACAAAATCACTGCATATCAAGTTTTTCATTATTATTTGTAAAATATCCATAGTTCCATAATATCCGTACTAATATTATTACTGTCTGTCTGTCTGGTGCAACGTGCTATTGTTTGTTACTGTTTTTTTAATATAAGGTAATCTGATCTTAATAAATAATAAGTATATAGTTTTATTTTTATTTATATACTAGCTGTCCCGGCAAACGTTGCTTTGCCATCATATAAAGTATTTCGCCCATATTATTTTATTGAAATGGCTAAATAAGTATGTCACCATGGCAACGTCGATCGCTATCTAGTCGCACAAACGATGGTCGCCGTCAGTCTCAGGTTGTAATAATTTACTATTACCTATTTAACAAAATATGCACTTATCAATATATTATAAAGTACCCAGTAGCCGATTCTCAGACCTACTGAATATGCATATAAAATTTGGTAAAAATCAGTAAAGCCGTTTCGGAGGAGTTCGTGGACTAATATTGTGACACGAGAATTTTATATATAAGATAATTTAAATATAATACTACTAGTTGATGCCCGCAACTATGTTGCGCCAGACAGACAGACAGTAATAATAATAGTACGGAAAGTATTGAAGTATGGATATTTTATAAATAATAATGATAAACACGTTATGCAGTGATTTAGTAAAAGAAAAAATATTTTGTACCTAGTACACGTGGTAATTCAAATATAATCTATGGAAGATTATATAATAAGATATATAAAGATTATATAATAAGATATAAGATATAGAAGACCTATGGACAATTAATCAATCAAGAACAGATCAAGAAAAACGAATAGCATATCAGCCACAACACGAATTTCGCGTTATGGACTTTTTGCGATTGCCAGAACGCGCCGTGGCCGTTTTCATTAGAGCCACGACGCGAATTTCGCGTCGTGGCTGTTTCACCGTGACCACAACGCGTTGTGAGACTTTTTTCGCTCATTGAGCGATTTCGGTCTTTGAGCGTAACATATATATATATATATATATATAAATATAATTATTATAATTGGAATCTCGAAATCGGCTCCAACGATTTTCATGAAATTTAGTATATAGGGGGTTTCGGGGGCGATGAATCGATCTAGCTAGGATTCATTTTTGGAAAATGTCATTTAATTCATGTTTTATCGAATACCGAGCAAGGCTCGATCAAATAGCTAGTCTTATCTTATATCTTTAAACGAGCAATTCTTGTATATAATTGGAATCTCGGAATCGGCTCCAACGATTTTCATGAAATTTAGTATATGGGTGAGGCCGCCAATTTTTGCTGATATGACGCAGAAAAATTTTGCGAGAGAAAGAAAATTGGCAAATATCTACGCTGTTTGTGACGTTGAAGCACCAAAATTGTAGCGAATTTATTCCCCTAAGATATCATAGCGTTGAGAAATATGACGTTGGAGCATCAAAATGAAAGCGTAGAGGCTATCATAGCGTTGAGAAAATCAAACTTATCTCTGTAAATAATACACAATGTGGTTTTTATTATAGCCCCAAACATGGCCCTTTTGACTACTCATATGATGCATTCATAGTTTTATGTGAAACAGTAATACTTACATTTGTGTTCACAAAAATACTTCCTTTGAAAAAACTGTGTACGCAGCCCGACTGAGGTTCAAATGTGAACTGTCGAGAAATGGCAGATATTATGAGATTTTCCATAGAATACGTATAAACTCAGCGTTACCACCTCCCGATTTTACCTTCCCTAACACCCAACGATAACAATAAGTCGGTATTATTGATGACGTTTAAAATGTGGGGCAGAATTGATGTTTCTAACGATTCATTTGATTTTAAAAAGTTTATAAAGAAAGTTATCTTAAAATACTATAAGAATTAGATGAGGATGCCAATGAGATAGCCATTTATAAAAGTACTCATAACATATCAGATTTATCTTCAAATCAGTCATACTTACTGCTACAGCGACAGTCAAAGTGCACCTCTTCCATGGCGGATTGTATATTTTAAGCTATTTTCTTACCTTTTTAGGGTTCCGTAGCCAAAATGACAAAAAACGGAACCATTATAGATTCGTCATGTCTGTCTGTCTGTCTGTCTGTCTGTCTGTCTGTCTGTCTGTCTGTCTGTCTGTCCGTCCGTATGTCACAGTCATTTTTCTCCGAAACTATAAGAGCTATACTATTGAAACTTGGTAAGTAGATGTAGTCTTTGAACCGCATTAAGATTTTGGTACAAAAATGGAAAAAATATTAAACATTTTAGGGGTCCCCATAGGTACAAATGAAACAAAAAAAAATTTTTTCGTCTAACCTATGCGTGTAGGGTATCTATGGATAGGTCTTCAAAAATCATATTGAGATTTTTAATATCATTTTTTTCTAATCTGAATAGTTTGCGAGAGAGACTCTTCCAAAGTGGCAAAATGTGTGTCCCCCCCTCTAACTTCTAAAGTAGGGGCATGATAATTTAAAAAAAAATATATGATGTACATTACTATAAAAACTACCAACGAAAATTGGTTTGAACGAGATCTAGCTAGCGGTTTTTTTTTATACGTCATAAATGGTAAACCTTAATTTAACTTTCATTAAATCAACTAAAATATAAAAATAAATCAAAAATCTTTTAATTTTATAGAAATAAACCTTATTGCTGCTGCGGAACCCTTCATGGGCGGGTCCAACTCGCACTTGGCCGGTTTTTTTATGTTTAATTGTAAATATATTTTTAGACTATTATTGGAACTCAAATAATTCTAATGCGTGCTTGAGTAATTTGTTTTCTTCGTTAGAATCAGTTTTCGAGCATATTAAGATAAACACAATACTTTTTAAAATACAAAGGGCGGAGAAAAATAATTGCAAAATCAGCAAAAATTTGCGGCCTCGCCCATATAGGGGGTTTCGGGGACGATAAATCGATCTAGCTGGGAATAATTTTTAGAAAATGTCATTTTATTCGTGTTTTATCGAATACCGAGCAAGGCTCGGTCAAATAGCTAGTTTATGTTAAAATAATAAATATATTATGTAGTATAGGAGGTAGCAACGTTTTCGAGAAAATATTTTAGGTCGGCTGATTTTGTGCTATTTCGTCACTCTTGCTCTTCTGGTTAGAGCCCGGGCGGTCTGGCTGCTGGTAGTGGTTGCGTTCATTAGTGTGCATTTCATTTATCCAGGTAATGCTATTAATATAAAGAGCACCTGATAAAAATAAATGGCAATCTCTCGCCTCTGGCTCTTGTCATGTTTAATGCCAGGCTTTAACAATTATTATTATTCCCTCAAGCCCCGTAAGGCCCATATGGGCCGCGATAGCAAAAGATTTCCAGGAATTGGTGATCGACGGATTATTATTGTCATAATTATTACGTTTGTGTTAAGCACTCCTTGCATGCACTTTGCACTCTGGGCGTACCTAGGTAGGAGCAGCTACAAGATAAAATAAACGTCAATTTTCCTGGAAAGTGGGAATTAATAAATTAAATTCAAAAAAACTTTTGAAAAAAGCTTTTATTTAAATAGTCTAAAAAGAAGAAAATAAATTTCTCCTTAAATTTTTTAACTATCAAGTTATAATTCTCAATATAATATTATACGTGTAGACAAATATCAAATCCCAGTATGTCTACCATTAGCAAAACTTGGCAAATGAGAGAAATATGGTTTTGGCTATTGATAAAGGTATTTCTTGGAATTTTCAGCAAATGGGGATTTGTATGGTCCGAGATCTGTATAAAGGAAAATATAAAAATATAGTTTTAATAAAAGATTACCGGTGTTTGGTGTGTACTGTTGAAATTTATCAAAGTTTTTAAAAAATTAAAACGAAACTATTTTGATTGAAATCATCGATCGATTCTTTATGCCTAAGGGCGCCTCCTTCAATCAGTTCTAGACTGAGATCATCCGGTGAGAAGCATGGCTTGTCCCAATGGCACAGAATAAAATATATTAGTAGTCCAATGGCTAAAAGAGTATAATTGGTAGAAAATAAAAAAAATATCATGGCAACCCTAAGTGTTT
Source organism: Lysandra bellargus (assembly GCA_905333045.1). NCBI lineage: Eukaryota > Metazoa > Arthropoda > Insecta > Lepidoptera > Lycaenidae > Lysandra > Lysandra bellargus. Next base: position 4,360,968 of record HG995344.1, read on the forward strand.
TACGCTTGAGTCTTGACACACGCTTGACGCTTGAGAAGTTGAGAGCAGGTGGACGAAATTCCCGAACAAAAAAAAATTTGGGTTCCAAATTTAAACCTAGCAACTGTACCCAATCAGATAATCTGTGCAAGGTCGACTGTGATTGGCTGATAAAAAAGACCATAGAGAATATAAACTACATGAGAAAAAAGACGAAGTAGGAGTTTAAAATTCAAAGTTCGATTTTCATTTTGTGAAAATTATTTTGTAGCAACTCATACAAAAATTGTAAATTAAGTGGATTAATTAATGAAAAACGAAAGGTAAGCCATTGTAAAATGTAAATGTAACCGTAAATTGATAAATTGAAGCAAAACATAACTATGTCATACCATGTTCTAATACAAAGTATGTCGCAGTATTATTTGCATATTTGTACAATAATTTACAACATAAACTATATTAATATGAAAAAGATAGATTATTATTTCATAGAAAATATTATAATGTATATCAGTATGCAGTTAATTTGGAAAATGTTAAAATGTGTATATTGTTTTATTGTAATAATACATAAGGTTGATAAGTATACTTAATAATTTATGTAAACTGTATGGAAATGTAGTAAATGAAAAATGTTTCATTAATTTCAGATTTTTAGGTCCCTATACTAGTTTGCAACATTTTAGTCTGCAAGCAATAGCTGGAGAAGGAAGGTATGGGATTATGAGTGGTACGGCCACCAAGGAAAAATCCTCTGATCAAGACGTGAGGTGGTATGCAGCTGGCCTGAGCCCACGCGATAGATTTCAGCTGTCGTATACAGGGTGTAACAAAACAAAGAAATGATACTTAAGTGTGTTACATGTATAAAGGTGCGCGTCTACTGGATGGGGATCAGAGCATACTGCGTAGGTATGCAGCGGACGGATTTGTTGCTTTGTATGTATGGTACTGACTACTGTGAACTGCACTAGAAGTACTGGAACGTCATTCTGCGCCTAACAAAATATATATGACGACACGACGCGCAGTCCGCACCGTACGCCCCGATTCTGACCTGGTGGACGCGCAGCTTTAATCCCCTCCCTATATAGAGTTTACTGTGTAAGCCAATCAAGTAGTAGAGTAGCATAGACAGCTATTCTATTATATTTATAAATAAAATACATAAAACTGTACTGTAATATTATAATATTGAGTAATAGAAATCAACAAAAGCTTGTGGATTAAATCTGTTTTATTGTTTAATTTACCTTATTAGCCTATTTATTTAGCTGTGTACAATAATTTTTATTGAAATAAAACATTTATTTGAGCTTATTTATTTTTTATTTTATTTTTTTTTATTTTTGGTATGTTTAGAGTGAAAGGTTTTGCACTTAAAAATTTTAACTTCAGTTTCAAATTAAAAAAATAACGGATGTTTATTTTTTTTCTTCTAAGTCCGACCTCTTGTTACGTAGTATACAGTTTACATCCTCTTTGGTTGAGAGGAAATGCCATTTTACCAGTTGCTACTTTGTTGGGATATCCGAGCTTACGTTTTACTTTACAAACAATTTTTTATCAACTTTTTGGACGAAAATCGTGTTTATACTTATATTCTACAACTGCTTAGACATTTTATATTAAATACAACGAGTTTCAAAACAAATTTATGTGCAATTAAAGTTTCTTCGAAATGATTGTGAAGTGTTGGACTGTTATGTTCTGTGTTAGTGCCTTCAAAAGTTTTACAAGTTGATCAACTAGTTTCTATAGCAATATTGTTCAGTGATAATAATGTTTATATATCAGTTTTTTGATGTGAGAAGGAAAAACATTATCTATTTATAAGGTAAGTCAAAAGTTTTATCAATTTATGCAGTATGTAATAGCCTGGTATTAGTGAAGCATGTATGTAACAGTTTGCCTGTTTGTTTTTGTCTTATTTATGAAGTTTTCTTATTGTAGTATCATTGACAAATAATTTTAAAGACAGTATCAGTTTCATTTCAAAAAATTCATGATAAATAGGTAGCAAGTTATTTCATAATAAAATATGGTAAGTATTAAATTTTTCCTTAACTCTTTTATGAGGCAAGCATTAAAGGCACATAATCCCAAAATTGATGGTCGCTGGTAGGGATTGCAATCCGGCAAACTGGATCCGGTAATCCGGTGGATCCGGCATCATTTTATGGGTACCAGATCCGGTCCCAATATACAGGTGCTAGCAATTTGGAGCAAACTGATATGGTTTTTGCATGAATAACTTACTTTAAATGCATTACCCCTGGTAAATAAGCTTTTTCTCGCTTTTTTATGATTATAATATTTTGCAGACAATATAAGGTTGATTAGTACACTTGTCTTTAAATAGCAGCTTTCAGCTTCTATTTAAACGCGAGTGACAACGAATTATAAAGAGGCCGAAAGGCCATAAGCGGCTGTATTATATATGTTGTTTGCCAGATGACGCTTTGGTGATGACACATGAATGACTTTTAAATTACAAGCAATAAATTGGTCTTTATTGGTAAATATTAACTCACCATTAACTACAGCTAAGTATGGTGGTAGGGAGGGTGCAGGTTCGATCTTGGGTGAAGGCGTGAACTAATAAGACATTTTAGATTTCAAGTACATAATGCGGATGCTCATACAGTGAAGGAAACCCCGCACATGGTTAGTTCCAAAAATTGGTCTGCTCATTTCTCTAGACTAGGCTGACTATATTGCGAAAATGCCACATAGAGACAGTATTTCAGTCCAGACCAACGCCTACAATACTACAAGGCGCAGGTTCAGCCTCATATGGAATACTGATTCACTGTATTAGAACTTAAGGCCAGCCGCCAAAAAATTTTTTAAATATTCCTTTTTTAAACCTAAATCAGAATACTTGTAGCCCCTATAAGAAAAAATTGAGTACCAAGGGACCGTTCATAAAATACATTTGCATACAAGGGTGGAGAGAGGTTTTGCCGAGTGTGACAAGATGTGACAAGGGGGGACGGAGAGTCTACGGCAGTGTGACTTTTGCCGTTCATTCATTACTGTATTCATTCTCGACTTTTTTTTCAAATTTGTAAGTCACCAATTATAGATGTTTCGGAGCATTTACAGAAACCTTGGACTTCTGATAAATAGAAATATTTTTTATTTCTTTCTTATTAAAGATATTTATTAATTTATTTTTATTACAAAATGTTAAAAAAAAACACAAATTTTTTTTTGTGTTTAATTATTATTTTGTAGTAAATTTTTGTGCAGTAATTACTATTTTAAGCTGAAAAATAACTCAAAGTCAAACATGTTAAATATTTTCGTATGAGAAAATGATTTTGGTAAATACGTATTGTATTGAGAATTTCGATGGCAGCTGGCCTCTTAAGCGCGTTTCCCGTCTTTAAAAAAAAGGTGACACTCGACTTGCAATGGCCAATATGACAGTCATATTGGCCATTGACATATCAATATGTCAATCTACTCATATCCTAAGATCCCACCGTAAAATCCCGCATGAATCGTTTTTTTTTTTGATAAAATATATTTTAAAATAATCTTTAGAACGTATGGAATGGATTAATGTTGGGTTGCCTTGTTAAAAGTAGCCCCAAGTACCTCTAATTGAGCGAAATGAAAGCCCGTAATACAAACTTGTGTGTATTCAATGATATTCAAGATATACAGATCTGTTACGTTCATACTATTTTCCGGCTTAAATCTATTCCGAACAATTTTCAAATTCAAAATTGCAAACATTGATAAATTTGACAGAAAAGTGAAACAAAAGATACGATAAACCATTTACATAAAAGAGACAGTTATATTTTTAAACATCGAATCGTATCGCTGTCTCTTTCTTCGCCTGAGCTATGACGAAAATTCGATGTTTAGTAGTGTATGTTTAGTAGTGTAGATGTAGTAACATATCTGCTTTGAGTTTTTTATATAATATATCATTGCGTGTATTCAATAGAAAAGTAAGAACTAAGAAGGAATGACATTGAGGAATGACAGGACACTTCACACTACGCATAAAAATAAAAACGCCTGTTAAATAAATAATAGCAATCTTGCGGGTTCTCGACGTCCTCGAATCCTGCCAGGCATAATAATTGTAGGCCTGAACATATTTTGTCATATACAAAAGTGATGGCAACCCCAGTTTGCGGCTATTGTGCAACTGGCAACCATGGATATTCATGTACAAAATGCATAAAACTTTAATTTTGTATTAAAATTATTTAAAAAATCGATGCTTCAATTTTGATGAAGAACTATATCTGTTTATGGGCTGGCAACCCTAGGTTGCGGCCGGCTTAGAGCTGGCAACCCTAGGTTGCGGCCGGCTTAGAGCTGGCAACCATTTATACCTTATTTTGTTACGTAATTTTCTTTCAAATGATGTAAAATTTATTGAAAAAAAATATACATGCAAATTAATGCATTTATCTCATGAACATTAAACTTAATTAGAGGTACTTGCGGCTACTTTTGACAAGGCAACCCAACATTAATCCATTATATACATTCTAAAGATTATTTTAAAATATATTTGATAAAAAAAAAAAACGATTCATGCAGAATTTTACGGTCGGATCCAATATTATCATGTTATGTCACTTAGGTAACTTAAAGTAACCTAACACTTGATAGGTTCAAAAAAAAAATTCTGTACATCAAAAATGTAATATAAGAATTGATAGCACAATAGTATTGTGGTGTGTAACATACATGCCAGTCGCTGGAGTACCTCAAGGCAGTGTTCTTTTGAAAACTTGTCAATTTTTACACTTTCAATATTTACTTTATTATTTTATTTCTAGTAATATTAATAAGTACAATAATAATAAATTTGTTCCTTTTACGTAGTAATTTTAGACGTATTCATCGTGACACGTGCCATGGTATTGTCGTGAAGGATTGTATTGAATGCTTATAGATACACCCTATTACGCGTTTCGCATCTTAATTGGCTTCATAATACCATGTATACGTTATTTGTACGTAATGTCGTTGGCGCTCAAATAGCTGCCTTGATAGAATGACCATAAGACAAAAAATGGAGTATAGAATTATTTAAGTAGTTGCACATCGATAGGTTCACAAGCATAATGCTTGTAGGTACAGTCGACGACAAACTGGCCACGTTTGGAGAACCAAAACATCATAGCAATAGAGTCGATAGTACACTGCTTGTCAAGGACTGTACAATAATAAACTTATTGAAATATGAAAAATGCGCCCAGCATTAGTATTCCTCAGCTCATTCCGGTCCCACTTGTTATTAAGGGCGTTCCTTGCGGAGATTCCGTAATTTACCGTATTTCAAGCCTTATAAACTCATAATTTGAAAGCTACAAAGTTATAATAAAAATACAGCAATAATCTTCAGTATATCAATATTCCTTTCCCCGTTTTAAATTTTTTATTTTTGTTTATTATACTTATGATATCAGCTTCCAATGTAAAACCAATTTATTAAAATTCAAGCATACATTTAGCATCTCCTTAGGATTTACAAATTACTTTTATTTGAAACTCACGCCAATAGATCGTCAATATCATAAACTACATATTCCCCGTTTTAAATTTTTTTTAGGACAATTTTGAACTAAGATAAGTAAAAAAAATAGGGTTTTGGTGCGATCTCGGCTATGCGGCAAATGTATGGCCAAGGTCGTTTGCTCGGGGGACGGCCTTAATGCAAAGTTTTAACCACAGGTAATTAGGTGTACGACTAGTTACGCGCATTTTATACGACAGCAATCGAAAAGGGGGATAAAGTTTAGTTGCCGGATAGAGAAAGTCAATTTGAAAAATGTTTTACACCACGTCTAAGCGTGCCTTCATTAATGTCCAGGTACTTTTCCCAAAATTAGTTTCGGGAAACGTAGGCACACAACAAGCTATTGTTTACGCGGTGAAATTTAGATTTTTGTCTACTAATAGTTTCATAATGAACAGCTCGAGGTTCAATCGTTCTCTTACACAAAGCAAAAAAATTAGGACTTGATACAGTAATGTTAACCTGTAATAACGTCAAAAGTATGGTAAGTAATCGGCCGTGTGTAGCCTCAGTGAGTCATGTCGGGTCGATGTTTCGCGTCGGTGTTGTATTGTTGTTCGCGATGACTTATCACGGGTCCGCGCGAAAAACAAATCTCAACAAGTTCAAGGGATTTGGTGGTTTGTTTGATGGCGAACTTTTTAACCGTGAAAGTGCGTGTCGGGTCACGCGCAACATAGGGTTCCGTATTCCGTAGTACCGCTAGTTTTTTAAAATGTTTGTATGGTCAATGAATGTACATTTATATCGTGTTTTACATTACTAACAACATCATCGAGCAATTTGAACGGCAATACTATAATATAACAATTATTGTATCCCACCAAAAACATTTCATGTAAAATGTCCTCGACGACCACAAAAGGTTTGCCCTGTAAAAAAGATATCAGATCTAATGTAGAGCCAAGCTTCTGAATCGACGCGGCCTAACTCTATCGATCTTAACTAGAACAAATTCTACATAATATCAGTAAGTATGTATGGCTTCGCTATTTCGCTACCGTCGCACTATGGAAAATGGTAGAACTAGAGCATATCATAAATGGTTTTTAAAAATATCACAATTTGAATGAAATATTTATTGCATTCGATACTCTAATAACCAAATAATCCTAATCAGACATTTTTTTTGTACTAAAACTGCATATTTTTTTTTTTTCATAGGTTGAAGTAAGTTGAAGTAGCGGATGGCTCATTCAAATGTTTGCATACACATAATTCAAATGAATATTGTGAAAAAAGTATTTAGCACATGCATGCGGTTTTATACATTTTTAAAAAGGATATTTTATGTTCTTATTAATGAGCTATTAACTTTTTTTAATATGCTTTTTATTTTTGAGTAAGTACTTAAAAATTGACATACCCTATTTTTCACTTTCTTTTTTTTTCGTCGAAGGTTTTCATATTTACCCACGGCTCCCCACGCGCAACTTTATGTGTTTTTTGATAGCCTTACTATTCATAAATGAGAAATTAAAAAAATCTGCTGCGGAAGTTTGCGGTCCTGGAAGTTATAGGAAAAAAATGTGATAGAAGTCGGAGTAGATAATTCGGTATCTTTTGCGGTTACTGCTGACATACTTTACAAAAACAATATTAACCACAATATTTTGATAGCAATAGCTTATTATCTATTTTGCACTCGTCCTGCGTGAGTAAATATGCATAACATTGACATTAGTACGTATTTAATATCTGAAAAACCAGTATTTAAGGGGAAGCAAATATCTTCAAATTGCACACTTCAGCGTGTATTTCATATTAAGTGACACTTATTTAAATTGGTTATTTCCATTAAAATGTCAACTTTCAACTGTACTAAGGGTGATTTCATCATTCCCTATATCGAGCGTGGCAGAACCTTGGAATCGTTGTCCATAGTTCTACAGCAAACATTAAATGTTTCTGAAAACAACTTGTGTTTTGTAATTGGTGAATAAGCGCTGGGCTAAAGCATCACGGAAAAAGGACCAATTTATTCTGAATAATACAAGCTGGCTGGAGTCAGGATATTCAGTACAGTTTCCGGAGTCTGAAGCACATTCACTGCCATCAACTTCTGGTGAACAAGGAAGACCGTGCATTGCTTATGGAGACTCCTCAGAATCAACAAAGGAAAGGAAAAACACTCTTTTACTAGAAGAATATGGGTTTGAGCACATTTGTAACGCATTTTTGCAAGGACTGCGGGCCTTAGGTGAGGTAGAGGCTCGTCTTGTTGAAGAGCTAAGAAAAAATAGCGAGGATAATAACAATTAGATATAACATTATCAGTAACTAAGACCTAGTTTAAAAAAAAACCAATAATATTATAAGATTTGTCTAATTTGAGATCAATTAGTTTGGTGTGAGGTATAGATAGGTACTATACGATTTTAAAATTTTATGTATTTTATTGTGCTTGTGTGATAAGTAATTATTTAAGTTTTCTTAATTTTACTCATATTAGTACTTATTTATAAAAAATAAACATATAACTACTCGTAATATTACTTTTTTTCTCTTTTCTTTTTTTTTACCTAAAATAAATATGTATACATTGAAAAAAAATACAAAAATTGATTATTTTTAAAATCTTTGTATATCACTGTATACATGTGCCAAATCTCAATACAATACGATGAAAAACCTTGAAGTTACAGATTTTTGATCCGATACGGACCCAAATTTTCCACTGTGCGTCGTCGTAGAGACGAGGCGAATATTTAGTTTCTGATCTGAAGTAAGTAACGAAACAGCCAAGCCATACATACTTACTGATAACATGTAGAATTTGTTGTAGTTAGGATCGATAGAGTTAGGCCGCGTCGATTCAGAAGATTGGCTCTACATTAGATCTGATATCTTTTTTACAGGGCAAACCTTTTGTGGTCGTCGAGGACATTTTACATGAAATGTTTTTGGTGGGATTTCAGTCCTTTTTGTAAGTTGCTACTTGCTTATAGGCTGTCTTTTTAGTCTCTTTAGTTGTTTTTTTTATTTTTTATTAAGAGGTTTTTAGTTAATGTCCATCCCGTGTAAATTTTCATGTCCTTATTCATAAAATTTGTAAAAGTCTCATTTAAACTTCCATTACCCCCTACTAAACCTATTTTACGGCGTATAACCAAATTTCGGCGTATTTCAGATATCAATAAAATATAAAGTATTAGACCTATTCAATTGAGACTTTGTATGTTCAATAAGTCTATTATTGACATTATATCCTGAGAATATAAACTATCTGGCACATCGGAAACCAACTCTATGAGGTTCAACTTCCACTCACCCCCATTTTAGGGGATGAGGGACGAAAATTACAAGTTTATGAATTTTTTTGTTGGTTGTATACCAAATTTCAGCTTTCTAGCACTTCAGGAAGTAGCCAAACATTTTGATGACCATCAGTGTGTCAGTGACGAAATCGGTGTATTTTGGATATCAATAAAATCTAAAGTATAAAAGCTATTCAATTAAGACTTTGTATGCTTAATAAGTCTATTGATGACATAATATCCTGAAAATATGAACTATCTGCTACAACGGAAACCAATTCTATGAATGTTCAAAAAAACGGCGAAACACTTCGAGAAAAGGTATGTAGTGCCCTTGCGCTTGGCTTGGCTCGTCTCAGCGAGTGCACTACCGTGCACCCAGATTCTACAATATCATATTAAAAATAAAGTTGCCGTACAGAGTCAAATAAATTTACAGCTTAAAAATCAAGTATACCATGAAATTAAGATATTTTAAATTCAAATGAACAAAAAATTTTTGACGGCATTATTTTTAATAGTACTTTTGGGTGCTAAAATAATGTTTGGAACCGAAGCCGTACTGTTTCAGATCACCCCCCGGACCACGAAAAAAGAGGGGGTTGTAACCCTCGATTTTTTTCCATTGTCGCATTATTTTTGTACGGCGTTGCGGAATAATTGATTCAAAGCTGTATTTAAACAGTATTAAACTTATGCCGTATAGAATCAAATAACCAATTTTACCATGGAAATTGTCAGAAAATAAAATAAGAATACCGACTTAGTGGCGCATCATTTTTGTACGGCACTGCGGGCTTTCTTATTATTTTTCATGCGTCTATCGATGGTAAAAATGCCGTACAGCAACATATGACCAAAATGTACTCACGTCTCACCCTACTGAATGCACTTTTGAATTCTCACCAGCACTCAGTTGGACAGCTTACAAGTGACGGCATAGTGCTAAATCTTTTTATTTTATGTTCTAATATCGTCCTTTATAGTATATACCTCACCAAGTGGTTCATATGACCTATCCATTTTCGACATGGGCCTGTAGTCTATTACAGATTCTAAAATTGCGGGACATAGCTTTTGTGGCGGTACCCACGAATGCGGGCCACGGGTATAATTAAAACTACTGAATCGATTTTAATCATTTCTTCAGTGAGTGTCATAGGCTATATATTTTATACCCTAGTCGCTAGTTTAAAATTAAAGTCACAGTAAGGAGGAAGTGATTGTTATTCTACTGAATCGAGAAGAGGAATTGAAGAACTGTCAGTAGGTCACAGTGGGGAGCGTCCTGAATTTTTAAGTACGCTATTAAGCTGTGGCTGCCTCAACTTCTGTGCGCTTTTCACTCGTTGATTGCTTCCACTTTCTCACGCCGTTTACACAACATGGGCCTTTCTATGAGCTGCCTCTTGTGACGTTCAGTCAAACTGGGGACCTTATTTCCTTTTATAAACATCCTTGTACATACAATATGAGTCTCATATTCAAAGGATCAAGTGAATTTACGGTCACGGTGGATAAATCGAGTTTTCGATTCCGTTAAAGTTACTTCTGGAATCTGGACTCTGAACTTTACAATAAGTTTCATAATGACCAATTCAAACCTAATATAATAGAACCGATTGTTTTGAAATGTGATTGGCTAGATTATATCTAAATGATAGAAAACGCTGGTATGGCATCTGTGAAAGCAATAAAGTCCCTAAAATTAGTTTATTATTGTTGGTTATGGCACGTGCTAGTAATTTATAGTGTCGGGAACAATGCACTTGAATGAGGGGCTGCGGCAACTGGCGGCGCTGCATCATCGGCCGATTGCGACTAATTCAATTAAGCCTGAAAGTGGAACGAGTTTACAAGGGTACCCATTATAATCCGACGGCTAGGAAAGTGGCAAAAATTACAATTCCCCACCTAATTATGTTTATTTGAACTTTGAAACGGCAGGTGTACTGCAAGGTACGAAATGCGAATGAAACTTTACCTCGAGGCGAGTCACAAGGTAATTCAAACGAGGTTAAAGACCCCATACGACAAAAGTTTGCTGGATTAACATTATGTTATTTTTACATTTGTCCTGCTAATGTTAAATTAGTTAAGGTAATGTTAAAAGGATTAAAAGTATCTACAAAATCTACATTGATTCTTTATGGTACTGCTCGTATTTAATCTGATTCATAGGATTTTCCCATTGCACAATGATTCAGTAATAAATTAACCTAACCAATCTCAATCTACAAATCATACAAAATTGACCCCAAGTCTCGACATGACCTCAAGATATTAAAATATGTGAAACGAATTACGGACGTTAACCTGTCGGTGATTATGTAGTATGTACGTCTCTCGTCCCCCGGTAGTCGGTACTAGTAATCTAATAGTGAACCTATCGATTCTACCTGCACATTCCAACGGCTCGGCTTCTTGAAGGGCATGAGCTAAATATACTCACAATTGACCATTACATAACCACTGTAACAAGGTCTTAACTTATCTACTAGTATTACCTACTTTACGTTTATGGGCTTGTAGAAATAATGTACTTTCTGCTTCGACAAACCATAAGATGAACGTTATTTCGAATACGTATTTTGTTTTTTGATGTGAAATTGAATTATAGAGCTTGAACAATATTATCTATAGCGTTCTCTAGGGTCGTACTAAGTAATATAAAGTATTTTATTATTAGGAGCGTAGAATTAAATACGAATAAAAGTTGAAATACACTATCCAAGTTTTTAACATTCGTTTTACAAACGTAAAAAATATTTAATATTAGATTACATTTAAGTAGGTTAATAGTGCTGTCGTTTGACAACTTTCACTACTCAACTTCGAGTCGCAGTCACAATTCACTACTCACATCTATTCACGAATGCTAATGATAATCTTGCTGATGAGAAGTGAGAACCAAGATAAAGCACGAGAAATCCCTCGAAATGTGGCAGTATTGGCGATTACTGAGCAGAAATTAGCATAATGAAGCGCTAAAAACATCCTGGAAAACGTAAGAAGAAAAGTATTGGACACAAGCTATATCTTTAAACAGTATGTAGGAAATAAGAAACGGTACCAGAAAATTCGTGACTCTCGAGGTGACCGAAATGAAGAGTGACAATAAATTAATAACATTTTAAACGTAATCAATACATGTAACGACACATATTGTGTGCTTTATCGACGTTTAAGTGTGTTTGTGAAACGTATTATGTTTCATCAGCGGGATCGCTGGTGCGATTTTTACACGAAACCAGATTAGGAAACAATGGCTTGTCCGAGGATTTGAATTCGGTGGTGTTATTGTTTTCGATTATCTGGGATGTAGGCAATTTGCGGTGTTACGAAATGTGATGGCCTGTGGAGCTGGATACTGGATATCGCAATTGTCCGAACGTAATTCTATCAGTCGATTGTTTGGTGAAAGCAACTGTAACTTGAAACTGTTTTTGTATTAGAACTTAGCAGATGTTCGAATTGGAATGTACTCGTAGATCAAAGATGTCATGACCCAACTGCTGACTGCTGAGACAGGGTTAAACGGGTATTTTACAAACATAATCTATTTTGACGAAATTTTATATGTACCCGACGGCATTTTCACGAAAGGGTTGATAACAAAGGTACAATTAAACTGCTGAAATAGTCTTATATTCTAAAATAGAGTACAGTACTAACTTTTCTATGAGAATAGTGCCATATTATAGTGCTAAGTACAATACCAAGTCGCACTTTTGTCAGCATCATAATTACTTTTATGTCATTGCAGCGTTCCATTAGGTGAGGGATTACTCGAAGACTGAAAACTGAAAGCACGTTAATAGCTTTTAAATATTCTGCCTGTTGGGAGTTACGATTTATCGACTACGGTGGGCGATTTATATTCTCCCGAATGTGCGTAAATCAGCCTGCAGGCTGATCGAAATAGGTCGCGCTCTACATAGAATGTTTGATTTTTTAGTTTCTCACCTCAATCTTTTATGCGCTCCATGACAGATGGAAGACACTTGTAATACAGGAAATGAGATGCTTTCAATGAGATGCTTTCATGAATCAAATTATGTACTAAAGAGTTAAATCATTAAATGTTTTAGCTATGTCATCATTCACATTTACCAACAAACAGTTATGTCAATATAGTGGATGTCGATTTTTCAAAATTAACACCTCCATCGTGGGTATCGCAGACACAGTAGATTTTCAATTGTTATGCCGCAGCCGGCTACCGCTGGGGATTGATGGGTTAACTGGGGATTGATGGGTTAAAACAGAAGCTCAATGTTGAGTAAATTTTATTTCACTTCCTTGTTTCTTTTTTGACAATAACAACGGAATTTTCGTGAACAGTCAATGGAACATGCGTGTGACAAAAAAGTTCCCTTTTCGGTGCACGGGGCTTCCGTACCAGGCTCCGACCAGACCTGGTCGATACCACGGTGTACCGGCTTAATACACCACCATTAGTACACATGATTAAATTATGTGTTGAGAGGTTTTTTTGTGTTGGATAAAAAAGTTATGAGTAATCCGCAGGTACAGGTAACCAGAAAAAGCTTGTAAGTAGTTAATAGTTCACTATTAACGTTGTCGCGTTTGTGTTTTCCATACACTGTTTGCAGTATCGTCTTTACTCAATCAAATACTACATATGTTACAAAGTAGTCGTGTAGTAATATTTCAATGTGTTTTGCAGAATCCGCGAATCGCGAGGTAGTATTTTGACCAAACGCCGAACGGTTCATTGATAACGAGCGTTCGGTCACGGCCGTTTGTGAGAGCGAATACCGGTGCCTTGGTGTCGTCACAATTTCTCCCGAGCCGGTCTCCCGCCAGCTCGCCAGTCGCCACGCGGACCGCATACCGGCCGCGAAGCTCTCTCTGACGCGCCGGACGGAACCCGAACGATGTCCCACTATCACTGGAGCTTATGTTCGAAAGGCAAAAAATGGAAAGTAATGCCAATCGTCTCGTCTTGTCTACGTTGACAAATCGCCAAATACATTTTCGGGCTTGAGATGTAGAGTTATGTAGTTAATCGTCAATTTTTCACAGAGATGAATAATGGTTAAAGAATCTATTCTTAAGTTTTAATTGCTATTCTCAAAACGTGAGTTATAGCGTATTATTCTCTTTCGCCTTTGTTTCACACGATAAACGAGTAAGCGTGATATAATATTACCTATGGAAATGCCTATGGATGATATTAGGCGCGACGATGGAGCTTGAATAATAAATAGCGAACTTAACCGCCGCTGATGACTCGCATGCCTACGATCTGACTCACGTTCATGCCTTTCAACTCGTACCTCACTCGGCATTCCGTTTGTATGCACAATAGACCTATCGAGAGCCTCCCAAGTCCCACCTAAGTTTATACCCTGTTATTGCTGAGAAAGTTACTTTACGAACATCAAAACACGAAGTAAATTACATAAAAACTAGTCGATCGGCTAATGAGGTTACAAATGCATTGTCGATCACCGCCGAGCCGGTTTGTCGCGTTAGATAAGGCGTGGGTTGGGCGCGTGGTGGCTTCGGCGACGAAGACTATAAACTTTTAATTGTGGTTGCGTGTGAGCTGCACTCCGTTACATAACATGGGATCTATTCTTAAAGGCCGCGTTCTCAGAGCGCGGTGTGGAGCGTCATGCGAATCGCGAACATCGGGTTTCACGGTTCCCGTAACCCGAGTTAGATGAACACGCGATCGTATGAATGGTGGAGCCCATTGTGTGTATGTATGTGTTGTGGTCTAGACTAGGCTGCGGAGTCATTGAGCGCGGAGACCGCTGCTATTTAGTGCAGCTAGAATCTAGATGATTAATTGATGACACGACTAATTTTGTTGAATAATTTCTTGTGTCCAAGTTTCCGAATTCTTGGTATAGTACCAAGAATTCCAACGAACCGCGACGTCTCACGCACTGTTATGACTCGTTTTATCGTCGAGTACATGCAAATTAGAAAACTCGGAGCTTTTACTCCGTCGACGTAATGCCGGTAATGACGACTTAATTTCACTTTCCACACGTTTTCGACGGTTTCTTCTCGCGGTTGAGGCTCGAGGCAGTGCCGTAGCTACCGAGGGGCAAGGTGGGGCGGTGACCCCGAGCTTAGGTGCCCTTTAATCTCTGATTTACAATCTTTTAATCCTTCAGGCCCCGCGCGAGCACCGGTGATCGCGACAACAATAGAATACAATAGCAATTCCTGGAAATTCCGACTGAAGTATTAATTGTAGATGTTTTGTGTTTTTAACCAGTCATCAACTTTCAAATACGCCTCAGATCAAAGGGCTTCGTCCACGTCAATGAATGTAAAATTGACGTCCCGGATTCCTTGATTGCCCATCTACGTCACTGGCTCGAGGTTATTTTGTGCTACAAGTGCTAGCGAATGCGACATTGAGTGGGTTAGGGCGGTGATAGGTGCACTTGTCACGCCCGTATGCACTCGAGGGGTCGTTTTTGCACCCCCCGTCACTCACATTCCCACGGTTGCTCACGAACTCTAACGGGGGAAACGAGATAATATATTAAAATTTAAAACAACAAAACATGATTTTCTATTTGCATAACTTTATTTGTGTTAATTAGGCGTGTTACGGTTTTTTTGCGTTGTTTGATGTTTGAAACTTTTATTTTACGCGAATTCACATACTTAGTTATTATTAATAAATAAATATAAAAATGTTTTATTCTTCACACAACATAAGAACTTACAACATTGTGTGAACTGGAGCCTAAACTAGGTAACCCTGTATTTCAGGACTCCAGGTTCCACCCGCAGATATTACCAGTAGAAGGTGTTACGTTCGTGTGTGTGGGGGGGGGGGGGGGGGGGTTGTGATGTTTGTATACTATGTATATTAATATTTATATATATAGGTTCTTATAAAAATATATAGGTTTTATATTTTTATAAGACTAACAATATGATATTATGTACATACTTACATACATATAATACATGATATGATAAATATAATATATATACATTATATTGGTATTTAATTCATAATATGGTTACTTATATACTATTTTATTTTTATATTATATTAAGGAATATTATACTAATTTAAACATTTTATTACATACTGTTAAGTGATAAGATTGGGTATTTGGTCGATTAGTGATTACATAAAATTGATTACATTCGTATTACCTGGTATTACGATTTACGTACCTTTCAATACACTTATTTACTCCTACACAAAAAAGTATATTCAACAGAATATTACAGAATATTAACATATTTTATTCTAGTAACTTTTGCAAAACAATTATAAATAATTTCTTACATCTTTTAATTGCAAAATCATGGTTTGACAGGAAATGTAATTCTTGGTAATAAAACATTGCAAAAAGAAAATGTGAAATTATTGCCTTTAGGTAAATTAGTAGATATAATAGAATTGCTAATATGTAGAGTCTCTCGGTCTTAAAATAAAGCATTTTGTTTAGTTGGGCTGATATTTGTGCAATCCAGAGCATCTAAAAAGTTTTTACACACAACAAACAATATATTATAATAATATATTCAATTCACTCTTGATCAAAAGCTAAAATATTGTTTAAAGTATTTTATTTTCATAGTATAAGCTTTTAAGGCTTCTTGCGTTGCAATTTCCAATACTATGTTTCCATACTTTCAAATTTCATTTAAAATTTCCCCATGTTCAAAGAAAATGTCCGCGGTGGGCGGTGTCCGCTGGCAGTCGCGCGGTCGGCGGTAGGGTTGTCAGATCGCAAAACCTGGTAGCAGAAAATACCAACTAGCTAAGCTGGACTATGGTATAAAAGGCCGGATATCCTGCTGCTTGAAGACTTAGGTCAGGCATCGCGCAATTTTCTGTCTAACAAGACGTAAAATCGTCGAACATTAGTAGGATTCTCGTGTACATTTGCAGATGCACAGCTCTACAAAAGCAAGGCCACTTTATACTTTGGCCGGACACGCAATTAAAAAAACATGACTATATGGGCTCTTAGCTGTGAATTCTCATTGCATCTCAAATATATCTACATTTTTTTAAATTATGAGATTGTAATGTTTTTGCAGCGCGATTCGCGTATTCAGCTATGTATGGGATGGGCTGCGTCTTTACTATTTAGCCCTATGTCCAGTTTTATCCGGACGCCTGGCAAGTGGCAACCCTACGCGGGCGGCACACATGCGCCGGCGCACCTCCGTGTCGTGTTTGTATTCGGAACGTAAACATGTGGCTCGCCGGAACCTAACGTGTATCTGGAACATTAGATCATAACACTTATCGAACAAAGGTTTGATAAAGGTAAATACATATAATATAGTCATCGGTGATATGTTATGTATTGCTAATTAATTTACTACATAATATCCTTGTCGCCTTCATAAAAAGGGCATAGGTAACAGGAATATTTTGAAAACTTGAAATTAAAAAGCTATTAAAGGATCCTTCCTTACCCTTCTCTATATTAGATATAATATGTGACTTTTGGTTTAATAGCGTGTTTATATTTTGACTTTAGTTATAAGAAAGCCAGTGCACTTTTAATTAATCTGAGGTTTACTTGTTCAAAGAAAAGAGTTTAGCACACTTGATTTTTATGTAGAGCAACATTCTCTATTTAAACGTACTTCGTGTTACTCAACAGCTATTCCTTTGAATCGATGTGTAAAAGCATAACATATTATAGTGACGCAAAAACCATATAACTGGATACCGCACATTTTCGGTTAGATCGCACCATACCACAAAAATTTAATGCAAACTTTGTAGCGTTCAACAACCGTAGGTTTCTTTGTTTTATGAAAGGAGAAAGCCAGCGGGCCATTTCTAGAAAAATGTCAATGTTCTTGTAAATTGATTGATTGGAACGATTCAATCGAGCATTCCTTAACGTCAGTACGTACGGTGGAAAGTGAGAACTACCTGACTTAGTTATTATACGTACGTATACTGTTATGTAAACTATTAATACGTGATTATGACGAAGGTTGGTGGGGTTGGTTTCCTAAGAAACGTGCCCGCAACGATTTTATCCATAAGCCGATTTATTATTGTTAGCCGGTTGTAACTGCACGCCGTGTTATGGTTTGTAATGCTTCCGCTGCGCTTCGGTCGTGTACATTTAGTACACCTCCGAATTTTTATGGGATCCTTATGTCGTTGGCATAAGGGTTCATTGGAGATCTCATAACATTGACCGGACTGTACTTATTAAATCAACATCTCCAAAAATTCTATCTTTACATTGCGCAGATGACGGCAGATGGTATGTAGGTGAGGATGAGAATCGTGGCTTATTGTAATAACTTTGATTGTGCAATATGTTAACACTATTGACAAAATAACAGAACAGAAAAGAACGCCTCTAAATCTTTGTGGACACAATTTATCGAGTAAGGTGCTCGAATAGACATCGCGTGTTACAAGTTCACAAATCTTGCTACATTCCGTACGGCAACGACCCAGTAAACAAAAACAAAACTATGTTCTACTGGCATTCTACTAATTGTGAGTAGAGGGCTCGTTGCTACCGTAACGAATTTGAGTAATACACTTGTATCATATTACGGCTCCGCTGAGCAATAACTTAAGTCTTTGAAGGTGGTTAAACTAAATACAGTTTCCTATTTCCTAATCTACTGCGCCAGAAAGAGGGTGTTGGCTTACAATCAAATCTAGGCATAACTAGTTTAAAATTAAGTATTATATATATGATAAACTTTTTGCGAGATATTTGGGAACTGGGTTAGCTTAGATAAGCTAAGTCATGCTTATATTGTACTTTATAGTATGTAATATTCACCGTAAGCGCTACAGAATATGTCTGACTCTGAACAAATCTTACTAAAGGTTTGGTGCCAGTTCAGTACCTTCGTTTTCCACTAGTAAAGGCCTTGCATGGGCAGGCAGTCGCACTAATTGTGGTTTAGCACCGGAACTGCCTAACTACCGAAAGGAAATCCGCAACCACCGACGAGACAGCGAGCTCTGGCTATGACCACACATCTGTTGTATTTGTTGACGTACCGTATATTATCTAGGGTAGACTCTCCATCTACCGTAAATTCAGACTCTAATATCAACCTTAGACCTAAACTAGTAGGTCGTTAAGTAACGGTCCGTCCCCTTTTCTTAGCTAGTCTAAACTTAGTTCAATAATTCGAAAAGGACAAGACGAGCGAGGTAGAGAAACCATACTTGAATGACTTACTTTGGTACTTCTGCGGCTAATCAATTTTGGGTCCAATTCATCTAATAGAGAGATTCAAAATCATGGTGGCCATCATTTTATCGATTATGGCCCATCGTGGATAAAGACTAAAGCTGCATAATGCAGTTATTTTGCCCTCAATCTCATGTCATTGTCAGTTTTGTATGGGAAATGCACATTGGTATGTCAATGTTGTAATGTTGTAAAGTTTCCAACTGTCAGTTGTCAATACGTCGGAAGTTCACGCATGGGCGCCGACCTTGCCCGTTCCCGCTGCGGACGCGCCGAATGTAATCCGCTGCGTTTGGAACAATGACGGTTTTGAGTGGATGATGTAATGGAAGTTTTATTCTCAAATACTGGGTACTACCTTACATGAATGAGACTGACTAACCTAACCTAATCTAAGCTGGTCTAAAATTTGGAACTGTTTTCTTGAAAATGTTTTCATTAACACCCCAGTCCCCATTGCGTACTTTAAACTGACCCTTGATTCTCTGTGGGCCCTTAGAATAAAAGAGTCTCAAAGGCTGAAAAGCCAGATCATATGGAATTATCAATATTTCTGGCTCATGTACGTAATTAGGCTAATGGATAATACAGTACACTGAAACGATTAGAACAACGACCCCAGCTCGCGTAGCGCGTGTTGTATTTCCATCTGCTATTGTTTCCAGGGCGGGAATTTGATGCGACGACAAGATGGACGCGGCCGACAAGCGGATGTTGGATCGCGAGGCGCTGCGCAACATGATCCAGCAGTGGAACGCCAACCGCCTCGACCTGTTCGAACTGAGCGAGCCCAACGAGGTAAGATCATCCATTTTCACCAGGCTATACTGTTTTGCTTATTCGCAGTTTAACTTTGAGGAATGTATGCTGTTAGATTGTAAGGGTGTGTAAGGGTAAATATTACTTAAATTACAACACGCTGAAAAATAATTTGGCATCTGATTTCATAGTTTTCTGATAACGATGATCTCTACATATCTTGGTTCAGGATTGATAAATCTATATACATAGCATGCTGATGTAGTTACCAATTTGGACGTGCAAGATGAAGTAATATATTTTCATCGGAGTTTGGTGGTCTTCTAAACTTAAGAGCCCGGGTTACCCTCGAAATTCTCATACATACGTAATACCAAAATCATTTTCTCATACGAAAATATTTAACATGTTTGAGTTATTTTTCAGCTTAAAACAGTAATTACCAAGGTTCCTGAACAAAAATTAACTTCAAAATATTTAAACACTAAAAAATAGAGTAAAACACTAAAAAATATATAAATAAATTAGTAAATTTACTACAAAATATTTAAATACTAAAAAATATTTTTTAGAGTTGAAAAATTTTGTAGTAAATTTAATATTTATTTATGTATTTTTTAGTGTTTTACTATATTTTTTAGTGTTTAATTATTTAGTAGCAAATTATACACAAAAAACACAAAAAAAAAATTATACACAAAAAATCTTTTTTTAGTGTTTAAATATTTTGAAGTTAATTTTTGTTCAGGAACCTTGGTAATTACTGTTTTAAGCTGAAAAATAACTCAAACATGTTTAAATATTTTGAAGTTAATTTTTGTACAGGAACCTAGGTAATTACTATTTTAAGCTGAAAAATATGTCAAACATGTTAAATATTTTCGTATGAGAAAATGATTTTGGTATTACGTATGTATGTGAATTTCGAGGGTAACCCGGGCTCTTAAATAAGACTGCATGATGATTGATGCTCAACAAAATGAGAGCAAAATGACGTTCAATTGAAACGCATGATGTAGTGGATGTTTCGTGGTAATTACTAATTAGTGAACGTGACACTAATTATTATTATAGACGTACTCTATAGCCAGGTGCATACACACATTGACCTTACAACCTTAATGTTGACATTATAATAGTGTAAATTGTAAATAGTATCATTCTGACTGTTCCTTTTGTAAGCCCATAATATATAAGAGGTCTAGTAAGCTCTTAGAAACCCATGAGTTATTTTATGCACGACCTCTAGAGACGTACAGAGTTCTATTATCAGACCCGTCAATCGACCAAGAACAAGTTATAAATGACTCATGAGTGCCGAAAGTGCTCATTATTCTCTTACCATTACCCGCAACGGAACCATTATTAATACACTAATTGTCCTAAACTTTCGCTCTAATGGAACTAAATGCTCGGAAAAGAGTTCTCACTGCACCACTTCAGAAGTTCTAATTAAGTTACTTCTAGTAAGGTGTGTTAAGTCGAGATTCCTAGCTCCTTACTTTCTACGAAAATATTTTCATTTATTGGATTTTAACGCCGATTACTTTAATTGGATTTACCTGCTTGATGCCTTCAGTCAACCGTAGATAACACGAAGAATCGGCGCTGACCGATGTTCAACTATTCACCAAAGTAACTGTCAAGTAAACCAATTTTGCGTCTGCCTAAAGCCCCATACATACGTAACGATTTATCGTAGCGATAAATCTGTGCAGACCAGTTTGCGCAGTTTTATCGATCGTGTGTATAAAAAATCGTTGTCGATAATCGTTCGTCGGTGGCAGTTGCAATTTCTATCAGATAAATCGTTGTCGATTACATTTGCACAGTTTTATCGTTGCGTGTGGACGGCGATCGCTCAGTTCGGCAGTACTTCACGGATCTTGCTAGTGTACGCACGTGCACATTGCTTTCACAGAAACATGTCGGAAGACGAAAGAGTTGGACACCGCGAACTACTTCAAGATTTTATAGAGAGCTACAGAAACCTAATCTTTCATGAGGACTTATAGCTTCTCTCATAACTGTGTCTTGTTTCTTTATTAGTGGAGAAACTAAAGCCAGCAGATTTAAATATGCCTCTTCATTCATCCTAAAATAGTTATGCCAATCTTGCGGAGCGAATTTCAACTCACATAACAAGTTGGTATAAGTAAGAAAATTATTCCTTTTCATGAGCCAATCTTTACACCATAGACTCCGCTTCTTTTTTTCTTTAAACATATAACCAAGCCTAATATAGCAAGTGCGTCATAATCTTCCATTGTTAACAAGTATCTTGCGTGAGCTTCTGTGGAGAACTGCCCGATCGACGTCGATATCGGAGCCGTGTGGAGGCACTAGGAAAGTTCGATTTATCTACACAGTCTGAAATCGCTACGATAAACAGTTACGTATGTATGGGGCTTAAGTATTGGCGATGGCAAATTTCTGTGTTGATTCTAGGAAACTTTGAAGAATTCCTGCTAAAGCGTCTTGGCTCACTTAAAATTTCTTAATTGATGCAATTGCTTAATTTCCCGTCAAAACTGACTAGACATTAGGCAAGCTCTAAGTTCAATCAGAAAGGCTTTATGGCCCGGGAGCCAGGTAAATTTTTGGTCAATGATTTCCTCCCGGGCGAAACTTTGTAAAATGCATAAGGGACTTATTCTATGAATACTAGCGAGCGTCAGCTGCGACTCCGTGGGTGGGTTGCGCAGTGGCAGCCTCCCAAAGATGAAGAAATAAATTTTTTTTTCACTCATTTCCTCTCATTTGAAAATTCTTTTATGTTGTATTTTGAAAGAAAAACATAGTCAGCTGACCATAACACGGTGGATTATACGTCAGCTGGCTCCTTGAACATGAAAAAAAAAAATTTCAATGATTTCCTCTCAGCTGAAAATTTACCTGGTGATCGTTCATATGCTACTATGAATGAAAATTAATATCAGCTTGCTGTATCTCAGTGGAAAGTTTGTCAGCTGGTTCCTTGAAAGTTGTAACGCAACAGCATCTATGACCTACTGAAACTTATCAGCTGACGACTTTTCCCTTGACTTACAGCTAGCTGATTTTTTTATTATATATTTTAACAGTTCTCAGATAAATTTTCATTCGGGAGGAAATAACATTTCTTATGTTATTTGGCGGTATGTTTAATTTGAGTTTAACTCTGATGAATTTTCAAATGAGAGGAAATGACTGAAAAAAAAAAATTATTTCTTCATCTTTGGGAGGCTGCCACTGCCCAACCCACCCACGGAGTCGCAGCTGACGCTCGCTAGTATTCATAGAATAAGTCTCTTATTCATTTTACGAAGTTTCGATTGGGAGGGACTTGGTCATGAAAATCTGTCACTGGCCCCAGGTCTATTACCTGCGTTGACATGTTAGGTAATTTAGATACCCCATAATTTTCTTATCCGTTTCCTTCCGTAGTCAAACACACCTTTTATCTCGTTTATGGTAATTATGGTTTATTACACTCACATTTTGCGGATTTGAGCTGGCTAACTATCCACTAGTGTCTAGATAATTACAGACACATTAATTACTAATTACAAACTATAAATTCAGTGTTTCCTTAAAATGAACAATTAATATTCCATAATTGTTATAAAGCGTTATTAGATTATTATTTATAGGTTTTTTATTTCTATTTCCACCTTTCTTTGCAACAATAATGCAATCAATAAACTTTCTCAAACGACAATATTAACCTAATGTATAAATTTTGAATTGGTTGTTATATCATAAACTTTACCTTTAGCTGGGTTAGATCAACCAGCCCTGAATGAAGTCAGGGTCTGAGTTCAGTTCTCTATAATATGTATTTTTTTCTAGAATGTAGAGATCATTCTCTTGTCTTTTGCTTTAGAGAGCATGATCTCTACATTCTTAATCTAAATCGTTTTCTAAAAAGT
Source organism: Lysandra bellargus (assembly GCA_905333045.1). Lineage (NCBI taxonomy): Eukaryota > Metazoa > Arthropoda > Insecta > Lepidoptera > Lycaenidae > Lysandra > Lysandra bellargus. The sequence continues at coordinate 4,384,645 of HG995344.1, forward strand.
TTATGTATTTTTATTCTCTAGTTTTTTTTAGTTTGCGTTATATTTACCTTTAGTGAGTCATGTAATTGTACAAACAGTAAAGATAAGAGCTTATCTTACCGAGAATGGGATCCGATAAGACAAGTTAAAATCCTTTCCGCTTCTTACAAAATAATTATAAACAAAGCATGCTGGATTAGAAGATTTTTTCAAGCGATCCGAGTTATGCATTAAATATTTGAATGGCAACCGGTTCATTAGTCATGCTGCAACGGTTTCGCTGCATAAATTAGCAATAATATGGAATATTATGTTTTCTTATGTTTACAAGAATATCGATCAGAGATCCGTGTCATGTCCTTCAACTTGTAGTCCTTTAGTTACAGTCAGCTTACCAGTCACCAACTCACCACCAAGATAATCCCAGAGCTTTTGAACGACAACCTGCTGCAGTTTTTAAATGATTGCACCACATAACTTAATCCTTCAGGCCCCGCGCGAGCACCGGTGATCGCGACAACAATAGAATACAATAGCAATTCCTGGAAATTCCGACTGAAGTATTAATTCAGATGTATCTTAAAAAGTATTCGTTTGCAGACAAATATAAATTGCAAACACGTGAAACAAAGGAACAATGCAGCGCATATCGGCGACACTAGATGATAGGCGTAGCGTGTCGCTTGCCCCCGTCACCGCGCTCACGGCGCTCACAGCGCACAATATGTAACGGTGCCCGTGCAATTTGCTCAATTGTGTGTCTCGTGTTCCAGAACTTGGAGTTCCATGGCGTGATGCGTTTCTACTTCCAAGATTCGGGTCAGAAGATCGCGACCAAGTGCATCCGCGTCGCGTCAGACGCCACCGTCAGCGATGTTATAGGTGAGAAACGAGATTATTCTTCTACTATTGTTATGTTCCCTAAGTATTCGACGATCGTGCTGCGAACTGGTATCATGTGCAATCACAGAATACAATATATTAGTGTAAGTAGTGTAACTCAGTAAAAAAAAATACTGTAGCAAGTTCGTAATTAAGTACAATCTTTTACCACATAACAGAAATACAAAAGATTCGTAATGGTGAAGTCATAAATAGCAAAGATACTTTAGGTAGATAATTGCGAAATTACATTCTTCTGTGCAGCCTGTATAATTTGTATTAGATGCAAAGAAAAACATTGGAATGCACTGACCTGTCGTGAGAAGCGATAATTTAAAATTAAATGACAGGAATTAAGTCCCTTCCGGGTTGTCAGTTGATCCTGCCTACTGCCCCATTTTTAAATACTCCTGACTCAATTATTATATTCTGATTTCGGACTGGACTGTGAACAGATGACTGAATAATTCAGAAAGATGTATGGAACGGTTTTACCACGTAAACAATAGTTTAATAAATCTTTCAAATCTTGCTTGATTAATGTGAAAGATGTTTTATTATCACTGGACCACAATGACGAGAACTAAAGACATTCTTTTTATAAAAAAAAAAAAAATATCCACAGCCGAACATATAACCTCCTCGTTTTTTGGAAGTCGGTTAAAAATTGCCATTCATCATCGAGAAAATGGCTCAAATACTTCTCTTCTGAAATCTTTATTATTTAAAGCCTCTACAGGCTATAAGTATTATAAACGTTATTGTCATTTTATACTTCAATATTGTCTATTGTAATATGTTTACCTATTGACCATAATCGCTAGCGTATTCCTGTGATACAGCTCTAGTCTCCGACCTTAAAATCTAGCATACATGTGTTTTTTAAATATTTTAAACATCTTCATACGATGAATAATTGATTATGATCGTACATAATTCCAGAAACGTTGATCGAGAAGTTCCGTCCAGACATGCGCATGTTGTCCCTCGGGTCGTACTCGCTGTGGGAGACGCACGGGCCGTCGGACGAGCGCCGCCTGGAGCCGCACGAGAAGCCGCTCCTCGTGCAGCTCAACTGGCACGCCGACGACCGCGAGGGACGGTTCCTGCTCAAGTGCCTACCTGATAACCAAGTGAGTAAAGGACGATGAGCAGTGGCGGCCTGACCCATTGCGAGGCCCCGGGCAGAAAATCTTTGCGAGGCCTTATGAGAATACCTTGTGAGGCCTCTGCAAGAGCGAGGCCCCGGGCGATTAGCCTGTTCGCCACCTCTAGAGCCGCCACTGATGATTAGGAGGAAGTATGGAGATTGTACGGCAAGTATGGGAAAGGAAGGCGCAAGGACTTTTGGATCTCTTTAATGGGACAAGATGTGTGTTTTGATATTGGAGACTTCGAATGCGAAGAAAGTAAATTTTAAATGGCAAAACAAAAAAAAATATTGCATACTTCTAATATTATGCTAAGAGCGGTATTTTTAGATGCGACCTTGAGTCAGTAACGACGATACTGTATGTAACCGTATACGTAAATAGACCAGCTGTCTATCGATTAATATACATAAGGTCAACAAGATAATATTGTTTTTCAGGTGCCTGTTTCTACAATTAACGAAAAGTCGGACCAAAACTTTAAACGAAAATTATCTAAGAGAGAAAAGAAGGAGTTGAAAAAGAAAGAAAAACTTTCCAGGCTGAAATCGGATTCCAACAACGAAAATAGACCCGTGGCAGAAAAATTGTACACAGGTAATTAATAATTACATACTAAAATGAATTAAATTTATCTATTTATTTTTATAAACGATTGACGCAAGTAATATGTATGTTTCGTTGTGCCATCATGAAACTTTGGCACTGCATATTAATTATGATAAACACCATGTGTAAATAAAGTGGGAGGGAAAAGGCTCAACCGCTTTCTTTTCGGGAAAGTGTAATGCGAAAATAGTTATTCGTTTTTTTTGTACTAATACTGTAACTAGTAAAAATTGTGAACTAAAGTTGTAAGCACTAAAACAATAGCTATTGATTCATAAAACATGTTACTGTAATTCGCCGTGAAGGGAGTAAAAGCGTATCGAATTTTCAGTGAACAGTTGTGACGCAACGCAGATTGCACCGCATATTTTATTTACACTCGTTCGATTGGTGCTAATCGTTTGTTTACATTGCGGAGTATTTGTTACTGATGTGCTAATCTTTTGCGCAATGATCAAGATTAAACAAATGTAAATAACATGTACTGAATGAGTTTTCAGAACTTGCATTGTGTACTTTTAGTAATATCTTCCTGAAGTTTTTAATCTGCATACTTGTTAGGGCTTAGTAAAACGCCTCGTTAAGGTGTAAAATAGTGTATATCTGTAATGTCTAATAAAATTTGTTTGTAAAGTCCGGTCATCGAACAGGGAGATTTTTTTAAAAACGTCTATGGCTATATTTTGTTTATTTCACTTGCGCACGAATATGACTCTATGTTGTTAGACGTTGGTTACGGTATCGGTTGGCTTGAAAAACGAGATAAGACTTGATAGACGCAAGCATTGCGTTAGGCCCAAAATGTATCTTTCGGGTGACCGGAATTCAATGTGTCCAAAAGCTTTTTGTTACTATTGGCATCTTTAACATTATTATAGTTCAGTCTGCAAGTTTTCGCAAATTAACCTGCAATTATACATATTAATGTAATATGCTTTGTACACAGAGCTTCCGGAGACTTCGTTCACGCGAAGTATCAGCAACCCGGAGGCGGTGATGCGTCGGCGCCGACAACAGAAACTCGAGCGGAAACTGCAGCAATTCCGCTCCAAAGATGGCGGACCTGACACCGGTGAATGCAATTTATACGTCTTATGCAAACTAACCCAATTTATCAAGTTACAAAAATAATAAATCGGCAGAAACATTGGTTGTTGTTATGGTTTGTTTGTTGGTTGGTGTCCTCGTCTGTCAAGTGATTTGCCTGTTCTAAAGTTCATACTTTTGAATAGAGAACTCATACTTGTCTCATGACAGCAATCTATTTGGCTTTACATGTCGGTCCACAACAGATGCAGGCATCAGTCTTTTATGTAGCATATTTGAAGCCTGGGAGGAGGTCGCAGGATGCACTTGGTATCTTCTGTGATCTATCCAAAGCATCTGACTGTGTCAAACACTCTACATTAGTCAGAAAATTGTACCATTATAGTATAAGGGGCACGGCCTTAAAACTGTTAGGTCCTTACCTTGCAAATAGAACCCAAAGAGTAGAAGTAAATTCTAAGAGGTCAAAGTAAAATAAAGCTATACTAGGTGTACCACGGGGATCTATTTTAGGTCCCTTTCTTTTTCTCATCGACAAGGTAGGTCATTTATTTGATCTACCTTATCTAGTTAATAACAATCATATCTCTGCTATTTAGAATATATTTTTCTACGCGAAAAAAATAACAAAATAAATGTTATTATTTGTACGCAGGTGGAACGTTGAAAATATACGGGTCGTCGTTGTGTCCTGACGTGCCGTACAAGACGTTGCTGTTGTCGGTGGGCGACTGCGCGGCGGGCGTGCTGCGCGAGATGCTCGACAAGTACGGCCTGAGCCGCCACGACCCCGCGCAGTACTGTATCGTGCAGGTACGTCACTACTGTAGCGCGGACGTGCCGCATGAGACGCTGCTGCTGTCGGTGGGCTACTGCGCGGCGGGCCTGCTGCGCGAGATGCTCGACAAATACTGCCTGAGCCGCCACGACCCCACGCAGTACTGCATCGTGCAGGTACGTCACTACTGTAGCGCGGACGTGCCGCACGAGACGCTGCTGTTGTCGGTGGGCGACTGAGCGGCGGGCGTGCTGCGCGAGATGCTCGACAAGTACGGACTGAGCCGCCACGACCCTGCGCAGTACTGCATCGTGCAGGTACGTCACTACTGTAGCGCGGACATGCCGTATAACACCAGGCGCCGTCCCAAGATCTTGTGTACAACACGTATTTTTGACATAGGTATGACCTGTAAGTATTAACAGGCACAATACCTACTTAATTATGGCGCAACAAAATAATTGCATAGTAGTTACGTAGATTGTATTCCTACCTGGGTTATGCCCCAGTGAGTTTGGCCCCTCCTGGGACCGCGCATGCTTAAGACGCTGCTGGTGTTAGTGGGCAACTGCGCGGCACCATACGCAATATAATTTATAAAACGTCGATGCAAGAAATGGACCAAACAAAACGGTCATACGGCTGCACTAGCCGTACTACACGTATTTCTTAGGGTCAATTCAAATTGACGACAATTCAAACGAATTGACAGACTTCAATTATTGCGTGAGACGTCATTCAAAACTGTCAAATCAATACCTTGTAGGACCCTCTGTTTGTGTGTATCATAGGCTTGACCACGCACTTAGCAAACTACTATTACACGTCCACTCTCGTCTATCGACTCTCGTGTTCTGACGCGGTGCGCTCAAGACTGTCAATAACAGGGTTGCCAACCTTAGAATTTTTTTCCTCGTACACGAGCTGATCAAAATCTCGTATTTTGGTTTTCAAACCTCGTGCATTCAATAAAAGGTTGCAAAACCGAAATGATTTTAATTTAGGACATTTTGAACAATGAAATATACTGTTTCAAGTTATCTACTAAATAAAACATCATCTGTAGGTATTAAAAAAATATATTTAATCAGTAATCACAAATCGACCCATTTCATTGACCGACTTCCAAAAAGGAGGAGGTAATATGTTCGGCTGTATGTATCTTTTTTTTTTGTATGTTCCACAATTACTCAGCCGTTTGTGGTCCGATTTTCAAAATTCTTTTTGTGTTGTATGGGGCTTAACTCGAATACCATGTTCACAAAAGTGGTGATCTGATGATGGGATCCTTGAGGAATAAGGGGACTTCTTGAAATTTGTATGGAAACATATAGTGATTTCGATTTTTTCTGAAGCATTCGAGGTAAATGCTACCAAAAAGTAAGACTTCGCACCAGGTTATACCCTGGATCCGAAGGTACCGAACAGAACTTTTAAATGCTTATAGGTACAGGTTCGGGGATTTCGGCGTTGTTTAAACAACTGAAAGCATAAGCTAATACATCAATTTGATTAATCATCATCATCACAACCATAATTATACCATGGGTCATCTCACTATGACCCAATTATTGGTACTTTTCGTGATATTTTGTATCGAAGCAGACGTTTTTGATAATGATTTCGCTGTTTGTGGACCGATTTTCAAAATTCTCGTTTTGTTTTATAGGATATAATCTTAATTTTGTATAACAATTACGAAAGTGGTGAGCTGATGATGGGATCTATGAGCAATCGAGAAAAATCCTTGAATTTTATCAAAACACTCATAGTGGTTAAAATGTTGTTTCTAGTAAGTTAAACATATGTTACGAATAAGATAAATTTTATACGAAGGTGTCTCTTGGTCCAAAGGCACTGAACAGAACTCCTGAATCTTTAAAGATAAAAGTAATGAAATTGCAGCATCGCTTAGATAACTGCAAGCATTTACCACAATTTCGCTTACAGTGACATAATGTGAATAGTTAGCATTCGTATTGGTTATTTACGCATAAAGCCTAATTTTGTAGATACATAACTAAATAGAGTGAAATTATTATTTTTAACAAAAATTAAAACCGACTTCCGAGGTAAAAACAATAGTAATATGAACTAAAAAGTATTGAATAACTCTTACTCTTTAATAGTGCCTTTTTCAGAATTCGTCTAAATCTCAACTATTTCTGTACTGTATACTACAATCTTCATTACTTTGAAGTCGGTACCAGTCCCAAAAGTTTCAGATAATCTGACATTGCTGAACTCACGATTAAATTAGCTGGTACCGACTTCAAAATAATGAAGACTGTAGTATACAGTACAGAAATAGTTGAGATTTAGACGAATTCTGAAAAAGGCACTATTAAAGAGTAAGAGTTATTTAATACTTTTTAGTTCATATTACTATTGTTTTTACCTTGGAAGTCGGTTTTAATTTTTTGTTAAAAATAATAATTTTGCCTAAGCCTTTATTTCAAATTCAAATAAAATTATATCAGGAAACGGAGTGTTTCATTGCGCGTTACGGATACGTTCAGTCTAAACTTATATGCACGTACAATTTTTATTGGTGTGTTCCTAATTTACAAGTTTGGATAGATGGCAATTGATATTACCTATTACTAATAATGGTTATGCAAAATATTATTATGGTATCCTTCCCTAATGTCAAAATCTCGTACAAAATTGTACGAGGATGACAGTGTACCTCGTACGGAACACCACAAATCTCGTATTTGTACGAGGAACCTCGTACGGTTGGCACAGACTACTAAGAAGAACTAACGTTACGGTTGGCAACCCTGGTCAATAATGTCATGTCTGTTTGTATGTATGTGTCAGTGTAGTGATGATATGATATTTATGTATGTATTTATGATGAGATGATATAATAATATACTTACATATTATAAGTATATTATTATTTATTTAAGGATAAATCACATACACTACATCATTAATTCATCTAAGCGTCGCGTTGCGGTCTGAATTTACCTTTAGTGGACATAAAAGGTGTTATTATGTTGTATTACAATTTTCCTTCGCGTGAAGCGACGGAGCGCTATACAATATAGTAGTCTGGCCCTCAATTATGATCTTTAGCATGAGACGCTGAAATTAGAAATATAAACTGGACTCAAAAAGTATGCTTTATCATCAGGTGGACACGGCTGACAACTCGGAGTATATTCTGGAGGACGACGAGTGCCCGCTCGCCATCGTCATGACGCACCCGCACCGCAGTGAGTAATGTTTTATATTTTATACTGTATGTAAGTGGCGTCTGAAAAAAAAAACTTCCGACTGAGCGATATAGCATGCTCACTGCTCAGGCCGAAGCCCACTGATGTCATTTCAGACGTATAATAATATATCTCGTGGATTGTGAGGCTAATTATTGTGGGTACCCCGTACCGCCACACTTAGGCTGCGTTTCCACTGAAGCGGAGCTTAGCGGTGCCCGAATTGACCAATCGTGCTATTCCAGCGGAATGACAGCGAAGATTTCGAGCAAGGTGATTGGTCAATTCGGCACCGCTAAGCTCCGCTCCGCGTCAGTGGAAACGCGGCCTTGCACCATATTTGCCGTCTCTTTTACACTAAGCCGCTGGTTTGTTTCTATCTCTAGCGTACGTGTAGGTTGTAGCGTTTGGAGCCGTTAAATGCGTCGTCAAATACACGTAATCGAAATATTATGTATCACAATAAGGATGTCTTTATGCAAACTTTTAATATATCCTCATTTTCATAAGCTAGCAAGTTCAAATTACGTTTTCAATAGTTTTTATGGATCTATTAATTAATTATTTTTCCAAGATTAAAAATAATTGCGTTAAGTGTTTTCCGTGTAATGCGTATGCGTAAATATCGTGAGGTACGAGTATGTACGAGCTTCCAAGATTTCATAGGAACCGTGTCCTACTTACTATTCAGTTTCCTTCCCTGCCTTGCATTTGATGATCCATCTAATGCAAACCAAGATAGGCAGATTTTTTCCTCAATTTTTTTTTACAAAGGAAACATTTTGATTTCACCTTAGATATTTGTAATGAATAATGATACAACATATTATTATGAATATGTTTTAAATACTATAAATATGTTGCGACTCGCGTTGTATCAGCAGTTTAGTAAATATTATACAACATTATTAGATTTCGCGAGCAAAATTCATGCACCGAAGTTAGCAGCAAGCGCTAAAGTTCATAAACAAAGTTACGACAAAAGTTCTTTCTGGAATTCAAGTATGCAAATATGAAATTGGAATGTTCGGAAAAGCAATAAAGTTCCTTCGAAGTTCATGTACGTAATACGTTATATTAGAATTGGGAAAGTGTTACAGGTGTTACAATACAAGCATGTATTTGCATTTTTATTAAATCGCTTGTGTTCTTATTCTAAGTATTTTTTTATGAAATGAAGCACAAAAAGAAGCAGATCAATCATGTAATGGTAAGTAAAACTAGTCGTCGCATTGAGAAATGTGTTTGTGATGACTGAAATCTTAAAGCCAAACTCAATCATAATAATTAATCATTATAAACTAAAATATTATGGTTGTAACTTATAGTGTAGTTAAAGATAAAATATTGTGAAATAATACAATGTGGATATTTTTCTTAGCAAGCAATATAAAATACTAGATGACGCCCGCAACTTCGTTGCGCCAAACTCGTTTATCGTGCGGGAACCGTACATTTTCCGGGATACGACGTATCGAGTGTCCTTTCCCAGGAATCAAAGCATCTCCTTACAAAATTTCATCATAATCGGTTCAGCGGTGTAATACCTCGATCGTGGGAATCGCAGACACAATAGATTTTCAATTGTTATGCGATAGGCGGGCACCCGGGCTTGGGGATTGATGGGTCAAGCGTAAAGAGGTTACAAACAGACTTTTTCATTTATAATATCTTATATCTTTAAACGAGCAATTCTTGTATATATATAAATATATAATTGGAATCTCGGAATCGGCTCCAACGATTTTCATGAAATTTAGTATATAGGGGTTTTCGGGGGCGATAAATCGTTCTAGCTAGGAATCATTTTCATAAAATGTCATTTTATGTGTTTTTTTAATTTTTTGAATATCGGTCATTTAGCTAGTTAGTATATAGATAAGTAAGAATAAATATATAAAGCTCAAGTGAAAAGCTTCAATGAAGTATTCAGTTTCAGAGAAATTTATGTGAGAAGTTGAGATAAAGAAGTTAAACAACTATCAATTGTCGGCTGTCTAACTTTCAACTTTTATCTTGAATAAATTATGGATTTCTTGTTATGTGCCTAATTTCATTTGATATTTTCCTTAGTGGCCTAAAGAATTAGAATTAAAGAATTAGTATCCAAGCCACAAATCTCTCAAAATCATCATTCAGTATCGTGTTGGAATCTCCATATACAATTACAAATGTATAAGTTTCTGAAGTTTGATGATAGACTAACCCAAAATGTACGATTTTATAATTCATTTTTATACTTGAAAATAAGCCCCGAATTGTTTAATTTTCTAAAAATAGATACTACATTACATTTCCAAGAATTCGATCTCAGCAAAAACACGATGTCTTAAAATTTTCTCGATAGAAAAAAATCACAAAGATTTTCACGAATTTTTCATTTATTGCCATAACCATGCATTGAACTAAGTTAATATTTTAACACATTGTATAAAATTGTATCATTTAGAAACCGACCTAGCGGATTTTTAAAATGTTGTATATTTATCGAGTTATTGAGAAAAAACTAATTTGGCAATGAATCTGCGTCGTCCTGTTTCACCTGGCATATGAAAGACGGGCGTGAGTGTGAAGAGAGAAGGACGATGTTTGATTTTTTTGGTTAGTCGCCCTCTTAATAAAATTAACCATTACTATGTAAGATTTTAGATTATTTAACGCGGGCAAAAGCACAAAAGAGAAAGTGATATTTAAATGATCCATTAACCTTAGAGAATAATCCACGAAGCATCCATTGTGTTTTGAATACATCTCTAAGACCCCATTATTTTAATATTACATTTACGATACCGTAAAAACCTGGGTACTTAGTCAAATTGTATTTGATAGTTACGATATCGCGGTTAACAAATGTATGGAATTTGGTTGTGTTAAAGGGACATAGCGCTTGCGATACCTTAAATGAAATCCCAGGCCCATAAATTTTTGGGCATTATTAATTTCACAACTACGAAACCCTCTCATACCTTGGTCCTTGGGCCCTAATTGCTGACACTCTCTTGGTTAAGTTTTTATATATTTTTTAACTAACTTCGCTGTCGGCATACACGAATGTTATTTGACTAAGCACCCAGCAGGCTCAGCAATTTCACGGCGTCACCCCAACGCTGTAAAGATTACGGGCTTCGTCAAAATTTCTCTTTGATCAGTCAAATTAAGTTTGGTACCGTACTTTGAATATTATGCAAACAAATTCCCAGCTGGTCGTTAGCGCGACGCTTCCAAAATCACATTCGGATAGAGCTTTATTATATCGAACATCTCATATAAATGGTAATACAGAATACTGCAATGTGTTAGAATCCATAATAATATTGTGTCTGTCTGTTTACTTCTACTCGCTGAAACCACAAAACTATATGTCGTAGAGATATTGTAAAGTGTAAGTCTCGGGATAGCATGGGATAGTTTTTATCACGGAAAATGTACGTTTTCTTCGCGATTAACTTCCTGCGCCAAATATATGGGTAACTTCTACTTTGCAATAAATACTAATAACTTTTACCGAGATGACATATACTTTGAGCTATGACCGGAATCCGGATCCGGACGCGCGGCCTCCCTGAAAACCGGACTGAAAACGGAGGCGCAAATCATGTGAGGATTTGATCGAGTTTTGTGAGAATGGGACCATATCCATACTTAATTACTTACTAATATTACTTCAGTCGGAATTTCCGGGAATTGCTATTGTATTCTATTGTTGTCGCGATCACCGGTGCTCGCGCGGGGCCTGAAGGAATATTATAAATGCAAAAGTGTGTCTGCCTGTCTGTTACCTCTTAAAGCCCAAACCGCAGAACTGATTTTGCTGGTATGGATATACTTTGAGTCCCCGGAAAAGACATAGGATACTTTTTATCGCGGAAAAATTTACGGTTCCCACGATAATCGAAATTTGGAGCAACGGAGTTGCGGGTGTTATCTAGTGTCAAATAAAACATTTACTGATTTACATCCTACATTACATACTAAAATTTATCCCCTCATAAAAGTTAAAAGTAATTTCCACGGGTAACGGTAGTCACTGCCATTAGGCGATCCGTCTGATCGTTTCCCGGTGTGTTCCATAAGAAATAGGTGTCATCAAGCTTTCAGTAATGAAATCCAATTAATTACTGTCGGTTTACTTCGCGCTTCATTTTGTTTTGTATTTACGGATGTTGGAGTGGAAATAGAAGGCTCCGCGAGGCTTCGTTAACCACTTTATAACGTTCAAGTTAATTTAAATCAGGCGTGCTGGGCGTCATAATGACGCCTTCGGTTAATGGGCTCTAACGTTGTTTTAGCCTATTTAGTTTTCAGCTAACGGCTTATTTTGTATCCAGCTTATACAGAACAATATTTTTTTACTGGACACTAACTTGAATAGCTGATAATTTAGAGTACCTAGTCATTATACAGAGGTTAATAACGGTCAAAATCATGCTATATCTATACATATACATTATACATATTATAAAACAAAGTCGCTATTTTCCCCTCATGTTCCTTTGTTCCCTTTAATCTTTAAAACTACGCAACGGATTTTGATGATTCTTTCAGTGTTAGATAGCCCATTTATCAAGGAAGACTATAGGCTATATTTTATCACGCTGAGACTAATAGGAGCGAAGAAATAGAGGAAATTGTGGAAAAAACGGGGAAAATTATTTGAAAGGGCTAACTTGAACGCGCTAATCTCAGGAACTACTGGTCCGATTTAAAAAATTCTTTCAGTGTTGATAGCCCAATTATTGAGGAAAGCTATAGGCTATATTTTATCACGCTGACTAATAGGATAATGTGGAAAAAACAGGGGAAATTATTTGAAAGGGCTTATCTCGCGAACTACTGGAGCAATTTTTTTGTTATTTGGCACAGATAAGAAGTAGACCACGTGCAGGATCATAGGCTATCGATTTTAATCATTTTTTCAGTGGCTATATATTTTATACTCGTGCGACGCCGGGGCGGGTCGCTAGTCTATACTAATATCACAGTGTAAGTAACTACAGTGGTCCAACGAACACGTCTAGACAGAGCAATCGTGTGGGGCGTGCGGGGTGAGAGAGACGCGGTATCGATACCGAACTGCCATACACTCGTTCGGTACACGTCAGCCGGGGTTGACGCTTTTAAATTTAATTGTTTTAAGTGGTTTGCGACCGACAGTGTTTCGTTTGAGTTGTATGTATGTACTTATTCAAATACATAATGTACATATTATATCCGATATTTTTTTTTTTAATTTTTGATATTTTCAAAATTACATAGGTACAAATTTCATATTCTGATATGTTTTTTTCGTAATAGTTGGATCGAAATAATTTGTATTTTTGATAATTTGAAGATAGGGAAGTAAAATTAAACTCATTTATTTATTATTGATATTCAAAGTTTTCAAATAAAATGTTCTTGTTCTTCCGAAAAACAGGGGGTCACGTGGGTGTCATAAGCCTGAGTTACAAGCCGCGTCGACGGCTGTGTTTAGTTAATGTCGTGTCAAATAGCAAGTTTTTGATGACCTAGGCTTGTGAAACTCTCGGAAAATAAGACATGTGTACTTAGACTACGACTTGATGTAAGATTTTTTACTTTTAAAACATTATTTTACATTTTTAAATATAAATATCAATTTTGATATATTATTATATCAAGCATAAATATCAATTGATATTATATATGATTCATTATATATATCCGATATATTTTATATCAATTGATATACTTATAGGTATATCATGCGAACCCTGAGCTTTTGTATATGCATTTGTATTTTTTATAATAAAACTCCTCATTTATAATACTTACTATATATATTTATACTACTCTACATACAAATACTACGAATACAGAAAATGTAGAACAGGTTTTAATAAACCACATTATTGTGACAACCCTGAAGCAATGACGAATACCTATACAAAAGCGGCATTTCGCGCGACTTCAAAGGAGTTGGACCACTGTAGTTATTTACACTGTGCTAATATTATAAGAGGTAAACTTTGTTTGTTTGTTTAATTGTAATGAATAGGCTCAAAAACTACTGGACCGATTTAAAAAATTCTTTTACCATTCGAAAGCTACATTATTTACGAGTAACATAGGCTACATTTTATTTCGAAAAATGTAGGGTTCCGTAAGATATTTGGATTTTTCTGACACAAGGTGAAAAAAATGAACCAGAAAATTTACTTATTTTGCGTACGCTGCCTAAACTATAAGAGATAGAATCATACAATGTTCTAAGTAAATGTAGATCTTTTAAATATCTACAAAAAAGTCTGCGACCCACTATACCTATCTATGTCGAGTGAGGTACAACAACCATTATTTTATTTAAAAATGTTGATTTTTTTGGACTACATTTAAACGCATTTATTTTACTCATGCTATTAATCTTTATCAAAATGAATTATTTCATTACTAAGTACAGTTAAAGTAGATAAAATTTGGTCTTTGAATGATTAAAATTGGACGTTTGGTTTAGAAGTTAAGGCGAAATTAAAAATTGCGATTTACGCCCGTTTCGAAGTAGGCGCTACCAAGGCGGGGGTGCACAGTAGCGAAGATTATGACCGGCCCTGCAGCTGGTGAATTGGCTCATAATACCAAGAATACCAATGATCCCTACTGATTTACCTATACCCTTCAAAAGGCTCCAATTTCCTGTAAAAAATTATTTCTGTGAATTGACCTGGAAGTCATTTTGCTGACCGTGTCTTTCCTGGGTAGGCTTTTTGCAGCGGTTAAACCGACATCCACGCGGGCGGAGCCGCGGGCGACCGCTATCTATACATTATAAATTATAAATTATACATTTATAATAAAACTGTAGAAATGAAAATTCTGTATATCAAAGATATTCAAAAACGGGGGGTGTCACTACATCGCTATAGAAGCCAAAAATGTAGTTAGTTTTTTGTCTGTCTGTCTGTCTGTCTGTATGTTTGTTCCACTATCACACGAAAACTACTGATCCGATTTGAATGCGGTTTGCGCAGATATATTTGCCTTCTTCCAACTTAACATCTGGTGTATAAAAAAAATTCCCCCCACACCTCTAAAGGGACGAAAGAGGGGGTCAGATTTTGTATAAGACTTTTGCTTTAACACGAAAACTACTGATCCGATTTGCATACTGTTTTCACAGATATATTTGTCTTCTTCCGACTCAACATTTGATGACTAAAAATCCCCCTACCCCACCCCTCTAAGGGAACCAAAGAGGGGGTCAGATTTTGCATCAAACTTTTTTCTTTAATGGACTTACTTTGACATATAATTGTTAACTGTTTTTTCCAACCTAACATCAGGTGTATGCAATTTTTCGCACCACCCCTCTTAGGGGACAAAAGAGGGGGTAAGAATTTGCATCAACTGATGAAGTAGAAATATTTTAAATAGCAAAACAACGTTGCCGGGACAGCTAGTAACTAATAAGCACGGACGTAAAAAAATACGGACGTACGTACGAAGTGTATTCTTTTTTTTTGTTCAAATATATATTTAGCACACCTACATTTAGCGAGGGAAAATGTACGGTTCCCGCGAAATTCCTCATTTAGGCATCCATTACACGGTAGGTTCCTCGTCAGTCAATTCCATCAATTATGAATTATGCTTGACTGATGGACTGACGAATGTATCCAGATTTTCGTCAATCACCGTCAGTCACGCCCTTACACGGTAGGTTACCCATCAGTCACAGTCATGCCTGTGGTAAAACTGACAGCAAAACCTACCGTCTAATGGATGCCTTACGCGATGATGATTTTTTATCGAATCATCGAATTTTCTATTCTCTATAACATACACAAATTCTCTATGTTCAGTGGTTCTCGCTTTTTCATGTAGTATCAAATATGGCCCATCCCGTAAAAAATCCTCTCATTTGTTTTGCTTTATCCAACGGTTTATTTGCGTCTTTTAACGGTTTATAAAGTGCTTATTAAATTGGAGCTCTTGATAAGCCGGGGTACTCTCACAATGTCGCCTCTTCAACGATCGTGATAAAGAATAAACGATGTCTTTTGTGCAATAAAAAGTCTGCCCATTATGTATTTCCTTTATAACAATACATCTCTGCAAGAGATACAGTGGCGAGAATTACATAAAGCTTGGTGTTTTAAAAATCTTCGAACATAAAGGTGCTCCCTCACCGGGAGCATTCGCTTTTAATGTTACGTTGCACCGGGAGCATTCGCTTGTAATGTTACGTTGCACCGGGAGCATTCGCTTGTAATGTTACGTTGCACCGGGAGCATTCGCTTGTAATGTCACGTTGCAGAGTCGAGCATTACAATGCGCACCTTGTAAATTATAATGATACAGTGTGTAATATATTGATACAACTTGTAACATCAATCTGATATTATGGAATCAACTAGCTATGGAAGGCTCAAAGTCCTGTAAAAATAAAGATAATAAATAATATAATTTAAGTAATTGGTACGTCGCGTCGTCGTGAATTGCAGAGCATAGAAAATAGGATTCCATTTTTATGCCATGATTGTTGAATAAGCTCCCAATAAGTACTGTTACGGATACGGATACGGACACGTGGTGCCATCTAGCATCGGACCAGCGAACTTACCAAGGGAACACAGACAACGTAAATCCCCTACTCGATACTAGATGGCGCTAGGTGTACCTACGAGTAATTTCTAGAAATATCTCATGCTTGTTTACGCATATCGGGTTTATTCTGGGACGTTCCGGAATTTTCTGAGATTCGCTCCGGCCCGTATAAATAGTCGCAGACAGTCCAGCCGGAATTCAGTTTGATACAAGCGATCATCAAGGCGACTTCGAAGTGAGAACAAGTGATCAATAGTGATAGTATTTGGACTTAGTGCTTAGTGTTTGGACTTAGTGCTTAGTGTTTGGACTTATTGATTTGTGTGAGCTAGTGTTTGTGAATAAAGTCTTCAAGAGAGTCACCAGGTCTTTCTCTCCGAATCCAACGAACCCTAGCACGTAACATTACTATTTCAACGGTGTTGGGGTCTAAACAGCACCTTTAATGGCTCTACATTTTGAAGTTCACGTCATAACTCTGGTACTGTTAAGTTTATTTGTTAGTAAAATAAGTAAACTCACTAATCCTGTCCTTGTTTTTGCTCTAGAAGGGACAGCGACTGTGTATTAGGGACCCCCATAAAATAGCAGAAATAAAAAGTTGAAAATTCGTATAGCTCTTCAAATTTAGGGGAACTGTTTGTGATTTGCTTGAGTGGCATTAAAGAGGGAAATAATTGATAACCATAGAAACAATGTAGCGCAATAAAAGTCTTTGTGTTGTAATTACTGGCGTAGAAAAACGACACTGTTACTCCATTAGCGCTGGCTGGGAGCTTCGGTGCCTTAACCTTTACAAAATATTATTGTTTGTGTATTGTCTGTCTGTGGTGGCGACAAGCGGGGGTGTAATGGATAAGTTTTTGATAGAAACCCAATCTATACTTATTATAAAACAAAGTCGCTTTTTTCTTCATGTCCTTTTGTTCCCTTTAATCTTTAAAACTACGCAACGGATATTGATGATTCTTTCAGTGTTAGATAGCCCATTTATCGAGGAAAGCTATAGGCTATATTTTATCACGCTAAGAGTAATAGGAGGGAAGAAATAGAGGAAATTGCGGAAAAAAAGGGGAAAATTATTTGAAAGGGTTAGCTTGAACGCGCTAATCTCAGGAACTACTGGTCCGATTTGAAAAATTCTTTCAGTGTTAGATTGCCCATTTATTAAGGAAGGCTATAGCTATATTTTATCACGCTGAGACTAATAGGAGAATATGGAAAAAACGGGGGAAATTATTTGAAAGGGCTTATCTCGCGAACTACTGGAGCAATTTTTATGTTATTTGGCACAGATAAGAAGTAGACCACGTGAAAGATCATAGGCTATCGATTTTAATCATTTTTCAGTGGCTATATATTTTATACTCGTGCGACGCCGGGGCGGGTCGCTAGTATCTAATAAGACTTGTGCGATTGAAAATTAAACCTTTGATATTTTTCGCTTAAAGTTGTTAGGTACTTGTGTCAGCGTAGTTGGTAACAGCTGGTAAGCTTTGATTGAACTGAGATATAAGATAAATGGTATACGAAATTCTATATACATGTGATATACATACATGTATGTTTATTTGTCTAGTATCTGCTATTTCTATGTCCAAACAGCTGAGCCATGTGACGTATGTGTGTACCGTGTACGGCTGTTGTTTGAATAGCAACCACGGCACTATGAAATATAGTATTCGTAGACTCTACAATTCTACATTATACTGAGTTTTACATATCTATACAGAGGGTAACAAAACAAAGTGAAAATACTTTAGGGTGTGTATGAGTCTCCTGTATAGAGTTCACTGTGAAAATAGCAGCGCTGAAAGAGTAACTTTTTTTAATTTTGTACTTTCGGCCAAACTCATGACGCTGAGGCGGTTGCCCATACAAATCACAAAAAAGTTTGCTGTTTCAGCGCTGCTACTTTTACAGTGAGCACTATATATTAAGGAACATAATATACCCAGCCTAATGTATTATCACTTAGTTTTGTTACACCCTGTATACAGTCGAAAGTTCTAAGAAACGTATCCCGATTTCCGTTTATATTTTATGAGATAGAGCCGCGACTTTGCGCTCGATAAATCCCGCGGGAAACTTCCGGCAGACTACTCTATGTAGGTACATGTGAGCCAATTATTATCATCAGTAGTCTATCGGTTTCAAAGATCGAAGAATCAAGGCAACTGAAAATTTGCAAACAAAGATGCATTTTTTTTCTTTTTATGGTATGACTGGTATCATTCCATCCTACCTACCAAAACCCTACCAAAATATTTAGGTACGACTATTTGTGTTTGTCAGCAAAGGAAACACGATTTTCATGTCCGGAAGATAGAGTCCATAGTAGACTTCACAGCTATACAAGATAGTACATTACGCACCTAGGGCAGGAAAATAAGAAATGTCTCGGCTTCGCCTCGGCCAACAATTACATGTGATCTGAGGCTGCCCATGGTGCGTATACTATTTTTCTCATCGACGGAGGCGGAAAACGGCAACATCGGTAAGCGCAGCGGGAAGAAAGTTGACGCTTTCCGCCCGGAGGTGAGAAAATGATATTTTCCTTTAGACCCAATCGGACCCTTTCGAACCAAATTAGTATCGATATTGAGACGAAACTGGCTATATCAACTGTTTGGTAAACAGTTTTAATTAATATTAACCCTATCCCGTATTTCGTACCGCTCCAGCTGAACCGAAGCGGTCTTCGGCCCGTGACATTTACCGAGCGAGTTAGTTTAAACTTTGAACTAGTAATGGTTCTATTAAGTTATCAAACAACCTCCCTGACACTTTCAATTAAAATTCATTTAAGTACGTTCTTAGTTGCTGTTATACAACAAACTATGGCCGTACACCGTACAGTGTTTAACTTAAGCTTGTCTATACACATCTTTAACGTCTTTCAGATGGTTCAATATCAATAGCTTTTTCCTAGAAACTTTCTTAATAAATATTTAAATAAAGATTAAAGAACAATAATTGTGCACTCGTTATATTAAACGTAGTAACACAGTCGCGGCTCGCGCCGTTGCATAGCCGCGCTGTGGCTTGTGGGGTATCAAGTGCAATGTGCATCGTGCACGTCGCACAAGCGCGTGCAATTCAATTAGCAGGTACGGGCAGATGCTAGACAGCAGTAGACTAGCTCCTAGGCCCTAGCACGGACAATGCTCGGTCTCACAATGGGCGGCGGGCGCGGGCGGCAGGATGCGGCAGTCGGCTCGCAGACGCCGCGCCGCGCGCCGTCCGCTCCGTGCGCCAGCCATGGATTGGGGCATACGTCGTAAGTTCCACCCGAGTATATCCCGCGAGTCTCCCCACGAGTGCGACCCCACAGCCCGCGGCTCCGGGCCCGGTCGGCCCCGGCCCGCCGCGTGATCGAGGGCGATAGTAAACAAACGCATGTGCTCCCGCCGAGTAGTCCGACCGGTGTACCCGCAGATGTCGGTCCACTCGGCCGAGGTGGTATTTTTAACCCGTTCCGCGGTTCGATGCCCGTCGCTCGCCGAATCCGTATGCATAACACCGGCCCAGTGCATTTCGCCAAGTTTTATAGTTTACTCCATGTGACCGTAAGTTGTGCAAAGTTTGTGGGTGACTTATAAAGTTATCGTCGCCCGGAGCGGTCCGCGCGTGGCGTTCACTTTCGTTTACAACTTTCGAACTCGCATCTATCGCGGGCCGCGTCGCGGGTCAAAAAAGTGTTTCGTTCCGAAGTTAACCAGTTCGTCCGACTCGATAGAGGACACTTTTTATGGCGCGCCCATAAAATGGGAATTGGCAGTGGGACGCGACCTTTAGCGATATCCGGGACGTGACCCGTTCAGGGGAAGAATTGGCCCCTTAAACTTTATTCGCGACGTTGATCATGCGAACGTTTGTTTTTATGTTGAATGTTCCCCGGTGGCGACTGCTCGGATATTCAAATGTCACCGTTAACAATAGTGTAGACGGCAGGGAATTACACGTCTGGTGTGTAAGTGGTGGTAGGTGTTTGACCTCTGAGCGACACCGTAATGCGAGGTTTAATATCACCGCGTTGTACGACTTGCGCCGTGTCATGTATGATTTATTGCTCATTCAAATTGGAAAGGAACTCTATTTATTCTAGTAAATTGAGCAAAACAAGCTAAAGGTTTATCATCAACCATAGAAGATATAATTTTCTAGAAGTAACTTTAAAGTAACTTTATAACAGTCAATAGCTTAACAATTTTTACCAGTAACACACACATACGTTTTTCCGTATGATTCGTTTCACGTTTCACATAATATTAAATCAAATAAGCTTCTAAAAGTTTACGGAAATTCATAAATTTAAAGGAAACAACTTACAGCACCTGGCTTCTTAATAAAATCTGGCACATAATTACCGAAAGTGCCACAATAACTGGACCCACGTAGGGCAGTTTGTAAATGTCAAGGAGAGGAACAGATGTTATTTACCGACCTCATAAACCGCTCCCAGAAGACGCCGACGATATAGGCTGCGAATTACGGCGGACGTACCACATCCCACATGTCAAATATTACAGTACATACTAGCCTTGGGTCAGAGCACTCAGAGGTTCGGTGCACATAATGATTTCGAAGTAAGGATGAGCTACCTTCTGTCTTTGATGAACCTATCTTTAAGCTACCCATGGCTATTGCTTTGAATCTTACACTTTGAACGGGTTGTTAGTATTTACAAAAATATAAGCGGATTTTTAAAAATGCAATGCACGCTCGTGCATTGCATTTTTGCAGGTAGACCTTACAGATCAATACAAATTGCTTCGTGATCGAAATACGAAATGCTAGGTGGTCCGTTTTTGAGTCTTATGGATTGGACGTGCAGCCAAATTCATTTTTACAATTACATACAAGCTAACAGTTTTATTGTTGTTTAACTCTATCATATCATCTTTGTGTGATGTAGATATAAAATTGAGAGAACCTTGGCTCCAAAGGGGCATTGCTTTATTAGACATCGCAATACTAAATTAGGACCTGTCCTTTCGGTCAATGCGAAATGTCAAACATAGCCCACACACGGGCTGTCGCAGTGACCACTACACGCAATAATTAATGAACCCGAATTCTATGGCTCTCGATTCTAATGATTTTCGGAATTAGATTTCGTAATAACACGGGTTTTTGTTCTATCTGCCAAATATGTCGAATGTCGATAAGTAATCTCACACTAGATGACGCCCGCAACTTCGTTGCGTCAAAATTCGTTTATCGCGTCGGAATCATACATTTTTCCGCCATAAAAAGTATCCTATGTCCTTTTCCGAGACTCTCTATTGAGTGTCTCCATACCAAATTTCATCAATCAGATAGATTTAATAAGAATAAGAAGAATAAGAAGAACGTTTATTTCATGTTTATTAATTGCAAAAACATGGTATACAGATTATACATACAAATTATAATCTAATATATAAAATTCTCGTGTCACGGTGTGCGTAATTGTACTCCTCTGAAACGGCTCGACCGATTTTCGTGAATCTTAGCGAGCATATCGGCTAAGGTTGAGAATCGGACAACATCTACTTTTTAAATTGATAAGTGCATTTGTTGAATAAATAATAGTAAATTATTACAACTCGAGACTGACGGCGACCATTCTTTGTGCGACGGGATAGCGATCGACGTTGTCATGGCGACATACTTATTTAGTCACTTCAATAAAATAATATGGGCAAAATACTTTATATTATGGCAAAGCAACGTTTGCCGGGACAGCTAGTTATATTACATTAAAGTTTCACTCTTTGTAAACAAATAGACAATGTTTTTCTTGTTGTAAACTAATAAGCATTAAAATGGGATATTAGGTAATATTATTTTTTAAAAACATCGAAATAGTTTTTATACTTATAGTCCTGTAGAGTTCTCCTGAAACCAGACTCTTTCAAGTGAAATTCCACACTTTCTATAGACTTGTTATTTTCCTTTCAGACAAAATTGTCGCTTTATGTCGCGACAAAACACCGTTTTTTCTACCCATGTTTTTCTGAGTATAAATATGTCCCTCTACCATGGAAATACAATAGTGTATAGAACGATAGCTCTCGTACATATTTTGACGCTCAAATGTGGTTCTTGTTAAACGAAAATTGTATGACCGACCTGAGTATGACAACTGACAAGGACAACTAACTAGAAGTGCGTCAGTGCCGCACACAGAGACGTTTGATGAAATAACTTTAATTTAATGAGGAGTTTGACAGATAATATATGGGAGTTATGGCTGGTTTACACGTATTAAGTAGATAAATACTTAACTAAATTTTAACTTAATTTGAAGTGCCTGCCCGAAATGTGTCGAGTGACAAGCCCCGTCGGCCAACTTAACAAAAAATAGTCAAAATTCTGATTTCCATGTTTAGTACTTAATTAAATTTAACTTGCTACTTGCTACTAAAATTTGTGTTTACATGCAATAAATAACTTAAAATTTAGTTAACTACTTATCAACTTAATACGTGTAAACCATCCATTATATCATTATTCAATTACAGTTAATAAAGGTCTACCTCAAGGCTGCTCAACCTTTTTTACAGTGGGGCCAAATGGTGGATTCCGACATTTATAACGGGCCATCAACTTAAATATAACACCAATCAAACTTCAATGGGTTATAAGCATTTAATTTTTTGATATTAATAATGAGATTTTTGCAGTTGTATGTCTTTTAACAATTTATTTATGTTGGGTGATAAATCTGATGTTGACAGTAGCAACAAGTCAGAAATATGTTGCTCAGTTAATGATGTGCGGTATTTATTTTTATTTTTAACCGACTTCCAAAAAACGAGGAGGTTATATGTTCGGCTGTAGATATATATATTTTTTTTGTATGTTCAACGATTACTCCGCCGTTTGTAAACCGATTTTCGAAATTTTTGTTGTGTTGTATTAGGTTTCACTCCAATTTGGTACCATGTTCACAAAAGTGGTGACCTGATGATGGGATCCATGAGTAATCGAGGGAACTCCTCGAAATTTATATGGAAACATATGGTGATTTTGGTTTTATGAGAAGTATCCTAAGCATATGCTACCAAAACGCAAGATTTTGCACCGAGGTATACTTGCTTACTTAGATAGTTTGGGAGTTTAGGCGCTGTTTTAAGAACTGAAAGCATATGCTACTATGCAAATTACATTCATCATCATCATCATCATTACCATGTCAGGGTCACCAATGTCACCAAATTCAACCTTATCTCCAGAGCATAAGGCACACATTTGACATTACTTCTAAGAAGTTAAAGCTGCTTCGATAATGTAACATTCTGTCTCACTTCGCCGAGATGTTCTGGAAAACAACCTAATTTCAACCTTTTGCATTGCGTTTAGCGTTCATAATACAATAACACTCTCCGCAGTCTCACTTCAATCTGCCAGGGCCGCAGGGCTGTCAAGCGGGCGCGGGCGGCGCGGCGGCGCGGGCGGCGCGGCGGCGCGGGCGGCGCGGCGGCGCGGGTCGGGTAGGGACTATGTGCGCTGCGTCCGCGTCACGTGCGACAAGTCGAGCGAGTGCCAGTACTATTGAAAGTTGAAACTAGTCCGGTGACCGGCTACTTAGCACGTCACGTCACGTGTTCACTTCGATTTTTTTAAAATGTATTATTTAAAATTATCTGCAGGCTGCAGCTGATATTATATTTTGTAAGTGTGACTGTAATAAGATACGCAGAATAATATTATACAGGTGTATTATTCTACTTATAGTACGCGATGGTTTACTCTGGTAACTAAAAAGAGTGAAATTATTATTTTTAACAAAAAATTAAAACCGACTTCCAAGGTAAAACAATAATAACATCCTTATAATATGAACTAAAAAGTATTAAATAATTATTTCTATCTAATAGTGCCTTTTTCCGAATTCGGCTACAACTCAACTATTTCTGTACTCAATCTTCATAATTTTGAAGTCGGTGCCAGTTCCAAAAGTTTCAAATATTCTGTCAGAGAACAGAAGATTCATCTGGTACCGACTTCAAAATGATGAAGATTGAGTACAGAAATAGTTGAGTTTTAGCCGAATTCGGAAAAAGGCACTATTAGATAGAAATAATTATTTAATATTTTTTAGTTCATATTATAAGGATGTTATTATTGTTTTACCTTGGAAGTCGGGTTTAATTTTTTGTTAAAAATAATACATAATTAAGGTCTGAAAACACTTTTTCACAGACATATTATGTTGATTCAAAACTACATAAAAACTGTAGCGCTAGATCAGTTATTGCAGGAAAGTCTTCTTTTGGTAGCAATTTTCAGAAGACTGAGACTGTCAGGAAGTGCGCGGGACCGCATAGTAGGTATGACCGCACGAACAGCGTAGTAGGTAGTTAATTCGTTCCTTCGCGGCAGCCAATTAGGCGGGATTTCTCAGTTTGGCGGGATATTCAAAACTTTCTTGTGCGGGCCATTTAAAATTCTTTCGCGGGCCATAATGTGGCCCACGGGCCTGGGTTGAGCAGCCTTGGTCTACCTGGATCTGATAGCAAAAAATGAGAAAAGAAATTGACTCTAGCAATACCGGGGTAATTGGAATATACATTTTGATCCTTTTTTCCCTTATAGCGACTGATTCTGTGTGTGAAACATGTAAAAAAATTATCCAATGATCACGGATATATTTTTAAAATCTGCCATCCGCCATCAGATCCTGGTAGACCTAATATTAGTCTCCGGGTGCGGTGGACGGTGCCTTGCATTTTGTGGAAAATTTTTGTGGGACCATTTTCTTATTCAATTACACTTACATAGTATTTATTGTTCTGTTATTCTCTACCTAATGGTAAATTCGACCCCGTATTGACATACATTCGAGCAATAAACACAAGACACTGGTATCATAACTGTCCGTCCCGAATTAAGTAATCGATTAGGGGAGGCTTTTAACTTCCGTATCGTAAGGTAACATGCAAACGGGAAATATTTGTAATACTGCAAGTATTAACTGAGTTGTGAGAAAGTCGAGTAGTGTACCTACCTGTTTTGGTAATTTTGCTATACATAATTTATAAATGTAATGAAAATATTCAATTTTTTTAATATACCTTTTGCACACAACAAGGTGTGAGAGGCGGGCTTAATAATAAAGGCAACATACAACTTTCAAACTGTTTTATTCATATCTTCATTAAATTTCATATCACGTAAAGAAAATTGTTTACATACCTATCAAGAAAAGTAAAACTTTGCTCTGTATTTTCCGAGAAAAATAACTAAATCATGATTATACAAGTTTTCCATTTTCTCGCTTAGAACACTTTGCTCGTCCTAATATTTGCGTTAACCTTGAGGTGGATTATTTGGCAATTTGCGTATTTTAGGTATATTGTATCGGTAACGCAATGTTTTAGAAAGGCTTTCGGTAATAGCGGCCGGGTCAGTGTTCGTCACGCGAGCGAGTGTACAGTCAACGTCAAAAGCTTTGATAAGGGGGGGGGTCCCTAACGTAAAAAAGCGGCCAAGTGCGAGTTGGACACGCCCCATGAAGGGTTCCGCAGCGGCAAATAGGTAACGTGTTTAGGAAATCTAAAGTATTTTTGAAGTGAAAGCTTCTTTAGCGGCGTTGAGCACTTTTGTCGAATGGGTAAAAACTGTGAAACTCGCGTCAGATTATCGTGCTGATCGAAAAACCTTGGAAAAATCGTAAGACGGTTGGAGAGTAGTGTTTAGTGTCGAACTCGAACTCGAACTCGAACTCGAATTTATTGTAAGGGTTTCGATTAATTTAAAAAATCGATTTTCATAAAAAATGGGTTAAAAATGTAATCGGTTGTAAGGGTTTCGATTAATTAAAAAACTAGATTTTTTAATAATCGATTATCATAAAAAATGGGTTAAAAAAAATTCACAACGTTAATAATCAAGTTTTCACTTCTGCCGGCACTCCCGGAGTGCAACCCTTGATTATTAACGTTGTGCATTTTTTAACCCATTTTTTATGAAAATCGATTTTTTAAATTAATCGAAACCCTTACAATCGATTAAATTTTTAACCCATTTTTTATGAAAATCGATTTTTAAAAAGTCGATTTTTTTTAATTAATCGAAACCCTTACACTCAATTCGAGTTCGACACAAAACATTACTCTCCAACCGTCTTACGGTTTTTCCAAGGTTTTTCGATCAGCACGAGAATCTGACGCGACTTTCACAGTTTTTACCCATCTCACAAAAGTGCTCAACGCCGCTAAAGAAGCGGTGCGGTACATATTATATTGTCGATTGGACAAGTAAGATGGATAGTAATGGGGGGGGGGGGGGGGGGGGGGGGGTTCGGACCCCAGGACAACAAAGTTAACACTTTTAGAATGTCTACATGAGGCCTACCACCGGTTCGGGAACTAACCCGGCGAGAAGTACCCGCGTAAGAAACTCGCTCGAGGCCATCTTTTATTAAAAAGATGGAAAATTACAATAGTAACTTAAACTAATTTACAAAAAGCATGTAAAAATGTGTTATATTTATATAAAAGCAGCTCATTCAGCTTATTTTTCCCAGGGTGTGCTATCATTGAGAAAATCAGTTAAGTTTATAATCCACGGAAAAAGTATAAAAAACGGAAAAATACGAAAGCTATGGGCTTATCTTAATATAATAAGCCCATTTGTGATAGCTTTCGTGTTTTTTCATACTTTTTCCGTGGTATTGCACGAAATTATATTATAGGTCGGGCGGGACACGGTCGTGAACTCTCAATTTTATATCCACTATGTCCTAGTTACCTTTGATCTTTAAGTTCACATGTGTGCAGTATCATTACAAAGATAATATAATGACTCTCTAACGGTGACGATGAAAATAGTCATAAACCAATTGACATGAAGAAATGTGGAGTGGAGTCAAGAGTAAGTTCACGGCCTTCCTCGACATGTTTGGATCAGATTTTTATGTATCTCTGACCGTAGATTACATTTTTAACTTTAGATTCTAGTAAATATTTTTGGATGCAATAAAAGTCATATTATAACGTTTGTTTGATGCATAATAATATGAGAATATGGTTAATATATGCTGTTTGATAGGAAATTGCAAAAAAAGTATTTAAATCATGTACAGCTTTTTAACGTTACAACTCTTTTCACAGTTTTAGATCATACAAAATTGGATGTTAATATGTTAGGATCTACCTAATGTCCTTTTTGTAATACGGCGGAGTCTTTTGAAGTATTTTCGGTACAAGCGCGACGTCTCAATTTCATCCCCCGAGTCCTCGGGCGCTCGTTCGTCTTCGCCTGTAGATATGTGCTCCAGAATAATGGACCTATAGCCAAGACGTTTTCTTTTTGTATAGAATCGTCGATCAAAATGTAGGGAATTGACATGAGTCGAATGTCGACTTTATATCATCGAACGCTTATGTCAATTTCATACATTTTGATAGCCGATTCTATAAAGAAGCGATAAAGAAAACATCTTGTATGTAGGGCCAGGGGGGTGTGCCAAAATGTTTTCGTTTTCGCTTCGTTATAGAATCGCCGATCAAAATGTATGGAATTGACATAAGACGAGTCGAACGTCATATTAACGAACGCTTATGTCAATTCCATACATTTTCATCGGCGATTCTATAACGAAGCGAAAACGAAAACATTTTGGCACACCCCCCTGATTACGTCGCCGCAGATTCCTCGTACCAGTCAATGCTCTTACTCCTTTTATTTCATGTTTAATACGAGGGGCTAACTTTTCTTTTATTCCTAGTCAGTAAAATATTAAAACTACCGATAATTTGGGCACATTATTTCCTGTATGTGCGTTTGCTTTAAACGGAGAGTAAACTCATGTAATAATAATTAATATTATATGATTTTTCTTGAGTATGACTATTATTTTTTGCCCTGCGAATGCATACAAACTGTAGATTTCATTGAGAGAAAATAAATGTACTTAATTTTATCTCATCTTTCATACCAAGAACTTCTTAAAATCTATGGCACCATTATTTGACTTCTGTAAAAATCAAATAATAAACCTCTCTCACACCGATGTCGAATATTACCGTTTTGTAGGTCGTCGTTAAAGTGGACGAAAATTGAAAACAGTTAACAGAGATTTAAGGGCCCGTATAAATATTAAAGTTGTCGGAGTCGTCCTTATAATTCATACAATTTTATGATACTGAAAATGAATTTGTATCAAACGTAGCGGATAAAATTCTGAGTGGCATTTTATTTAGATGTTTTTACGAGGAAATTTTATTAGTTTTTACGTACTATTTGCGTCGTTTATGTACGGAATATGTTATTTTGTCTACATACATAAAATTACGTTGTTTATTATGGTTATACTTATACTTTCTATTTTAATACAGGTGGAAAATAAAATATTTTTTATTATTTCAGTTGTTACAGCTTCTACAAGACAGTTTTAAATCGACAAAAACAGGGGTGTTATTATCGATTAATATCGTAGGTATAAGATAATAATATTATAGTACATAACATAATCATTTAGTACTATAATATTCTGCAGTCTTCACAATAATTATTTTGTGTATATTGTCTGCAGGACGTGTATAAAATTCAGTGGTTTTTTGGGAATGGGATATATTGTACGAAGTGTAATGTGCTCGTGACAACTTGTCGTTTGCGATTCACTGTGGGAGAAAACTTACGTCTGTCTACTCTCTACGTGACAATTTTCAGGCACAATATACTCTCCAAAGTATTCTGTAAAGTAATATCAGTTCTATTTCTTACCTTTTACTTCTAACTAATGTAAAGTATTTGTCACAAGGCTTTTTAATCCTTCAAGCCCCATAAGAGCACCGGTCATCGCGACAACAATAAGAATCCGCGATCGAAGGATTAAATTGATTTGATGGTCTTTAAAATGAGCATAACAAAATATACTTTAATTTAATGTAGAAAAGACGAAAAAACTACGAAAGTTTTCTGGAGGACGGTCTTAAAAATTTTATTCATTTATAGTTTGCTTTGCATTATTTTCTTTTAGTTTTTAGAACAGAGCTGTAATTGTTGTCTACAACTTTTTAATTTTAGATTTATCTTTTGCCCATTAGCGTTAAGTACCAGTAGCTAGTAATGAAGTGTTTAGTAGTTAACTCAGTCGTTATCACATTAGCTTCCTCGCAGGCAATAACTCACTTATCGAGTGTACGGAAGGGAAAGGTTAGCACGTTTTTCAATTTGGGCGGAAAACTTCGTTACGTCCCGACTCCCGCCTTTGTAAGCCGCACAAAGAAACATTCAAGATACACGTACACGTAGATGTATGTAGATTGTAGACGTATGTTTGTGTATACTAACCCACTCTTGTTCTAAAATCTAAATGATCTAAAGAACAAAACTGCATTCACAACTCAATACGTATTTTTGTGGGATGGTACACAAATGCTTAACAGCGTCCAATTTTGACGTTTGACGTAGTGTGTACATTTTAGGGTTATATTTTATTTACGCACTCTTGTATTTGTTTTGATAAGGTCACGGTCTTGCACGCTTGTCACGTAAACTTTTGTAACTTGTAAGAATGTAAAAATAATTAATGCTATTACTTTTTGTGTTATATTTATTCAAATCAGTTTTAACGGTGTTATATTCGGGGATGTTAATGAGTTTTGATAAGTTTATTTCGTGTTATGAATTATTAATATTTTTACATAATTTATCTTAAGTGTAACGCAATATTAGAAAAGCATGAAGGTAAGTACGCTGAAAAATTTAACCGGAAAATTTGTTTTCAGGAAAAGACCGTATAATTTACTCGTTTAAAAGTGAAGACAATTTTTCTATGTTTTTTTTTCTTTTTTAAAATTATTTTATTAAAACTAATTTTCTTTTTAAAATTATTAATAATTTTAATCTAAAAAATATTCTGTATTTCGGGTACTACCCCGCATTTTATTTATCTCGTGCTACCCGAAAATTTTGCCACATTTATCCTATCCTATTTCCCCTGACTCAAAGTATCTCCATGCCATCCGAATTCGTTCAACGGTTCAAGGCCGAAGAGCTCTTAACGTCTCTATGGAAAAACTCTATTCAAATTGCGTTTTACTAAGCTTTTTATCGCGCACCTAAGTGTTAACAAATTGCCTAACACATTATAATATTTTCGCTAATATATTAGCGAAAATATCCATTATAATGGAAATTACATTTTCATAATCACTCGAGCACTTTTCTTGATTAACAATATTAATTAACATAACAAGGCGGTCAAAGTATGACCCCAAACTACTTTGATGTTGTTGACCTAAATAGGACATAATTCGATTCCCTTAGGAGCCTGTTAATGTTTTGAAAAGCAGAAAAACCCGCCGCCAGGCGAATGATGTAAAATGAAACTTTTTTGTTGTGACTTGTGACGGTCCTACCCATCAAAAAAGTTCTGCGCGTAGTTAATTTTATTAATGTAATACAATAAATTGCGAATGTGCGAAGTATCAAGTATGGTTGGACTTTATTCATAACAAGTTTATGAACTGAACACGTTTTTCGCTTTTTCACGTTCGCGTTCTGACAAAGTATTGTAAATGTTTTTCGGCATTACTAAATACCTCCATTAACCATGTAAGTGACAATTGTCTCACAGCATAAACTATTATGTTTGTCACTTATGAACTTAGTCGCGCTTGCAAGGTTATTCGCAAGATTTGGATGCCCCCTAGGGGGAGTCCATAAATTGAACGAGACGTTTTTGACGACTTTTGACTCCCCATGGCTAATAATATATATTGGGTGCCCATGGTAAGATATCCAAGATTCCTCTCAATTTCCAAGTTCCAACTAATCTCTCAATCTCAATCCGAACACGATTGACGTTGGATTGTCATTTCGTGACATTGTATTATTATAGAAACAGACTCATATTTAATCGAAGAACGTTGCATTAAAATATGTAGGTAGTCTAAACTTCTTCTTTATTATGGCCGACTCAGTGAGTTGCCAATTTTATCCCACCCAATCTCAATCCTAATCTTTTGCTGTACGCCATTACAATGTGGACAAATGTCGGTCGAAAATGAAACCTATTATAGTTGGGGTCATAAAGAGGCATTTTGCGGCAAAGATCGGAAAGCAACCTTTAGATGCATTAAAATCGAAGTA
Organism: Lysandra bellargus; assembly: GCA_905333045.1. Taxonomy (NCBI): domain Eukaryota; kingdom Metazoa; phylum Arthropoda; class Insecta; order Lepidoptera; family Lycaenidae; genus Lysandra; species Lysandra bellargus. The sequence continues at coordinate 4,415,970 of HG995344.1, forward strand.
TCTGGAATCTGGATACTGGCGCTACTGTATATCAAATGTAAATCAGCACATGTTGCGTGTCGTATCATAAACATAGGTTACCGGGAGTTGGCGTCTCTGATAAATGATGAACATCACAAATTAGCGGCGCGCCACTCTTTATTAATATCTAGTTTACGTTAGTTACAGTAAATATACTCTAATATTACTGTGATTAAGAGCCCGGGCTACCCTCGAAATTCTCATACATACGTAATACCAAAATCATTTTCTCATACGAAAATATTTATCATGTTTGAGTTATTTTTCAGCTTAAAATAGTAATTACCTATAGTTGCGTGTCTACGGTCAATATACGGCTATTGCTGAACCAAAGATTTCCTTTGGTGGGATTGGTCCTTATGGCCCAACGATAGATTTAAGATGTGGAGCCACCGCTATTTTTGATGTATTTTTTTTTTAAATTTTAGCAGCTTCTGCTCTGGAGGAAAATAGAGTCTCAATCTGTATGAGGCATTAATTATGGTAATATTCAAAGTTCGGTACCATATTCGGATGACTTATGAATGCTTAATTCATTTTAGGACTAATATTTGCACGATAAAGATGTTAAACAACGTGAAAAGAAGAAGAAGAAGAAGAAGCATTATTTAAATGCACTAATCTTAGTATGAGTCAGTAATTACTCGTCCGATTTGAAAAATTCTTTCAGTGTTAGATAGACCATTTATCAAGGAAGGCTATAGGCTATATTTTATTACGCTAAGACTAATATAAGCGAAGAAATAAAGGAAAATGTGGAAAAAACGGGGGAAATTATTTGAAAGGGCTTTTTTCACGAACTACTGGAGTAATTTTTCTGTTATTTGGCACAGATAAAAAGTAGAAACGTGAAGGATCATAGGCTATTTATTGTGGACTAATTTGTCTGTGAAATACCTAATTTACGCGGGCGAAACAGCGCGGAACGACTAGTAATATTATAAAGCTGAAGAGTTTGTTTGTTGAACGCGCTAATCTTAGGAGCTACTCATCCAATTTGAAAGAATCTTTCAGTGTTTGATAGCCTAATTATCGAGGAAGGCTTTAGCCTATATTTTATTACGCTAAAAACAATAGGAGCAAAGATACAGAGGAAAATGTGAAAATAAAGCTGAAGAGTTTGTTGGTTAGTTTGTTTGTTTAAACGTACTAATCTCAAGAACAACAGGCCCGATTTTAAAAAATCTTTCAGTGTTTGATAGCCTATTTATCGAGGAAGGCTATAAGCTATATTTTATCACGCTTAAGACCAATAAGAGCAAAGACACAGAGGAAAATGTAAAAAACGGGGAAAATTATTTGAAAGGCCTAATATCTCACAGACTACTGGAGCAATTTTTATGTTATTTGACGCGAATATATAGTAGACTACGTGAGACATGGGTTATTAATTTGTGAGAAATATACGGTTTCAGTGAAATTTCAGATTTACGCGGACGAAGCCGCGCGGAACGTCTAGTATTATTAATATGTTTATTGCTCCATTCATCACCATGTCTTTGGCATGCAGAATAATGCGGCTATCAGCCTCCTTATATTAATTAGGCCTGTCAACAGCGTTTTCAATGGTTGAAAATCATATATTCTGAATTTTTTATTTTATTTTTACTATCTTTTATTCCAATATTATTCCAAAATTGGCATTCAAACATTCGATTCAATCGAAAATGATACCAAACTCGACTATATACCTAAATCCCACGCAGTTTTTGACCTCATACCTTGTTAAAGCTAAAAAAAACCCCGCCCCCACCAGCATGAGATATTAAGGTGGCTCCACATCGTAAACCCATCTTAGGGATATAAAGATCAATCCTACCAAAGGAAATCTTATAATAATAATAGTAATAATAATAATAATAATCTTTATTTGCAAAAATATAGTCATTAAAGATGGTACAATTTTACAGTGTCTCACATATTTTGGTCGATTTTCTCGACATGCAAACATTAAAATATGAACATTGGTCAAGACTCAAGTTAGTAACATTAGTTTCATAATAATCGTTACATTGTCATAATCATTACACCATTATTAATCGAATTTATAAGTAATTTAGTCATATAATATCGCATTGTTTAACATGTCAATTCATAAAATCTTAAAATTAGCAATGCGTACAGTACAATTAAATTAATCGTCGAATTAAAAACAAACCATATAAGATGAAGGAGAAGAAAAAAGAAAAAAAAAGATATTAACATGCCAGTGTCATCTTTACAAATCTGTGCTTTACAAGGAGGTTACAAAAATCAAAATATTATGGCCTATTAGCTATTACATGGCACTGTATGGTATCTCCAAAAAATACTTAATACGTAACACTAATACAATGAAACTTATAAAAACAGAACTACGCAGTAACTATATAGCACCCAAAAACCATCGATGAGTAACTTTCATCAAAAAGCTTGTGAGTTGAGTGTGACCCCCAGGTAATCACTATTATCATTAGGTATCTGAAATCGGAATTGTTGCATACTACCGAAAATTATACATGATTTGTCCGTGACTGTAGTTATATTTGTATGTTTTGATAAACTAAGATAATAATTAGTTTTCAATTTCCAGCACACCAAATGTCACAAATCACAATATACCAATCCTATTGGGAGTAACAATGCTTCGCTTCAACATAACTCTACACTTCTACAGTACAATTAATAACTAAGTCCCAACTCCCAACTATCTAATACATTGCAGTCATGTAATCAAGTTATAAAATTGTTTATTAATTGATTAAAATAAATGAAATAAAAATGACAATCCAATAAAATTCTACTTAAATTAGTCAAATTTACAATTAAAATTACATAATTTACCAGTGTCAAAGAATTTAAAATTACAGAATTATTTATATTGTAGTAGGAAATTCTAAAAATAGCAACAATCTAATTTTAACTTAATCAAAACCTTCCTTCATTTTGTCTATCTTCAAAATATTCTTTATTTGAATAAAAACATTTATCTAACAGCTAAGAAATCAAATTATTTTTTTAATTTATTGTAGGATGTTATATTTTTTATATTATTTGGTAGCTTATTATATACATTTATTGACATGATAAATGCATTTCTACGATAAATTTCTAGGTTTTGTTTAGGTACCCAAATTTTATGCTTATGCCTACTTGACCCTTGTTTCTGCATTACTTGATTTGTTGGAAATAGATATTGGTATTTTCTAACAAAGAGACAAATTTCAAATATATACTGGCACGGTAAGGGAAGAATTTTCAGGTTTTTAAATAGTGGTTTACAATGTTCCAAGTAGTCAGCTCCAGCTATAGCATTTATGCATCTTTTTTGAACGATAAATGCCCTTGAGACATCTGATGAGTTCCCCCATAATATTAACCCGTATCTCAAAATAGACGCAACATATCCATGGTATGCCATTAGTGCTGATTTAACAGATGCCATATTTCTAATTCTTCTCAAGGCAAAAATAAATCGATTTAATTTATTACACACATAGTCAACATGGTCTTTCCACTTCATATCATTGTCAATTGTAAAACCTAGAAAGTTTATTGTTGTTACGCATTTTATAGGATCCAATTCATTGTCATTGTCATCAATTTTTTTTATTAAATTTAATAATTTTTGTCTTATCTAAATTAATTTTCAAATTATTCTTGCTTAGCCAATTTATAATATTATTCAATTCAATTTTAATATCATGATTTAATTGTCCTTTTTTACATTTAATTATTAATGTCGTGTCATTAGCAAACATAATACATTCATGCTTTGTTGATTGCGGCAAGTCGTTAATATACAATAAAAATAGGATAGGACCGAGTATACTGCCCTGTGGAACTCCGATAGTATTCAACTTGAATTGCGACTGATATTTTTTTACTCTTTTGTTGGATATATTAGTTATTTCCGTACACTGTGTCCTATTTTCTAAGTATGATTTAAACCAATTGTTAGCATTTCCTCTGATACCATATTTATCTAATTTATTGAGTAGTATTTTATGCTCCACAAAATCGAATGCCTTACTCATATCCAAGAAAACTGTGGCGGCTTCTAGACCTTTGTCAATAGCCTCACCGATTTGCTTAATTAGAGAGAAACATGCTAGAGTGGTAGAGCTCCCTTTTATAAATCCAAATTGTTGCTTAGTCAATATATTATTGGTGCTAATTTAGTTTGCATTGCTTTTTCGAACACTTTTGAAAAGATAGGTACTATTGTAACTGGTCTATAATTTGCGATATCCTCTCTATCACCCTTTTTGTAGAGGGGTTTAACGATCGATTTCTTTAATTGATTTGGAAAATACCCTTGTTCAAATGATAGATTTACCGTGTGACAATAGGAATGCATATATATTTTGCTGCCAACTTTACTATTTTCGTTGTAATTTCGTCATAGCTTGCCGACTGTGTATCATTTAAAGACTTGATGATTTTGTATATATCTTGTGGCACAGTTGGGGACAAATACATAGAGTTGCTATGATTACTCATAGAAATGTCATCTTTTGTATTCATGTCAATATTTATACTTTTATTATTTGTAGTTGTCTTAGTTAGATTAATGAAATAATTATTAAAGAGCTCTGCTATATCATTACTGTTTGTATAAATTCTATTATTTGTTTTTATTATATTTATGTTCTTATTATTAGTTATATTGCCCATATTAGTTTTTATCACATTCCAGGTGGCCTTACATTTGTTTTTTGCTTTTTTTTATGTAGTTATTATTAAATGAACTTTGAGCTTTACTTATACATTTTTTAAATATTTTTGTGTGATTTCTATATTCTTTTTTTTGTTCCTCTTTATTTGCTTTTTTAGATTTGTAACGAAGGTATAATGATCTCTTAACAGCGCAGGATCTTTTAATACCTTTTGTTATCCAGCGCGTTGGTTTCGATCTTTGGTTCAGCAAAAGCCGTATTCCTCGTTTTTTGTCTTGTACACGACTACTAGGTTCCTGTACAAAAATTAACTTCAAAATATTTGAACACAAAAAAAAGTTTTTGTGTATAATTTTTTTTTTTACTAAATTTACTACTAAATATTTAAACACTAAAAAATAGAGTAAATTACTAAAAAGTATATAAATAAATAGTAAATTTACTACAAAATATTTCAACTCTAAAAAATATTTTTTAGTATTTAAATATTTTGTAGTAAATTTACTATTTATTTGTATATTTTTTAGTGTTTTACTCTATTTTTAGTGTTTAAATATTTAGTATTAAATTTAGTAAAAAAAATTTATACACAAAAAATTTTTTTTAGTGTTTAAATATTTTGAAGTTAATTTTTGTACAGGAACCTAGGTAATTAATATTTTAAGTTGAAAAATAACTCAAACATGATAAATATTTTCGTATGAGAAAATGATTTTGGTATTACGTATGTATGAGAATTTCGAGGGTAGCCCGGCCCCTTAAGTGCTATGCCGCCGTCTTTGTTTATACGGTTTATATGCCCTTTTTTTGATTCCCCGGGTTGGGGATGTACCTCAGTTGAAGCACCCCGGGGGTATGTGGGACTCTTACCCACTAAAACTACCTGCGGTTTGCCTTCAGCCGTATACGGAGGGATGTCCTGGATCTGTCTAACACTCCCTGACTACCGACCGGCCGGTCTACCTCACATTAAGGGACCGGACTTCCACCAAGTTAGGGAACGCTTAGGACGGTTTATATGCCCTATGTCAAAATATGATGTGACAAGATATAAAGTACAGACTATAGACAGCGAATTGAAGCATTTTACGAAAATTCTTTGATATTATGATCTCAGGGAGCCCGATGGACATGCTAAAGCTGTCTTAGGAAACGAAGAAGAAGAAAATATCACAAGAAGATATGAGGAACAGGAAGTAAGCTCTGCATTATATTGGGGAGAATATTAAGTAAGAATTACACTCCATTTTGTGCTTTTTTTGATTGTATAGAGGGTAAAACGTATAAACATATCACAGAAATGGCTAAATTAAATTAGAATTTCAGTGAGCGTCGGAAAAATCGGATAATACGGTGATACCGCGGCGAAAGCGAATTGCATTTCCTCAAATGTTTGGAGCGCTCATCCTCGTATCTCCTGAGTCCTCTGGGTTTTGGCATACATATTATAGATGTAATATACGCCATCCTTTACTTAGAAAAGTACTACATACATAGTTTACTACATTTCGTATAATAATTCTGCTGCTATTGGAATGACATACAAAAAATTTACCTCTTGCATCGGGAAATACGAAATATTAACCTTATAATATGATATAAACTATTGTTTTTTTTTTGTTTAATATTGAAAAAATCCCATATTTCACATAAACGACATCACATCAAAGACTCCAGCTTTGTAGTCATAATAATTATATGAAACTAGATGACGCCCGGACAGACGGACAGACGGACAGACGGACGGACACAGACAGACAGACAGACAGACAGACAGACAGACACACTTTCGCATTTATAATATTAGTATGGAAGTAAGGATATGTATTAATATTGTGTGCCTTTTTTTGTTTAAGTACCCTTTTACATGGGTTATGGTAGGTAACCATGATTGCTAAGCTTACTATAGTCAGCTTAGACGCTTGCTTGCTTGACGTCTCTGATAGACGTCAACGCCACTGTACACGTTGCATTGGTAACAGCTTGTATTGGTCACAAGCGCCAGTGTGGAGAAGCCACGTAGCATTATCTCCACATTTTATGGCGATACAAAGTTCTATTTCGACCTACTTAGAGTAATATAGTGTAAATAACTTAGATAGGTCACCGCCACTCGACAGCTGTCCACGGAACTTTCACTAATTTTCTCTCATTTTTATGCAAGTCGAGTGGTGTTTGAGTTCAGAAGTTCGCTCCACAAAATATACAACGACCCTAAAACTGATTCAGCAACTCTCACTGTTTTGAATAAAAGTAACATCCGTAAAATATCATAAATGCGAAGTATATATGTCTGTCTGTCTGTTACCACTTCAAGCCCAATCTGCCAACCCAATTTTGCTGAAATTTGGTATGGAGATACTTTGAGTCCCAGGAAAGAACATATTATGATACTTTTAATTTGGTTCGGTTCCTTTTGATATGTAATTGATTGTACTGTTGGTTCTTGGTGGAAATTCACATTGAACACTAATGAAACACAATTTTTCGTGCACTTTTTCCACAATATTAAGTAACTATTATAAATTTTAACAAATTACACGACCGGTTTCGACATAAATCACACATGAAGATGATTTATGTCGAAACCGGTCGTGTAATTTATTAAAATTTATAATAGTTACTTACTATAGTTGTAAAAATGCACGAAAAATTGTGTTTGATTAGGGTTCCTTTTGACTCAACGGAGTTGCGGGCGTCATCTAGTAATTCTATTTTATCTGTAATGCTATCTAGAATCAATGTCTTGGTGAGCATTGGTATCATTTGTGATCGTCTAATAGAATAAATTGAAAATCACATTTTCTTTATTTTATTTGGAATAGCATCAGCCATTTTTGCAAAGTGCTTACTTAAAACGAATTACGTGTAGCACATGAGCCCAGTAACTGCTATTTACAACTTATTAATGTAATGTATTATGTAACCTCAGAATACAGAGCAAACTTACTTATAGCCAGAAGTAATAACTATATTTGACGACCTCTGTGGCTCAGTTGGTGGGCTGTTGGTAGCTCAAACCGGGGGTTGCGGGTTCGAATCCCGCCGACGGAACAAAACGTTTTCAAAGTTCTTGGGTCATGGATATGTATTAAATATGTGTATCATATAATAAAAATCTTAAATATACGTATTATGCCGTTGTCTGGTACCCGTAACACAATTAGTCCTTTAGGTACTTAGTACGGGGCCAGACTGACGTGGTGTGAAGCGTCCATAGATAATATTAATCCGTCGATCGCCAATTCCTGGAAATCTTTTGTTATCGCGGCCCATATGGGCCTTACGGGGCTTGATGGGTTAAATATAATATTAATATTATTTTTTCTATATGTATTATAATCTTTCTATATATCTATATTTTTTATATTATATTCTCATTAGATGACACGGTGAACCTCGTATTACTTTTCTCGTAACTTAAAACTTCCTTGGACTTTTCAAGACTAAAATTACCAAAATCGGTTCAGCCGTTTTCGAACTTTAACGAGACTAACAAAATTAAAATTCTTTTTTTATACAGTAAATATTTTCAAAACTTTATGATTTATGTTTCTCCTACGCGTTGTGCGTTAACATTTTCGGTAATATTGCTCATGGGAACAAGAGCCGCGTAAACTTCTCACAGTTATGTCAACAGTGTTACATAGTATAGTATAGTATACGTATGTTGTTCGCCACTCCTACTACACAGTACAACAATCTATGACCTTAACATTGTTAGTATGGCCGCGATTACGTAGTGATCGTAACCTGGACTAGTGTTTATACGACTTTACGTAACTCATGACTTTAGACTTGTTTGTTAAGGACAGGCAGAAAATAATTCACATATTTTAGTCCCCTAAGGGCGAAACGAGCGTAATTTGTGAGTTGTGACTCGTAGAATTTCTGTCGCGTAAATGTCTTTTCATACAAATCATTAATCACAAAATTACGCTTAGGGAATGCAATCTTGATCTTGATCAAGATTCCACCAAGATCTTGAGTGATTTTCAACAACCTCAACCTCAACCTCAACCTAAACCTCAACCTCAAACCCAAACTCAAACTCGATTTGAGGTTGAGGTTCAGTTTCAGTTTTAAGAACTTTTTTTGAATAGATTCGATTCTGTAAATGTAAGTGTGATAGATATTTTAGTATCGTCGGCGTAAAGATAAAAACGCGAATGGAGGAAGCAGGACGACACATCATTCAGGAATATCGCAAATAGAAGTGGCCCGAGTAGCGATCCTTGGGGAACACCAGATGGAACGGACATCCAGGATGAGATGAATCCATTCAGTGCCACAGCTTGAGAGCGGTTATTAATATACGAGGAGAACCACCGGAACAGGTTGCCGTGTATACCTGCCCGATGGAGCTTCTCAAGGAGTAGTTACAGATCGTCGTCACAGATAGTCTGTCGTCTGCGCTGCGCCTTAACTTGTCAGATTTTGTTATGTTATGTTTAGTTTGTTATGTTTAGTTTATATGTATAACAATACCCAATTTGCACAAAAACAAATCTTTGAAACATTACATAAATATAACTTAATATTAAAATACTGGTTACTATTAATTTGCAGCAAAAAAACGCATTTTTTTCAATTATTCTGCTCAATCTCGAAAATCCCGAAAATCTTGATTCGCGACCAAGATCTCGACCCGAATCTCTACAAGATCTCGAACTGACCAATCTTGATTCAGAAAAAAGACGCCAAGATCTTGAATAGTTAATCTTGGTTCAAGATTGCATTCCCTAATTACGCTCGTGTGAATCAAACAGGAATTTTGTATGAAACTGAATGCAGCAGAATTTCTGTCAGCCGAAATTTTGCGACTCACAACTCGCAAATTACGCTCGTTGGGCTTCACCCTTACTAATAAAGACCTTACATAATGTATACTCTATATTATAATGTTTTGTAAGTGATTATTGCATTAGAATGTGAATAACCTATGTAATAGATACGTTGTTGTAAAGACTAAAGATTTAATAAAGATAAATCAAAAATGATTATTCTAAAATAAACGCTTTTACGCTTTAAAATCTCTCGAAACTCTCACCTCGGCACCAGTCCTAAACAAAACTTTGAGAAATCTGGCATATCCTACCAGTGCCAGCCCGAAAGAAAAACTGAAAGAAATACCTTTGGGAAAAATTCAAAGAGAACCATAAAATATTATATTTTGAATTTTGAACCTAACCCTTTGGAAACATTCATTGAGAACCGTAAAGCCTAATATTTTTAATTTGGAAGTTGTGTAATGGTGGGAAAGCAACAAGTGCGGTAATTAGTCCACGTGTCACGCAAACAGCACAGGGCGCCCGCCCTCCGTAGCGCCGCCGCTACGAACCGCTACGAACCGCTACGAACACACTAGCTTCTTAAAACGTTGTCCGAAGTCATGGTTTCAAGTAGAATCCATATTAATATTACAAATGCGTCTGTCTGTTACCTCTTCACGCTTAAACCAATGAACCGATTTTTATAAAATTTGGTATGGTACCCTGAGAGCCGGGAAAGGATATTATTTGATAATTTTTTCCCGAATAAAGGGTAGGTTTCCCGTGCGATAAGCGTTTGGCTTGACAGAGTTGCGGGCTAGTAGCTTTAAAGTAGTAACGCTAAGTAATTAGTTTTATTGTGCATGTAAAATTGAAAGAAAAGTTTTGTATATTTTAAACGGAAACGGAACAAAGATGCGTTATCGTTTGTACAAAACGCCCACGCGGCTTGAAGCTTGTTTGTTGTTATATCGCGATGTTGTAAAAGATATGCACAAACAATGAAGATGTAGACGTAGGACGGTAGGATGATACAAAGTTAGGGAGATAGGAATGTAGAATAACATGTAAATGCCTTAAAATACATATTTTTTTGTAATAATTCCTTAAAAAATAAAAACATTTTTTCGCTATATTTCAAAATGAGCATTTAAACATCATAATAATATAATTTTTTAAATGGATACTGAGTTTGTTTTGCCGTTCCTTCGCGGCGCGCGTCCGTCGAACTGGGGTTGACTCACTGGTTTATTAAGTTTTTTCAGTTGACATTCCAAATTCAAAACTTTGACTCAAATTCTACGCAAAACTTGTTATTTTCTTGCTTGTAATGGATTTATAAAAAAAAAACACATGGCAATTTTTAATTCAAAAAGCCCTTGAGTGTCGCTCGATATGACGTAACGTGGTGAGTAGTGTGGCACAAATGCCACAATTAGTTCACAGTCGGTGTCGGCCCCGTCATGGCGGACGGTCACGGAACATGTTCTACAACAGATCCTTCGGCTCGCGACTCCGGAGCGGCCAGAAGGAGGTAGTCCTCGGTAAACCGTACTTTTTGAATTACGATTCGAGTCCCCGTTTCAATTTGAGTCTGCTGTTGAGTGTGTGCAGTCAAACTTTCAGAAGAAGCCATTTATTTCTTTCGGATTTTGACAATATTAATACTTCAGTCGGAATTTCCAGGAATTGCTATTGTATTCTATTGTTGTCGCGATCACCGGTGCTCGCGCGGGGCCTGATGGATTAATACAGATAAATGTACAATGTGATTGACATCTTCGGATAAAAATGCCATAAATAAATAGGTTGTAAAAATCGAGGATGCCGTAGAGACAACTGTTTGCACAATTCACAATTGGCCTTTTTATTTATCGTTTTATTTATAAAAATAAGTGCTATTGTACGAAAATCGAAATCGCTTGGTCAGCTATTCCGATGAAGGGTCGTCGTCGATGAGTGTTTTGTGTGTTTTATTGGAACTGTTATTCGTTATCTACGATCGAATTTATTGGAATCGTCGCGTGTGTCGACAAATATTTATTGATCAATTTATTTTGTGCGATATACTTTTATGATTCATCGCAATACTTTGTTACATTTTTTTATTGTCGATGGGGGAATAATTTTGACGTCATTTTAATTTGTAATGTAACTTGAAAGTAACAAATTCCTGAGTTTAATCAATAAGCTCATAGTTTTATTTAGATAATTATAGATGTTTTCTTCGACGAGTAAACACAAAGATCTAGCCTATGTCTGAACTCAGTCTGCAAGAAAAGTTTGATGGAGGTAAACAATAAACATGTAAATCGAGTAGATTTTGTTTATCTTTGTCAATGTGTGTGTATTACTGACGAAGCGGAATTGATGTAGGAGAAATGTTGATTTTTGTCCTCAAAGGTGCTGTACTAGCAGTCAGTACATATCAGAAATCTCTACCATGATTTGTGAAAAAAATTGATTTTATTTTGTGCGTGTTAGAATTCTTAGACCTTTGGTACAAAAAAAAACTAAATTGAACTCGGTTCATCCGTTCGGGAGCAACAAACGCCTCGTCAATCTTATAGCACCCCACTTTTTGCGTCGGGGGTTAAAAATAATGTAGCAAGGCCTTTTAGCCGAAACTTTTTCGTTTTCGCTTCGTTATAGAATCGCCGGTCAAAATGTATGGAATTGACATAAGACGAGTCGAACGTCAACGTCATATTAACAAACGCTTATGTCAATGCCATACATTTTCATCGGCGATTCTATAACGAAGCGAAAACGAAAACATTTTGGCACACCCCCCTGGAGTTTGTTTGTGTTTTGTTGTTGTTGATTGTGGATGGATGTTTATGAACACACCGGCAATATCAAGCGACTATTGGCGGCTGTTACATGGGCTATAAGCCAAGACGTTTTCTTTAACGCTTCTTAATATGATCGCCGATCAAAATGTATGAAATTGACGGAACATGAGTCGAATGTCGACTTTATTTTAACGAAGGAACGCTCATAATATCAATTTCATACATTTTGATCTGCGATTCCATAAAGAAGCAATAAAAAACGTCTTGGCTAAGAGACCTGGAACTTACACAACTTGTAGTCGATAATATTTTCGACATCGAGGTTAGAAATAAATCATTTTTGACATTTGATTTGACAATTGACATTACGCGTCGTAAAAGTTTCATGGCGCTTGCAATGTCTTCTGTCAAGTCCCTTTAATTTTGCAATTACTTACTTTCAAAATTATCGAATGTAAGTAGTCTAATTGCCCTGAACTTTATTAATACTTTATATGGAACAGTACGCCTATCGATTTGACCAGCACGGCGACCTGCAACATTGATGAACCTGTGCGTTGCATACGTCGACCGCTTCGTTACTTAAAATTCACGCGTGGTTATATCGGAAATATGCTTTTTAACAGGGGTTCCCAATCTTTTTCAGACTGCGGCGCACATACAAGGCAATATTTTGTCACGGCGTCCTACTTTACCTAGCTATTACAGAAAGATACATAAATAAACACCTTTAATGATTATAGTTAGGTTAAGCAAGTAAATAATATTAAACAAATATTTAATCATTAAATATGCCTGCTTTGTATAATGCATGTTATAATTTTGTTTTATAATGTTTGTGGTTATGGATAATGATGGAGGATCGACTCACGGCGCCCCTCTTGCCTTTCCACGGCGTACCAGGGCGCCGCGGCGCACAGGTTGGGAACCCCTGCTCTATAAAACATTTGGGGTCCGTTCAGAAATTACGTCACAGCTTAAATTCACATCAAATACAATGCATGTTGATATAATATTATCACATTTGGTATTCATTTCTTATACGACTACAATCACCTAACTCCATCAGACACTATTTATAAATAAACTAAACTTTTAACTATCTCTCAACTATTCACATACCAAATGTTTATCCTTGTTTACAGAATAAAACACCAACTAATACACACACAACTTACATTTACAACAAAAAAACAAACAAACACGACGTACATTACGCGACGAGCAAGTAACATTGTATTACCTTGTATACGAACCAATTTCGCTAAAAATAACATTACTTATAAGGGAGCACAGCTGTTTAACAAACAACCAAAATCTGTAAAAGAAGCAAAATCTTTAAACGATTAAGTTACGCAATTACATTAACGATAACTAAATCCTCAACCTTATTATAATTAATTCAAATATAACCAATGATAGCGTTTTGTACTTGGACCACCACCCAAGATGTATAGCAAAGACATTCGCTTCTTAATAATTATTATGTTTTTTTTTATCTACCCGCACTGTCAAAATTTAAAACGTAATATTTTATTGTTCTCATGTAAGTGACGAAATGTCTTAATGGGAAATAAAGATCTTTAAATCGATACATGAGGGGGATATACATACATATATATTCCCCCTCCCCCATGTTAAAAAAGCATGATATGGGGGAGGGGTTAAAAATTTAAATGTTCTGTGACGTATTCTGTGGATAGCCCCTTGGAAGTGCTAACATTGTAGCTGCAAAGTAATACCAGGCCGATTCAAGACTTATGCAAATATTTTAAAAATCTCCTTTCTTTTATACTAGTTAAATAATAAAATTAAAAAGTTGCCTAAGTCCGTCCTTTGTGAAACTGAAGAAGATAAAACGTAAACGTAAAAGTTTTACGATGCATCGCGTTTAGAAGTTTCTGAGCTAAGCCACAGAAGTCTCACTCCCGAGTTTAGGTATGATAAACGCAAGCGTCCGGTCACCGGACTAGTCTAAATAGGCTGGCACTCGCTCGACTTGTCGCAAACGCAACGCACGCATCCGCGATACAAAAGTAAAAGTACCCGGCCGCCGCGCCGCCGCGCCGCGCCGCTCGCTTGATAGCCCTGGCAGATTGGAGCGAGACGGCAGACAGTTATTGTACTATGAACGCTAATTGCAATGCAAAAGGTTGAAATTAGGTTGTTTTCCAGAATAGTAGGTAAATATCTCGGCAGTTTCGCGCCGTTTGTATGGAAGTGAGACGGGCCTGGCTAAGCGTTGCGTTGCGAGGGATGTTATACAAGAACCATTAGAATCGTTGCGCTGTACGTGTTCAGACAAATGGAGCGTTTCTATTGGTTCTCAAAAACACATCCCTCGCAACGCAGCTTGGCTCAGCTCCGGTGGAAATGTAGCCTTAGATTTCAGACATGCTTAGAGAAGCGTATAATATTATGTGGACTAAGGAACATCAGAGACTTAAATGATCGTATTGCATGCTCTAAGTCGTAGTATTGTAGAAACTGCTAAGCTTCATTTTGGGTTTTCAATTGCACTGTTTGTATGTAACATTTGTACCTGAGGGACACAAGCATAATAACCAAGTAGGTAAAACTTAGCAATTATTAGTAACTAGATGTACCGCGCGGCTTCGCCCGCGTAATTTAGGAATGTCACGGAAACCGTATATTTTTAATATAACCTATAGCCTTCCTCGATAAATAGGCTATCTAACACTGAAAGAATTTTTCAAATCAGACCAGTAGTTCCTGAGATTAGCGTTTTCAAATAAGGCCTTTCAAATAATTTCCCCCGTTATTTCCACACTTTCCTCTATTTCTTCCCTCCTATTGGTCTTAGCGTCATAAAATATAGCCTATAGCCTTCCTCGATAATAGGCTATCTAACAATGAAATAATTTTTCAAATCGGACCAGTGGTTCCTGAGATTAGCGCGTTCAAACAAACAAACTCTTCCCAATTATAATATTAGTATAGACAATGAATTCATTATAGGCTTAAAACGTAAGGCTATATACGGTGAAACATACATAAGAGTCATCGTTTTGCCTTCTCTGTAGTCGAATAAAAAGTATAAAGTTGTTTTTTTTTGTGTACATTACATGCCACGATATTGTTCTGTATATAGAGCGTAAAGCCGCGTTTTCACTAGGGGACATTTGTCTCGCGACCTAGTCCCGCGACACGAAATGTACGTGTCCCGCGACATTTACGACTTGCGGGACTTGTCGCTGGCGACATACTGTTACTGACTATAGTGTGAACAAGTCATATGTCGAGGGACAAAGTTGCAGGGACAAACCTGCGTGTTGCAGGGACAAACTACGTAAATGTCGGACGACTTGTCCCCTAGTGAAAACGCGGCTTTATAATACATCGGTTGTTACATAGTGGTACTCACCAGCCGCAGGTTCCCATCGTTATGTCACCGTGTCAGCGTGCTAACGACTCGCGACTAATGGACCGTTACTTCGCCTGATGTATCATATAACAAAGATTCATTGCCTGCCGAGCTTCGCGGCTAATACATATAGCGTCTAAATACTCGTATATTATACTTACTAGAAGACAGGGGCTCCATTTTCATACCTTCCAAAACCTAACTGCCGCACTCAGAGACAAAGTATATTATAATTTAACTGTAAATTAAAGATGAGTTTGAAAGATAATCTATGGGGCTTATGTCAAAATCGTAATTAATACTTCAGTCGGAATTTCCAGGAATTGCTATTGTATTCTATTGTTGTCGCGATCACCGGTGCTCGCGCGGGGCCTGAAGGATTAAATTAAAGTAATTAATTATTCATCTACTAAGCGCGGCAGTAAGTCAGGATTTTTCTGACTCGCTTTGCCTGAAATGTCATGTCAGCATGTCACTGTCATTTTTGACAGTTGACATGTTTTCACATGACATACATGATATTAATATATATTGAAGAGCTTTGACTGTATCAAGAACATAAATGTTTTTTTTAGACTTTTAGCCTTTAAGATATTTAACTTTGGTACCCTATACCCATGCGTGCTTCAAATGAGATTTAAAAGAAATTCTGTATTAATTTATCAGCGTCTACTAAGAACGTTGTCTGCAAGTTAATAAGTACTATCAGAGAAATTGATTCCTAGGCAGATGGGGGACCTACGTAGTTTGGCCGCGTTACATCAAACGCAGCTGACAGATCACAATTAATATTAAATTGACGTGATCCGACCAAATGAAGTTGATCTGTCAACTGCCTAGGAATCAATTTCCTTGATTGTACACGTGTGCAAGCGCCCTTAGTTTTACACTTTTAACCCTAAAAGCTCCGTCTCACGTGTTGGAGTAAATTTTATTAGAATACACTACAGCCAGTGAGTGCTGTGTGAAAATTGGGTCAGGCTGCCAACCGATGAGGCGTCACGCCAATCCCACATCTAATTTCTATGCTTCGTATTATTATACCAGTCCACGAGTGCTTTGAGCCATGCATTTTATCGTGACATGATTATAATATTCTATATCTCTGCACCACTTTTGCCCGGTTCTAAGTTTTGTTTATGACCAGAGTTTATTT
Organism: Lysandra bellargus; assembly: GCA_905333045.1. Lineage (NCBI taxonomy): Eukaryota > Metazoa > Arthropoda > Insecta > Lepidoptera > Lycaenidae > Lysandra > Lysandra bellargus. The sequence goes on from HG995344.1 coordinate 4,432,757, forward strand.
CTTCAATAGCGTTAATTGGTCAATATAGACGTTAGCCAATAAAGAGCGCTAGTGAAAAAATCAAATAATTTCAGAAGCTCATTATAGTACAACGATTATATAGTAGACTCACGTTCGTCTTCATCTAATCTTATAGGTACATGCATAGAACCGCGATTGGAGACGTCTCTATTCTCTGAGCCAACAAGCCGTGGCTTATGTCCCGTAATTGAATATTTATGATTGTTGACCCAAATAAGCCGACTAGTTGAACTAACTTGAAGTGGGTGTGGCGTTATCATTAGCCTCGGAACTCGACTGAAATGAACCCAAATTATAGGTCGTAAGGATCGGCTCTATCTCCTGATAGGTAATCCATTGATGGGATGGAAGTGTCTTGTTTATCGCAGTCATTCCAATAGGAAATATAATAAATTCCATGCACGATCATAATATGAATGTAGGAGTATAATATCGGGTACATAACATATTATACTACGAGTTGCACGCAACTTTGGTACGTTGAAATTATTTTATCACGTGAAAATAATACTTATTTCCGCGATAAAAAGCATATTTTTTTATTTCCCGGGACTTATTAACTACAAACGCTTAAAAAGGTAGTAGACAGACAGACACAATCAGTTCATAATATTATGGAAAGCGAGAGTTCTATACAAGAGATAGAGTTCTCGGCTTACACAAAGTTGAAAATACAATTGGAGAACAAAACAACGGCAATCCTAGGTTGAATTAAAAGCATTAAACCCTAGTCTCCGATATAATAATTTGTGTACAACGATAAGACGGCTTATTAACTTTACCAGACTTTATTATTTTAACAAAAACCGAGCTCTGTATAAGGGTCTTAAGTTTATTGAGTAATTTGTGTTCTCTATTTTTTGAGTAATCCATACTTCCATACTTAATATTATAAATGCGAAAGTGTGTCTGTCTGTCTATCTTTCTGTCTGTATGATACCTCTTCACGACCAAACCGTTGAAATGATTTGACAAAAATTTTGTATAGAGATACTTTGGGTCCCGGGAAAGGACATAGGATACTTTTTATCCCGAAAAATTGTACGGTTCCCGCGCGATAAATGAATTTTGGCGTAACGAAGGTGCGAGCGTCATCTAGTATACATATTTATAATATTTCCTTGGTACGCTGGGGTTATCAAGGGTACGTAATTTTGACTCTCCATTGTTGTTTATGTCACGTTAGGTCTTACAGCCAAAGAACATAGTTGACTTAATGTAAGCATCGGTGAAGCCAAGCTCTCTGTCTGAGAACACTTTAAAATCCTTCTACAACACTTGGAGTTAGGGCCAGGCCACAACACTACGTTGCGGCGTCGCATCGTATATAAATCTACGACGCCGCAGAACGCATCGTGAAAATTTCCGATGTAAAAAGTGCTATGCTAAATGATTGAGTTGCGACATCGCATCTCATTTATGTACGATGTTGTTTTTGCGATACAACGCCGCAACGCAGTGTTGTGCCCTGGCCCTTAGGGTGCATAAGAATACTAAACTTTGGGTATTTTTTTATAAAAACCATCCAAAAATAAAGGTAAAGGCTCTCATGTGCTCTTCATTCGACCGCGACCGGCTTAGACCCACTTGAAAGTCATTAAGACACACATTTGTTTTTTCCACACCGAAATAAAAGCTTTTTGCGAACATTAGCTAATGCATTACATATTTATGTACTTTTATTAATGTTTAACCTTCAAGTAAACTTTCGTTTTGGCACAGAATATATTATATCTATATTAGTTGGTTTTGTTAATAATAATTGTATTTTCTGTATGTTTACCAGCACAAAACTGCTATACAGGTTGGTATAAGTGATAATACTTTAGGGTGTGTAATGTGGCCCTTACATAGAGAACACTCAACACTGTGAAAGTAGAAGCGCTGAAATAGTTACTTATGACTTCTTTGTCTCTATGACAAATACCCCGACCGCGACGTCGTGAATTTGCCTATACAATAATGGACAAAAGTTACTCGTTCAGTGCTGCTACTTTTAAGGTGAACTCTGTAGTCTGTACTATATAGGACACATACGCACACTCTAACATATAATATCTCTCAAGCGCCCCATAAACGGTACGATTCGTCTATACGATCGATCTGATGAAAATCGTGACGATTGATCGCATCAAAAATGTCGCTCATACACGAAACGATTGGTCGTGACGATCGATCATTTACTTGTTTGAAGCTGAAGGATAAAGATTAAAGACGTGTTCAAATAATTATATACGTGCCCCATAAAAATGGAAAATGAACTTCTTATCCTTACCTAGGCGGTAGCGTTGATTCGGATTCAAAAGAAAAAAGGAAAGCCTAGAATGCCCCAGAAGAATGTGGTGCCAGAGTGAAATAAAATCGAATCGTTGATCGTAAAGAGTCCCTGTCGATTCATCGTTGCGATATTCATGATTGCATGGGTTTTTGTTGCGATGTCCGACATCGTCTTCGATTAAGTAAATCGTTTATTGTTAATGATCTTGACATACACCATCGATTCGTCGTTTCGATCATTTCGATCGTCGTCGTACAGATAAATCCTACCGTCTATGGGGCCCTTTAGTTATCTTAAGTGTTACACGCTGTATATTGAGTCAGCAAACGAGCACGTTATAAATTGATAGCCCGCATAACTTCTATAACGAATGCCATTGTATGTTATCTCACTTGCCAACTTTATTTGGAACTATTTTCGTCTATGTCACAGATATATGGAATTTGTACTGGGAACTTCCTGCTATGTACGCCAACACAAACTTTTATAACGTCTAAATGAAATGTCTAAGTGAAAAGGGTCAAATTAACTTTACAATTATTATTAACTACATGACACCCGCAACTCCGTCAAAAATTCTTATATCGCGCGGGAACCGTACCTACTTTTTCCGGGATAAAAATTATCCTATGTCCTTTACGGGCACTCAAAGTGTATTTTTGGGCGTGAAGATGTTGTTCCATCTTTCGGACAAACGGATACACTTTCGCATTCCTAATATTAGTATGGGTTGGTATATTTAAACACGGAGAATATTTTAAACTGTAAAGTTTCTTTGCAAGAAATTCAAGTCCCCGTAAATTACACAAGTATCAATATCGACAACGTTTAAGAAGTTTGCGAACAGAATAATTACAGACTACAGAGTTTGAGAGAAAGTGAACTATCCTAATGGTGCGGCCGCACATTCGTAGTGTGGTTGGTATACGAGCTTGAGACGATACCATTGGACGATCTGCGTGTGTCGTCCAATGGTATTGTCTCATAGCACGAAGCTTCGTGGCGATAGACGCATGTGCGGACGCGGCATACTTAACACGTACACGAATTTCGCACACAATAGTGTTCCACAACTCACAAGAGGTGTAACACAAATGTATGAGTTGGTTTTTTACTGGGTTAGTATTATTCGTAGAAGTTAACTAGACGCCTCGATCTAAGGAAACTCTATGAAAGTAAGTCCCAAGTTAATTTTTGCGTGGTACTTTAGATGCTGGATTTCAAAGTATCCTGCTTTTGTATTCACTTGCATACAAAGGTGAGACTTTCCGTTACTCACTCCTCCGTTTCGTTACTAACTCAGTGATTAACTCACAAAATGTACGATACAGAATAGGCTAGCTGATTCCTGAATCAATGGTTATCTCTTTAACATCTGCAAACTTCAACTTAAATTACATAATGAAGCCCTATAAAGATTTTATACAAGTCCCAGAGCAAGTTTTAGGTCCTATTTAAATATTGACAACGCATACTGTAGTACAATAACAGTGTTTTGGGAGCACAAAATTATCTGTTTAAGCAATTTAATATAATGTCGGTCTTGAACGCTACTACCATTTCTTTGTTTACACCTGTCGCTTCCACGTTTGTCGTTTACGGTTTCCAATTTGTGTACATATTTTAATGAAAAAATAAATATAATCGACATAGAACATTTTTACATAAATTTTGTGTAAGTAATTGGGATAAAAGCCCGGGCGTTGGGTTTATGCGTATGGACCACTGATCTTTATTATACAAGTACGCTGGATCGCTGATACCCTTTGAAATGACAGCTATTTCTTGTGCCTATCAAAATATAAAAAGCGGAATCAGCGCCTCCATTATTGGGGTTGAGAACGAAATCTGACGTGAAAATGGCGTTTGAAAGCCGCCATATTGGCGCTGATAGCAGTAGTGAGAGTACTTGGAACTAATACTAGTGATGACAACTGTTGTTATTGGTTGTGGTTACGTCAAATTTAGTTCCCAGCCCCCATAATAGGGGCGCTGATTCCGCTTCAAATGGGCACAAAAAGCAGGTCGGTATCATCGATCCAGCGTACTTGTATTAGAGATCAGTGGTATGGACATATTTTGTAAGCACTTTGTGCTTCTTTATACTACAACTCTATACTAATTACTAATACATGTACTAAATAAGTACACAAATGATCTTTTTGAATGTGGACCTATTTTTCCAGATCTATTGTTCGTAGTTTCATGTTGGTAGGGAAATTAAATAGAGCGGAAATAACAATTAGTTATGAGTTAACATCTGGATCGGCGGTCCGGATTTGATACCGGCATTCGGTACTAAATCTCAACTCTAATGTTCTGAATAACCGTAAAAGTGCGAATTGCCATTCATCTTTATCGCATAAAGGCGTGATGGCAAAAGGAAGGATATTATAATAATTTTATATGTATTTAACATTGTTCCGCACCGTAGTAGCGTCTTAACTTCTATGTAACTCCCGATTAACTTCAGTTATAATTTTGAATAGGGTAGGTTTGATGGTAGCTTACCATCATGTGATCAGTCGTTTCCTCATCCTAAACCACTGTCAAATCTCTGCCGGTGGCGTGACTTTAATGACAATACGATGGCCGAGGGCTTGCGGCGCTTATGACACTCGTGAGCTCTTCAGTCGGCACGTCGCGTCTACAGTAATTACTGCACCGCTAATAGCTCCCGACCGCTGAAAGAATATTTCGGAGACGCCATCTATGTTTTTATTGTTTTCGACTAATTAACCTACAGCGGTGGTGGTGGAGCTATATTTGGGTATAGGTACTAATGTTTGGTTGTCGGTCTCGTGGATAGTGGTTAAAAAATAAGATTTTACATTAGTTCCAAAGAATATTACGTTGCCAACTTACGTAAGTCACTCTAGGTATGCTACGGTCTTGTCGGCGTCCGTCATGTTTCTGTTTGGTACCACATACAGCATCCTTCATCCGTATGACGTAAAGATAATACCTTATGTTCTGAGGAATGATGGAGTATGAGTTTTACAGGTCTACCAGAATCTGATGGCAATTTTTAACAGCAGATTTTTAAAAAATATCCTTGATCATTGGAATTTTTTTTATATTTTCATGTTTCACACACAAAGTAAGCCGCTAAAGGAATAAAAAAAGTATGAAAATGTTTTATTCCTATTACCGTGGTATTGCTAGTCAATTTATTTTCTCACTTTTTGCCATCAGATTCTGGTAGACCTATACGTAATCGTAACTTTTATGGTATGATAACACTTTATTTCAATTGTATGGCAGCTGTCAATAACTTCTTGACAGCTTGGAATAGAACTCATGCTCACGGCTCACCGCTATTTTGTTCCTGGTTTGTAATGTATGGTATTTGTTCGCAGGCTCCATCATGTTCCACGTGCGGCGGCGGCCGTCGGACGCGCAGCCGCGGCGTCGCAAGAAGAAGTCGGGCGGCGCTGCGGGCGCGCGGCCCGGCTCCGAGCCCGCCCTGCTCGAGGTCACGCCCGACGGCGCTCCGCTCGAGAACGGCCGCCGCGTACGTGTTACAGACATCGTTGAGGTAAGAACCTTTTTCATGGGGAAATGCTTTGCGGATCTCCGGAGAATTGCAGGGGACATCGGCTGGGGTATGTGGATCAGTAGGGTCTACCCATTAAACCCCCATGGTGCTTCACTCCCCGCTTAAGGCAGAGTTGCGAGTACCTACCGCAAATCTTCCACGAGACGAGATCATACTCTTTGGTTCCCCTCAAGTTAAGGTTAGAGACGGTGGCGGAAAGAAGGGCAATTTTCACAAGTCAGTGCATAATTATTACTATTGTGAATGAGACTACAATTTCCTAGACATGTCTGGAAGACAATAACACATAGGTCATTAGACCTTAGAGTAGGGTTGCCATCACCTAAATTGCCATCGCCGGTCAGGCACGACAAAATTCCCGGACATTTGCCCGAAATGTGGTTATTTCCCCGGACACGTCCTCTTAAACTGTTAATATTACGATTTACGTCTCGCCAATTTTTGCTTTTCCAACAAGAATTAATTGTAAAAATCTGATTAACTCAAAGTCCGTGCAAGAAACCGTGTGTATGCTTAACGTGTTTTTATCCTTCGTTTATTGCTGCATAATTTTACCCGGACACTTTTCAAAAACCCTGCCGGACGCTCCCGGACGCCCTTTAAACTAGAAGAAATCCGGGGAAATCCGGACGGATGGCAACCCTACCTTAGAGTTAGACACTCCATTTTATACTCCATTTTACCCCACCAGTTTAAGGAAGGCTTCTTCAATTTACGAGACGTTTCAGAGCCACACGGCGAGCTCTTAAGCGTTTATTTCTTAACCAATTATGTGTATTGAGCCTAAGTTAAGTAATAAAAGTCTACGGTGTAATTTAGTACCTATTTAGTTAGGTTAGTTAAGTACTTATTAGGAATAGTTCAAGATGCTTTTGGCATTTAGATACGTAATGGAGAGATGGTTGTTGGGTAATTTTATTATATTCGTTATTACCAGCTCGAAACTACTTCGACGATTAAGTTATTAAAGCTATGATGGACATTCTATTATGACACCGATGGTCCAATACTGCTCGTAAATAGATTTCATCATTATGAGCAAGCTTTGATGCGATGTCTCTCTCATCTAAACTGTCAGCTGCAGAATATTACCTGCAAACATTAGGCCGTGTTCACACCAAACTGACTATACGCCGCTGAATGTGAGCGAACGTTAGAGATTAACTACGATAACATGGCGCGCCCCTCCAAATGACTGTTTCAATGTGTGTAGTCACATCCTTATGAAAGAGTTTGTATGTAGTAAGTATTCAACCAATCACAGTACACGTAATATTTCAGTAAATGTCACTTATTACCAATATTTGTTGATAAACTAATCATAACTAGCCTACCGCGCAGGACAACGCACTTCAAACGTTTTGACAACGCACTTCAAAGGTTTTGAATTTTGGATGAGTGCGCCATGTTATCGTAGTTGATCTCTACGCAGTTTATTGTATTTCCATATTCACTTTTTCGTTCACACCTAACGGACAATACGGCATTACGCTAGACGTAGGTGCGGACATTCGATACCGTATATTTTGTATGACTTTCACGTTCACACTGGGGCTCACAGTGAGCCTGCTCACATTCAGCGGCGTATAGTCAGTTTGGTCTGAACACGGCCTTAGTCTCTTATCTTTATGGTTAAATTAGAATTAGGGGCCAGACGTAGACAGTTCACAGTAGACACGCCGATGCTTGAAAAATTTGTATATTGTACTATCAGAGAAGTTGATTCATGGGCAGACTGCGGACCTACGTAATCTGGTCGCGTTATGTCAAACTCAGCCGACAGATCGCGACTTATAGGTATTGAATTGACAAACATTCATCAATGATACATAGGGTACTATGAAGTATGAATATTGGTACCCTGATGTCAAACCATTGGTTAGTCAATACTCAATAGTCATGCCATGAGAATACAATTTTATAGTTTGATAGCAGACAAATACATCTAACAAAGAACGAAGATAAATAATGCATTAAAAGTTGTAGAATTGGTTATGATCTTTAAGGGTACTTGGGTATGACCTTCATCGGGTAGCTTTGCGTTACGATTAAATATTTTGAGAACAGTATCACTGTTACTGTTAGTGATTATGTCCGTAGCAAACTACACTAATCTAATAGTGAGAATAGAGTCATTAATATTATTGTGTGGAAAGGTCTCGATTGGGTCTATGTAGGATCGCCCTGGGCTGGCCGCCCGCCCAAAACTCATTCATTCTTTATATAATACATTTATCTTACAGTTGTTGTTTTTGTATTCAATCGTAGACGAATAGGATCCTTGTGGATTGGTTCAATTATGTAGAGCTTGTAAATCCATATTAATATTATAAATGCGAAAGTGTGTCTGTCTGTCTGTTATCAATTCACGCCCAAACCGCTGAACCGATTTTGCTGAAATTTGGCATGGAGATACTTTGAGTCCCGGGAAAGGACATATGATACTTTTTGTTCCGAAAAATGTACGGTCCCCCGCGATAAACGAGTTTTGGCGCGACGGAGTTGCGGGTATCATCTATTTGAGTTATATTAACTCGTATAAACCGCACTCACAGACGAATATTAATTAGATAACTGTAATTACTTAAATGAAGATTTTTCCCCTACGTTATCTATCAAACTTTTCATTAAGTTGATGTGTAATTTTTTTAAATTAACGTGAAACGGTTTATAGCTTTGTTTATATACCTACCTTTATTAAACATGTCATACATTAATTTCGTTATATTCTAAAAGAAGTCGAATATTTACATACAAAGTGAATAAAAGCAGGTACAAATACTCAGAAAACATGATGAAGTGAACACAAATATTATGCCTCCATCGCTTCGTAAACAACAATCTGAAAGCTCATAAGGGGAAGAAAGGGTCCGGACTTGCTGTAGGTCTATTGTTTACTTATTACTTTAATAATCATTACAACTATTTTATTATAATGACTTTCAACATAATGTAAGCAGTCGGGGTGTAATGTTTAAACTTTGAAGTAGGGATTCAGCGTAGAATATACTTGAACTAGATGACGCCAACTCCATTCGTTTATCGCGCTAGAACCGTACATTTTCCCGAGATCAAGAGTATTTCCATGTCAAATTTCAGCGAAATCGGTTCAGCGGTTTGGGCGTGAAAAGGTAACAGACAGACAGAAATACACACTTTCGTATTTATAACATTATGTACTATGTATTCAGTATTAGTAAGTATGAATGTGCTTCGAAAATTAAAATTCACCCGTCATAATCTCGTGCAAACGGCGAAGAAATGATTAAACCACCAGAATTTGCCCGCCGCGGATGCGGAAAAGTGATTTCGTACGTGCGAAAATTTTAATTTAGATAAAAATAAAGTGAGATAAATACCACAAGCTCATGTTATATTTTGGTGACGTTTTGTGGATTGTTATGATTTGGTCGGAGATCGGAGATAAGGAAGTCTGACAACATTATAGTAGGGTAGGGGAGGGTGCTATTTGTGTAGTCACTCGAGAGTCGAGCCGAGCGTCATGGAGACCTAGACTCTAGTAGATTTTTTACATTATAGATTTTAGCGGTGGGTTCAGAAACTGCAGCCATCTTAAAGTTTTGAAAAAGAAAATATATTCAGAAAATTGCTTTAAATAATTAGGTAAATTATATATATATATATATATATATATATATATATATATATATATATATATATATATATATATATATATATATATATATATATATTAGACAACAAAGACTAAATAATTTAGTTTAGTGCAAAATAAAATATCTGCGAAGCTTAGGAAAATATGAATCTTTATTTTTTGATATTTTAAAATGTTCCGATATTTTAAAACGATTCGAAGGTTAGGTAAGCTCAGTGCTTTATATGAACGCTTCTTTGGGGTAAGTATACTAGACATCCCCTATCTTAATATAATAATGATAGATTCGATGACATTTTAATATACGAAATATTTTTTTTAACCCACCACGTGAGAAATCTGATTTCTATACCTGATAACTAGACACATGTCGAAAGCCTATACAAGCTTAATCTGACACGCTCGAGCTTTTCCCGAAATCTACTGTTCCCCTCCCCAACTATTATGCTATAGCGTGGTTGTGGAGTACGAAGTTTTAACTATCTATACTTGTCTGCGGCTCTTGGATCTAGCTAAAAAGTTATCCGAAATTACGCTTAATATATGTCCTTTCGATTTGGGAGTCTAATATAAAGATGGTCTACCTTATATTATTTATATTATGGTATTACTTTACAACCCTTTCCGATGAGCTTTTTCAAATAAAATTCAGCACGATTTGTGAACGAAGAGAACGGAGTTTTGCAGTCCCTAAATAATTAATTGGCGAAAATCTTAGGAGGAGCCCACGGTCGTTTAATTTGCAATAGAACTCGAGAGGGACAAATACTTATATAACAATAAGAATCCTCCGAATGTCTTCCCAAGCTATTTAAATGTTACAGACGATGGTATAGGGGGAGAGAATGAAAAAAAATCGGCCAAGTGCGACAAGTGGATACATAGCCTGTGAAAATTTCAACTCTCTAGCTATTACCGTTCTTGAGTTACAACCTGGAGACGGACAGACATCGAAGTCTCAATAATAGAGTCCCGTTTTCACCCTTTGGGTACGGAACCCTAAAAAGAATTAAAATGAATGTCATACCCTTTATGGGTATTCATTTATTTTACGGCGACGTTAAAGGGGCTCGATAAAATAGATAATTGTATAAAAATCGTAAAACAAGTTATAGTCAAAGACGGGTGCGGTGATCGTCGAAAACGCGGTTGCAAAGCGCGCAGAATTTTGTACTATCAGAGAAGTTAATTCATAGGCAGATCGTGGACATATGTAATTTAGCCGCGTTCTGTCAGACCCAGCCGACTTATAACATCTTACATTGAATTCAAATAATCGGACCAAATGACGTATTCCGTCAACTGTCTACGAATCAATTTCTTCGATGGTACCATATTGTCTCTAAAGGTGCTCCCAGACAGAAGTTTTATAACTAGAGACCGGATTATATGCAACATAAAAAGCTTGTTATATGCATGCAAATATGCATGAAAATTACTTAAAATATGCATGAAAATTGGCAGAATATGCAAAATTAAATGACAATATGCAAGTTCCAAATCTGGATACAATTAGTAAATTATTTTTTGATAGGCGATAATAGGTACAGTAACATTATAATATGACATTAAAATTATTTATAAATTTTGTAAACGTCAGCAATCAAATATTTTTCTAAATTTTCAGTTGTAATCATTTATAATATTTTTGTAAATAGAAAAGGTTCGCTCCACATTCGCTGAGGAAACTGGGCAGAATTTGAACTTGGGTGCTAATGTTAGCACTTACAATTTCTGGCAAAAGTTCTGCCGTCCCATTAATTATTTGTAGTTGGCAAGCGCGACGTTCTTCTTTCTCTTTCATTTTAATATCGTAACTGTCAAAACAAAAGCCGCACACAACTACTGACTGCATTCGAAATGCAGTAAAAAGTCACAACTATTACTCAATAGCCCTTAAGTTTTGTAACTGTTATTGTTATTAAATTTGGTCGCATTTCGAAACGCAGGGTTAGAGAAAAATGCTGTAAATGTACCGATAATATGCATCATAACTAGATCTTAGGTAAAATATGCTATTACCGCTGAGAATGGCCAAAATATGCAAATGCATATGCAAATATGCAAATGCATATAATCCGGTCTCTATTTTTAACGATTAACGTTATATAACATTTTTTAACAAATTAAAACAAAAGACACGTTTATTTTTTGACATGTTGTAGCGTATGTTACACGCTGTTATGTTATCGTGTTACACAATGTTTTATAACGTTATATAACTTCTGTCTGGGAGCACCTTTACATTCGTAAACAATACAAGGTGTAACAAAACAAGGTGATAATATTTAAGGGTTTATATGTGTCCCTTATATTATAGAGAACACAGTAAAAGTAGCAGCGCTGAAAGGACAAATTTTTTGTGACTTGTGTAAAAGTAAAAACAACACATAAACACACTAAAGTAGTTACTTAGTTTCCTTACACCCTGTATAAATGTCTGTGAATCAAAATGTATAAAAGCGATAGCTAGATCCAAGAGCCGCAGACAAGTATAGATAGTTAAAACTTCGTACTCCACAACCACGCTATAGCATAATAGTTGGGGAGGGGAACAGTAGATTTCGGGAAAAGCTCGAGCGTGTCAGATTAAGCTTGTATAGGCTTTCGACATGTGTCTAGTTATCAGGTATAGAAATCAGATTTCTCACGTGGTGGGTTAAAAAAAATATTTCGTATATTAAAATGTCATCGAATCTATCATTATTATATTAAGATAGGGGATGTCTAGTATACTTACCCCAAAGAAGCGTTCATATAAAGCACTGAGCTTACCTAACCTTCGAATCGTTTTAAAATATCGGAACATTTTAAAATATAAAAAAATAAAGATTCATATTTTCCTAAGCTTCGCAGATATTTTATTTTGCACTAAACTAAATTATTTAGTCTTTGTTGTCTAATATATATATATATATATATATATATTTGCATATGCATTTGCATATTTTGGCCATTCTCAGCGGTAATAGCATATTTTACCTAAGATCTAGTTATGATGCATATTATCGGTACATTTACAGCATTTTTCTCTAACCCTGCGTTTCGAAATGCGACCAAATTTAATAACAATAACAGTTACAAAACTTAAGGGCTATTGAGTAATAGTTGTGACTTTTTACTGCATTTCGAATGCAGTCAGTAGTTGTGTGCGGCTTTTGTTTTGACAGTTACGATATTAAAATGAAAGAGAAAGAAGAACGTCGCGCTTGCCAACTACAAATAATTAATGGGACGGCAGAACTTTTGCCAGAAATTGTAAGTGCTAACATTAGCACCCAAGTTCAAATTCTGCCCAGTTTCCTCAGCGAATGTGGAGCGAACCTTTTCTATTTACAAAAATATTATAAATGATTACAACTGAAAATTTAGAAAAATATTTGATTGCTGACGTTTACAAAATTTATAAATAATTTTAATGTCATATTATAATGTTACTGTACCTATTATCGCCTATCAAAAAATAATTTACTAATTGTATCCAGATTTGGAACTTGCATATTGTCATTTAATTTTGCATATTCTGCCAATTTTCATGCATATTTTAAGTAATTTTCATGCATATTTGCATGCATATAACAAGCTTTTTATGTTGCATATAATCCGGTCTCTAGTTATAAAACTTCTGTCTGGGAGCACCTTTAGAGACAATATGGTACCATCGAAGAAATTGATTCGTAGACAGTTGACGGAATACGTCATTTGGTCCGATTATTTGAATTCAATGTAAGATGTTATAAGTGGGCTGGGTCTGACAGAACGCGGCTAAATTACATATGTCCACGATCTGCCTATGAATTAACTTCTCTGATAGTACAAAATTCTGCGCGCTTTGCAACCGCGTTTTCGACGATCACCGCACCCGTCTTTGACTATAACTTGTTTTACGATTTTTATACAATTATCTATTTTATCGAGCCCCTTTAACGTCGCCGTAAAATAAATGAATACCCATAAAGGGTATGACATTCATTTTAATTCTTTTTAGGGTTCCGTACCCAAAGGGTGAAAACGGGACTCTATTATTGAGACTTCGATGTCTGTCCGTCTCCAGGTTGTAACTCAAGAACGGTAATAGCTAGAGAGTTGAAATTTTCACAGGCTATGTATCCACTTGTCGCACTTGGCCGATTTTTTTTCATTCTCTCCCCCTATACCATCGTCTGTAACATTTAAATAGCTTGGGAAGACATTCGGAGGATTCTTATTGTTATATAAGTATTTGTCCCTCTCGAGTTCTATTGCAAATTAAACGACCGTGGGCTCCTCCTAAGATTTTCGCCAATTAATTATTTAGGGACTGCAAAACTCCGTTCTCTTCGTTCACAAATCGTGCTGAATTTTATTTGAAAAAGCTCATCGGAAAGGGTTGTAAAGTAATACCATAATATAAATAATATAAGGTAGACCATCTTTATATTAGACTCCCAAATCGAAAGGACATATATTAAGCGTAATTTCGGATAACTTTTGAAAGCAAAATAATACAGTCACATCACATCGCACGCGTTTATAACTTGTCTGTAAAAACGTTACAGACACAAGTTGTAAATAAAACTTGGTTGACTATGGAACCCTAAAACGGAACCCTAACTGGCTGATTTTTTGTATATTGATAATAGATTAATAGTTATATTATTTAAAAGTAGCATAAAACAAGCCATATTTTGGGACTATCAAATCAAAGTATGAAATCCTATCTATGTCTGTTAGCTACTCTTCGAGATTTTTCGCAAATAAAATAGTTGTTCGTCTTATCAAAATGAAGCTATGTACTCACAAAAAATTTGCTTGGTAGTAATAAAAAAAATGTTCTAGGGAACCCGGACCATTATTCCCGACTTGTGTTCTTGTTTGATTTCAAATAAATGGCTAAGTTACTTTACGGTATATTATTTAACTGTGGTAATACCTACCCTTCCCCGTCACGCGTGAGTACCAAATCCCCTGAGCTCTGTAAACCCATATGTTAACTCATATAATGGACTATGGAGACTACGCGTATATAAACGTTCTATTTTCAGTTTATTTTTTCAGAAAATCCATACTTTCATACTATCTAATCCTTCAGGCCCCGCGCGAGCACCGGTGATCGCGACAACAATAGAATACAATAGCAATTCCTGGAAATTCCGACTGAAGTATTAATATTATAAAACCGAAACTGTGTCTGTCTGTCTGTTACCTCTTTGCGCCCAAACCGCTGAACTGACCGTGCTTCCATACTAATTATAAATGCGAAAGTGTGTCTGAACCGTTTTTTTTTCTGAAATTTGATATGGAGATACTTTGAGTCTCGGGAAAGGACATCTAAGGAAACTTTTTATCCAGGAAAAATGGACGGGTCCCCCGCGATAAACAAATTTTCGCGCAACAGAGTTGAGAGAGTAAAAACATGCTTCAAAAGTATGAAAATTATCTGTAGCATTTGTATCTGCAACTAGGTAGTAGGTGGGATGACCATCTCCGTTTAGTTGCGGGTCCATGTTGGATGCGAGTAGCAGGAGATCGGTCATCTTAGCGTTCATTAGTGCTCTATATGCTCAATATATTGTGCTCTATATCTCATATTTTTTACATTTTGTTATTATATTGGAACTAGGTAAACCGGGAGTCACGGAATAACAAATTGGGGTTTATGCCCGCCTTAATAGATTTCAATCTGTATGTCTTTCGCCTAATTCACTTAAATGTCATTTTATTTTTGCTGTGAAATTTAAGTTTATGTAAATATATTTACGGTTTTTATTGAATAACAAGTGGCTACAGTCTGTCTTCTAGATTTTAGAAGATAAAAAGCTAACTCGTTTTTTGCTCCCTAAGTTCAAATTGAAATTGATTAAAGACTGCTGAACCGACATTATTCTCTCATATCTACACACTAGCGTTCCTCGCCGGCTCCGCCCATGGTACATAGTAATTAATTTGACGACCTCTGTGGCTCAGTGGTGAGCGCGTTGGTAGCTCAAGCCGGGGGTCGCGGGTTTGAATCCCGCCGACGGAACAAAAAGTGTTCCCGGGTCTGGATGTGTATTAAATATGTGTATGATATAATAAAACTCTTAAATATATGTATGTATAGTATAAAAGTATTAAATATATTTCCGTTGTCTGGTACCTGTAACACAAGTCCTTCAGGTACTTAACACGGGGCCAGACCGACGTGGTGTGAAGCGTCCATAGATATTATTATATTATTATTATTATTATTAATACATACATAGCCTATACTCTATAGCACTCAGGGCTTAGGGATATCTTAGTTATACGAGTACATTGGCGAAATAATTTTTGAAATCGGTTTTGAACCTAGTTCCTGAGATTATCGCGTTCAAAAAAACAAACAAAACTCTTCAGCATTATAATATTAGTGTAGAGTTGTAAACTAATAGATAATATATTATTGTATATAAGCAAAGGAGATTCGCATTCCCAAGGGCTCGGTTATAGCTGATACCAATTCTGAGCCTCGATCCATGATTTTCTACCCACCGTAGCTGATAAATGATAATGAATACTGTACCCAGATTAATACGGCTTCGCGATATGATTTCAATACAGTCTTAGTATAAAGGCCTTTCTACCACACTTATTTTGCTGTTGTGTTGCTTGCTATAAAAAAAAATTAGTTTGTTATTATTTTTAGCAATATTCCGCGAAAAAAACTTCCACCTTTAAGTAAATGAGTGAGTGCACGCATAGGCATGCGTACAGTACCTCCCTCCTCCCACACTGCCTATGCGTACACTCGCATGCAAGAACTTGCAAACACCACCACCACACAAGCAATAATGTTGGCAAATCCGTGCAAGGCCCCTCACCACCATGCAGGTTGAAAACCTCGACGCGCGTTTCGCTCCAACACCGGAGCATCCTCAGGATGTGGACTCTACGAACAACGTTCCGTCAAGTCTTGATTAATGTCAAATAATTTGAACGTCGCTTCGAACGCAGGCTTTTGCTTAAAACACCTTGAGATCGAAGCGACATTTGAAGCATGAGAATTAGTCCCCTGATGTTGGTATCTGTAATGCTGGGGCCACACTAACGAAAAATTCCGTTAATTATCGCGAATATGGGCGTTAACAGTAGGGCGTTAAGCTCATTATCGCATTTCTCTTTAGTGTGGCCCCAGCATTCCTGTCTTTCGTTCTATCTGTAACTGGTCTCGTATCCAGGTGGGTTCCGGCAACGGCACGGCGCTGCAGCTGTACGGGCCGTCGATCCAGCCGCGGCACTGCGTGGTGGCGGCGGCAGAGGGCGGCGGCTACACCGTCACGCCGCTGCACACCGACGCCCACGTCTACGTCAACGGCCGCCGCGTCGTCCACACGCAGCGGTTGCAGGTGAGTGCAGAATGCTGCAGCTCTGCCCTAGTAGACAAGTGGCAAGCGATTATCGTAAACGCTAACGCCATAAAATGTATGCGATTTGACATAAGTCATCGCTTCGCTAGCGAAAATTAATGTCAAATCTCATACATTTTGTTGGCGTTTACGATAATCGCTTGCCACTTGTCTAGGCCCTCTAAACTATGTATTATTATTTATTACTCTTACATGACTGTGTAAGGGTATTCTTAAAGTAAGGATGGCCATGGACCGAAGCTACTCTTAACAGAAGTCTCACTGCTCAAGAATTGCTCGAGTGGTCCGTGTACATATTGCATATGAAATTAGTACTGCAGGTCACCGTGCGGCGACCGCATTTTGCAATCGGTTTCAAATGCAAGATGCGATCCGTCTATGTACGGCCTAAGAGTACTTAGCAGTGTAAGACTAAGTTAAGGTCCATTGCAGTTTTGAGGTTTTTATTGAGAATTTCTCTATTAATCGCTTAAGCTATTTTCTAGCTTAACCAATCAAAAGTTTGGTTCGCTAATGTCAACCACGTTAAAAAAAAACATGTCATAAAAAGATCTACTCGAAGATGCTCAGAAACCCGACTTGCATTCAATATTTACGACTTCTCGATTAATCAACTATACTCAATAGTCAATAGTCAATACTTGCATAAATAATAATCGTCAAGCGATGTTATAAATAAAAAATGAACATTTATGTTATGGTATATATTTAGAAAGTGGGACTAACTAGAAGCATTATCCTACAACCCCTGCTGGATACAGACACATTGAGCAAGGATTACTGCTTACTGAAGTGCCGCTTATTTTGCTTCTTACTTCAAAGACAATAACTTGGATTGCGTATAAATATTTAATAATGCCCTTTTTATGACACTTTAAAGTACTCTTTATTGCGTTTTGTATAAAAATAAAACTAGAAATGGAGCATTTAAGGGCGTTCCTTAAGGAGATACCGTAATTTACCGTATTTCAAGCCTTATAAACTCATAATTTGAAAGCTACAAAGTTATAATAAAAATACAGCAATAATCTTCAGTATATCAACATTCCTTTTCCCGTTTTAAATTTTCTATTTTTGTTTATTAGACTCATGATATCAGCTTCCAAAGTAAAACCAATTTATTAAAATTCAAGCATACATTCAGCATCTCCTTAGGATTTACAAATTACTTTTATTTGAAACACTCGCCAATAGATCGACAATATCATAAACTACAAATTCCCCGTTTTAAATTTTTTTAAGGACAATTTTGAACTAAGATAAGTAAAAAAAAAATAGGGTTTTGGTGCGATCTCGACAACGCGGTAAATGTATAGCCAAGGTCGTTTGCTCGGGGGACGGCCTTAAACTGAGAATCTTATGCATTCCTAATGAAATGTCTTTGCGCGATAGTACGTAAGTTCTTTTTTCCTTGCATTTATTTTATATATTTATTATAGACAATCACAATTTTCTTCGTCCTCGTGTAAACTTAGTCGTAGGAAAAATCTTCTATAAAGCTTTTATAAAAAGCCCGATGTTGTTTATACTTTATACGAGTGCAACCGTGAGTATTTTTATATTCTGTGCGTGTAACAGTGTAACTGCTCCTTTGTCGTTTTATTTTATGACAAAATTAGATGTTGATGCTATTTTTAGTAATAGATAGAGTGATTCGAGCAAATAATTGGAATTTATTTTAGATCATAAAATAATATTGCACTAATGCGAAGCCGGGACTGGACGCTAAAGAAATAATATTATATTATATAGAGAAAGCTGTTTGTAAAGTAATTATTTAATAGTTAAGTACAGGGCGGTAATCACCGGTATTGTTAATGACATTGTTTGACATTTAGGCGTAATAAAATGTAGGGGGTCACGTCACACGTGCGTCATACACTTCGCGTCACTTTGACACGGTTTGAGTACGACCCAAAAGTTGACCCATCACAGTACGAGCAGAAGACAAGGAAATGTTAGTACAGAGTACAGACTAAAGTAAAAATTATCAGTAGACTCATCTCTACACTAGACCACCTGATTTACACACACATTGTAATTTGTAGCGTGATTGGTAGCAAAACACGTGCGTAATGCTCGTTTCTCTGTGTGTGTGAGTGTCTTTAATTTCAAGTAGATAATAATTTATGTTGCTGGGTATAATATAATAGTTATGGATGTAGACGGTGGTGACTGGTGAGATTAGCCGACAAAAATAGAGTATAGGGACATCCATTGGTGTGGAGTCTGAATTAACTATTCTCATACTTTACCCTCGCTTATCTTCCTAACTTTTTTACTAGACAAAATTATAGCATAATAATCTTGACCTATCAGACAATCATAGATTTAAAATATATTTTCTATTTCAACTGTCGCAAAGCTAGTTTGCACAAATATACTTTGTCTCTTCAAATCTTCGCTCGCTTATTCAGTGAGCTAAATGACGCGATAGCAGACGAAGGATTTAAAAATACGAAGTGCAGACCGCCGCCGCCGCGCCCGCCCCGAGTCGGGACTAAAGGACGAAACCAAATTACAATTTAATCTATATAATGCTCCCAAACGAATTACTAATTGCGCTTAATAATAATTACGGCAAATTCTAATTAATTTCAAGTTAATTTACTGCATTATACGATTAATTACTTATCTAATTTATTAAACGCTTTCTATGTAGTGGTAACGTACCTTGCTTTGGTGTTTATGTAAATTGTAAATCCTATTTGCTCTGTACTAAATTAATTTTACATATAAATAAACTAAATAAACGTCACCAGACAATATAATAACGTTTAAGTGAAAAATTATAAACTAAAATCGACCCTTTATGGTTTTTCGATAGTACATATAGTAGAGACTCAGAATTCTTTACTAATATAATGCGACGAAGGTATACGTTTTAATATGAATTCATACAGTTAATTTTATAATGCGAAAGCGTGTCTGTTTGTCTGTCTGTTACATCTTCAGACTTAAATCAGTGAACAGATTGGGATAAAACACACGGTTATCGCGCGATAAGCAAGCATTGGCGAAACGAAATTGCAACTGTGATTCCTATAATATTTATTAATTCTATAATAAATCCTATATTATATGACAAATCTGAAATCTATACATATCCATACTAATATTATAAATACCACAGTGTGTCTTTATGCTACCTTTTCACACCCAAGCCGCTTAAGACGCTGACAACTGCCAAGACCTTGATCTCGCATCACTCTCGTACCACTGTCGACGACTGTTTGACGACCTCTGTGGCTCAGTTGGTGGGCTATCGGTAGCTCAAGCCGGGGGTCGCGGGTTCGAATCCCGCCGACGGAACGAAAGTTTTCTAAGTTCCTGGGTCATGGGTGTGTATTAAATATGTATATCGTATAACAAAATTCTTAAATATAAGTATAGTATAAAATTATTAAATATATTGCCGTTGTCTGGTACCCGTAACACAAGTCCTTCAGGTACTTAGCACGGGGCCAGACTGACGTGGTGTGAAGCGTCCATAGATATTATATTATTATTACTGTCAATTTTCATGCCAGAAAGACAGAGATGTGAAGTGTTCACTCGGTAGCGTGGATACATGTTTCGTTTGTTAGAGGAAAAAACAAATATTATGGGAAATCTAGATGTCAGAACCAAAAATTAAATCTGGCAATCTTTGGATTTTTGTAAAAGGTATCAAAGAAACAAATTTTTAAAGCATATATTGTATTATTACTTTAGTTAGAACTGTTTAAAGTTCCTGAAGATGTGACTAAATGGTATTTTTTTTCATCCGGTAGGAGTACATTATTTTATTATTTAAATTAGACAAGCTTTTTAAAATAAAAGACATTTTTAAAACACAGGAACACATAATGGCGGCCTTATTACTAATTAGTAATTTCTTCCAGGCAACCACGGGTAGAGGAAACATACATTTTAAGAAGAAATTTATGGTAAATGTGCCATTAACAAAAATGTATTATATTGCAAACGTAACATGATGCTTTTTCAAATATAATCAAAAATCACATATATTTTTTTGTGTCAATCAATGAAATACATACGTCTAGAAAACTGCACAAAGATGTCGAATTGACAGCTGTCTTCGCCTTAACCAATTTTGCTGAAATTTGGTGTGAAGATACGAGATACTTTTTAACCCCGAAAAATTTACAGTTCCCGCACGATATTCGAGTTGCGGGTGATGCCCTTATCTTATACATATATTTGTATTTTTTGTCTCTACAAATTGTGTCAAATGCTACTCTTCCTTTGTGGGATGGAAACAAATAAAAGCTAATGATATAGGGGGCACAAAGTTGCCCTAAATAAATATTGAAGGGACATGCGCAGATTTTAGGGTCTGTAAAGTGCCTGTAAAGTGCCTGTAAAGCCGCGCGGCGTCGCACAGAGTGGCGCCCTATTGTCTTACATTTCACAACAAACACTTTATTACTTTAACAACAGACTCTTTTACTTTGTAACCCGATGCTAAGGGTATGTTCAGATATCCTGGAATGCGTGTTTTTGCGAATAAAATGTATGTAGTTGTTGTAGTCTAGCGCTTATTATCTGAACTGGATATGTTCACTACTGCGCCATTAAAGCAGCTTCACTCCTCATTCCATTCAGTCTACGAAACAAAATTGTATCTGCGTAAAATTTCAAATCAGTATCAAAACGCGTTCTATTTGTTCAAAACTCCTACAGTCAGTCCTTTGTTTATATGAGAACACGATTTTTATATTTGATAGGAAATAGCCATTCTTTTCAAATGTCGAAAAAGAAACGACGCTTCATAATTCCACAATGTCATTAAAATAGGAAGATAGGAGGACTGTTGTTGTATTCTGGATCAATAGCCTGCGACGGCCAGACCTTCCTCAGTTTAGGAAAGCTGAAAGTTTATTATACTGTCAAAATGTCCGGCACTGGAAGACGAGATTCCTTCACTTACCGCGAAATATATAAGCTATGAAATTCCCTTCAGAACCGGATACCTCCTAAAGTAACCGCGACCGAAACTCCATAGTTGCTGGTCGTTCTTACCTCTTTAAAGGTCACAAACCAGTAAACTTTCAGCTTTCCTAAACTGAGGAAGGTCTGGCCATCGCAGGCTCCTACTCTATTCTGTTTATGACCGCTTCTTCATATTTTAGCTGCCAGTAAGTATTTGTACTATAGATGAAAAGTTCAAATTGAAAGTTTTAATCAGGTCAAATAAACACCGCCTAGCAAAAGTTGGTGAGGAGGTGAGAATGGTGAAATAAGTAATGAGTTAATTTGAATACAAAGTTTGCTGTGACTTGTTCGCGTTGAGGTTATCAAAACGAAAAACGTTCGGGATTATTCAATCCATATATTATGTATTATTAATGCGGAAGTGTGTTTGTCTGTCTAGGTGTCTGTTATCTCTTTACACTTAAGACCAATCGTTATTGATAAAATTTACAGGTTAGGTAATTATTATACCGGGAAAATGTACGGTAGCCAATAGCCATATAAATAAATATTTAAAATAGCCACCCAATATTTTTTTTCGGCAATGGCATAAAACATCTAATTAATGTATTTAAATGCAAATACTGTAAAGATTATTGCTTTGAATTTTATTTTGTTTTAATTAACTTTGTATAAAGGAAATAAAGTTTTTACATTTCACCCCCGCGTTGTTTAAAATTGCTGAAATTATTCCCTACCCTCTTCAATTTTGTCTGTCGCAAGAATCAACCTTTTGTCCTTCCCAAGTTCCACGTGTCCGTCATTATGAATTTTATTATAAAGGGTACTAGATCACGCCCGCAACTCCGTTGCCGTTGTCCGTCCGTCCGTGGCGACAATCCGCGCGCGGGAACCGTATATTTTTCAGGGATTCAATGTACTAAATTTCAGAAAAATCGATTCAGTTATTTGAGCGTGAAGAGGTAATAGACAGACAGACGCGCTTTTAGTATGGCTTTATTGTTAGAACGTACCGAATCTGGGTTACAAAGGTCTAAAGGAGCCCTATCTATCCAGACTAAAACCTTGAAAATTGTATTGCTATTTTCACTATTTCAGTATATGTAATTAATTTCATTTCATTATATAAATGTATTTTATTCATAAGTGAGCAAATTTATTAAATTTTAATAATATTATTATTTTTAACAAAAAATTAAAACCGACTTCCAAGGTAAAAACAATAATAACATCCTTATAATATGAACTAAAATGTATTAAATAATTTTTCCTCTCTAAATGTGCCTTTTTCCGAATTCGGAAATAAACCTCAACTATTTCTGTACTCAATCTTCATAATTTTGAAGTCGGTGCCAGTTCCAAAAGTTTCAAATTTTCTGTCAAAGAAATAAAGATTCAGATCTGGTACCGACTTCAAAATGATGAAGATTGAGTACAGAAATAGTTGAGGTTTAGCCGAATTCGGAAAAAGGCACTATTAGATAGGAAAAATTATTTAATACTTTTAAGTTCATATTAATGTTATTATTATTTTTACTTTGGAAGTCGGTTTTAATTTTTTGTTAAAAATAATAATTTCACTCTTTTTAGTTACCTAGTAAGTAAACCATCGCGTATATTTTACGTATCTTATTACAATTTGTTAAGAGTCACAACTCACACTCACAAAGTAGGTATATGTATTACCATTTACCAGTGAAGTGAACATGTGCTAGGTAATTTAACAATTTTAATGCTTCAAGCACCAAGCGATCACCGGCGACTGCGATAACAGCGTACACGAAGCGCGGCGCGCGGCGGCGACGCCGTCGCGTATAAACAACCATTTCATTTAACAGCATAATTGGTGTTGTTATACCGTATATAATTATTATTAATGTATCCATACCTATGCCTTGTACTATTATCTATTCTGTGCCATGAGACATTGGTGACCTAAACACGACGTGGTAATGATGATGACTTTTTGGTAGATGTTCTTAATACACTTCACATAAAACCAAAATCACTATATGTTTCATATAAATTTCGAGGAATTCCCTCGATTACTCATGGATCCCATCATCAGGTCACCACTTTTGTGAGCATGGTACCAAATTGGAGTGAAACCTAATACAACAAAACAAAAATTTCGAAAATCGGTTGAACATACAAAAATAAAAATAAAAAAATATCCACAGCCGAACATATTATAACCTCCTCGTTTTTTGGAAGTCGGTTAAAAATACAAAATGGCAAATATCTCAGGAATATAGGAGGTATACTCCGATAAAACAAATGGAGGGTTCAAGTGATTTGTCTTCACCCCCTGAATCTCAATTTCACTGATTGATTTACGTTGTTTTCTATTAACATATTATTATTATATGAATCTGTATATTATGCAATTTGCAATATAAGGGTAAGGTTTCGAAAAGGAAGTTTCAGTTAAGTCTTATGGTAAAGAAAAATAGAATTTTAGCGAAAAAATTTGAATAAAATTGGGCGCTTCGTTATTATTAAAATTAAAGGAATATCATCGCACAGAATTTTTGGTAAATATAAAGGATACTCGTGTCTTATAAACGCTTCGTAAGCATTTTAACTTTATCGCCCGAGGGAAGCGGACGAAAATAAAAGGGAATGGATTGTAAGAAAATGGCATGAATGAGGGTCTAGGAATGGGCACATTTCCGGTACCGACTCCGTGTTGACGTAAGACCACTTCCTGCCCGCTCGCCCGCCCGCACGCTCGCACCGCGCGGACACATTGTGCACGTAAACAACACTGACGTCACACTATACCAAAATATAAATAAATAGATCACACCCGTAACTCCGTTGCGCCGAAAATCGTTTATTGTTTGGAAACCGCACAATTTCCGTAACAAAATCTTTCATCCCAATGAATAGAGACAGACAGTAGACACGTACTTTCGCATTTCGTAGTAGTAGTTAGTATCTTAAACCGCCCGAATCGGGGATACGCACACGTTAGCGTGATTTCAGATAACGTGAAGATGCAAATCGATCGAACTTTTTGGGCAAAAACTGAATAAATAAGTATAATATGTATATTCTTGTGATTACATTATTTGAGTGTGTTGTACTACTGTGTGTAGGTACTTGTGTGTAGATTTTGCCCGCGATTTGAAAATACTTCAAGAACAGTTTAGCCACCTGAAAGCAAGAAAACTTTTTTAGTATTACCATGGACAACTATTTTAATATTAAGGTGACGCCGCGTTAAAGTAAGAAACCGTGTTGGATATGTTTTAGATTGCTTGTTTTCTATGAGAGGCCGGGCCAGCCTCTCATAGAAAACAAGCAATGGAACAGCAAAAAATGGAAAGGGCGTGAGCGACAAAATGGTTTTTGTCGCGTAATTTAAAAACTATAAATACATTTCATATAAGCTATGCACATATTAAAGTGTATGCTTCAACCAATTTATGTACAAATTTTGGAACCTTAAATCACTCCTCTGTTGGAAAAATAGGAATCCCTTTTTTTACAGAGGTCTTTTCGATTGATAATTCTGTGTTATAAAAGTTGTCCAATCGTGTTATGCTATGGGCAATTCAAAGACAAAGACATGATGAATACTGACAATGAACTTTAGTTTCTTAGCTTTAGTCATTGCTGAGAAAAATCGGCATCGCTACAGCCAAATTATCAAGGCGTCGCCTTAAAGTAGTATTAAAGTAGTAAGCTTTTTATTGGTTTACGCTCAATGTGGCGCTGAAACTGGATATATATATATATATATATATATATATATATATATATAATATACCGATTACTTAGACTTAACATATTATTAACTTTAAACCTCGCAATAAAGCTTTCTTATCTAAATCCTAATGTGGATTAAGATACCTTATATAAATTATTCAGAATATAAATGACCGAATGTACAGGGTGTTACAATACAAAGTTGATTATTCAGTACTTTAAACGGCCCATTCACTATCCTGCATTGCAGTCCGCCGTGCAGGCCTGCAACACCATTCACTACCCTGCATAAACCGGCGGACTGCACGGCGGACTGCAATTCAGGATAGTGAATGGGCCGTTTTAGGATGTTCCTTAAATAGTTTTTACCGTGAAAGTAGCGGCGCTGAAAGAGTTACTTCTATGTTTCTTTGAAAAATGCCCCAGCGGCCAGCAGCCATAGCTGCTACAGCTTTCACAGTGAACTATATTAATTGTTGTTTATTTTATTTTAGATTTATTTATTTCTGCAAAGACTATTATTACTGAGTTTTCTTCTATTATATTTTATGGAGCACCTCATGTTTTATTACAATAATTCGTAAGCACTAAATAATTCATGTTATAAATTTTAAATTCTTGTAATTAATCCTTTTGGTTTTATTTCAACGCCAAAAGAAATTAAATAACAGTAATTTCCCAGGAGGGTCTACAAAGTGTTAAAGTTGCAAATTACGTCTATAAACTATGTAATTCACAATGTGGTAAAGTTATTTATTATTTTCAATGCTATCAAGGCTTATATTATAGCAATCTCATATTCGAATTTATTTCTTTTCTCTATTTGCAACACTTTGTGATTTAATTTAGATTTTTTAATTCAATAAGGGCCAACCCACACGTACCACAACCACACGTTGCGATACAACGACAAAATGTCGTTGAGTAGTGGTTACGTGTGAATGGTGTCGCTGCAGCTTTTTGTAGTTGCGTTGTGGTACCGACAAAATGCCGACGTGGTTGCATTGTCGCCAGTGGTTGCGATGTGGTTACGTACGAAAGTCAATGAAACGGAAGGGGGGAAGAGCGCGGGCGGTGTGCGCGCTCTGTGGTTGCGATGTGGTCGGTATCTGACAAGTGGTCGACAACGATTGCAAAATGTGGTACGTGTTTTATTTACAATACGAAATATACGCCCGACCACGTGGTGTGGTTGTGGTTGTCATGTGGTTGTGGTACGTGTGGGTTGGCCCTAATGGTCATGAATCCAAACTATCTAGATTCTAGGCTATTTATTTCATTGATATGAAAAAATATTTTCTCTTTTTCTTCTCAGTTTACTTTTTATTATCACTATAGACTGTGAATTTGAGTTTAAATATGTATTTATATTATTAATACTCTTGACTCTTTTATAATCGTGATTATTTGGTTGATGTCAGTATATAAATTTAATCTATATCTATTATCTACTTTATTTCAGCATGGCTGTCTCCTGAAATTCGGTCGCGTTTCAACGTTCCGTTTCGTGGACCCAGCGCAGGAGACCATCATGAACAGAAACCTCGCACAGTCGCAGAATTTCGGCTCCGGGTCGCTTTATGACAGGTGAGTGTGTGTTCCTATGACGTACCAGTATATTGGCCAGGTTCTTGACGAGGCTCGATTAGATCCGCAACGTCAGATCGCACTGCCCAGTATACTGCGACAAGAAAAGGAACGCCCCATTTTGTTTACAATTTGTGATGATAGCTTTAGATGTCCGTAGATGTCACCTTCAATAGTTTATTAAACATTTTTTAATTTGTTTTGTTATGTTATTATACTAATGGACCATTCAACAGTACTGCGAGAACCAAGTTTGCTTCATACTTTGAAAAATTATATTATGTAATCATCAGCAAACATACTTTCAAAGAATCAATGAGTCTAACTGGAGTTTTTTTTCACAAACCCTCACAAAACTGTCAAATGGTCCTCCATGCTTGTTTTATGTTACGTATGCATGTCACCGGCTCACGACATCCGCTTGTGTAACACCCACCTTAGATCGGCGGAGGACGGGGCGATGTCGCCGACGTCCCACCAGGACGAGGAGTATCCCACCGCCGGGAGCCCACTGTCCCACGACACGTACACACCAGACCCCTACAACAACAACACGCTGAAGCTCGACAACGAATCCCTGTTGTCGCCCAACGATACCAACGAAGACGACAACAAGAGGTCGTTCAAAGACAACTATGAGACGACCTTCGATATCGACGGCAACGTGGAGACGAAGAGCACTTGCAGCACGCGTAGCGGCGGATCAGGAAACGACAACAGGTAATGCCCCGATTTCACCAACATTAAACGCAACGCTATGTCTGTCTCTATCACTCGTTCAGTGTTGGAGCGGGAGATATAGCTCAACGGTAAATGTGGTTAAATTGGTGAAGTTGGGAGCAACAACAGCCCCGATCTCACAAACTTTAAATACCTTTCATGCTACATTTACTTCTCTCTCTCATTCGGTGTTAGAGCGGGATGGAGATATAGCGCAGCGTTAAAAGTGGTTTATATAAAATGTTGGTGAAATTGAGGCGATTTATTTAAATGTTTTTTACTCGTCAATGCACTTTCGTTGTAAATAATTAGCTAACACCATAGATGTTCCACTATCGCCCCAAGGAAGTGACTGTTCGGGTGTTATGACTTATAAATACTTTTATGTGCATTCATTTAGGTCTTTTTTTTTCAAATTCTTAGCTTAGGTGTAATTTTTTATATGATAGCTAATGCGATGTACAGATAATAAGATGCGTTCCACTCTGCACAATATTGCTGTGATACCTATTTCATTATCAGGAGAAAGAATTTTGTATACTCGTCCAAGTATTGCATACGGCATAATATTATAAAAAATCATTATAGCATTTTAACTCATATCGAATAAAAAGGTGGAGATGAGATGAGATCGAAAAAGTTAAAGCAAAAACTCTATAATCTGTTTATGCTATTTTCAGAGGAAATATAGTGGGCGGAGGGCGGGGCACGGAGGCGGTGCTTCCGGCCGTACTAGAGTTCCCGGAGGCGGGGCAGGCGCAGTTCCTCGCCGCCGTCATATCACACCTCGACCCGCACGCGCCAGCGTTCAAGCTCGCACCGGTGTACACGCTGTATCTGTGCGCCAGGTCAGTTTATCACAAACAGTTTATAGTATAGTTTTATGCCGGTAAATTCTGCCGGTTCTTCCTGCCGGGTTAGTTCCGAATAGTGATTCGGACCTACCCCGGCAGGAAGTTATTGATCAACAAATATAACAGCTCTGAAGACTAGTTTTAGTATTAAAGTTTATTTAGTATTAATAAATTAAATAATAACTTCGCTTGTTCACTTATTTAAACATTTTGAAAGTATTTTTATTTCACTGCTATTATTATAGGTGGCATATCTACGTTATTTGGTATGGTTATCTCAAGTTAATTATAACCATGATCTGTCGGCTGAATTTGACAAAACCCGACTGAATTACGTAGGTCATCTGCGTATGAATTAATTTTTACTCACTACATAATATCAAAGATTGTCTGCACACATCACACACAAAAGTTTCATTTTTATTTAACCATTTTTTACAGATATCGGGCTTCGACCCACTATCGGCCTGAGCTGACTCCCACAGAGAGAGCGCACAAGCTCACGGCCTTCCTACACCACGTCGCCACACTCATACATGCGACTGTACAGGTGAATATTGCATATTATCGCTTATTGACGCCTCCGTAGTCCAGTGGTTTAGACCAAGGGTTCCCGAACCTATTTTGTCTACTGCCCACTGTGAGAAGAAATTATGTTTTAACGCCCTCAAACAAAAACAAGGAAATCACCTGACTGTCTGACAAGCAAGATGATCCATGCGTCGGATGGGCATGTAAATAGTCGGTCCTGCGCTCAGGCGCGAGAGATCAGTCTCTCGCCAGTCGTGTCGGTATTCCGTCCCACTGGGTTATGAGAGTAAAAGGAATAGAAAGTGCTCTTGTGTACTGCGCACGTACCTGAGCATTATAAAATTACTCCTGCGTAACTGGCTTGGTTTGAATGAAACCGGCCACCGACACCGAAATTGATGTGGGAGATCTATGGACCTATGGTCCAAACCATGAAAGTCACAATAATTTACACTGAATTGTTAAAATTAGAATAGCTCAGACTCAATAATAGAAATAACTTATTAATTATTATGCCTTCATAAATTCGCAATCACTCCGCTTGTAATGAATTTCATTCCAACGAATATAATATTTATAGACACGGTGTGAATATTTAATTCGTTTAATGATACTCGTAAATCATAATCGTTAATATAAATGAGCGTTGTTTTGATTGGAGCGAGGTCGTATTGAATAACTAATTATTAGAGTAATTGAAATGCTGATTGAATATCACAGTTGTGAATTAATAAATATATTGTAATGAGGTACATGTTGCTATGAAACAACGTATCCATGTGTGTATAAGATTTTATAATAGGCATATCTAAATAAAGTGCTGTATATTTACTCTGAAAAAAGTTTAAAATTGGTATTGAAATTACTTCACACTGTTTATTGTGTTACGTTTTTTGAGTTAAAAATGCTTCTTGTATGTGTTATTTGGCACTAGTTTACTTTCCTCAGAGACCATCGTCTCCTATTCTATATTTAAAAACTATACTGACCAAGTTTTTTTATTCTCAGGAAAGAAGCAACGATTCGGCGGCTCAAGCGTTCTGGCTGGCGAACGCGAGCGAGCTGCTACATTTCCTGAAGTGCGATAGACACATATCGTCCTTCTCTACGCAGGCGCAAGAGTTACTCCCAGTCACTGTACAAAACGCTTTTAGGTAAGAAGATGCTAATAATAACTTTAATCGATTTTAGATTTTAATAAAATAATTGTACTAGTACGATTCCAGGTAAGTTTTGTAATGTTAAAGTAATGTTTTTTCCCATAAAATAAAGCCAATTTATCATTTGTGATAAGGACAACAAATGTCGTTCATCAATTCAGAAAATTTATTAAAGTAGTCAGCAAAGGAGTTTAACAATAATCATTCTTACGTAGGGCCTATTTCACCACTTCCTAATAAAGTGAACCCTTGTTATAAAACGAGTGTTAATAAAATATTTAATTCTAGCAATCTAGTGTCGTGCTTCCAAGAGGAGTTGTCGGGGGCGCTCGCGGAGCTGACGGAGGCGGGCGCGGGGGGCGGGGCCGGCGCGGCGGACGCAACGGAGGCCACCGCCCCCACGCTGCAGGCGCTAGCTGCTGCCATGGTGCTGCTGCGATGCTGTCGCGTCAACTCCGCCCTCACTATACAGCTGTTCTTCCATTTGTTCCATTATATCAACGCTGTGTGCTTTAATAAGGTAAATTATTTAACAATATTTAGATATACTTAATTTTAAACTTTGTGCGATGTTAAAATTACAACCGTGCGAGCTTTTATCATTATATTTTGATAAACAAAATTGTAAAATTTTGTTTTTTAAGATAATGCATGTTACGAAAAAGAATTTCCTAATTTTTATCGTTCCATATGTGTTATTTACCGAAAGGTACGAATAAAACATAATATAAAAATCTATATTTGTATATAGCTGGTGAACGCTGGTGCGGCGCTAGGCGGTGGTGGTGCGCGATGGGGCGCGGCGCTGTCGGCGCGTCTGGCGTTGTTAGCGGCCTGGGCCGAACGCCAGGGCCTCGAGCTCGCCGCAGAGTGCCATCTTGCTCGCACCATACAAGCAGGTATGTCTCACTTGCACCTGGTCTTAATGAGAAATGGAAAATAATTAAATGTTATACAATTAAAACTTATTAATCGGGACTTAACGCGACCTATTCTAGTAGTGATGCTACTACGAGTACTTACTTTTTCTCGACGTTTCGGCCGTTTTGCAACGGCCGTGGTCACGAGGGGACTGAGAAAAAAGTATGTTAAGTAAAAAAGTCGCGTTAAGTCCCGATTAATAAGTTTTGACTTTTGGAAACTACTTTTATGAAATTAATTGTTCCATTTTAGCCCGCCTCATTCAAGGCACGTACCGCACGGCGGAGGAGGCGTGCGCGGCGGTCAGCAGCTGCTTCAAGCTGAACTCGGTGCAGGTGCGAGCGCTGCTGTCGCCGCTTCTACCGCCGGATATCCTCGAGCCCGCGGTGGCGCACGCTCGCGCTAACGCTGACGAGCTGAGCCGCGCGGACGGTAGAGAGGTAGGAACATAGCGTATTTTGTTAGTTTTTTTTACGTTAAATCTTAGTTATTATAACGTCGTCACGTCGGTATATAAGTATTTGTTGAGGTGTATAACGCAGTGTAAATTCTTTTATGATAACTGAAAAAGCATGTAGTTTTAATTATATCAATTGCTAAAGCAAAACAACAATTTTAGAAAGCGATCACATAAATAAAGATAACTACAATGTGTAACAAAAAACTTACATTTACGGTCACCGTACAAAAATATTAAAGATAATAATAGAACAGCAGAGAACAGGAATAAAAACAATAATTACCTTCTTTCCGTAATGATGTATAACTTGTGTGATCAGATCGCGTTGGAGGAGAGCGGGTGGCTGGGCGCAGGCCTACTGGTGCCCGACAATGGTTTCAGCGCGGAGGTTGTACGCGGTGTCCCGCCCGGCCTAGCAGAGTTTGTGGCGCCGTTACAGCGAGGTGGGCTATGCCGGCTTACCCGTGCCCCGCACGCGCGCGGGTTGTGGTCCGTGTATCTACGCGGGTACGGCCCCGCCCCCCGCGCGCCCGCGCCCCGCCTACATTTGGTCCAACTGCATAAGAACGCTAACGGCATGGGGCTCAGCATCGTCGCTGCTAAGGTATGAAGTTTTAAAGCTGTTTTCTATGTTACTTTTATACACGAATTCTGATAAACAGTAAGTTTGTGAAAACATTTTTATGGTATTAGAGCAATTGTAATGCCATTACGTCTAACTTATCCTATTTTAGGTCCAATTACGCCAGACTGAGTTACTGTTCATTGTTTGTCTTTGCCATACAGCAGCAATACGAAAAGCAATAGGGAACATAATTTTTAATCAACTATTAACTCATCTATACTAATATTATAAAGTGGAAGAGTTTGTTTGTTTGTTTGAACGCGCTCATCTCAGGAACTACTGGTCCGATTTAAAAAATTATTTCATTGTTAGATAGCCCATTTATCAAGGATGCCTATAGGCTATATTTTATCATGCTAAGACTAATAGGAGCGAAGAAATAGAAGAAAATGTGGAAAAAACGGGAGGAAATTATTTGAAAGGGCTTATTTGAACGCGCTAATTTCAGGAACTACTGGTCCGATTTGAGAAATTCTTTCAGTGTTAGATAGTCCATTTATCAAGAAAGGCTATATTTTATCACACTACGACTAATAGGAGCGAAGAAATAAAGGAAAATGTGAAAAAAATGGGGAAATTGTTTAAAAGGGCTTATCTGAAGAACTACTGGAGCAATTTTTTTGGCACAAATTTGGCACAGATAAGAAGTAGACCACTTAAAGGATCATAGGCTTTTTTTGTGGACTAATTTGTCTGTGAAATGTCTCATTTACGCGGGCGAAGCCGTGATGAACGTCTAATGTATGTTATACGGCCCTAACCTGTCCGAAGCGGACATTCAACCCCTCTCAAAAGTCATATTTCTTTTCTATACAAACCGCGATTATAAATGACGTGACAGATATTTCTAGTCTAAGGCCCGTATTTTTGGTCAGTACTGAAGATGCATCTCGGTCTCAAGACACGGTTCAGGCTCTGTGATTGGTTGGCTGTCAAGATTTGGACCAATCACAGAGCCGAACCGCGTCTTGAGACCGGGTCGCATCTTAAGTACTGACCAAAAATACGGGCCTAAGGGCGATATCGTATTTTGCATACTCGATGGGAACGGAGTGTGCAGAATGTCGAGCATTTTTGGCGTTTATTGGAGTTTACTCCTTAAGAAGCGATTTTCATATATAAGGCGCCCGGTATGAGAAAAATCCGAGGGGTAAAACCTACTAACAAGTAACGAAAATGTGTCACGTTTTTGGACGACGGAAACTTTCTAATTTGGCTGTGAGTGTATTAAGACCATAAAGGTAATATACCTATCGGAATATAAAATAATATAATTATATAATTATATAATTATTTCAAATTCAGGGAGGTGTTGCCTTTGATGTTAGAAGAAACCCCGTTCCTCTAGGCCTATTGGGAGCGAAGTTATGGCTACTTTAGTAAGACGTTTGACAGTTGCCGAGCTGTCAATGTCAAAGTTTGAATGCTTGTAACTCGGCAACTATTTGTCCTGGATATGGGTTTCTTCGGCTTGATCTTCCTGGATTTTCTCCTCTATTTGATTCTGGCCTTAGAATTGAGAAAAAAATGATGTCTCTGATTTAGTTCAAATTCAGGGAGGGTGTAGCCGAGGTGTTGCCTTTGACGTTAGAAGAAACCCCGTTCCTCTAGGCCTATTGGAAGCTGAGTTATGGCCGCTTTTGTTCGACGTTTGACAGTTGCCGAGCTGTCAATGTCAAAGTTTGAATGCTTGTAACTCGGCAACTATTTGTCCTGGATATGAGTTTCTTCGGCTTGATCTTCCTGGATTTTTCTCCTCTATTCGATTCTGGCCTTAGAATTGAGAAAAAAATATTTTGAAATAACTATGGCAGAAAGGGGTGTAGATAATATTGCCGGAACATCTGATTTCATATTATATTAATGTTTTTTCAGTTGAATAATTTTTTTTTGCGTATGGTTAGATACTCGTACTTAAGGAGTAAACTCCAGTCGTGCGTCGGAGCTGACACACTTTTATTCACATAGATCCTATACTAGAAAGGACAATGGCCGCTGGGGCCACATTAAATCATTTGACTGTACGTCCCCGTGAATTT
Organism: Lysandra bellargus; assembly: GCA_905333045.1. Classification (NCBI taxonomy): domain Eukaryota; kingdom Metazoa; phylum Arthropoda; class Insecta; order Lepidoptera; family Lycaenidae; genus Lysandra; species Lysandra bellargus. Next base: position 4,467,165 of record HG995344.1, read on the forward strand.
TGTATTATAATTTGTTGCATAATTTACATTTTGTTTTAGGGCGCGAACCAGAGCAAGCTGGGTATTTACATAAAATCCGTGGTGCCGGGCGGCGCGGCGGCGGCAGATGGGCGGCTCGCGGCCGGTGACCAGCTGCTATCGGTCGACGGACATTCCCTCGTCGGTATTACGCAGGAGAAGGTGAGCTGTTTAGTACGCTAGTGGCTTGTATTTTATCGCATGTATTTTTATATTTACTTGTGATGCTCTGGACCCTTGTCAGATGTGGGTGTGACGATGAATGTGTAAGGGTCAGCGCAGACAGAAAGGAGCGCAGCGTAGTACCATAATTTAAAAGTTTATTTTCAAGTGCGTTAATAAAATCCTCTCCACTGCGCTCTGTTCTGTCTGCGCTGGCCCTAAAACTATCTACAATGTCAGACGGCTTTTGTTTTTCGAATATTTTTTTCTAAACTTTTTACTTGACATGCTCTGGGTCCCTATTCGTTTGCATCTTAGTCGTGGACGTATCGCTGGATACATCATTTTTAATTTTAATATATTATTATTATGTCATAATGAAATAGTATTTAATAGCACCAAAGTATTGTAAATATATTTTAATCATAAAATTACCGATGAATCCCTTTCAAACTATGACAAACTTGCAAACCTTAGTTTTATCACAGAACACATAATTAGTACCTTACGGTACAGAAGTTTCACTCCCGAGTTTAGGCATGATAAACGCAAGCGTCTGGTCACCGGACTATTGTCAATAGGCTGGCACTCGCTCGACTTGTCGCACACGCAACGCACGCGCCCGCGATACAAAAGTAAGGCTGCGTTTCCACTGAAGCGGAGCGGAGCGGAGCTTAGCGGTGCCCGAATTGACCAATCACTATGCTCGAAATCTCCGCTCCGCTTCAATGGAAACAGCACGAGCGGGGTGGAGCGGAGCTGAGCGGATATTCATAGAAACGCAGCCGAGCGAGGCGAGGCGGTGCGCAGGACAACGGGTGCAGAGCGGAGGACAGCGAGGCGGAGCGGGGCAGTGCGGAGCTGGGCGGTGCGGAGCGGTGCGGTGCGATGCGGAGCGGGACAGTGCGTGACTCGCGTACAGTAAAGTATGCTCCGCTCCGCTCCGCTCCGCTCGACTCCGCTCGACACCGCTCCGCTTCAGTGGAAACACTGAGCACTTTTCACCGCTCCTCTCCGCTCCGCTTCAGTGGAAACGCAGCCTTATAGTACCCGGCCGCCGCGCCGCTGCGCCGCTCGCTTGACAGCCCTGGCAGATTGAAGCGAGACGGCAGACAGTTATTGTACTATGAACGCTAAACGCAATGCAAAAGGTTGAAATTAGGTTGTTTTCCAGAATGGTAGGTAAATATCTCGGCAATTTCGCGCCGTTTGTATGGAAGTGAGACAGGCCTGGTTTTATTATGAGAAAAGAGAAAACAACATACCCATGTTGCTTATAAAGTTAGTAGTACCTCTACATTGTAAGTCAATCGAGTTTCTTGTTTAGGCCGCCGAGTACCTCGTAAGGACGGGACCGGTAGTGACGCTGGAGGTGGCCAAACAGGGCGCCGTGCTGCACGGCCTGGCAACGCTGCTGCACCAACCTGCCTACAACCAACGACAAGGTAAATAATATATAAAGTGCATCATTATATAGGTAAATTCCTGTTAAACTATTGCAGAAAAATATTTTAGACTATATTTTTCGTGTATTAGAATACTTTATTTATTCTATGGTCATTGTATGTGTAATAGTGTTCTGTTTGGGTAGACGAAGAGCTGACAGTGTCGGACCCGCTGGATCGCAACTCGGGTCTGTGGACGAACCCGCACCCCGCGCTGCTGCGCCCCACCTCGCCGCTCACCGAGCTCGCCACCGCAGGCAATTCCAGCCCCATACCACACCTAATTTGCGCCATTTTTATTTTGTTGTCATTCGTGTCGCCGTTTTATTTTATTAACTCGTTTCTCATCAGCGTCGATCTGTTCCATCATGTTTTCGCTTTCGTCGTTTTTCATCCTGTAATAATCGTATCGTGTTTAAGTCGGCCTCGTATTACAGGAACGCGGCGTCGTCACCAGTACAGTCTCTACCACCTCAGGGACGAGTCCTCGGAATCTAGCACCGATCGGAGCGAGGAGTGCGCGCCGCACTACCACGGCTCCATTCCCAAATTGATAGTGACATTAGATCAGGAGAATAATCAGCTGCGAGAGGATTTGTCCCCAGAGACGCCGGGGTGCCCCGCGGAGCTGTCCGGGGCGCCGGCCCGCCCGATCCCCGTGTTCACGTTCACGTGCGCGGACGCGGACGAGCAGGTGGGCGGCCATGACACGCACGTGCCGCAGGCACCGCCCCTCGCGCCCGAGCCCCCCGCCTCCTACGACCACTCCAGTGACAGCGCCGACGCCGTCTGCCTCCCGCCGCAGATGCGCCCCATCGACCCCAGACTGACGCTAGACTTTTTCCGTGCCAAAGAGGAAGCCTTCCGGCGCTGCACCGGCGTCGACGACTGCGTCAGCGCGTGCGAGTGTTGCCGCACGCCGCAGCCCGATGAGAACCGCATACCGTTCATAGACGAACCGAACTCTGAGCCGATCATATACGAGAACGACCGCGTTCACGACAGAGTCGCGACGCCCAAAATACGCAGAATACTTCCGTCGTTGTCGCTCGACAGTACCATAGACAGAAAACCTGAAACGGTGGACGCGATGTGCCAAACGAACTCCCCGGTGGATTGTTGCGATAAAACATTCGGTGTCCGAAACGGGAGCACGGACGTCAGAAGAGACGATCTAGTTCTCGACCTTAAAGAAATCACCGGTGAGGCTCGATCTCACCCGAGAGGGGCCGTCTGTAACACGATGAGCGCCTCGATGAAGTCCGACGAAACGGAAGCTCCGTCCACGTACTCCACTTCGGATTCGTTCGACGATTTGTGCAATAATAGATATATTTCTAAGAGTATGCCCCGAGTGCCTGTAGAGATCTGCGCTGACAGAAAATCTTGGAAATCTCCGGACGAGTACCGGCCCGGGTTCGGCAAAGTGAAGGCTCTGACGAAACATTTCAACGAAATTAACCTTAAGTACTGTGTAAGAAGCTATAGACGTAATTGTAAATCTAGTCCAAACCTGAGCGCCCGGAGGGACGAGAGTTTTGTAGTGAAAGACAATTTACCCACCAGTGCCAGCTTAGCGGACATCCACTACGAGCGGAACGAAACTGCCACCACTGACAGAATGTCCGAGGACGAGGTCAAGAGCATCATCATCCAGCTCGAAGACTGGTCCAGGTTCGGCTCGCGCGGGAGCGAGGACACGCTCGCGCAAGGAAACGAGTTTGAGCTCCCCAATCTACCTTCCGAGGATCACACCGACGGAAACACTTCGATCACGAGCAGCTATATATTTGCAGAAATAGTTGATAACAAACCAAAAACGATAACATTGGACAATATCAAATTAAAGTTGAATCCGACCGTCAGCGATAAAGATTCGCCGGATACTAGTAAATCGAACGAGTCGATGAAAGCACGAGTGGTGGCGCTCATACCGAAGCAAATGTCGTCCGAGGACGTATCCTCGGCGTCGGAGTCGCTGGCGATGCGCAGTTGTCCCGACGTCCGCGACGCGCGCGAACGCCCGCTCCACAGCCGCCTGTTCACGCGACTGCGCCAGCCCCGTAAGACACTGAACACATTGAGCATGAGGATCCGTTTTACCGGCACAGCTTCTTATTATTTTTCGTACGGAAGCATGTATTTTTTATTTTGAACACCGTGGTTAAGATTTTATGTTTCGTCGTTGGGCATTTTTGTTTTTTAGCACCTTTTAATTTTTCTTTTTCGTTTGCAGCGTTTCAAGGGAGCATATTTTTTCCGAGGACACTGTATTTTGATGTTAGATAATATTTTGTAACTGTTACGATTGACGTATTGTCTTAGAAGTTATCAATGTGCGTATACGTGCAGGGGGCGTGGCCGGTGCAGGTCGGCGTGCGTCGGAACGCGACCTGCCGTCGCGACTGGCGGCCGAGCCCGTGAAGCCGAGTAAGAGTACGCCGGCGCTGCACGCGCTGTCGCCTGTGTCGCCGCCGCCCGCGATGCAGTCACCCACGCCGCACACGCAGACGCTGCAGCCTAAGTGAGTATTATTGTACCTTTCTTTGTATATGTATAGAATTACAAACATTACGTGTTCAATGACAATCGTACTAAGAACACGACCACGTACGTGATTAAGATCACTTGCAATCAATAATTATGATGGCAAACTTATGTCAAATGCATTTTTTTTATATTTTCTAAATATAAGTTTATATTAGAGTTGAAAGTCCTAGGTATTTACAAAACAACAATTTCATTATGTCATTTTGTTAAACAAAATATATTATCCTTCAGCGGCAACTTAAGTACTGGGTCGGTGTCTTGGGCGAACAAGTCACGCAGCAGTCACAACCTGTCCGCACAGAACGACTCGTTCTATCAGAATCTGTCCTCGGTACAGGCTCACCAACATCACACACTCAACGACAGGTAAGATCATCACAGTTAAAAAGTTCTCATGTATATATGATATACATAAAACATAATATATCAGATATATAAAAAATATCTTTATATAACTTTCAATTTTCGTCGCAGGTTCATTTGCATCAATTTAAATTTTTCAAAGTTTGAAATCATCGATTTGTATTTTGGTGAATAAAGTCAATCTATATTTTTATACGATAAAGATGGCTTCATGTCATTTTCATACGTTGATGTTAATTGAGAATATAAAATTATATATTTTTGGTATTGTTCTTGCAATCTACTCGGAGTGCGCGTAGCCTTTATTTGTAGTTGGAAATGTGAATAGACATTTTCGTTAGTGTGCGTACCTGACGGAGCAGTCAGTAGTGAGCGAGCCACGCGTGTCTAGATACGGTCACTCACACAACTAAGGGCGCCGCGCACTCGTAGATTGCAAGATCTGTACACTGCACGTAATCTGTCATCAGATGGTCGTCACTTCGCAGCTCATCGGGCAGCACGCGGCCGCAGTCCGCCCACTTCACCGCCGCCGAGCCCAGCCCCGACCCTAGCGCCATTCATGCACAGGTAAAACAGTATTAAATGTAGGAATAATATACCTTTGAAGTTTTTTAAACTTGTTACTTCATTCTTTAAGGCGACAGCTATTTCAACTCAAAACTACAATTATATTTTTTAAAGTGTTTTAACATATTATAACTTCATTCTTTGAAGGCTAATCAACAAGCCAACGCTGCAAACGCTCGCGCTGCAAAACTGGCTGAAATGTCAGAGGAGGTGACGAGACGACAACAACATCAGCAACAGATGCAGCAGCAGCAGCTACATCAGCAGCAGATGCAACACCAGCAGATGCAGCAGCAGCACATGCAACAGCAGCATATGCAGCAGCAGCACCAACAGCAGCAGCACCAACAACAGCAACACCAACAACAGCAACACCAACAACAGCAACACCAACAACAGCAACACCAACAACAGCAGCAACATCAGCAGCAGTTGCAGCACTATCAGCAACTGCAGCAGCAGCAATTTCACAATCAGCAGCAGATGCAGAAGCCGCACCTGCCGCACCAGCACCTCGGCTCGCAGCAGCATCTGTCGCAAAGCCAACCGCTGGTGTACTCCAGCCAGCAGAACTTCCATACAAACATGCAGCACGTGCACGCGGGACAACCGCACCTCAATACCAGCCAACCGCATCTGAACGCTGGACAACCGCATCTGAACACGAGCCAACCGCACGTGAACGCGGGCCAACCGCACGTGAACACCAGCCAGCACATGCACATGGGGCAGCCGCATATGCACGCGAGTCAGACGCTGTATTCGCAGCAGAGCTCGCCGCTGCCGCAGGGCATGCACCTCAACCTGCACCACACGCAGTACGCGCCCGCGCCGCACAGTCCCGGACAGATTAGCCAGCAGAACACGCCGCAGAGGTACACTTCCTTGTTCCTATTTAAATGAACTTAAATTGTGTGCATTAAATTTTCAAGGTAATTTTAATACAATAGTCACTATAGTCTGCGCGTTATAATATGTAAAGCAATCAAGCAAGGAACATGAGAACTGTCACCCATATCATCTTACTAGCGACCCGCCCCGGCTTCGCACGGGTATATAATATAGCCTATGTCACTCACTGAATAAATAAATAAAATCGATTCAGTAGTTTTTAGTCTATACTAATATTATAAAGAGGTAAACTTTGTTTGTCTGTTTGTTTACTCATAGATCTAATACTAAGTACTACTACTACTAATAGATACATACTATACTCATAGATCTAAAGTTCCCGCGAGCGCACCCCCGCCTTGGTAACGCCCATTTCGAAACGGGCGTAAATCGCAATATTTTAATTTGGCCATAACGTACAACCAAACGTCCAATTTTAATCATTCAAAGACCAAATATTATCTACATAAACTGTACTTAGTGATGAAATAATTTATTTTGATAAGGATTATTAGCATGAGTAAAATAAATGCGTTTAAATGTAGTCCAAAAAAAACAATTTTTTGATTTTTAAATAAAAAAATGCTTGTCGTGCCTCATTCGACATAGATAGGTATAGTGTCTCGCGGACATTTTATACATATTTATAAGATCTACATTTACTTAGTACATTGTATGGTTCTATCTTTTATAGTTTAGGCAGCGTACGCAAAATAAGTGAATTTTCTGGTTGTTTCAGAAAAACTGAAATATCTTACGGAATCCCATATTTTCCAAAATAAAAAGTAGCCTATGTTACTCGTAAATAATGTAGCTTTCGAATGGTGAAAGAATTTTTAAAATCGGTCCACTAGTTTTTGAGCCTATTCATTACAATTAAACAAACAAACAAAGTTTACCTCTTTTATAATATTAGTATAGATAAAGGTGCTCCCAGACAGAAATTATATAACGTTATAAAACATTGCGTAACACGATAACATTTTATAACATCGTGTAGCATACGCTACAACATGTCGAAAAATAAACGTGTCTTATCTATATACTTATTATAATACAAAGTCGCTTTTCTTTCCCTCATGTCCCTTTGTTATATTTTATCACGCTAAAGACTAAAAATACACGGGGAAAATTATTTGAAAGGGCTAACTTGAACGCGCTAATCTCAGGAACTACAATGAAATCGGCCACCGTCACCGATTCCGGTGTGGGAATTATTTTATATATCTATTCTATACTTTTTATAAAACAAAGTCGCTTTTCTTTCCCTCATGTCCCTTTGTTCCCTTTAATCTTTAAAACTACGCAACGGATTTTTATGATTCTTTCAGTGTTAGATAGCCCATTTATTGAGTAAGTCTATAGGCAATATTTTATCACGCTAAAGACTAATAGGAGAATGTGACAAAAACGGGGGAAATTATTTGAAAGGGCTTATCTCGCGAACTACTGGAGCAATTTTTATGTTATTTGGCACAGATAAGAGGTAGACCGCGTGAAGGATCATAGCCTATCCATTTTAATCATTTTTTCAGTGGCTATATATTTTATACCCGTGCGACGCCGGGGCGGGTCGCTAGTTTGTTATAATTTGTTAAAAAATGTTAAACAAAAATATTATCTAATGTTATATAACTTCTGTCTGGGAGTACCTTAACCGATTCAGTGCGGATGACACGGGAGCCGTGTTATACATGTTTTTAACGTGTGGCGTATGACACGTGAGCCGTGTCATTTGAAAAACGATTGTATCTCCCTCAAATTACACTTTAAAAGGGTGAATAAAATCATCTTAATTTTCCACGTAGAACAAGCCTATAGGCTTCGCCTCTGAATATTCTGTGAATTGCAAAAAAGTAGGGACCGCCAACCCTTTTTAAAGGTGCATTCATTTCGTATTACACGGCAACCGCGTGTTATGGGTTTTTAACGTGTGGCGTATGACACGTGAGTCGTGTCATTTAGAAAGTGATTGTATCTCCCTCAAATTGCACTTTAGAAGGTTCTACTCTGGTAAAACCGTCTTAATTTTCCACGCAAAGCAAGCCTACAAAGCCTAGGCTTCGTTTCCGAATATTTTATGAATTGAAAAAAGTAGGAGCTGTCTCCTTTTTTAGCATCATGGTTCCCATCAGCAGACCATCACTTTTGTGAACATGGTACCAACTTGGAACCGGATCAATTGGAACAAATACCCTATACAACAAAAAAAATTTTAAAATCGGTTTACAAACGGTGGAGTAATCGTTGAACACACAAAAAAATATCCACAGTCGAACGGATAACCTCCTCCTCTTCGGAAGTCGGTTAAAAAAACTTAACAACGAACTTCTTTAAATTTATCTACGAACGTATAATTTACATCGGAAACCCAGATCTATTTAATATAAGTACTCATTTTTTTAACTTTGAAACCTACAAAAGGTTTGCAACATCTGAATAAAAAAATAGCTTACCTGCCATTTTTAGGTTAACACTTAGTAAAACTACTCGAAATCAACTCAAAACAATGTAGCCTTCCGTTAACATCAATGATTTGGGCTCAACCAAATAAATCAAGGAAATATAAGCGAAAAAACAAAAAAAAAACAATAAACCTTTTTGAACGTGGCGGGTGACACGCTAGCCATGTCATCTACTTCTATGGCGTATGACACGGCTAACGTGTCACGAGAAAATTGTATGCCGCCACGACTGAAAGTCTTCAAAAATGTGCGCCGCATTGAATCGGTTAACGCGTAGACTATAATTCAGCTGTTATTTACCTTTATTTTAAATTTGAGAACATTCTTTTTGATTTTGAAAGGTTCAATCGGCGTCCAAAAATTTCGCTTATAGATTCTTTATAATTACAGATACGAATGGCATCAACCGGGCCCGCCGTCTCCGCAAAGAAGTCAGCCTCCCGTTGCTCCCAAACCAAATCAGGTAAAATTTAATTATTCTTATATTAGAGTTACAAAAATAGGTAGCCTTGCTTATAAGTAGAGACCGGATTATATGCGTTTGCATATTTGCATATGCATTTGCATATTTTAGCCATTCTCAGCAGTAATAGCATATTTTACCTAAGATCTAGGTACGATGCATCTTATGGGTACATTTGCAACGTTTTTCACTAATCCTGCGTTCCGAAATGCGATGAAATTTAATAACAATAACAGTTACAAGACATAAGGGCTATTGAGTAATAGCTATTGTGACTTTTTACTGCATTTCGAATGCAGTATTTAGCCATGCGCATCTTTTGTTTTGACAGTTACGATATTAAAATGAAAGATAGATGAGAGAGAATGAAAAGTCGCGTTCGCTAACTACAAATTAAGCTTTTGCCTGAAATTGTAAGTGCTACCATAACACCCACGTTCAAATTCTGCTCAGTTTCCTTTTCTATTTACAAAAATATTCGAAATGATCGTAGACACAATCTTACCACTGAAAATTTAGAAAAATATTTTAAGTATAGCTTACCTTTACAAAATTTTAAAATAATTATTTTAATGTCATATTATAATGTTACTGTACGGTCTATTATCGCCAATCAAAAAAGAATTTACTAATTGTATGCAGATTTTGAATTTGCATATTGCCATTTAATTTTGCATGTTCTGCCAATTTTCGTGCATATTTCAAGCATTTTTCATGCATATTTGCATGCATATAACAAGCTTTTTAAGTTGCATATAATCCGGTCTCTACTTATAAGCGACATTCCTTCCATTATGCTTAATGTTGGAGTTGAATTTCGAATTTGAATTTTAAATGTATTCTTAACTAGTGAACAAATATAAAATGTTATATAAAATCTTATTTTTTTCTACAGAACACAAGAAGATCGGAAATAGAAGACGATTCATATCATCAGCAACAACAGCAGCAGTCTACATTGCAACCTGATGAGGGTGAGTTGAAGTGTTATTGGTTATAAAATAACATTTTCTAATAAAAAGGAAGTTTTAGCTATCATTACATGTACTACTTATTATTTACAAATAAATAGTTACACAGAACATACGCTATACAATGTTTGTGTTTTGAGCTCTTTGCTGGTATTGTAAGTATCAGAATTTTATTTATAGGCTGATAGATCTTCGTTATTGAGACGAATTGCCAAGCCCAGTCGATAGATGACGTATGACATTGACTTGTTAATTTCAGAGCACTACGTGGCGAGCGCGTGCGGTCCGCCGGCGGTGTCCGTATACCCAGTGGGCGGAGTGGGGGGCGGGGCGCCGCACAACCCCGCACACAACCCCTGGCAGCGCGAGGAGCGCGAGCGTCAGGCCGAGGCGCGGAGAGCCGCCGCGCGCGCACGCAGGTACGCGCGAGATTTTTGAAGTAAAACTTCTTTACGCACGCTTGACTTGGGGAGTAAGCTGGCAAATACGTGACGAGAATGTTACGATAAGTGTGATGGAACGAGGCGAACGGAGAGGTGCGCGCGCACATCTTTTCTCAATATACTGTATACATAATATAGATGGAGCTCAAGAAGTTTTACTTCAGTGGTGTGGTCTATAACACTATCGATTTTTTTTTCAATTTAAATTAGGCTCGAACCACACTACGAGGGTAGTGAAGTGTAGTTAAATTTATTTTTCATGCTTATAGTCGGGACATTTTAATAGCTACATTTGACAGTTCATCAAAATTGTACCAGGTAACCTTATAGCGACGTACATAAAAAATAAATATTTTCGTTTTGTTATAACTGCACAATTGATTAACTTTTTTCAATTACGATTACATATTTATTGTAAATATGACCGATACGAATTATTTAACGATTTGCTTTTACTGATAAACAATTCTAAACGTTATAAACAAATTCTGATCTTAATAATTGCACGTCGTTACAATGTTATGTCAGCTGACCTTTTTTCTTTTTAAACTCTAGGGAAGTTACCCTAAAAATCGATAGCGAATAAATAGTATCGATGCATTAATTACTTGTAACGATATATCCCCATAAATTAATAACCACGTTGTGAAAAGTAACACATATTTATGTGAAATGAATTATGATAATACTACATTTAACAGTTTTTATAATTCAAGCGAATAAATGCATTTTTTTTGTAAATTATGTACTTGTCTTATTTTGCTCCTTGAATTTGCAAAAGAAAAAGTAATAATGGGACAGGAGTTTGTTTCAAACGTATAAAATTTAAATATTTTATACCAAGTCCGTATCGATTTATTCGGTTTGCTCGATGTTGTTACGCAGCTCACCTCACTATGGAGATTAATCTGACAGATGTCAAATGTGGCCTATTAAAATGCCCCGACAGTACAAGAATAGGAAAAAGGTAAAGAGAATCAATATAATTTCTTCAGCTAGTTAATAATCTAGTAATCTTGTTATGCTCGTTCTTAAGGTTCCTATTACTAAGATTTGTCGTAGACGCCTGTCTGTTATATATCCCCCTGTCCACCAAGCTGTAGAATCGATCAGAACCGCGACAGCTAGATAGTTCATAATCCAGTAATATAATCTGCAAGAATTCTACAAATGCTAAAAAGAGAGTGATAGAAAATGCACAAAAATTCAAATATAATTTTTTGTGCGTTTCTTAGCGCTCGTTTTTAGAAACAAAGCTTGTGACATGTTTTATTGCACAGACATAGATCAAGATACATTTTAAAAGTGCCTAATTGTGCCGTTTTGAGCTGTAGATATTCGGATAGGAACGTTGGCCTAGATAATAAGAAACGTATCCAACGTTTCTTATCATAGGTACGTCACAGTAGGTAGGAAAAAAGTGGCACGCTCGTTTTCATACAAATGGAGAGACATGCGGTATCTATCTTGATCTATGTCGGTGGTTAATTGATTTGTTTGTATTGTGTCAGGGACGCGGCGATAGCGGCGCTGGTGTCGCTGGGCGCGGCGCGCTCGCCGGTGCAGAACCAGCAGCTGCGCGCGCTGCAGCTGGAGCGGGATTTCGAGCGACGCGCCACCATGGATCAGGTGGGTGATATCTCAAATGACAATAACCTTTGACTGGTGACATGTATTTTGCGTAACGTAACTGGTGACGAGCGGTCTGAGAGGCCGCTACCGTTTTAGGGTCTATTGCATAGAAATTAAGTATATTGGCTTACAGCTATGTTCATGAGCAGTTTGATAACTTAGTGTAGGACAAAATAAAAGCATTTTGTACATTGTGAATCAATTCATTAAAAGGAACTTTGATGTTACAATGAGAACCGTCTTTACGTCTTTAAGTCTTTAAAATTAGAAGCGGGATGAATAATGTGTTTTTATAAAATTATAATTAACATAAATCAAACACTAACACTTTTTCCATAAAATTAACACAATAATCAACTGAAAAAAATAAAATCTTTAATCACAGCTATAATTTCACAAAACTGACAATGGTCAAACTTTACTAATTCTGAAGGGTGATTCTCCTGCCATGGCTCCTGATTTGTTGATCGATGTAACCTTGGTCGTTCTCTTCGGTTCCTGAATCATGATCACTTTGCTCTGGGATGTAATTTTCGGCAATATTTTCGACTTCTGGTTCAGTGGAATCCTTGTGCCTACCATTCTCCTATTCTATGAATTTCAGATAATGAAAGCTGTTTTCTACGGTTTAACAATTCATTTCTGACTCCCAATTCCCTTCGCTTCTTGTTCGGATGACCAAAATTATCCATCGTAAATAATAGATGTAAAAAATGAAAAAATCAATAAGCGATGTAACGTAAAAAAGTTACGCTACTGATGACGTAAGGTCTCACAGGCCGCTATCGAATTTTGCATCCATATAACTTATCGATTTGGGTTAGTCCGACGCATCTGTCTCCTTCTACGGCGCGGGGGCAACCAAACTCGAAGCTACAGAGACGTTTAAACCCGGAGGGTGCGGGGAAGTGGGTGAAAAGACGTTTCACTGACGCCATTCGGCCTGTGAGACCGCTTGTCACCAGTTAAAGGATAAAAAAAAAACATCTTTGAACACACGAGGAACAAAAACAAAGCCAGAGTGGATAAAAAAGAATAACTGACAGTCAACATATGGTTTCCGCTTGCGTCACTGACATAATCTATATTAATTGTGTCTATGTCTTAGCGCTCTTACAGACGAACGGCACTTGTCGACGGCACTCAGCAACACGTGTCGACGGCAGCCTTGTTCTGCCATCGACGCGTGTCGTCGACAAATGCCGTTCGTCTGTAAGAAGCCTAGCTAATTGGAAGCTATTTGACGACCAATGACAGTTAGATACAATATTTAATCCTGGCTTATCTTTCGCTTTAGGACCGCTAGTGTTTACACTGTGTGGTATTATAATGAACAATATTTCAGGACGAGACCGGTAACGGCGAGGGCGACGCGGAGAATCGCAGCTCGTCCCCCGAGCCGGAGCTTGAGCGCGAACACGAGCGCGAACCCGTGCGCGAGCCCGAGCGCGAGTCCGAGCGCGAGCGACACTCGCAGCCACCCAAGTCCATACTCAAGACCAACACGCGCACCGAACTCACCAACGGTTATACACATACGGTATGTTATTGAATTTACACTAGCTAAAGGTTTCTTAATAAACGTAAATGTTATTACTGTATAATATAATAAACGAAATATTAAGTAAACAAAATAATTAATTTTAAATTTATATCGTTCGACATAATTATTGTAAAACAAATACATGAAATATTATATTCTTGATTTTACCACGACGCCTTAGCACCTATTGGAAGTAGATTTGTTAAAAAAAAATGTGACTAGTCCTTTTCATTATAACTGTTAAACCGTAAAGTGTATTCATGATACCTATTTTGAATAATATTTATCACACTTTCTGCAACAGAGCGTGATATAAAAAGATATTTTTATTTATTTATTTACACTTTCTGCCACAGAGCGTGGTGGAGGAGCGCGTGTGTGAGGTGACTAGCGGCGTGGCGGGTGTGTCGCTGGGAGGGGGCGGGGCCGCGCCGCCGCCGCCCGAGCGCGGCTCCTCCTTCGCCGTGATGGCCACGCGCCTGCACGAGGCGCCGCCGCCCTCAGCCGTGGTGCCGCCGCCACAGTAAGTATAGCTTTATTATGATAATATTTATCTACACAAGGTTACAGGCACCTATTTAATATAAGACATTCCGCGTGGGCTCTGCCCGCGTAAATCTTTCTACTCTTTGCCGTATATCATAAAAAAAACTGTCCAGAGGTTCGGTATATTTATTTAATTTAAACATTACTTAAAGATATTTTCTACGAAAATGTTGTTAACTTAGTTGAATAGGTATCCTGATTTTTTTTTCTTAAGTAAATTTTAACCAATATACAAGTGAATCTATTTTAAATAAATGCAACTCCAGGTCACCGGTAAGCGTGGGTCGCGACAAGCGAGTATCGTTCCACGAGCGCGCGCTGACGCCGCCCCCGCCAGCGTCGTCGCCGCCGCCTCTCGACACGCCCGCGCCCGCAGCCGCGCCCGCTACCACGTCCGCCGCGCCCGCAGCGCCGCACGATGGACACGCCACACCACAGAACCCGGAGGTATGTTATATAACGCTTACCACCTCGCTAGTAATGTAGACACAGCGTGTACGACACCAAAAGTAGGCTTAACAGCTATCCGATATGCCCGTACTGACTGGCAATATGGGCGCCCAGAGCGGGAGCACATCTGAGAGGCTAAAACATCGTTTCACAGCGACGCGGATTGGTCCGCACGTGACCCGCTGTAACTGCCAAATACAACAACAATAAAATATTGTCATTTGTCACACTGTCATTTTTTTCTTTACTTAAAGGCTAAAGTTCATACATCTTAAGATAAGTCGGCCTTTAAACAGTAATGATTACAATATGCTTAGATCTTAATTATATACGTTAGAATGAAACAATGTTTTGTACTCGTTTGGTAAATTAGAAAACCGCCTGACGGAATATACGCCTGAGTATAACTTTGCCAACTTTAGCTTGATAAATATAGGATAGCAAAACCGTCACATATTTCCTTTAACAATTATTAATACTTAAAATGTTGATTATTATAATATTATTCTTTTTCTTTAGCGGTTCATCGAGGAGGCGGAGAGCATGTTGTCGGGGGCGTCGCCGACCACGCCCCCCGCCGCGCTCACGCACACGCCCGGCGTCATCGGCGCACAGGAAGTCTACAGGTGAGTGTTTGTTCTAGAACATTGTTATAAATGTACTATCGGAGAAGTTGATTCCTAGGCTGATGGCGGACCTACGGGTGGGTTGCACCAGAGGCGTGGTTAAAGTTATAGTTAAGGCTAACTACGTTTAACCTTAACTTTGACCACATAAATTGACAGATGTCTGTTGCGTTTATTTTTTTATTAAAGCTGCAGGTAATGGGATTCAGAGTATAAAAAATTGAATTATCCGTAAAAATCGACGGGAAAAATATTTCTTATTTAATAACACAGTAAATTTTCACGAAAAAATTTCGATATACATAAGTAGGAAGAGATAAACTACGATAACATGACGCGCCCCTCCAAAATTCAAAACGTTTGAAATGCGTTGTCAAAACGTTTAAATCTTGCGCGGTCGGCTAGTTATGATTAGTTGACCAACAAATCTTGGTAATAAGTGACATTAAGTGAAATATTACGAGTACTGGTTGTTTGGTTGAATACTTACTACATACAAACTCTTTCATAAGAATGTGACTTCACACATTGAAACAGTATTATTTGGAGGGGCGCGCCATGTTTTCGTAGTTTATCTCAATGAGCGGTTAATGGTTATCGTTAAATATGGCGTCCTTAACCAAATATTTGACATTTTGCACTGTAGTTATAGTTAAAGTAAGTTGGTGCAACCTACCTTAAGTAATTTGGTCACGTTAAGTCAAACCCATCAGACCGATCACAGCTTAGATTGAATTGACATTTAAAGCCGACCAAATGACGCAGGTCAACTGCCTAGGAATCAATTTCCTCGATGGTACAAAAGGAAGTCAAGTCGCTTGTGACAATTTGTTATTTCGAAAGAAAATCAATGATGTTAAATTAAGAAATTGAAAAACAACGCCAAGAAAACTCTAAGGCACTGCTCGCACTGTGAATTTTAACTGCACGGATTTTATTCGCGCGATTTATTCATATAAACTTACCGCGAATTTTTTATCGCAAGTCCGGATACTTTTATAAGATTCAACTAACAATTTGTAACATACGGAAATTTACTCAATTTTTTCCCTTGTAATTTGAACAAACCTTGTAAGTTATCTACTTTATCACTGAGCTAATGTATCTGGCTACACATAAAATGCACAGTTTTTTTAATTTCAAATAAATTTTCCGGCCCTTAAACCTTTATTTATGCAAAAAAGTATTTTTTTACTGTTTGTCATCATGTTTTCCCCGTCACTTCTTCAATTATATTGTTGGTTTATTGTTTATCAGGGCGAGTGAAGCGAGCCCTGGTATATCCCACATCCTGAACATTTTGTGGTATACTTTATGGAAAAACTATTACACCTATTGATTTGTGCTATAACGTAGTAATTTTTATTTATATGTAGATGTGTTACCATCAGTCAGACAAGATGTGATGACGCGAGCCCTCACAAAGCTCGGCCTTTAGCTAGTTTATGAATAATATTGATGTATTGTAGAGACCCGCGCACGCGTCGGCTCCTGGAGCAGCAGGCACGCGCGCCGGCCGCGCCCGTGCCCGAGCAGCTCTCTTTCAAGGAGAAGATGAAGATGTTCGCGCTCGAGTCCGGGGAAGCCGCCACGCCCAAGGACAAGGTAATATAATATCATCTCTTATAGCTGTCCCGGCAAACGGCACTGGTCGCCGTCAGTCTCGAGTTGTAATAATTTACCATTATTTATTCAACAAATGCACTTATCAATATAAAAAGATGTTGTCCGATTCTCAACCCTAGCCGATATGCTCGCTAAGATTCACGAAAAGCGGTCGAGCCGTTTCAGAGGAGTTCAACCCGTGACACGAGAATTTTATATATTAGATAATATAGTAGCAAAACATACAAAACATACACACACTATATTATGCTCTTCAACTTATACCATCGAGTAAAATTCCTACGCAGTTGGCGTCCTACGTCATGTGGTCGGCTTAAGTCAGTTCAATGTTAGCTGTGATCGGTCGGATGGGTTCGAATACGACCAAATTACTTAGGTCCGCCATCTGCCTAGGTATCATCTTCTCTGATAGTACTAATCATTCGTGTCAAAGCTTACTTAATTTTGTGTAATAAGTTATAACTAATAAAGTATTGTTATAATTAATTAAGAAAAATATATTTTCAGGTGAAAATATCTCGAGCCCAGCGAGACATCGACGCGGTCCATTAGCAGATCCCGGACCCAGCCGGACTCCGGACACCCAGCCCCCGGACCCAGCCGGACTCCGGACACCCAGCCCCCGGACACAGCCGGCCCCCGCCAACCGGCTAGCACCTCACATAACTGTCGCTACATTCATCTTTGTTTGAATGTTCGAGCGACTGTAATGCCGTCACTGTATTTTATAAGAATTTATAATTAATATTTACTTTCTTTCGATGCCTAATTTTATTTTAGAATATACTTTATTCAGTATGAAGTGTGACGACAGATCTGGGAGAATATATTCTGATGTGAATATCTAATATAACGAGTGGCCATATAATATTTTACGATTGGACCATGTTTCTGTCTATAAGACGCGATCGATTCGAATCGAGAGTTATACATCAGTATTAATTGACCGTTTACTGAATGAAATATTTTGTACTGACGATGCAAGAGTTTATCAAAGGACCACGATATAGCTTTTATATTTGAGAAGTTATTTCACGATTTGCCTTCAAGTCGGACGTGGCGTGTGACCGCTGCCACTTCGACGTAAAATAATTATAAGTTTGTGTCGAGAATTATATTTTTATGAGAAAGGATTGATGTTACGTGAGCCTTAGCAGCTAGTGCAATGATTTTATAGTTATACGGCATCTATGATATTTACTACAGCTTATTTTTATCGTATTGTATCCCGTAACAGAAGTGACTTAATATTAACTAGGGTGGCACTGAAACGATTCAATTACGACCGCAGGTTAAACTTGTCCAATATTTCGTGCCATTATTAAATATTGTCTAAATTTATTTTTTATATATTCGACGTTAATCACTAGGAAGGACCAAAATATTATATGCAATCGACAGGTGCCTTTTGTGTGTTAGATTAAACATATCCATAGCTCTCTCTGGAGTCACGCGTTTCTAGATATCATATTATCTTCCTTACATTCCAATTAACGATTCTTACTTCTTTCTACTTTAATGCATTCCTCTATATCATTAGAGTCCTCCTTAATTTATATAAATTATGTCATGTATTATACTACGATGAATCGATATTACGTAGTTTTATTTTTAGTCGTAAGCGCTGTATCGAGCCTAACCGACAGCAATAATGTATGTGAGCCTTTAAATGTAAATATGCAGCACGATTGTGCCAAAATTTTTACTACTCTAGTTGTACAAGTAATACACGCGTTCCGTCGGCCCCCGAGGCCCCGGCACAGCGTCTCACCCGCCCCGGCACTGTACATAACGTAATGTAGCTAGCGAATCCCTGTTGAAACGTATTGAGGTTTGTTCACCCGTTTGTATATGTAAAAGTTTATTTAAAGATTATATCGAATGTTCACATTTGTCTTAGGAGAACGAGGCCTATTTTGTTTAGTGTTAGCGTAGTCCCTGGGAAATATTTTTCTCAGTTTTTCACCCAACGATAGTCAATTAGGATGGTTTCTAGATTGATTTTCAGATTTCGATTATGGCTGGTTTACACGTATTAAGTAGATAAGTAGTAACTAAATTCTAATCGTCATCTAGCTTAGGACTTACTAAATTTTAACTTGCTACTAAATTTTGTGTTTACACGCAATTAACAACTTAAAATTAAGTTAAAATTTAGTTAATTACTTATCTACTTAATACTTGTAAACCAGCCCTTAGTGTGTACATATTCGTGGAGAGCCGTTCGCTACGCGCAGTAGGCGGTGGTCTGTAGCGTTCGTTTAATGTAATGTTAAATATTACACTTCATTTTAATTATTGTAGCTAGTATTTCCTTTACATAAAAATGTTAAATTAATCAATCTATCATGCAGTTTCATTTATTTATAAATACTTAATTAAATAAATATATTGGGCAAATTAAAAACATTCGTTTTCTTTATAGTGTTACTTAAGGTGGTAAGTTTATACTCTTTCTAGTTTTATATTACATTAAAACATTAGGTACTTGATAATTTAAAAAAATATGGGGGTAGTCACAAGATAAGTCTTGGTATAAAAGGGTGGTTCAAAAAGAAATACAAAGATCTCTTCATAAGTTATGCGCTCCCTGGAAGCCAATTCTCAGGATGTGAGAAAAGTTCATCTTCGGAAAAATTACCCAATTATGAGATTTTTACGAACGTATCACAGTTTGTGTATCCTCAAAACTTCACATTCGAAATATTTCGTGCAAATATCGCTCGAGTCGAACGAGTGGGACCGGTTATAGATGTTCGGATTCGTACACCGCATGTGGCGAGTTGAAGCGGTCAAAACCGGTTTCCTGCACGATACAATTTGTTGCTAATAGTTTGTGTATTCTCAAAACTCTACACTCGAAATATTTCGTGTAAAGACCGCTCGAGTCATACAAGTGCTAGGGACCGGTAGATGTCCGAATTCGTACACAAATTCACCCTCCTATTGGTGGATATGTAGCAAAGTAGTTGTCTAGTAAATAAAATATGATGAACAAATATTCGTGCTTGTGTTTCTTTTACGATATAATTACATACTTATAAGTTAAGTTTAATTTAAGTATAATTTCGTTAAATTAGAGTAGCTTGTACTAATGAGTATTCTGTGGAGTAGCTGATTAGACTAATTTTATCAAAATTTTTGTTCTATTATATAGTATAAGTGTTTGGATAATTACGTTTATCATAATATTAATCCATACTAATATAATAAATGCGAAAGTGTGTCTGTCTGTCTGTCTGTCTGTCTGTTACCTCTTGACGCCCAAACCGCTGAACCGATTTTGCTGAAATTTGGCATGGAGATACCTTGAGTCCCGGGAAAGGACATAGGAATTGATAGGATACTTTTTATTCCGATAAAAGGTACGGTTCCCGCGCCATAAACGAGTTTTGGCGCAACGGAGTTGCGGGCGTAATCTAGTATTTAATATAACAAATATAAGTACATATCTTCTCTTCATAAATTATTTAAAATTCTCGTGTCGCAATGGTGTAGTTACCTTACTCCTCCGAAACGGTTTTACTGATTAAGTATACTATTATTAATACTTCGATCATCGATGGTGGATTCTTTTGCCGCTATCCCCAACCCGCGGCCCGCCGGGGCTTTATTTGCGGCCCGCGTGATGTAAAACCATTTTGAAATTCGCGCCCACCGACAACATAATAATGTAGTCGTCGTGATAGTCGTGAATTTTTTTCCACTTTTAAATCGTTAATTTTGAAAAATGATATTTTTTAACCCTAAAAAATTTTTGTTGCGGCCCGCGACACCAAGACCAAAACATGTTTGTGGCCCGCATGAAAAAAAGGTTGGGGACCACTGTAATCTATTGTGTCTCGCTCACCGGTGAGCTTATGGGAAGCAGTGGGTCGCGGTCTCGCTCGCCTCGCACTTGCACCGACAAGTCCCGAGTGGTCCCGAGAAATCCCGACGGAACGGCGTATGCGCGCCTCGCGAGTCGCGGCGACTCGGGCAGTCTCACGCCCGCTTCCGATTACTAAATTCGCAACTTTGAATTTTGATATTACTTAATACTATAGTGAATAGTGATATTATAAAATCAATTATTTTGTATGCTTTTACTAGAATACATGTATATAATATATTATCAGTCACACGTTGCAAAATTTGTCCAAGCGTTTTTTTGCCGAATCGGAACGCAAAATAATGACTATGGCCGGAACACCTCGATAGTTCGATTGGTAATTATTGTTCTATTGGTCCCCAGAATACGGGTTTTATGGATCATTCGAACTTGTCAGTAGAAATGAATAGTTCATAAAATAATTCTGCGAGGATTTAGTTGTTAACTACAAATTATTATATTATATTATGCATTGAGATATGAGTACTACGTAAATATATGGCAAAATAACCGCAAAACAACTTGCCGGGATAGCTAATAATATTATAAAACCAATAAATTAGTAAGCTATATTTACTACAATGTACGTAAATATCTTAGCACGTTGCAAAATTTGTCCCAGCGTTTTTTTAACGCCGAAACAGAACGCAAAATAATGTCAATGGCAGGAACACTTCGATAGCTATCGGTCCCCAGAATACGAGTTTTGGGGATCATTCGAACTTGCTAGTAGAAGTGAATAGTTCATGAAATAATTTTACGAGCGAAAAAGTTCCCATCCTGAGAATTAGCTTCCTGGTACTTGATAGTTAAAAATGAAATAGCACTTGGTAATTAAAAAAAATGAGGGTATTCACGAAATAAATCTTGGAATTTGAGGGTGGTTAAAAAATAAATGCAAAGATCTCTTCGTAAGTTATGCGCTGTAGTTAAAGAAACCATTGGATTAAGGGGTGGGCCAAAGAATAAATGCAAACACCTCTTCATATATTATGCGCTCCTGGTACTTTGAAGTTTGGAAAAAAAATATGGAAATTGGGGGTGGGTAGTTACAAAAAATCTTCAAAGTAAGGGGGTGTGTCAAAAAAAAGGATTCAAAATCTCTTTGCACGTTAAGCGTTCATGGTACTTCAAAATAAAAATTTATACACGCCACAAGTCACAGGCTGCTATAACGGGTTTGCAGAACGTTGTAGCTATAGTTTATAGGTTGTAAAGTGCGCTACATAATATGAGTATAAATAAAAGACATTTTATTTTAACAGTGTTTATATTTGTTTTGAGGTTAATATTAGTGTGCCACGTGGCTTTATACTGTTGTACAATGTTTCATTAAAAATGTTAAAGCCGGCCCGACGCATCGCGCCGGCGCTAACTCTGTCAACAAATATCAATTGCACTCTTAGGAAAGCACTAAAAAGATATCTAAAATGTTATTAACATCATTATTTAACATGTATTATAGCTATGTTACTAAAACAGAATATGTACAGGTACCTGACGATACTCATTTACCTGGGAGCCGACGGCGTTCCCAGGTGTTTTTGTGCTAGACAATAATCGTTATATCTACGAATATAAAAGAATTGTTCGTGCAATTAGGGCTAACGTATGGCCTACCCTCGCATAACAATTAGTATACAAACATCTGTCACATAACAATTCGCTCTCATAAGGGTCTAAACCAGTCTAAACCATAAAGTTAATATACCTATCGGAATAGAGCAACAATCTCGAGCTGTCAAACGAAACCAAAATTAATTTTCATCTGTGTAAAAAATATGTGTACGTATACACTTACACAAGCATGATTGAACATGAATTCTACGAGATTAAATTGTCAACGTGCGGCACGTGCCGACTGGACGTCAAAAAAAAGAGTGCTGCTGTTACTGATAGTGACATTTCTCTTACTCAGGCCTTTGTTTCTCTATTCCGCTAGGTATATTAACTTTATGGTCTAAACACACTATATAGGCTGAATTACGCCGGCGTAAATTCCGCTGCGTTTACGCCGTGTTTCAAACTCATACAAATTACGGGCGAAACGCGAGAGACGACACACTATTCCGTCGCGTATTTGTATGCGTTTGACATTTGCGGCGGAATTTACGCCGGCGTAATTCAGCCTAGTGTGTTTAGACACTAAGACTGCGTTTCCACTAGAGCTGAGCGGAACTGTGTTGCGAGGAATGTGTTTTTGATAACCAATAGCATCGCCACGCTGAGCGATGTTATGGCAAAGTCATGTCAATAAAGCAATTCTATTGGTTTTCAAAACACATTCCTCGCAACACAGCTCCGCTCAGCTCTGGTGGAAAGGCAGCCTAATCGGGAGCGTTTTCCCATTACACGATACGGCCAATGCATTATAAAAAAGAGAACAATGTTGAAAAAGCTAACATGAAGAAGTTTTGTCTGTTTGTCAATAAATAAACGACGCTATTTATTGAAAATACGAAAGTACGCTAACAGTTTATGGAGTTTTGATCGGTAACGCGTAATGTGAAAATGCTCCAACAAGTGTACATGTATATGTAAATACATTCTACTCTCGAACGGAAGTCAATTTAAATCTACAACGAATTTACAAGTAACAATTTTTACATTATCATAACGTACTTAAGAGTTAAAGCTTTATTTATTTACACAATATAAACGTTAAACTAATTTGACTACGTATAGAAAAATATACGTTTCACGACAGTACCTAAATAAATGCCAATGGAAATACACAGAACTGTAGAAAATATCGTGCGGCGCTCGGCGACCGAATGTCGATCGTATACGGGGTTCCGCTGTCGACTATAGTTCATACAAAAATACATATCTATTCTCATCTCTCCTCACTCAACTCTCACCCGCGACAAAACTAGGACGCGCGCCGAACGACGCACAACAGCGAAGATCCATAGAAAAATAAACTACGATTAACATGCCGTATGCGCTATAAATATGTTCCATATTGTATAGTAAATATAATGATACACTTTGAAATATTTCTATAGTACGAGAGCGTCGGCTTTGGAAACGTAGGGGACGCGGAGTCCCTCAACAGTCGACTAGGTCTTCGACAACACTTGGCTTAACACTAAGAAGATTTCCACGCACTCAGACAGACATTCCAGACTCACACTAACGACACACACCCTCGAGTTACAACAATGGAAGAATCATCAGAAGCCCTACGTTAGGAGGAATCATATTATTTGTACAAATTATTATTTAAAAAAATTCCGCCATTAAATTAAAAGTCGTCCTCGCGAGACGACACAAAACGTCCGGCGGATGACGTCACTGTTTAAATATAAAATTTGAACTTTAGCGAGTGGCACTAGTGAACATATCGGCGGCATTCCGCAGCCCTCATAGAGGACACCCCCGACGGCCATCGCACGGCGCGATGACGTCACAGCTACAGTAAAAAAATCGTTGAAATGGACACAAAATGCACGATACATTGGAAGATTTCGGAATGCATTTAGTCGCGTACCCTTCGTAAATGTGGAAGGGATATATCAATCTTATAAAATTTTACTTAACCTTTTAATTAATAATATAATTCTCTAGTAATAATAATAATATATTTCACTTACGACAACCGCGTACCGCGGCTCTAGCTAACGTACATGCGGTATATCCACAACAAAACTGTCGAGACTTCGTTCCAATTTGTTATGTCAGAATTTGTACATTTTTATCCAGTAACATCCGACAATTCATACCCGTATTTTGTGGATTCTATAAACTTTTATCCAAATATTGGCATGTAGCAGCTAATTAGACACTAGCTAGTCAGACACAGAAGTGTAAATATCAATTTCATGCTTTATCAGTACATAATAAATTAATATCATAAAGGAAAAGTTCATACTTTAACTCGAACGAGGTATCGAAGTTATTTTGCGAATATACCAATATCGTATAAATTATAATTCTAGGCGTGCTCATAACTTACTCATTAAGGTGCTCAATATAAACTGCGACACGACCGAGCGCGCCGGCCTCGTCGGAATCATCAATAGAACAATTCTAGACCCCGCAACAAAATTACAAGTAACATCAAAAGTAAACGGCCTACGTCACATTGCACTGGCTCCAGAGAGCTGACTGCGACGACTAGAGAACTGACGCGCGGCGGGGCCTTTCGTACGCGGCGTCCTAGTTATATTATTTTTATTCTAATAACTTTGTAAATTTTAGTGACGTTGCGTCACGTATACATAACGGCGCCGACGTCAAAATTTTAGCTTTATCAGGAGTACTAAGGAGGCCCCAGATGGGAAGTGGCGCTCGCGGCGACGTTACGATGGGGCGCTCACTCCTGCGGCGACTGCTGCTGCGACGACTGTTGCTGCTGCGCTTGCGATGTGCGAGGCGTGAAGAAGTGTCATTGCGGCGTATCGCGCGCCGCGCTCCAGCGGTCGAACTCGATGCCGGAGTCGGGCGAGACGCCGCAGCGCGCGCACGCGGTGGCCGCGCACCCGCACGAGCGCGCGCACTCGCACGTCCCCGCGCACGCGCACGCGCGCACCTCACGCACGCCCAGCTCCTCCAGCACCTGATGGATAACGTTTCTTCTTATATTTCGGACGATAGAATTAACGGTAGTAAAAAAAGGCGATACCAAAAAGGGGATTCGACCGACTCGTTCTCATTTACAATGACAAGTAGACAAACTTTTCAATATCATCAGCAGGTCTAAAATGGCCATGTTGAGTGATTAATTGCTCCAAATCAATGTCCGAATAAATATGAACCATCAATTTTGTCAGTCTATAGAATGACTGCTTCCTACCAATTTCATTAGATAAATAGAAGTTGCTGTAGACGAACTTCTTTCGTCGGACGTTCCAACATCGCCATTTAACCCACATTTGTCACATACCACGTCGGTCGTCCCTGTGCGACGGAGGTGTACCTTACTCAGGCTGGCGCTGCGGTCGTGGAGGCCGAGGTCCCGCTCGAAGCAGTGCAGCTGGCGCATGAAGTGGAAGTTGGGCGCGATGTCGGTCTTGCGGGCGCGGACGAGGTCGAACGCGTCGCGCAGACAGAGGCGGTGACGCTGCATGAGGTAGGCCAGCGTCACGGTCACGGAGCGCGACACGCCCGCCACGCAGTGCACCAGCACGCCGCACCGCGCTGACATCGCCTCCTCTGTAACACAACAACATGCCCGTTAACATGTATATTGCATTGTCATGACTCTTTTAATTATATATTATGACGAATACGATTATATATTGACACTGGAAAATGATTTGAAATAAAATAAAATTGAAATAAAATATTCGCTAGCTACTAGATGATAAAGTAGGTAAGTTACAAAGTTTGTTCAAATTATAAAATATAAGGGATAAAATGAGTAATTACTAGTGACCGACCGAACTTTCGGTTTCGGTTTCGGTTTCGGCCAAAATATAGCCGAAACTTTCGGCCCCGCCGAAACTCATGCGAATTCGGTAAACTTCGCAGTTAACTAATTGTGCTTGCTTGCCAGCGAGGCCCCGGCTCCCGGCTCAGTTCGCCACCATCTATTTAATTGTGTTTTGAGATTATGTGTTCCAGATTAGTCCCAAAATAAAACTTCGTTTTATTTTCATTAAATTGTCTAAACTTATTTTTATCTAAATTATATTATTGAATTTTATTTCTACGAGAAACGCAGGCTTATTTAATATACATAACTATTGGCAAATTACGTGCTATTTTAACAATGTTTCCCAAACAAACGATTCAGTAAATGCTATAATAATAGATTTTATTGTGTGTGAACTTTATTTACTTAAGAATTTTGTTTGACTGTGAGATTTTAGGATATATCTTGCGAGATTTATCTAATAAATCACCTCGTCTCACTCTTTTCCTTTTACCGCGCGTTTTATTAAAATATTTAAAATTAACTTTTAACTATGGACACGCAATCTCTTAGACCGTTCGGCGTCCCTACCCTTCTAGAATCTTATCTAGCCCACTTCCACGTACGATACAAAAACTACCCAAACGCATAATTTTTTGTCGTCTATGATTTTCGATTCACCATGACACTACACTGAGAGGATTTTAACGGCTTTTCTGAAGTTTAGCTCCAATTTCACCAACGACTGTTAAAGTTAACGCTAGAATTAGTATCAAGTTACCTCCTTCATTTTTCTTATGAATGAAAGAGAAGACATGACATTTTAACAAGCTGTTAACACTAACAGACGTTGGTGAAATTGGGGCTTAACTGTACAACATTGGACGTTCTGAAGATAAAACTCGGATTTGCTGTGAACTAGTTTAGTTTATGTTGGTGAAATGTAATTGAATGTTATAAACGTGTTTATACGTTTAGAACCGGTTTCTTTGGTGAAATCGCACCTACTTAGAATCGTATAAAAAACTGAATATAGTACAAAAATGTTTCTAGGGAACATATTCGAGTCTAAGATTAATAATATTTATTTCAAGAAATGTCGCAAAAAGTAAAAAATTCAATGTGGTACTTTTTCTTTAGTTTAAAAAGTTGTAATTTATGTTAAAAATCAATCAATTTCAGTAAATAATCGTAATTTTGATAGTTTTACGAAGTTTCGGTTTCGGTTTCGGCCAAAACTGAGAGTAAGGCCGAAAGTTCGGTTTCGGTTTCGGCTGAAAAATCAGTATCGGTCGGACACTAGTAATTACTATTATGTTGTAAAATGTTACCCACTTCAATTCACTCATGTCTTCAATTTTGTGACCAGCCTTTAGACTGGTCATAGACGGACCGCAAGTTGCAGTCGCGACCGAGCGCTCAAATCGGTTTCGACTGCAACATGCGGTCCATGGCCGGCCTTAGGCTGCGTTTCCACCAGAGATGTGTTGCGAGGAATGTGTTGAGAACCAATAGAATCGCTTCATTGACGTGACCTCGCTCAGCGCAGCGATTCTATTGGATCTTAAAAACACATTCCTAGCAACACACCTCTGGTGGAGACGAAGCCCTTTTTAACATGGGGAAATGCTTTACGCCCAGGCAAATTGGAGATATCGGCCGGGGTATGTGGGACTCCTGCATAGTCTACCCCACTAAAACCCCATGGTGCTCCACTCATCGCTTAAGGCAGAGTTGCGGGTCGATAGAACCTACCGCAACTCTACCAGCGATGGTGGAAACGGAGCCTAAGATAAGAGTTTGCAATAAATACTAACCTATGAACCGTATGGCCTGTGGGAAGTGCACGGCGAGGTTCTGGCTCCAGTGGTCGGCGATGGGTATCTTGAGGTAGTTGATGCCGCACCCCTCCGCCTCGAACGCGTTCGGCAGGTCCGGCGTCACGTTCAGCACGTACTGAAATTGCAACGGGATGAGATTAGGACTTGATTGTAATTGGATATTTAATAGACTCGACTCCCGAGTGCTCTTGTAGTTTGTACACACATTAAGGTTTATAAAAATAACCCCTCTGTAGTTGGCCTTATTTGAATGAAATTAAGAACGTCATTTAAATCACTTAATTTACGAAATCATCAAATACAATGCTAGTGACAACTTGATAAATAATAAGAATCTTGTGAGTATTCATACAAGTAAAAGACTTAGGGCCTGTTTCACCGTTTCCTGATAAGGTGCCGGATAGGCTTATTTGACAGATTCTCCATACTCCATCTGTCAAGTTAAGTGCTGGATAGCCTTATCAGGAAGCGGTGAAACAGGCCCTTAATTAATCAAGTAAAATAACAATTATTGCAAGTTATGCACCACAAAGTCTACCTTACCTTGATATTATGTCGCGCCAGCGCATCGCAGTCCTCGCTGTTGGCGGAGTTGCCCAGGTAGAGGTTGGGCAGGATTTCGACGGGGAAGTCCTGGTGGTGGGCGTGGGACTCTTCGCACTCCGACGACGAGCCCGACGACAGCGCCTCGTCGCACCCCGACCCCGAGATGCGGAGGGACCTGCAACCACGACGATATTAGAGAGTGACGACAAATGTTTCGGATCGAGTGCTCTTAGATAGTTATAGAGCCTTCTCTTTCATACGATGAATGTGAATTGCGATGTATGATGATTAAGGTATCACAATTGATTATTGATATATTATCACAATCCGGCGAATATTGGCCTAGTAACAATGGCTCATAGACGACAAGCGTTAAATGGAGAACACAGAACGATTTGGAAGAAAATTGTTGTATCATAATAATATTACTAGCTATTTGACCGAGCTTTGCTCGGTATTCGATAAAACACGAATAAAATAACATTTTCTAAAAATGATTCCTAGCTACATCGATTTATCGCCCCCGAAACCCCCTATATACTAAATTTATCGTTAAAGATATAAGATAACATCTATATTCAATAATGTAACGAATTTATGTCTCTTTCGTGGCTAAGTCTTAAAAAAGTACCACGAGTATCGAAGCCACGAGTAGTATATTTTAGTACCTACTATAAAATACGAAATACTCGTAGAAATTACGATTTTTTTTTATAATCAAGAACATAACATTATGAAGATCTCATGTAAGTAATGCGGAAGTAAATTAACATTGCCGAGTGCTGACCGAGCATCAGCTTTATCTATGAACTGAGCACTCTGAGCACACACAACTTGATAGAAGCCAGATGCGAGGCGAAAATAGCGATCCTGCACAATGTTACTTTGAGTATTACAGAGCGTTTTATTCTGGAGATAAGTGACCTCTATATGTAGAGGCATAGAGGTTCTGAGAGGGAAAACAACTGCGAACGCACTTTATGTATAATTCTGCAGTAGTTATGTAAAAGCTCAAATCAAAAGTGAAAATTAATAAGTTTGCTCAGCCACAGAAACAATCGATACTATTGAAGACGTCCACTGTCCAAGCTTAGTGTCAAATATCATGTTAAACAATGCATGGCAATACCAAAGTTTACAGCGAACCCAGTACTCCCTACTCCCTAGCAAGGGGGCAAGTACTTGTAATTTGTTACTAACATAATATTTATTTTGTTACATAACTAAAACCTAATTAGAATGCGGCAAATAAAACCGGGTACCCTGAAAGCCTACTAGCGCTACAACAATTAATTAGGTCGTTATTCAAGGGAGACCTAGAAAGTGTGAAGTAACGAGTAACAAAATTTTACAGCGGGGCCCGGGTGGGTCGATACGGGCGCTCAATGGCGGGGAGGGGGCTCCATTCACCTGCCCCCATGGATCAATGGCCGCCCACACACCCCGCCCCGCCCCCCGCGCCTCACACCCGCGAGAGCTCGGCGACGCCAACGCGTCTCCCACGCGACGCTACCCCGAGTCAGGGCTGCCGTCAACGCGATGTCCCTGGTACGACCCACGTAGCTAAATCTCCCCGAATCGGCAGCCCTACCCCGAATCCGCCCTCAGCCGTCGCGCCGCCATTCAGTGGCGGCCAAATTGAGTAAAAAAACAAGTGCGCCGCCGACATCGCGCCGCACCGCCCACACGATTACGTTATTATATTTAATACACAAACTTCGGCTAACTTTAGACGGTGAGAGGCGGGTATTAGTACGGGATACATAACATTCATTTCCATTACAATTTGTTTAAACCATTTTTATAATTTTCATTCATAAAACATTTTTTAACAGAGATAGGATTTTTATATTATTTTGTGAATGCATTAATTAAAAATTTCGAAGCAAGTATTCTTTGTAAAATGCAAAGAACATCCTGTGCATGGACTCAAAGCCGAGTTTGATCCCTGTCTACAACTGAACAACATCTAAAGCCCACTTCCGATGAGAAAGGGCCAACTCTTCAGAGGTTTGAAGAGTTTGAAGTAGACTCAAGGATAAAAGAGAAATACAACTTATACATACTTACATAATAATTTATAATATACCCAAATTTTATCCAAAATCAAACCCAAACTTGGTATTTTCCTGTGAATGCTATTAGTTACTTAGTCGAATCACCAAATTCAGACATTGTTGTTACATTATAAATGTAACATTAATTGCTCCCAACATTACACGTTTATGGTGTTCGTGTATATGGCTAGCGAGTAATTATTCAAAGCGGGCGAATAAGGCTGGTCTGTAGGCAGAACGTCTAGGGCTGCCAAGGATCAAAGCTTGGACGTTCTGCTAACTACGGTTGAATGTGTTGCAACTTATGATATTTAAAACATCTGTACTAGCTTACGAAAAACACAATTAATGTTGTACTTATGAAGCTAATAAAGAAACAGTTGCGCTATTGTGGTTTGATTGTGCCTGTGCCATCGAAGAAACTGATTCACAGGCAGTTGGCGTTCCAAGTTCCTACATTTGGTCGGGTAAATTCAACGTTAGTCGTGATGTATCGGGTGGGTTCGATATAACGCGACCAAACTACGTCGTGAGTCCGCCACCTGCCTATGAATCAACTCTGACAAAATTAGGTGGCAGCGGTGGGATATTGCGGTCGGCAGCCCTACACGTGCGTGGGCGGCGCGTGGGCCCAGCCGTCCATTCAGGTGGCCGCCCACGCTCGCCATACCGATCTGATAACACGACAACTTCGATTTTACCGGCCAACTTACGTTTCGCAACGACATGTGGGACCGCTAACGCTCTATTTCGCGTTGACGGACGTAGGAGGAAACGTCGGTTCCGAGAAGCCGACAACGAGCCTTTATATTGTAATGCAGAATGCTAAGGAAACACATCAGCAAATTCTGTTCTTTCTGCGACGATTCAGTGGAAGTGCCCGGTTACTTATTATATGACACAGCGGCAGTGATGACTTTTACTAAACACTATAATATTATTTTAAGCAATATAGAGACTGAAGGGATATACGATATAAGGGCTTCGTGATACTAATTTTGAGTTTCCTAACGAACAAGTTAGCGTAGAAAACTTTAATAACAAAATATGTTGAGTTAATAACAACTTTAACGCTAAACAAAACACTTGCCTCGATGAACAGAACATTATTGATTTTAACTAAATATCATCAGACCTTCAAACAACCGTAGGCAGGCGTCAAAATGATGATGACGGTGTTATGGATCAAATGTTTTGGATTATAAAAGGAGCAGTCTGTCTCCATTAAGTTGTTATTAATTTATAGCATCGCGTGGTCCGGCCCATTGTGTCGCGGACGCATTTCAATTAACATGTTTTGTCTACATCATACATCCCTCGTACTTGTTAGTTGATAAAACATACAGCTGTGATCAAAGTTTTTGTTACGACTCTACGATAAAATACTGAACGTGAAAAGCTTTGGTGAAATACACTGACTTTTCAGTATCATGCTTAAGAAGAATAAATTGTTTCACTATAGAGAAAAACATGATTAAAACACTATCGAAAGTTTGTAGCCTACTACATGTTAGACTGTACACAAAATAGTACAAGCGCTACGCCCATACACGAGTAGGTACTGAATAAAATGGCTCGTATGAATTCAATTTGTGTTTGAATGGAGGCGAGCGGCACCGGAAACGGTGACACGGCCGGCCGCGTTACTAATGAACCACTTGCACATTGCGCCGCACCACCAACCCGACCGAGTAGAATACGACGGAGACGCAGCACGCGTGTGATGAGGCCGACGGTATTCCAACTCCGGCGGGTTATAGCTAAGCGCATGTGGGCGCTGCGGCGGCGCAGGAATGCGGACCGGCCCACCGCTGCCAATGACCGAAGGCTCCCATCCTGTCAGGACTTTCCGATTAAATCGCCGACTCGACTTATAACGACACGTCGGCGGATCGAGTTATAGGGCTATATCGTTTAGGGTTTTGAGCGTAGGCGCGATGGAAAGTCGGTATCTTAATTAATAACTCAACGACCCTATTGAAAATATTTGCTTCATGCCTTCATGTTAGAACAATGAATGTATTAACAGTAACAACTGTTGTTAAGGTTACAGTAATTGGAGACTTAGCTTTTAATAATTGTAAAGGCTAATATTATGTACTGAGTACCTACTGACCATGCAGAAGGAGCCATATAAGTATCACAGTTATTTAGTTCATAAACTAGCGTCCAAGTTTCCATTTAAACATTCAAATGCTGTAGGATTTTAGTTTAAAACCAGTTCGATAATCAGCGGCGACTGGCAAAAAAAACCAATGTCGAAACTACAAATTACTTGTGTTTCCGTTCATAAAGCCGGCCAGTGAATGAAATTCGACCTTGACAACAATCACACACGGCCCATACAAAACAATACATTTACACTGTGTAAGGCGGCGTCCGTTCCGCCACGCTGACGAAATCCTTGGAGCGTCTTCATTCACATTTCACACATAACATCAAAGGGAAATTCAAACCACAGACTTAACTCTAGTGCCCCTGCCTGTTGGGCCATCATGGAATTCATGGAAGTGATTAGTGATTACGAACGTGTAGAGGGGTATAATTATTCGTCTATGGTCGCTCATGGTCGACGAGGATTATAGTAAAGACAGCTTCGCATCATTAAGTGGAATCCTGGGTTATTCATAATGGTCTAAAGCAGAGAGATAGTGAGTCTTACGCCGGTTCTTCTCGCCGGGTTAGTTCCCGAACCGGTGGTTCAGGACAATTGTAAAAAATATTGTGATAAAAAATTTTCGAGTTTGAGAGCATTGTTTCAAACAAAATGTTTCAAACCTATGTATTATACGACTTATTAATTAAAACGTTTCCCTTACGTAACCACTGATTAGCGATGACTAAGTTCATAATGTTGGAATAATGTTAATTAACAATAATTTATATCTAGAACTTATATCCTTATGTCTGTCATAAACTCTTGATTCTAGTAATATAATCCGGCAAAATCAAAATGCTTCATCATGATATTTTAAGTATTACCATGTATTACCCAAATATCGGATCAGTTTCGGATGTCTTTGACATTATGCAATATTTTAAAATATCATATTCCCCGGTTCCGATATAATATTGTAACAGAGGAATATGATATGCAATATAATTATGCAATGCTTGATGTTGTCCTCTACTCAGCCTTGATGGGTAAAGATGGTTATAGGGATACTTAAGAGACCCGGGAAGGAAAATAAGAGTACTGTTTATGACGTAAAATGTATGGTATCCTCGCGATAATCAACATGAAGTTTACGACATAAAACTACATAGAGTGAGTCTTAATTTGAACTTAGATGAGTTTTAACATTCAAGTCCTAGGCAAAAAAGTACGGTCTCCTCACGACCACATCTAGTTACGGCAACTACATAGCATTCACACAACAACCGTCGAGCACATCCGTTTCCAGTCTACTCTCTTATACTGTTTGTATCACAGGTATTCGAACTATAAGGATAAGATTAGACGTTTAAATAAATAAATTGCCGCATTTATCACGACAGGATATTCTCACAATTAGGTTAATCGACAGTTCGACTAGTAAACTAAACTAATACTGTATTCGAAAGTTTATTAGGTACTTTAATTACCCGACTGCATGCCGAGAGTTTCTGATGACTTTTTCCGATGGATAACGGTCATGTCATGTTACATGTGTTTTTTTTTTGTGGAAGAAGATTATAATCTGTTAAGATTTGAAGTTAATCCAAAGTTCGTAAAATTGCCTATAAATTCAGCGTTTATAAGCACAATTTTGAGGTTAAAGTTATCTGATCATAAGGGTCTGTTTCTTTAAAGAACAATCTGCTCTACGCTCTACCTAATGACTAATACATGCTAATACTAACTCTACACGTACAACTCTATGTTATCCACAGTTGTTTGAATAGCTAACGAGTTTAAATTTTTCACGGTTCACCCACTCGGATAAAGATGTTACTATTGTTCCTGCCGCAAAGTAACAACTCTAGAATCTTTAGAACACATTAAAATGTACATCTTCATTTGTGATGAGTGATGAATGTTCTAATTTTTTTATAACTGTTCCAATTTTAGAATTCTTCAGCAGGCCTAAGGGCGCATTTTAATTAGTCGTTAACTCGCGCGGTATACAGCACGCGGGGAGTCTATGACAACTGATGGCGCATTTTGATTGGTCGTGGCATGCATTTTAGAAATTTCCCGCACCCCGCATGCGGGCCCTATCGACTAGTGAAAATGCGCCATATAGTATAATCAAATTAAACGGCCGCAGAATTTCCTACAAATTGTGAAGTTTTGTGTCTGAATTCGCCGTTTGAACTTTGACATGCTGCTTGGTCCATGGACCACATTTCTCAGTCGCTAGAGATCAACTACGATAACATGGCGCGCCCCTCCAAAATTAAAAACGTTTGAAGTGCGTTGTCAAAACGTTTGAAGTGCGTTGTCTTGCGCGGTAGGCTAGTTATGATCAGTTGACCAACAAATCTTGGTGATAAGTGACATTAAGTGACATATTACGTGTTCTGTGATTGGTTGAATACTTACTACATACAAACTCTTTCATAAGGATGTGACTACACACATTGAAACAGTAATTTGGAGGGACGCGCCATGTTATCGTAGTTGATCTCTTAAATATAATTCTATTGTGTAAAAAGCGTAAAAAAATACAAAATTTAGGGAAATTATCTCCTATGTCAATGTGTCATTTAAGGTATTCTTCCGTAGACAGAATTACCGTATTGAGTGTAACAATGGCATCCATGACCAAACTATAGGATTAATTTCCGTCATGTTCACCACAAATACATTTTAGGACAAACTGCGTCATTCTGACTTATTCGTTCATTATTCATACATCCATCGTGGTTTAGGATATCATTCGTGGTGTTATTTGCCATAACGCTTATCGTGGTATACGGTCGCTGACGAACCCGATACAATTTGTTGTTATTTCTATTATTGGTGTAACGGTCAAAGTGGTACCCGATACAATTTGTTGTTATTTCTATTATTGGTGTAACGGTCAAAGTGGTATACTTTTTTATAGTACCGTAGTAATAAATTTCTTGATTCGTAGGGCAGACCTACGCCTTTGGTCGGATTAAGGCCATGTTGTCCCTAATTAATTTTTGTTTATTATTGATTCAAAGTCATATACTTTGAATCAATAATAAACAAACAATTAGAGACTTTAAAAGCAAAAAAAATACACATTGTTGTTTACCTACTTAATGTACTTTGAAAATTTTTGGTTCATAATTTACATTACATACATAGACAGACATTTTTACACATTATGAGTGAGTGAGAGTGAGAATAGCTCCATGAAGAGCTTCACAAAGTCGAAGGTATTCTAAGTACATATTATGAGAACCTAAGGTTTCATCCATATTGTGATAGTAAGTTGTCTTATCGCTCTGGGACCTGGGTCTAACAGGTAGGCACTTGACTAGGTATATGACCAAAAATACTTAATTGTATCCATAATTTAATAATATTCACTACATGTTAGAAAGGGGAGGTACAGTACAGACAGACGGACAGGCTGAAATATCTTTGTGATCGGGTCAAGTTTTTACCCTTTGGGTAAGGAAAGAGGGGAAAATTATCCATCTTTGTTAATATACATTAATATTATACAGTATGCTGACACGGACAAAGTCGCGGGCAACAGCTAGTAGAAAATAAATTCTTGCAATATCATATTGTTTCCTAAGGTGTTATATGTATTAATTTATAAAATAAAAAAACGCCTTTGAAAAAAAATTAGCAACAAAGTTATTTTTAAAACGTCTGATAATAGTTTTGGTCATTGAAAAGTGTCTTACACTACATGATACTAGTTCAGAACAATAATCTACAATTATATATAAATATTAGCCATGAGAAAATAAGTAAAGTAAGACTCATTTTTAGTCAACTTTGTTACCTGGTACCTGTCTAGGTGTCAACGTAGAGCTACACAAATTCGCAGGTATTCTAAGTTATAAGTACACGAGGCACTACCAAGAACCTATGGTTTCATCCATGAGACAGTAAGTTAGGTCTTATCCTTTTGGGATCCAGGTCTTAGGGACTACCTGGCCTTAAACCAATGCAAAGTCGTAACCGTCGGCCGGGTTTGACATAATGCGACCAAATTACGTAGGAGTAGGTATGAATCAACCACTATGATAGTACATAGTGAATCACGGCTATAAGCTATAGTAGTGTGGCGAGGCCGTGGCGTAAATTCGTGAATGAACTCACGCGACCGTCCGCTGTGCCGGCCGCCGGCATGACGTGCACCGCGCGCCGTGACGTCACCCGATAACCTCTAACACTATCAGGCTATCGCTGTATAATTATAATATCGTAATTCGTAATTGAATAATAAAATATAAGAAATAGCTTTTTCGTGCATATTTTGTGCATATTCGAACAACCAACCAACGTATAGTAGGTAGTAATAAAGAATGAAGAGGCACGGGCCAGTAGAGAATTCCTATGACCCTAATTCTATCGGCTTCACTGCTGTTCATATTTTAAGGATATGATGTCATCAATAGACTTATAAAGCATACCAAGACTCAATTGAATAGCTTTTATACTTTAGATTTTATTGATATCTAAAATACGCCGATTTCGTCACTGACACACTGATGGTCATCAAAATGTTTGGCTACTTCCTGAAGTGCTAGAAAGCTGAAATTTGGTATGCAATGTTAGTTTAGTATACAACCAACAAAAAAATTCATAAACTTGTAATTTTCGTCCCTCATCCCCTAAAATGGGGGTGAGTGGAAGTTGACCCTCATAGAGTTGGTTTCCGATGTGCCAGATAGTTTATATTCTCAGGATATAATGTCAATAATAGACTTATTGAACATACAAAGTCTTAATTGAATAGGTCTAATACTTTATATTTTATTGATATCTGAAATACGCCGTAAAATATCTTTAGTGGGGGGTAATGGAAGTTTAAATAAAACTTTTACCAATTTTATATGAATAAGGACATGAAAGTTTACACGGGATGGACATTAACTAAAAACCTCTTAATAAAAAATAATAAAAAACACTAAAAAGACTAAAAAGACTGCCTAGCAAGTAGCAACTTACAAAAAGGACTGAAATCCCACCAAAAACATTTCATGTAAAAGTTACCTCGACGATCACAAAAGGTTTGCCCTGTGAAAAAGACATCAGATCTAATGTAGATCCAAGCTTCTGAATCGACGCGGCCTAACTCTATCGATCCTAACTACAACAAATTCTACATATCAGTAAGTATATGTAGGGCTTGGCTGTTTCGTTACTTACTTCAGATCAGAAACTAAATATTCGCCTCATCTCTACGACAACGGTAGCCGTCGATAGACTTAGGCCGCGTCGATTCAGAAGCTTGGCTCTACATTAGATCTGATGTCTTTTTCACAGGGAAAACATTTTGTGATCGTCGAGGTAACTTTTTGACCGACTTCCAAAAAGGAGGAGGTTATATGTTCGGCTGTATCTTTTTTTTTTTTTTGTATGTTCAACTATTACTCCGCCGTTTGTGGTCCGATTTTCAAAATTCTTTTTGTGTTGTATAGGGTTTAACTCGAATTTGGTACCATGTTCACAAAAGTGGTGATCTGATGATGGGATGCTTGAGGAACCGAGGGGACTCCTTAAAATTTGTATGGAAACATATAGTGATTTCGATTTTTTCTGAAGCATTCGAGGTAAATGCTACCAAAAAGTAAGACTTCGCACCAGGTTATACCCTGGATCCGAAGGTACCGAATAGAACTTTTGAATGCTTTTATAGGTACAGGTTCAGGGATTTCGCTGTTGTTTAAACAACTGTAAGCATAAGCTAATACATCAATTTGATTAATCATTATCATCACAACCATAGTTATACCATGCGTCATCACACTATGACCCAATTATTTGTACTTTTCGTGATATTTTGCATCGAAGCAGATGTTTTTGATGATGATTTCGCTGTTTGTAGACAGATTTTCAAAATTCTCGTGTTGTTGTATAGGATGTAGTCTTATTTTTGTATAACAATTACGAAAGTGGTGAGCTGATGATGGGATCTATGAGCAATCGAAGGAAATCCTTGAAATTTATAAAAACACTCATAGTGGTTAAAATGTTGTTTCTAGTAAGTTAAACATATGTTACGAATAAGAGAAATTTCATACGAAGGTGTCGCTTGGTGCAAAGGCACTGAACAGAACTCCCGAACCTTTAAAGATAAAATTTTGGAAATTGCAGCATCGCTTAGATAACTGCAAGCATACCAGTCCCAAAAGTTTCAGATATTCTGACATTACTGAACTCACGATTAAATTAGCTGGTACCGACTTCAAAATAATGAAGACTGTAGTATACAGTACAGAAATAGTTGAGATTTAGACGAATTCTGAAAAAGGCGTGCTATTAAAGAGTAAGAGTTATTTAATACTTTTTAGTTCATATTACTATTGCTTTTACCTTGGAAGTCGGTTTTAATTTTTTGTTAAAAAATAATAATACATGAAATGTTTTTGGTGGGATTCTATTGTACAGGCCAGGGATTTCGTTAGAAGAACTTCGCTACTGTAAGAGCCAGGGGCGTCTTTCCCTTAGGTGCAGGGTTTTTTTATTATTATTAAATAAGGGGGCAAACGAGCAAACGGGTCACCTGATGGTAAGCATCTACCGTCGCCCATGGACACTCGCAACATCAGAAGAGCTGCAAGTGCGTTGTCGGCCTTTTAAGAGAGAATACGCTCTTATCTTGAAGGTTTGCAGATCGTATAGGTCCGGAAATACTGCTGGTGACAGTTCGTTCCAGAGTTTTACAGTGTGCGGTGTGCATTGCACACGGGCGCCGCGGTCCTAGGGGCGCCGTGCGCCCCTCACAACGGAGCCCCACTACCCAAGCAGCAACCAAGCGTAAAGAACACCTAATAAGCAGCCGATATAGCACCTAACGCAGTTTTACAGCTGTATAA
Source organism: Lysandra bellargus (assembly GCA_905333045.1). Taxonomy (NCBI): domain Eukaryota; kingdom Metazoa; phylum Arthropoda; class Insecta; order Lepidoptera; family Lycaenidae; genus Lysandra; species Lysandra bellargus. The sequence goes on from HG995344.1 coordinate 4,506,558, forward strand.
GAACGTTGAAAAGACATTGTAGTGTAATAATGTCGGTTTAGCTGCTTTCGAGAGCTAAGGCTGCTTAGGGGACCAAAAGGCTACTTCGGAGAGCTAAGGCTGCTTCGGAGAGCTAAGGCGGTTTTGGAGAGCTAAGGCTGCTTCGGAGAGCTAAGGCTGTTTAGGGAACTAAAGGCTGCTTCGGAAAGCTAAGGCTGCTTCGGAGAGCTAAGGCTGCTTAGGGGACTAAAGGCTGCTTAGGGAACTAAAGGCTACTTCGGAGAGCTGAAGCTGCTTAGGGGACTAAAGGCTGCTTAGGGAACTAAAGGCTACTTCGGTGAGCTAAGGTTGCTTCGGAGAGCTAAGGCTGCTTAGGGCACTAAAGGCTGCTTAGGGAACTAAAGGCTGCTTCGGAGAGCTAAGGTTGCTTAGGGGACTAAAGGCTACTTCGGAGAGCTAAGGCTGCTTTGGAGAGCTAAGGCTGCTTCGGAGAGCTAAGACTGCTTTGGAGAGCTAAGGCTGCTTAGGGGACATAAGGCTGCTTAGGGAACTAAATGCTGCTTCGGAGAGCTAAAGCTGCTTAGGGGACTAAAGGCTACTTCGGAGAGCTAAGGCTAGAGGTTTTCGCACCACCTGAAAATTTTACTGGGAATGGCACTGGTCCTCGATCACCCTTAAGCGGCTGGAAAAAACTGTACTTGTACTCTGTAGTCTGTACCCATTTCATTTTGACCGCGCGCTAGGGGGCGCTAGGGTAATATTTGCACACGGGCGCCACATGGGCTAGAGACGGCCCTGGTAAGAGCCGTAATACTCATGAGTCATGACAGGTCTTATATTTTGATATTTTGAATAGTCTGTCAATTAATCAAGTCACCACTCACCACACATACCAGTGTTATAACTTATAACTGGTGAAACATGAATTATTCAGTAAAAGACTTTTAACAGCAATAAGATATTTAAGATGAAGTAAAATTTGTAAGAGCAAGAACGTTATAATTATTAATATGGCCTATAAGTTCCACTTGGCAAATTACATATTAACCCTTAATAATTAGCTGCTTACGTCCAATTAATCCGCGTCATTTAGCCAGCAATAAATTTAGCGTTTCGACGTAAAACGTAACCTTTCGCGCTACGAGCACCGCCAAATTGTGAAACGTCACCGCCACATTGGGGTCTCGGTGACGTCACACTGACGTCAAGAGCCCTTGAATGTCAGCCCTGGGCACTGCACGTGACCATTTCCGCCATTTACAAGCTTGACTGATGATGAAGGACGTAAACTCCGAACGACCGTCCATGAGTTATCAATTAGCGAATATGTCACACTGAAAAAGTCAGCGCTGGGAGTATCTGTTCCTGTAGGCAGCTTTAAGCAATCGCGACGTTCACGTACGCTAAATGTCAAATGTGTTGGAGGTGTCAAAGATTTTTGATTACAGGAGCTCAAGCTTCCGCTTCTGCTTTGTGAAGATTTTGCACGTCAAATGCACGTCAAATTTCAGCAAAATCGGTTCAGCAGTTTGGGCGTGAAGAGGTAACAGACAGACACACTCTCGCATTTATAATATTAGTATGGAAGTATGGATGCAGCCTTAAATCTTAATTCTATTAAAATTATTAGATTCACTACGAACCAAGTAGCTTCTATCGTCTTACATAGAGCGATAAGAAATGGAAATCAACAAGAGCGTATCCGGAACGACGATAATATTGTAAAAACAATCGAGAATTATATCATTGTTGTTCTCGTTGGTGAATTGAAATTTTCCTGACTCACTAAAAACGTTAATAACCGACTTCCTTCATCGTTTCATTGAAGTCTGCTAATTGCACTCGTGAATGGTATTACGTGTGTTGCCACTTCAACCGTGGAAAATTCGCTTCCAAATAAAATATATACGACCATTACTTACCACTTATTTACCAATATTACTTGTGATTGTAATATCTTATAATACCTCTTTATTGTAGTCTTTATGTTAAGAATGAAAACGTAATTATTAGTATATAAAAAGTATTATAATCATGCTTAAATGTTTTTTTTTTTTCTAAAAAATTTTAAAACAAATATGAGTTATGATTGATTATGTGACCATAAGTCATAAGTCAATAGTCATCACTCATCAACTACTCATCAGTCAGATTTCTCAGAAAGTGGACAAATGCGGGGAAATTCATTATATTTAGTTGACTGAGCTGTTAAAGCCAAAACCATATTTGGACGCCGTTAAGCATTCGTGTACTAACCCATAAAAACTTAATACTATTGATTTATGAATGCAGTTATAAATGTTCTTTAGATGATTTTATAACTAATGCGATTAATTAAACACTGCTCGATAAAGTCATGGATATCGAGTTTATGGAAATGATTCGTCATTTTGATATACGGTATAGTACGCCCGATGCTTCCAGCGTCCACTCGAACAATATCCACGGACTTATCTCAGATTAGATACAGGCTACAGCATACAAAATTCATAATATTCCATGGAAAAACTCTAATCGATAAGTACGTAATCTTAATTTATATCTTGCTAGCATTCTGCATTGCCGTGCAGTGGTCACAGTTCACAAACCACAGTAGAAATGCGAAAGAATAGAAACAGTGACAGCATATTTTATTGACAAACAAAATTCTACGGTAAAAAAATAATCTTTTCTATGAAGTCAGTAGTAGAGCATGTTTGCAAAGTTATTTAGTATGGAAAAGGACTAAAAATAGACATAAATGAAATCTACCACTTAAATCTGAATGCATCCTTGTAAGGTATATCTCTTGAGCATAGTACGGGGCTACCAAACTCCAATCTCTAAAGACTAGCATAACATTATCATAATCACAGAACTGTCGAATATATCGACTTGTTTACTTGGGCTAGCGAAGGTATTACGCTACCAAAATATAAATGATATATGTATTAGAGAACCGCCCACGCGCCACGCGAGTATCCTTTAACTCGAGATCTTTTTGCTACAATAATTCGGAGGTTTGAGCTGTTTCGTCCCAACTCCCACGTGTCCGGAGCTGCGTGCGTCGTGGGCGGCGGCGTTTTATACCGACGTTATTTTTAGTATAAATTATGTTAAAAGGATTCCCATTTCCAATAGTGGGCGAGCTAAATAATTCACCAATAGTAATTAATTGTCTACAGGAGAACCGAAAATAGAATAATCTGACTTTCTTAAATCCAGTAACTTTATACACGTGTACACGAAAAATCTACGAACATTTGCGAAAGAGGAGAATTGGGAAGGGTAGCAGTGAAAATGAACGCTAAAGATCACAACAAAGTTTCCCAAGAAACAGTAATTGATACGCTAACAAATTAAATTAGCAAACATGGAAAGCAAGCAGAGTTACGGATCATTGCACTAACAAGGTCTTCGGGGAGAATGGAAGTCCATTGACAGATATCAACGCGTCGTGCCAGGCGATTCTGGCGTTTATTGCTATAGGCATACGGCATACGGCAGTTCATCGCAAAAACTCGATTGTAACAGTGAGTTCCGTGTGAGGACTGAGGAGGAATGAATGAAGCCGCCATTCAAAGTTGCATTTCTCTAGCGCAGGCCGCCATGTTACATTGATGCAGTAATCGAATGCATTTTTTTGCTTGCAATCTCTTGTTCTGTAATCTGGCGTACATTAAGCACAAAATCTTCAGTTTAAATAATAATATTTTGCATTTTTACCAGGAAGGAAAAGTTTTAAAGTCAGCAATTTTCCAGTGTGATTCTGAGTGGTTACTGGTTATTATTGGTATATTGTCAATTTGTCACACAAGTTAGAGTCATTAATAACTTGTCAGTTGTCATTATTATTATTATGTTAATTAACAATATGATAAATAGTATTTTATTCATCCCTTTTCAAATATGTAAAATTACATATTTTTTTTATGAAATAAGGGGGCAAACGAGCAAAGTTTCTTTCCATCAGGTGACCCCTGATGGAAAGCAACTTCCGTCGCCCATGGACACTCGCAGCATCAGAAGAGCTGCAGATGCGTTGCCGGCCTTTTAAGAGAGAATAGGGTAATAGGATAGGAAGGGAAGGGAATAGGGGAGGAGGAGGAGGATAGGATAGGATAGGATAGGAGGATAGGATAGGATAGGGAAGGGAATAGGGTAGGGGATTGGGCCTCCGGTAAACTCACTCACTCGGCGAAACACAGCGCAAGCGCTGTTTCACGTCGGTTTTCTGTGAGAACGTGGTATTTCTCCGGTCGAGCCGGCCCATTCGTGCCGAAGCATGGCTCTCCCACGTATAATACTCAATATTTTCAAATTTCCCTTGTTTTTTCCTAAAACAGAACTAGCGCATACTCCTTAATAACAACTGCATACTCAAAGATCTAAAAAATGCTCTTGTATTGCTATTTGACATATACGTCTTGACGTCAAAATGCTATTATAATATACTATAAATACTATAATATAATATAGCAACAAGCAATGCCGAGAGCGACAGTATTAATGAACGAGGCCTCGCCGACCCGCGAGCAGTGAGCAGTGAGCAGGCCCCTCGAGTGATGAATGAGGTTAACTAAACTCTTTCATGACTCTGCACTGCGTCATCAATGCACTCATTATACAACTCTACTCATTCCATGCTTCATCTATGAACTCATTATTCGCCGTTATTATAAAGAGGTAGGTTTTGTTTGCATTGAATAGGATAAGTTAGGTAAATACTGGACATATTTTCAAGAAAAGCACACGTTATTATAGAACATCACACAGAACAGACAATAGAATATATAGAACAGATTTACGATTCCCGCAAAGTTCCCATTTTTTATTCGGAACGCGATAAAAAGTAACAACTAACATCTAGTACCTAGTTAATGAATGAACTCCGTAAAACATTTTCGTGATTATATTATGTAGTTTGTGTGCTGATTATTGAATGACTACTATAATTGACGCAACAAAAAATGTTTAAATATGAATGAAGCATTGTGAATTGTGATTAGTTCCAGTGTGAATGGCACTTGCGTTACCGCGGCAGCCGGCACGTGTAAATATACATGATACATAATATTAAAATGAATACAATTAGATTATTCACTCACTAACGAATAGTTATTAGTTACACTTGTTGTGTACTATCCGAATTCGGAGAAGTTAATTCAGGCAGATATGTCGGACCTACAATAGTTTGGTCGAGTCACAAATCACAATCTGTCTACTCTGGTCGAGTTATGTCAAACCCAGCCGCCAGATCGCGTCTAATATTGGATTGACATAATGCGATTGCCGTAGGTCCGTCGACTGACTGTGAATCAATTTCTTCGATGTTACTTTACAGGCGAAATAATCCATACTAATATTATAAACGCTAAAATGTATCTGTCTGTAATTAGTAATTACCAACAAGCTAAATAAATCCGTTAATCCGATTATAATGTAAATCATGTAAAGATAGTCATAGTCCAGACTCCAGAGAAAGGATTCGATTTAATATCCCGGTTGCGTGATAGATAATTGAATTTCAGCGTAACGAAGTTGCGGGCAACTTCTACTAAATACTAATTTATAGTAGTACAAGTTATGTACTGACTACTGACACAATAATAATCTACAAAAGGCAAACATACGAGGAAAAAATACTTAATTGAAAATGATTATTATCGTCCTACATTTACATAGGAAAATGTAATGATTAATATCATTGCATTTTCAATTAAACATTTTCCCAATGATACTCTACATATCTTTGAGTTTTTTATATAATTATGAAAAACGCAAAGATATGTAGAATATCATACTGAAAATGTTTCATTCATGTTTCTTGTGGCAAGCTAAATATGGATACTAGTTATCAGATATCTATAATCTTTAAGGATACTGAGAAGACAACAAACTGTAAAGTCATCTATTTGCGCAGCTACATTCATTACTAACGGCTACAATCAGTGACATTTAATGATGACTCAACTTAATTAATGAACGGTTTGAGTTTTGACAGAAAATTTTATGCAGGTAATGTACTAAGTAAATAAAAGTTAATAAATAATTGCGGCCTAGAATCTGTTAACACTTAGCACGAAAATAATCGAGGCCATTGTCTTTTAAAGCAAAATTATATCTATTTCGGGATACACCGTCATTCTTTGCTTATACGATTTTATTGAAACCTGTTAAAACAAAATTCCTTTGTTAGACATTAAAATGTTTGTATAATTTTAAACAAATACATTTTGATGTTCCATGAATGTTTACGGTACGCCCACGGTTGTCTAATTCCGTTGAACAATCAGGAGGCAGGAGCCGCACCGACTCGAACAGATCCGTTTAGAGAAGGAAAACTTACTCAATTATTCCACCCGAGACGGCACGAATTCGAAGAAACGCTTTTATTTTAACTTTAAACATTTATTTTATGATTTAATTTGTTTGATTTTCGTTTAGGTGAAGTGTTATATTGTACATTGGAGTATCAATCTGATCAATTGATCACTTTGCTACTTGACCAATTGACCAATTAGTAGAACCACTAATGTATTCAAAACGATTTAGATAGTACACGCGATCAATCATAGTAAACTGTACTCATTCATCAAACGACTGATTTAACTCAAAGTACAAATTACTTTATTTTTATAAATGAACCTGCGATGTAAAGTGAGACGTCTTATTTAGCAAGAATGTTTTCACAGCCTGCAAGCCTGACTTTTATACACCCATCTACCCAGTAATATGACCACTATGCCCACGTATTAGCTGTCATATAAAGATACATTTGTTGGGTTCTAGAAAGCAAACGACGTCCAGTCAACGGAACGACCAGTCTGACATTCAAGTTTTTGCCGCGATAGACGGGCTATCGGAGAAAAAGTTGCGCATGAAATCGTATTCCCACGCATGCCAGTTCTGCTGGTTCGTTAATTGCGCGGGAGTGGGCAGCGACGAGCCTTATTACATACACCGACGTCAACAACTCTGTCATAGAGCTGTCGCTGTTTTTTTGTAATATGTCGACAAATAGCAAATAAGACGAGGACATGAGCAGACGTTTAACAAGACGAGACGACAAATGCGCCAACCGTGGAGCAGTTTTCTGATGTTTTATCACGATAAAGCGCGAATTTAACTCCCAAATCTTTCCAAGCAGTTCTTACGTTCTAAGTATGCATTCTCGTGGAATGACTAGCGCCGCTACTACTTCCCACATACAATTTATGGGAACTTACACTAGCAAAGACCAGGCTATATTAGATTCAGATGCCTCGGCCCTTGGAGATTTATGAAATGTTCTCACCGCAATCCCATGAGCGGCAGATGAGGAACGTGCGTGGCGCCGGCCTCGCTGCACCACTCGGGGTACGCGCGCCGGAACTCCGCGAAATCGCCTGAGGACAATAAAGCACTGGGGTAAAGAAAATCATCAGCTCTTGTGTTACTATTTATCAGCTGGTATGTTAGTAAGAAATAGTACATGAGCCTTATGGCCTGTTTCACCACTTCCTGATAAGGTGCCCGATAGGCCTATTTGACAGATTATTCATACTCCATCTGTCAAATTAAGTGGTGGATAGCCTTATCAGGAAGTGGTGAAACAGGCCCTTAGTTTATTTAAAGTAAAATAATTTGAAAACAGCACTTTACAAATTGCACTAAACAATGCCTACCACTGTTGGGTTTAAGTCCTAGCCTAGTTATAAAATAAATGGAATCATTCATTGCCGTTCTTATTCTAGCAAGGTATTCCGTCAAGGTCATGCGGGAAAACTCGTCGAATCGACCTTGAAACCCCATTTTAAATTGAATAAGTATTTTTTAAAAGGAATTCACACCCTAAGTAGTAATACGTAGAAAGATCCGTGGACCGTGCAGCGTGCTACGTAATGATAGAGTTTATGTCAAGATCATTATGAGACTTTAAAGAAAATGAATCTGACGCAGAAAGCCCTACGGAAGCGGGCGTCGGTAGATTCGATCGTTTACATTGCAGGCACGTTCGAATCAATAAACAATCGGTCGGATGAGACCGGCTAATATAATCTACCGCGGCGCGTCACCGTTTCCGCCAGCAGGCCGGCTTCCTGCCGCGGCCGGCAGCGGCATTGTCATGGAAATGTCGCTCTCAATACATCATATTCGCACCCAGCAGACCCTGTCGATGTATCGATGCTCAAGGATGTTCGATACCGCGGTGTCCGATTGCTCTGTTTACGGACCGTGCTATTCCGAACGATAATTCCGCAGAACGACTTCCGCACATATCGAATATTGACTCGATGGCGGCACGTGTGCGCGCCGGAGCTGGACTTGGCAAATGTTCAAGCTTCGAAAGCCAAGTTTGGGAATTTCCTTTACTTCACAAAGGAAGCAGTAGAACTTATAAAACCGATTTTCGGCATTCCAGTAGCGATAAAAGTTTGGGAACGACCAATAATAAAGTTAAACCACCTTTGTTTTCACGAGTTAACGAGTTAATAACGGACTCGAGGCAAAATTTGGAGAAATTACAAGATTGTTTGTAGCTTATATTGGGAACATTAAATTGCGAACATGTTTTACTTGGATATTTCGGGCTCTATTGTCTTTAAGTTTTAAGACAATAGAGCCAGAAATAATAATCTTAATATGTAATTCTATTTATGGATTCGTTGCTGCTGTTACCAGTTTGCTTTACTTAGGGTTAGTAAGAACTAAGAACGTAAATTACGCTACATTCAATGTCTTATTTTATTACAGAAGTAGACCAAACATCACCTAGCTCCTAGGAAGTAGCCTATACATATATAGAGCTGAGCATAGTGGTCGCCGCTGGCCGGGCCAGCGAGGCCGGGCGCGCAGCGCATGCGCGGGGGGAGGGGGCAGCATCGATCCGGTGACTCACCGCGCTCATTCATCCACCGCTCTCAATGAACGTGCCGCCCCCGCCTCCCCCCGCGCCACCCCGCCGCCCCCGTGTCCTCGACGGCAAGGACTCCATTAAATTCGCCCTTCGACTACGCCTGAATCTGAATCAAATCTCCTGACGCCCACATAAAATTCACGCTTGGTTCCACCGCTTAACGAAGTCTCGAATTGAGAGTTTAGCCGTTAGCGGAATCTTGATATGGCTGGCGAATACAAATCAGAGAAAATTATTGCAGGTTGTGAAAATATACATTTAACATTGTACAATAATTTAATAAACAGTATGCGTCTAATATTTTACTAGGTGGTTCACTTAGTAATAGTCGTGTGCGTACAAGACAAAAAAACGAGGAATACGGCTTTTGCTGAACCAAAGATTTCCTTTGGTAGGATTGATCTTTATATCCCTAAGATGGGTTTACGATGTGGGGCCACCTGAATATTTCATGCAGGTGGGGGAGGGGTTTTTTTTAGCTTTAACAAGGTATGAGGTCAATAACTATATAGTCGAGTTTGGTATCATTTTCGATTGAATCGAATCTTTAAATGCCAATTTTGGAATAATATTTAGATAAAAGATAGTAAAAATAAAATAAAAAAATTAGAATATATTATTTTCAACAAACGAAAACGCTGTTGACAGGGCTTAATTAATATAAGGAGGCAGATAGCATTATTCTGCATGCCAAAGACATGGTGATGAATGGAGCAATAAACATATTAATAATACCAGACGTTCCGCGCGACTTCATCCGCGTAAATCTGAAATTTCACAGAAACCGTATATTTTTCACAAATTAATAACCCATGTCTCACGTAGTCTACTATATATTCGTGTCAAATAACATTAAAATTGCTCTAGTAGTATGTGAGATATTAGCGCTTTCAAATAATTTTCCCCATTTTTTACATTTTCCTCTGTATCTTTGCTCTTATTAGTCTAAGCGTGATAAAATATGGCTCATAGGCTTCCTCGATAAATAGGCTATCAAACACTGAAAGATTTTTTCAAATCAGGCCAGTACTTCTTGAGATTAGTGCGTTCAAACAAACAAACTAACCAATAAACTCTTCAGCTTTATTTTCACATTTTCCTCTGTAACTTTGCTCCTATTGGTCTTAGCGTAATTAAATATAGGTTATAGCCTTCCACGATAAATAGGCTATCAAACACTGAAAGATTCTTTCAAATCGGATGAGTAGCTCCTGAGATTAGCGCGTTCAAACAAACTCTTCGGCTTGATAATATTACTAGACGTTCCGCGCTGCTTCGCCCGCGTAAATTAGATATTTCACAGACAAATTAGTCCACAATAAGTAGCCTATGATCCTTCACGTTTCTACTTTTTATATGTGCCAAATAACAGAAAAATTACTTCAATAGTTCGTGAATAAGCCCTTTCAAATAATTTCCCCCGTTTTTTTCCACATTTTCCTCTATTTCTTCGCTTATATTAGTCTTAGCGTAATACAATATAGCCTATAGCCTTCCTTGACAAAAGGGGTTATCTAACACTGAAATAATTTTATAAATCGGACCAGAATTACTGACTCATACTAAGATTAGCGCGTTTTAATAATGCTTCTTCTTCTTCTTTTTACGTTGTTTAGCATCTTTATCGTGCAAATATGAGCCCTAAAATGAATTAAACATTCTTAAGTCATCCGAATATGGTACCGAACTTGGAATAGTACCATAATTAATGCCTCTATACAGATTGAGACTCTATTTTCCTCCAGAGCAGAAGCTGCTAAAATTAAAAAAAAATTACATCAAAAATCGCGGTGGCTGCACATCTTAAATTCATCCTTGGGCCATAAGGACCAATCCTACCAAAGGAAATCTTTGGTTCAGCAATAGCCGTATAATTTACCGTACACACACAACTATAAGTAACAAATAAGACTGGAGCTGGAGCAGAGAATTTTCTTTCATTTGATTTTGTGAAAATACTACGTCTTGATCTACGTATGTATTGTGATAAGCTCTATTAAAAAATGTTACACCGTGTACGTCCAAAATTAGCAAAGTGGTGTCTTTAACACATAGAATAATTGAATCTGTGTTCTTTCGTCGAAAGAGGCTACCTTTACATGAAATATAATTATATATACAATATACATATATGCAATACCAGTCCATGAAATGATCAGCCGCGGATTTATAAATAGGCCGTTATAGCCCACGGCCTAGGGGCGGTAACATCTATAGAGGCCCTATAGATTTATATAAATTCGGAACTGGTAATGACTGTTTGTCGTAAATCGTACTGCAGAATATATAGTACCTAGTATGTGGGAGCGTGGTTAGCTCAGGTCTCACCGGGGCCCGGGCGGCGCGGCGCGGGCGGCGCGGCGTGGGCGGAGGGCCTTGGCCCGTGTCCTTCCCACACGGCCCGCAACCTTGTGCCCCCAGTCCGGTTATCTAACAAACATCTAATATCTGCGATACTATAATCCGCGACCATTACTCATTACTCATTATCCATGACAATGGGAGAGACCACAACAAATCATGAATAGGTGTTATGATTACGATTCTATTACGATATCCTACCTAAAGGCTGTATGTAATGCATACTTCCAGAATATACTAAAATCTAAATACTAATATTATAAATGCGAAAGTGTGTCTGTCTGTTACTTCTTCACGGCCAAACAGCATTTTAACCGATTTTGCTGTTTGGTATGAATATTGAGTCCTTACTATTAGGTTACTTTGATATTTATAAATTATAATATATTAAGAGCTACTCTTGTACGTCATGTTGGTCACAATTGAAGACGTAAGTGGAAGAATCGAACAAGTAACATTTCGTAACATCCGGACAATAACTAATTTTTCCCTAATTATTTTAATAAAACTTGTAACTTATCTACTTCATAACCTAGCTAATGTTTCTGACTACACATATAATCCATAGTTTTTCTATTTCAAATAATTTTTCCGACCCTAAAGCCTCCATTTAAGCAAAAAAGCGGGAAGTTTTTTCATGTTATTTATCTTATTCTTCCACTCACGTCTTGAATTATTATGAGAACGCTAAGCAAACGCTTAGGCCTTAGATTTTAGAACATAGGCAACGATAACTTGAAAATGTTGCCAAATTGAGATCAGAGTTCATACATATTACAAAAAGTTATGTAGAGCATGTGTAGAGCTAAGATTTTGTCTCTACAATCCTTAACTTATCAAACTGATACATAATGTGGCTGGACTATTATGGTACATTTACATTGGCCTATAAAATTGTAACAATAAAACGGATTTTATAGAGTTCGCGAAGACTTAAAAATAACTTGTAGCGTCAAAGCTTGGCTCTACAGCTTCTTTAGCATAGCATATTATGTAAAGTAAATCTAATGATAGATTTTATTAAAGTACATTGCACGTAATGGAGTTTAATCGAGCCTGTTGTGAGCATTAGAGTCAATTGAAGACATGTAGTTGCTGACTGATGGGCAACGACTTGGGTGAATCTGATCTAGGCTATCAGATACTTGCTGCAAATAGTACGTCTATTAATAGTTAACTGTTTGATATACACCTTAGAGTTTAGACTTTTAGGTCGTGACTCGTGATAGAGGCTATAAACAAGAATATTTAATTACATACTTATAGCACTTTTTGGAGCTTGATCCAAAATCAGTAAAACAATAGTTTAACCTTCAAAGCTCGTATTTTTTGCCAATTTTCCTCGTATTGGACAATTATTAAATAATCACAAGATCGTTAGAGGATAACGAAGCCTTCGGCAGTCGGGTAAGAACATGTTTTAATGCTTCGATCGGAGATTCTTGGAAATCTTTTGTTATTTTATAGTTGTCGCGATCACCGTTGCTCTTATGGGGCTCGATGGGTTAATGTTGTTACTTTTATAGACCAGTCAAGTGGAAGGAATGACTATCAGGTAGAGTGTTAGAGATAAAACAGATCAGAGTAACCCGTGTGGTTAATGTTTGGTGTAATATAATTGATCGGTTGTTCATTCCCGGAACACGTCAACACTGACGTCACCTATCTTCTCCGAAACGATCATTTTCGATGTTCAAAGCGGTTAAAATAAACTGAGGCGCGAATTGAAAACGAGGAGTTTAAGTAAGTAAGTCAGGTGTCTGGTTATTATTAAGAAAGAATCATAGAAACACTTCATAGTAAGAAAATCTAGTGCATAGTAAATAGTAATTTGCTATGGCCAATAGCGATCGCTTGCCTTTGCGAGCAGAGCGTTCGGCCTTCTACATTTTTATACCTAAAAGGCAACAAAACAGGCGTTACGTTATCTACCGATATAATAATTGTAATCTCTCATCATAATGGATAATCAACAAAGTTTCCCAAACAAATTACATGCTTCAAAAGCAGAGATTTTACTTCGGGTAGAATTTCCGATGATAACACGTGAGTAGATCAAAGATATCTACGAAGGGAATGAAAGGAACATTAGACACCATTTCCGCGCGCTCGTGATTATAATATGCTCCAGTTTAGTGAAATACTGCTTCCTTTAGCCATATCTTTTCCCTCGATTTGAGACAGACCAGATGTTGACGATTTCCTCTGCAATGAAAGGCGAAGAACATAAGGCATCCTGGTAAGTGCACGATATGTACGTGCCATTCGCACTGTGCATACACGCGATAGTATATTCGTATTGTTATGTTGTTTGTTGAATGAATATTATGTGTGTGTAATAGTATTTACATATCGTAAGTGGTAACCACTTAAAGATTACAGTAATTTCACTATTTAGCCTAGACAAGATCAGCATAACAACTTGACAAGAATATGATTAGCATATTTTTTAACCCATCGATCGTGGAAAAATGAGACACAATAGCTTATCTATTGTTATCGCGGCTGGATGTGGTCGCTTGGGGCTTGATAAATTGATGTAAGCTGCTGTAAGATAGAATCCCAAAAAAGCGATAAAATCTGAGCTATGTAACAAATATTGTTTGATTGGCGGATATAGTGGAATTAGCGCCATAGCTTATAACTGGTTCTTTGGAATGGCGAAATGGCACAACATTTCACTCATGAAATAAGCAGGACGCGCATAAAACAGGAACTTATTAATGATATTGCGGCACTCTTCCGTTCTAAGCCAAGCAATACGAACATCCGGCATACGCGTTATATATTTAGCTGACTAAAACTAGATTAATTAAGAACTATTTTGATACCTGAGTGAAATGCCAGTAACAAATACTATGCAACAAATGATGTTTGGGAGCAACATATTATTTAAATGTATAGGTTTTAAGATTTTGTCATAAAACGATTAATTATATCACAGTTCATAATGTTCAAATGTCGTTAATAGGATCATAAATGCAAGATGCGTTAGTAACACGCGCCCTAGCTGGCCTAGGAGGCCAGGAACTGGGTTAATGGCCACAATTATTATGCGATAATTGGGACAAAGTACGAACCGAGCTTTGCTGACACTTTAGTAACCAAGGATAATCATGACAATGTATCGTTAAGCACATTATGGGCTATGGAAGGTAGATAAGACGAGACAGGCAAGACATCACCTTTTTACAGAGTCCCCTTGGATTTTATTTACTACTTTAAATTTTAATGCCCACGTTGTTTGGTGGGAACTACTGTGGTTCTGTCTATGGCATCCATTAGACGGTAGGTTTTGCTGTCAGTTTTACCACAGTCATGACTGTGACTGATGGTGGATAACCTACCGTGTAAGAGCGCTTGAAGCTGATTGATGAAAATCTGAATATTTTTTTTTGCTTCATGCAACCATCAATCACGAATTTTGAGTGAGTTTTGTCACATCTGACAAAATTGGAAAAAAAATAGAAACATATACCTTTATAAATGTTGGCTTTGACTGACATAAAACTGAAGAGAATTACTCTTGTTACTTCACCAGACCTTCACTACATACAGAAAAGTCTTTCAAGCCACTCTGACATTGGCAACTCGCTAACGCCTCTAGTACACCGACGCGTTCGCCGGCGGTTCACCGGCGGCAGCGGATCGCAAACGATTTACTGTCTCATCTGCCACACGACAATGCGTATATTGCATCTCGCTCGGCGAATACCTGCGGTGTAAACGACGATTCGCAGTTCCTTGCGAACCAATACCGACAAGGACGCAACTAATTCATGTAAGTTAATGTTAGAGCGAGATAAAGAGTATGCGAAATTCTGCCATACTGCTGACAGAAATCGTTGGCGATTCGCCGCCGCCGGCGAACGCGTCGGTGTACTAGAGGCGTAAGTCGGCCATTATTAAAAGAAAAAGTGACCGTCTAATACCATTCGTCAGTCCATCAGTAACCATCAGTCAAACATAATTCATGAATCATGACTGATGGAATTGACTGACTCTTGCATGCCCGTGTAATGGATGCCTTACACCTGAGTAAAAGCCAATGAAGATAGCCTATGTAATTTTGACTAGGTTTTAGTTTTTTTTTAATGGTAGGTATCGTATAGAACGTTGCGACTCTCAAAACTAAAAGAACAAGTCTGCCTTTCACACATTCCGCCTAATGTATCCGGAAACTCTATCCGCTCTACGTCCATGTGAAAAGCCGACACAGCTTTGTTATATTACACGCGCTATCAAAACGAACAAGAAAGCCATTAATTTCTCGATGAGAAATTACTTACGTAACATAATGCGGTGTATTTTAATCACTAGTATAAAACAAAGTAGCTTCTTGCTGTCCATCCCTACGCTTTGATCTATAAAACTTCGCAACGTATAATCAACGTTTTAAATATTACTACATGCCATAAATGCTAAATATGGTACAAAGTATATTGTAAGACAACGTTTGCCGTATCAGATAGTATTCGAAATATTATAAATTAAGAGTCGGTATTCAGTCACCGTGTGTCGTCTCGCATGAGGAGCACCAGACATCCTCTCCCACGTCTGGCGAGGCGGATGCCTTGACTTGCGACCTCCGGTATTTTCGGCTTAGGTTTAAACTAATTACATTTCCAGGATACGTTTATATTTCCCGAATAATATTATTATATGAATTACTAGCTGATATGCGCGGCTTTAATCCGGCGGTTTGGTCACAAAAATTATACTTACCTTTAAATTAATAACACTAAAAAGTTGCGTAGTTTTAAGGATCTAAATATATCATATTATATTATGGACGGACAGGGGGAAATGATATTGTACACTATTTAATGTGATATCATGTAGTTAATATTGTGCATGTTTTATTTTTCTTTGATCAATGATTGAAGTAGGTTTATCAAACATAATGTAGATGAGTACATAATTTATAGTCATAACATCTTATAATATGAATTATTAATGTGATAGATAGATAGATAGATAGATAAGCCTTTATTCTCAACAAATATTTCACATTTACAAATTACACTAAAAATTTATTTCCTTGTTGGTTGTCTTAAGACATAGGCCTCCTCCAGATTATGCCAAATAGTCCTGTCCTTGTAATCTCTTCTCCAGTTCTTTGGTAGGTCATCTTCCCACCTTTTACATTGCCTTCCTTGTTTTCTTTTTCCATTCCTTGGGTACCATTCGGTTAGATATTTCGTCCACTTTTCTTTGTTCGACCTCATCATATGTCCAGTCCTTGCCTTACTCCCTTATGGATTTTAAACTCTTCGCCTATTCCTTCTAGCTGTATTCTTGCTGTGTTGTCACTGTAATTTTTTTTAATTATGTTTATGTATTTTTGTTGTATTCTTTGCTTTTGTAGGGCTTTATAGATGGAGGTGTGAATAAGCGAGTCAAATGCTTTATTATAGTCCACGAATCTGATATAATACGGTTGTCCATATTCGTTTTGTTTTTCTATGAGTTGCCTTAGGGCTTAGAGAATGAATATGGTCAACTGTCGAGAAATCGTTACGGAAGCCTGCCTGTTCTTTTGGTTGCTGTTCATCTAGGTTTTTTGTTAGGCGGTCTAGGATAATTTTGCTGAAGATTTTATAAGTGTTCACCATTAGACTGATGGGCTTGTAATCATCAATTTTGTTTTGTCCCCCTTTTTGTGGATGAGTATTATAGTTGATTTTGTCCATTGTTGAGGTATTGTTTCTGTTGTAATAATCATGTTAAAGAGCTCTGTTAGAGGCTGCACTATAACATCTGCTAATCCTTTTAGAAGTTCATTTGATATCATGTCCTCGCCGGGTGCTTTATTGTTTTTTGGGACATAATAGCTTTTCTAGTTTCTGCCGGAAGTATGTCTGGGACTGGTTCCTCGTTTGTAGTGCAGTGGATTGAATCATTGTTGTCTGTTCTTGTTTCCGGTAAGTTATATAAATTTCGGTAAAAATCTGTAGCTGTTTTATTTATTGTTTCCCTTTGTTTAGTTAACATTACCGCACCTTTTTTTGTTTTTTGTTTTAATTTCAGGAATCCATTCTTTGTATTTCGCAAAAGTCAAATCTAGATTATCTATATTTTAGAGTTTTAAGTGCTTTCTTTATTCCTCCTGTTTTTTCTATTTCTTGTCTAATACGTGTTAATCTTAATTCTTTGTTATGTTTCCTTATATTTATATATTTTATTTTGCTGATATCCTCTATTTGTTTGAAATTGTTTTTTCGAACTTTTATTAGCCCTCTTCTTATTTCCATGAGTTTTTTGACATCTTGTCCTAGCTTGTCTTTTGCTTTATATTGGGTTCTTATTTTGTTTGCTATGGATGTAATAGACTTTTCTAGTACATTGTATTTTTCTTGTATGTTGTTGCTGTCTGCTAGTGTTTGGATATTTTTTTGTAGTTCTAACAGTACTTCTACCGGGGGAGGATTTGGGATGTTGGACACTATAGATTTCCCTAATTTACTTCTTGGTCTCTTATGGTTTATGTTCATAGTGGCTCTTACTATTCTATGATTAGTGCTGAAGTTGAGTTTGTTAATTACTTCTACGTTATTGAAATGCGATGGTGAATTGGTGAGTATGTAATCTATTACATTGGTGTGCTTGCCATCGGGAGAAATCCAGGTCCATTGCCGCGATGGTTTTCTTTTGTAGAATCCATTCATAATTTTCAGGTTGTTTTCATGGGCCAGTTCTACTAACTTGTGTCCATTAGAATTTCTTTTTCCTCTGCTATATTTACCTATAATATTTTCTTCGCCACATTCTTGTTTCCCTATTTCGCTGTTGAAATTTCCCATGACAATTTTTTGTTTATAAGATTCAATCAAAGTGTCATTTAAGGTTTTATAAAATATTTCCTTTTCTTTTTCGTTCGCTTGTTCTGTGGATGCGTAGGCCTGTATGATAGACCAGGGTGATTTATGGTTTGGTATGTTAATGTTTAATGTTGCGATACGATCTGATTTACTTTTGAATTCTATAATGTTTTTCTTTAATTGTTTTTTAATTATGAAGCCCACTCCATGCATTCCTTGTCTGAGATCCTTTGTAGTATAGAATGTAGTCTGGGTATTCTCGTATTTCTTCGCCCATTCTTCGCACTTCACTTAGTCCTAGTAAATAGTATGTCCCATTTGATTGAACTTAGGGCTTCTTCCAGTTCTGATAATTTTTCGTCCGTTCTCAGTGTTCTGGTATTTAGTGTTGCTATGTGTATTTTGTGTATTTTTTTTACCTCTAGAGGGTTTTGGTCTAATTTCCCACGGGGACCAGCCGGATTGGGAAATGTATTCTTTGTTGGTTTTTACACTTTTCCTGTGGTTTTGGCTCCCCGTTGAGCGAAGTGGGTTTTGGGTCGTTGCTGGGTCTTGGGCGAAATATGTCGAACCTCTTATTTATTTTGTATGGTGTAGATATTTTTTTCCCTGTAGTTTCGGTCGATGGAGATTTAGATGGTGATCTTTTTCTTTTATTTTCAGGGTCTTTCGATTTTTTTACGATGAGCTTATCATATTTTATGTATGCTGTATTTCCTTTTTTTTGCTCCATTTCCATCTCTTTCTTGAGTTCTTTTCTCTTTATAATCACCTGGGGTAATCAGGTGTGGCGTATATTCCTGATGGGAATTGTTTTTTGTTGTTAAGGATTTGACTTTTGCGCCATGCAAGGGTAAGATTTACGCGGACAGGCCTAGTTTTTCCTTCAAGTTTTTTTCCTAGTCGCATCATATCACTGATCTTTCATTCATCCCACTCTCTTATCCGTGTTTGAGTTTACTTGGTTTAATGTGTATATGACTTTCTCTCTAAGTTCCTCGCTGTTTGTCTCTGACTCAGTAATCCCATAGATGATAATGTTATTTCTCCTCACTTCTTTTTCAAGCATGGTTACCTTGTTTTTGAGGGTTGACACTTCTTCTTTCAGCTTTTGGTTTTCTTGCAGGACTGGTTGAAGTTTTTCATCTATTGTAGCAGCCATATTCGAGGTGTATTTCAGGAACAGTTCTTCTGTTTCTTTTTTGAAATTCGCTTTAATTTCGTCCATTTTATTCAGAATCAACTTAAGCTGTTCCTCCATGATGACGGTCTTTCCTTGATTCGGTTTTTTGTTTTTGTTTTAAATTTAAGTATGTTTTGCAATTTAGTATGAATTATTCATGTGATAAGAAGATGTTAAAGAGAGTATATTTATCATTTTTAAATGTTAACCCATCAATCCCCAAGCGGAAAATCTATTGTCTGCGATTCCCATGGTTGAGGTATTTAACATAAAATAACTTCCATTGGGAGTATTTCATATCAATGGTGGAATGGAAAAAGTTACCAAGCAACACTAGAGGTCAAAATGAGTTTTTTACTTAGAATAATTAAGGGTTTTTATAATTTCGGAATAAGCGAATTTTTCTCTATCGATTAGTCTAAGCAGGCCCCTAGCCCTACCCTACAATAATATTGAACAATATTTTATTGAAAAATTTATTTGGCAATACGATTTTTAAAGTAAATATTATATGAAATTATGAATCTTTAAACGGCTCTGCTTAAAAATAGCAATATGGCGCTAGGTAATTTTTTTTCATTCCACCATCGATATAATATTCTCATAGCCTCTACATATATAATAATATTCTCATAATGCCAGCGCCATGGCACTGAAAAAATTGACCTTTTGTGGAGAACTTATGAGTCGATATAAATTTACTTGAAATACGGTCATTCCATCGTTTCGGGAGTTACGTTTGTTGAACAAACGTAACTCCCGAAACGATAGAATGATCGTATTTCAAGTAAATTTAAAATTTTAAAGTTAAAAATTTAATGTATTCTGAAACGATATTATATCGATTAAAAATATGTTTTATTCTCTACGTTTTTAATTGTTTTATCTTAATTGTAAAATTTGTAGAGTTTAGCATAAAGATTAACAATTTTATAAGTCAAAAAGTGTGCGTTTTGGGCGTTACACGATTCTGCCTCTATGACCTGACCATTGTTACATTTATATAAACTACTTTTAAACTTCATATTTCACATATAGATCCATAAATCGGAAAATGATCTAACGACACCTCACACGGTGGGGTGGACGCGAAAAAAAAAATCGTCTCCGCTTGATCTGTACTTTATAATCTCTGACATGCCTTCGTGGTCCAGTGGTTAAGAGCGTGGCTCTTGACTCGGAGGTCGTGGGTTCGATTACCGCATTGGAAGCATGTTATTTCCAAGTTTGGTTAGGACAATGCAGGCTGATCACCTGATTCTCTGACAAGTAAGATGATCCATGCGTCGGAGGGGCATATAAAAAGTCGGTCCTGCGCGTGACTTATCGCCAGTCGTGAAGGTATTCCGTTCTGGTTATGAGAGTAAAAGGAATAGAGAGTGCTCTTGTGTACTGCGCACACATTTGGGCACTATAAAATTACTCCTGCGTACCTGGCCTGGTTTCAATGAAACTGGCCACCGTCACCGAAATCGGTGTGAGAGTTATTATTTAATCTCTGAGCAAAACCGCGACAGCAAACAAACGGACGGACAGACATAAAAAAATATATATTAATTATTAGATTTAAAATATATTTAAGCGCGGGAAGCCGACTCAAACCTTGCGGCGAGTACCTAATATAATGTGAGCTTTAGGTTGTTTTGAATCATGTTTTTTGGCACAATTTGTTTTTTTTTTCTTTTTTCTTTTTTCTCGAATTGGATAGAATTTTATCTATAGATTATTTCTGTTGTTTTCTTTTTATGAATTACAACTCCAAGTTGCCGAAATTAACAGCAATTCTTTGCCCATTTTCTCTAAAATTTTGCCGAGTTACATATTTTTTTACTCAACTATTTCATATTAAAGTGGTAAAAAGTAATTCCAACATTTTATAGACGACTTTCTCAACAGTACATTGTATTTTTTTCATACCGTTAAGACGTCAATACAATCCATAAACAGGTGATATTCTAAACCTTTTACAGCAAAAATCACAAAACTGCCGTCGGGTTTGAGTTGGATTATTTAAAAATACTTAAAAAAATAAAAAATCTAACTCCAACATTAGATTATAATTGAAATGATCTTACATGTTGTGCATTACAACTTATAGGAATACTGTATTTTAACTGTTAATACTTCAGTCAGAATTTCCAGGAATTGCTATTGTTGTCGCGATCACCGGTGCTCGCGCGGGGCCTGAAGGATTAAATCACGTCTGTTAAATCAGCGAAATCGGCAAATTTCGTATACTGACCCTTAAGCTTTCTTATCGTTTGTATACGTTCACAGATGTTCAAACAAATGGTTTGCTTGTTACATATTGTAGGACTGCTAAGCATGTGCATTTTGTTAAAAAAATGAATCAGTAAGACAACGAATTCCAATGAGTAACCAGTGTTTCTCAAACTTGTAAATATAGCTGCCAGACGTAAATTTACAACCAATTACAATTATTATTATCAGCGGAAGCAATAGTTAAGGATTGGGAAAGTTATGTGAAATTATGAAAATGGAATACACCTTACACAAAAAACTAAACTTAAAGAGTGCACTATAACACGTTTTTAAATAAAACCCATGTATGATATACTTAAATAAATAATAAGCAAATACGTAAGTATTTGTTTTTTTATTATTTTGGATATTGAGACCTTCGGATATAGCAACGACATTAACATGGTCCCTTACGGAAATATACTGTAGTTTATTACTTCATAAAATTATGTATTCATATAATTTCTCTATTCTTGTCTATTGTTCTAATCATGTTATAAATCATCATACCTACATGCACCTATTTTTTATCATCATCATTCAAATTAAAACTTAAAAGTCCAGGGTTAAAGGCAGAGAAGGATTTGTGTAAACATGCATTAAAAAGGTAGGAGAATATATTTGTTTACCTTCAAGACACACAACCTGCACGCCGTCTTGTTTTAATCGTTTTAGCAGTATGCCATGTACGGAGTCAGGATCTCTGGGGGCTCCATCACCGTAGAGGATAAACGTCCCACGGGCACAACAGTGCATTATCCTCGCCTTCAGCTCCTTGCACTGCACCGTCGACGACAGGTCTATCTTGCCGGCCGCCAAACGTCTCAGCATTATACTCGGAATGGAAAAATTTACAGCCGAACGTATGTGTGACACGGCATATTCGTTGGACCCCCGACAGTCTATCAGGACTGTGTCTCTCTCGTCCGATCGCAGTTTACCCAGCAGCCACTCCTTCGAAACTAAGTCACAATCACATTCCGAGTCCGAAGGCATTTTGTATATTCGATTTGTGTACAATGTTGACACAAAACCTTTACGACGCCTGTTGCACTTCTTTAATTCAGTGTTCCGAGTCTTGTCACGCAATTACGGAACTCGATGTTAATATCGAACTCATTTTCATTAAAACTAACCAAAAGTATAAACAGTTATTGTTCCTAAATATTAAATCCGAGCTGGCTATGCCTTTCTTTATAATAATTAAATCACGAATAAACACTACACCGATTTCACGTCCATAGCGTACGAGCGCTCGAGCAAAAACCAGCGCGCCGCGCGACTATGCCGTATGCGCCAAAGCAGTCTGGGTCTGGAGTCGTCCTCAGTCCTCACTCCTCAGTGCCTCACACCTCCGCGTTTGGTGTAACTTACGGCGCAGAAGTAGTTATTTAAATATCCAAAATATCACATTTATTTTTCTCTTTAACTTGTTACAGATCGGTAATAGCTTACAGAGTTGTATGTAAATAACTGGTAAAAAGAATAACGGAAAAATAAAAATTATAAATAACAGCGAAAACTGAAAACACAGAAGCGAAAAACATTTTCATTTGACAAGAAGTTTATACTTCTTCTTCTTTTTAATAAGGCGGCCTGGCTCAGTGAGTTGCCAATGTCAGAATGATTTTGGGGATGTTTTGGGGAGACTTTGCTCCATTTTGCTCTATATTGCAGGTGTGGTGAAGAAAAGTTTAATACCGCTTTGTATCGGATTTCGGAATATTTTTGAACCAATGAATAAAGAAACACTTTTAGAACTCTTTTTCTTACGTCATTGTTTTGAACTAAAATTGACATTTGACATTGACAAGACGTATCAGCATAATGCCGCGGCCGCACATGCCGCATGCGTCTATCGTACGAAGTTTCGTGCAGCTCCCTTAAGTTGGCGGCAGGGCTTCATAACGTTATCGAATAACAGAAAAAACATTATTATTATTTTATTTTCGTAATGGTAGCCAGATAACGGTAATATTTTTAACGATATCTAATAACATAACGTTATATTTACCGTTATTATTATAACGATATTTTTCGTTATACATAATGAAAAATATCGTTATAATAATAACGGTAAATATAACGTTATTTTCTGGTATCAGGTATGCGACATCGTCGGGCAGACGCAGACTGTTGTTATTGGTTGTGGTTACGTCAAATTTAGTACTCAACCCCTATAATGGGGGCGCTGATTCCGCTTCAAATAGGCACAAGAAATAGCTGTCATTTCAAAGGGTATCAGCGATCCAGCGTACTTGTTTAGAGATCAGTGTTTTCCCGCCATAATATTATACTGTACCATAGTAAAAGGAGGGGAAGTAGGGTAACTCCGGCTCAATCCGCGATTTAATTACCTACTGTCTTAGGGTTGTCAATTTTAGGCGGCAGCGGCGCGGCGCGGCGGCGGTATTGAAGCGGCTGTCCGCGCTTCGTTCGCAACCGCATGAACAGCGGCAACGTCGCGTAGCGGCAAATTAGTTAACTGATCAAAAGTACTTAATACTTACCTAAAACATTCTCTTATATTTTATACTATGTTCTAGTGGGAAAGTTTGTGTGATAGAAAACTAATACAATAAAAAAAGAAGTAAGTAGGTATCTGATCATCAAGTAAAAATTATATTATGCTAAAATAAGTGAGTACCTAGTAAGTACTTAACCTTTCCTATTCAACTGATAATTTAAACAAAGACAATTCTGGAATTGTTGCATTACTATTAACCCTAGAAGCCCAAACATATTTTTCCTGCTATAAAGCCCAATCATACGTCACAACGACGTGCATATAGTTAAGTCACTCGATTTCACCTTTTTATTTTAGAATATGCCGATTTTTTAAATTATTTATTTAAAGTATGTTGTATACAATTTTAAAAACATATAATTTTTATTAATACTTTAATACTACAATAGACAAAAGAACAAAATAAAATAACAAAAATGTGATCCTCTCAGGTTGTTTTCTTGTAATAGTAAAATTTCTTTATAAATCAACTTTTTAATTGTTTCTCCTAAAAATTAAATCAACTTTTATCAATATTAAATAAGAAAATCTATGTAATTCAGTCGTTAAATACACTCTTCACAAATGTTAATAATATTAAGTTCTCCGAAAACCGCTTTTTTGCATTTCAAGCACTGCGATTTGGTCATCCACCTTTTTTATAGGAACAAAACCCGCAATATCGTCGTTTCTTTGGTTCAGGCTCATCACATAATGTCCCTGGTGTTGTATGTGGTGCAAGCTTTATAATATTTGTTATATTTTGTCGCAAATTCTTTTGCAAAGTAGGTGTCTCCAAACGTTTTGCCATCCACGGTTTCGTCAACTGTGTGCTCAATATCTTCATAAAGTCTTTACTACTTACTGGTTTTTCCCTTTGGTTTACTTTATTTTGACTATATAATATGTCAAAAATACCATGTTTAAAATACCATAGAAGACCGCCATTGGCCACCTATTAGTTTTCCTATTAGAACTAAACTAATTCCGGAATGCATGCAATGCAGGATTCTGTGGGCTTGGTCCATTTTCTGAGCTTGTATTTTCCACGTTGTCTACCACTTCATCTTCTACGTCACTCATGACATCGTTACGAGTAACACAATCTTCATCTTCAGATTCTGTATCAAGTGCTAAAACATCATCTTCATTTGCCAAAATAGCAGCAATTACTACTTGATTGAGCTGCCGACTGGATGTCATGGTATGTTTGGATCTAAAAAGTGAATATCAAATGAAAAACCACACAAAACAAAATATCATTAAATAAAAATCAGAAAAATAAATCATCAAAAAAATGGTGATACTTACCGAAGCGACATAACCGTCCCCTGTTTCGCCTCGGCGGCTACTGAGTTGGTTCGGAAGCTTGCAGCGATCCGATCTTACGCGAGAAAAAAAAAGCAAATTTTCATCGGAGTATACGTCGAAACGACGTAGATTGGGGTTCTAGGGTTAAAACACCCAAACACACAGCAATATTAATTATTACTCCTGCGATTATGATCGGACATTTTTGATTCGTTTGGCGCGGCGTGCAGCGTAAAGTGTTAGCCCCGCCTGGTATGGTCCGAAAACGGTCCGAGATTTTAATAAGTGTGCGTGCGGCGACGCATTGATACAATGGTGCACACATACAAGCCGCGCGCGGTGACTTTGTATGAAGATAACTTACTTCCCCTCCTTATACTATGACTGTACTCGACACTGGCCATGGTTGATGGTCATATAGCCGAAGTGCCATTATAAGAGTGGGTTGCACCAGAGGCGTGGTTAAAGTTAAAGTTAAGGTTAAAGTTAAATATGGCGTCCTTTAGCTTTCACTTTAACCTTAAGGGCCCCCGAGACGATCAAAAGGTTTGATTCAAACCTTACGTGTTTGATGCAACCGTTTGATGTCGGTTTGAACGGTTTATCAAACGGCACTGAACAGTTTGGTTCAATACGCGCTGTGGAGCACAGGTCCTGTGACGAATATATATTATTGTATAAAAGATAAAACCGACTTAAAAATTGTACGAAATTGAGAATTAAATTCCCTATCTAAAAAACTACTAAGCCTATTTTGATGAAACTTGCAGAAGTCTCCCAAGTTAAACAATATTCTATATAGTGCAACAAAAAGTATTTAAATCGGACTTGTAGTTCCGGAGATATGTGAACACATACATACACTTTTGAAATTTTGCACATATTTTGTTCAGAATTCAGATGCTGATATAGACTAACATAATATACGAAAACTGGGCAGTTCATACATATAATTACATACGCGTCGAATTGATAACCTCCTCTTTTTTAGTCAGTTAAAAATAATGTAGGTACTCCAAAGAATGATACAGAGTTTGTTCAAACGCATCGGAACACGATGAAACGGCGCGTCAAACACAACAAAAATATGAAATTTCATCAAACGAGCTTCAAACACGTAAATGTTTGACAAACCGTTCAAACTAGCTTTGTAAACGATCAAAATGGTTTGAGTCAAACCAACATTTACGTGTTTGAATCAAACCGTTTGATCGTCTCGGGGGCCCTTTATCTTTAACCGGAAAAATTGAAAGATGTCGTATGAGCTTAAGGGGTGTTTGGACGGCATAATTAACTATAACCAGAGATTAGACATTTTGCAAGTTAAAGTTACAGTAAAGTTAAAGTTAGTTGGTGCAACCCACTCTAATGGCTCCTCTACAACAGTGGCCAGCGCTGGGCGATCGAATGGCGCATGCGATGGCCATGCAATGATCGCAACGCCTTTACATGATGGCCGTGTTCCGTTGTGATCTAATTTATAAACGTCGTTCAAGATGGACGTGTAAGCATTAGCCATTGCGGCAATGCAAAACGTGCATTTTTAATAATTCATGACTTCACCAGACGACCCGGTGAACTTCGTATCACCTCCCTCCTAATATAAACCTTCTCTTGAATTCTAGGAATAATTATTTCGAGACTAAAATTAAAATAATGGCTTATGGTAGTGATGATGATGACAATGATGAATGTAATAATAGCATATTAATATGCTTTCCGTTCTTAAAACAACGCCGAAACTCCCAAACTTGTATTTTAAAAAGTCAGGAGTTATGTATATTATAATGTAAAGTGACGGATTTTGATGAAACTTTATAATAATTATTGTTCAGTAGTTTTTGAGTAAAAGAGTAACAAACATCCATACATCCATACAAACTTTCGCCTTTATCATAATATTATTATATTTTTATTCATTATGAGATCACGTACTCGTCATTTTGAATGAAATTCGTAAATTGTAATACGAATTACGACGTCCTCACTCGACCGCGGTCAGGCCAGGGCTTCAAATAACGTTTTTTTTTGATAACGTTATTGCTTCAAGGGCATAGATAACGTTATGAAAATTTAACCGATACTAGAAATAACGTTATAAATGTATTTAATAACGGTAAATGTTATAACGTTATATATGATTTATAACGGTAAATATATGTTCTTTGATAACGTTATAGTCCGTCAAGAAAGTCATGACAGGCGGGAAAATTTTCTAAACGTAATCACGCTTTTAAGGTGTATTTTTTTCTTTGTATTTTCACAGAGAACGCTTATTACATTTTAAATATGAGTGAGATTTGGTGCACCGTGCACGATCGCATACGTGATACCAGAAAATAACGTTATATTTACCGTTATTATTATAACGTTATTTTTTTGTTATGCCATAACGAAAAAATAACGTTATAATAATAACGGTGAATATAACGTTATTTTACTAGATATCGTTAAAAAATAACGTTATCTGGCTACCACTATGAAAATAACGGTACGTAACGATATTTTTTCTGTTATTCGATAACGTTATGAAGCCCTGGGTCAGGCACCGACTATCGTAACTCGTATCGCCAACGTGTAGAGGCGTTCCGCCATCACTGGGCCATCATCCTTTGATGTGCGGCCGAAAAACCGACACCGCCACCATTCCACGGCCATCGCTGGCGCCATCGGCCATCCTACGCCAAGTTACTTCCTCCCCACGCTGGCCCATCGTGATGGCCCACTACGCTGGCCCATCGTGGGGAGCCGCAATTAGAAAAAAGAAAAACTTTGACACTGACAGTTTTCTACAATGAGATTGTGGATACGTAGTATCAACTATCCCTTAGTAGTCCAGGTGGACGAAATTCCCGAACAAAAAAAAATTTGGGTTCCAAATTTAAACGTAGCAACTGTACCCAATCAGATAATCTATGCAAGGTCGACTGTGATTGGCTGATAAAAAAGACCATAGAGAATATAAACTACATGAGAAAAAAGACGAAGAAGGAGTTTAAAATTCAAAGTTCGATTTTCATTTTGTGAAAATTATTTTGTAGCAACTCATACAAAAATTGTAAATTAAGTGGATTAATTAATGAAAAACGAAAGGTAAGCCATTGTAAAATGTAAATGTAACCGTAAATTGATAAATTGAAGCAAAACATAACTATGTCATACCATGTTCTAATACAAAGTATGTCGCAGTATTATTTGCATATTTGTACAATAATTTACAACATAAACTATATTAATATGAAAAAGATAGATTATTATTTCATAGAAAATATTATAATGTATATCAGTCTGCAGTTAATCTGGAAAATGTTAAAATGTGTATATTGTTTTATTGTAATAATACATAAGGTTGATAAGTATACTTAATAATTTATGTAAACTGTATGGAAATGTAGTAAGTAAATGAAAAATGTTTCATTAATTTCAGATTTTTAGGTCCCTATACTAGTTTGCAAGTCTGCAAGCAATAGCTGGAGAAGGAAGGTATGGGATTATGAGTGGTACGGCCACCAAGGAAAAATCCTCTGATCAAGACGTGAGGTGGTATGCAGCTGGCCTGAGCCCACGCGATAGATTTCAGCTGTCGTATACAGGGTGTAACAAAACAAAGTAATGATACTTAAGTGTGTTACATGTATAAAGGTGCGCGTCTACTGGATCGGGATCGGAGCATACTGCGTAGGTATGCAGCGGACGGATTTGTTGCTTTGTATGTATGGTACTGACTACTGTGAACTGCACTAGAAGTACTGGAACGTCATTCTGCGCCTAACAAAATATATATGACGACACGACGCGCAGTCCGCACCGTACGCCCCGATTCTGACCTGGTGGACGCGCAGCTTTAATCCCCTCCCTATATAGAGTTTACTGTGTAAGCCAATCAAGTAGTTAGTAGAGTAGCATAGACAGCTATTCTATTATATTTATAAATAAAATACATAAAACTGTACTGTAATATTATAATATTGAGTAATAGAAATCAACAAAAGCTTGTGGATTAAATCTGTTTTATTGTTTAATTTACCTTATTAGCCTATTTATTTAGCTGTGTACAATAATTTTTATTGAAATAAAACATTTATTTGAGCTTATTTATTTTTTATTTTATTTTTTTTTAATTTTTGGTATGTTTAGAGTGAAAGGTTTTGCACTTAAAAATTTTAGCTTCAGTTTCAAATTAAAAAAATAACGGATGTTTATTTTTTTTCTTCTAAGTCCGACCTCTTGTTACGTAGTATACAGTTTACATCCTCTTTGTAGTAGTCTGTGGATTGCGGAGCGCAAAATAATTTATAAATACAAGTTTTTAAATTATTGTACCTTAAAAACAATTAAAAATATAACATTTTGTGAAAATAACGATTATAAACTATTACTATTGTGTAAAACTCTCCATAATGGACGATCTTTACAGTAATTTAGATAATTACGATGACGTTAATGCCGTTGATGAGGTACGTTTTAGCGCCAATTTTTTATGTTATTAATAATTTTGGTACTGGATGATTAATACCAATAACTAATAATGTTACTGGTTTGCAGCTCAAAAATGAAAATAGGGAGCTAAAAATGAAACTTGAAGAATGTTCCAAAACGATGAATCAACTTCAAAAAGTACGTACCTAATTGCTGCAGTCACCCTGTAGTCTTTTACTAAATGATTTTTTCTGTATTCTCCATATTCGATTCACAATAAATGTGAATGGAATATGGATACATAATTTTTATGCTTTATAAATTACCATACAGGCATACACTATGATAAATAGAACAGATACCCATTGATATTATAGTTTATTTTGCAGGATTTTGACAAGCTTAACAGTGAATATAAGAAGTTGGAAATAAACTATTCCTCACTTTTGAAAACTGCCAGAGCAGAAATTGAGAGAAAAACTCAATTGATAACTAATTTGAACAAAGAGTAAGTAGATTTTACTTGTCATCATGAGGTGTAATGGTAGCCATAATATTTGATATAATAAAATCAGCCAAGTGCGAGTTGGACTCGCTTTCGTAAGGTTCCGTACCATTAAAGAGTAAAAATAGGTAAAAAATATGTTTTTTTTGTATGGGAGCCCTCCTTAATTCTTTATTTTTAGTATCTATACTAATATCGACGGTTAAAAGGAAATAGTAAAAATGAGATTGTGAAAAAACAGGGGAAATTACACATAGATAAGAAGTAGACCACGTGAAGGATCATAGGCTATTTTTTTGTCGACTAATTTGTCTGTGAAAGATCTAATTTATGCGGCCAAAGCCGTGTGTAATGTCTATTTTGTTGTTATAGCGGCAACAGAAATACACAATCTGTAAAAATTTCAGAAGTCTAGCTATAGCGGTTCCTTAGGTACAGCCTGGAGACAGACAGACGGACATCAAAGTCTCAGTAATAGGGTCCCGTTTTTACCCTTTGGGTACAGAACCCTAAAAACAAACATTGACAAGTTGTCAAATGTGTGTTTTGTAGACGCTCCCGCTTCGCAGTTGCGTGGTCGCGTAGGTTTGTGCTAAGCATAAAGCTGAAATTGTGGAAGTGGCAGTACCTGCACAACAGTATTGCCCAATCAGAGTTTAGGTGTAGCATTTTGGTGGAATTTGTAATTATTACTTATATGTATATTATGCTTGGTGTCTCAAGTCATAAGGTTGTATTTAGTTAAGGGCAACTGTTTTGGGACAAGGAACAATATAAAGTATAATTATAGTTTGTGCGTTATAAGATGATATGGGTGACAGTTCTCATATTCCTTGTTACGGATTTTTTTACAAGAAAACAAAAAAATCAAAAATATGTAATAAATTATATTCCATCTACAAAAACAAATGTTTCTTAGAACTATAAATGAATAAAAATGAAAAGTTGCTAAATGCTAACTTATTAATATAAAATTATAAATATTAGCAGTGAAATAGGAGTATGCAATTATTGATACGAAAATATTTGAAAAATGTCAGATGCATGAAACGGAACTTATGCCGATAGAGATTGACACTGTTGAATCGAAATCAAATCGATAAAAATCGGTCATCTTAAATCGCTAGCGCCACTCTGAAATGTCAGTACGAAATCGATAATTTCGATTGCAATTCCTTTACGAAGTGATTCGATATTTTTAAATTATCAATTAAAATTTTTTGGTAATTTCCCTACTGTTGTCAATTTTAACGTGTCACCCATATCATCTTAAAACGCACAAACTTATAATGTATTCTAGTGGTAATTTTTGTGTATCATCAAATGTCTAGAAAGATTTTAGCTGTCGACAGGGGCTTTGTGTTTTAGGAAAGAAGAAAGGCTTAATGAAAAGTATAATTTATGTAACATTTTCTTTTTCAGGAAAGATATGATTGTTATAAAAGCTATGCAGGGTGGTTGCAGAAATATATTAAAAAATTTGAACAAACCTGCACATAATTTTAAGAATGATGTTAAACCAAAATGTGAAGAAAAAAAAGATATTTTGGATAAAAATAGAGCAGGTATTTCTGGGAATTCCAGAGAGGGTTCAAGGTATGGAAAACTAACAAAAAAATTATTTTCAACCAAACTATTACACAAACATATTTTCTGTTGTTTAGTTTAGTTAATTTGTATTCCATATTTTTTTTCTTTAATTTGCAATTCATATTTCTGTTCATGTTAGGTTCATCTTCCATCTGTTATAATGAATATGATAGTATAGATTTCTGAGTACTTACATCAAAAAGTGTCACTCTTTGATAATTTTGTGTTTATTATTATTAATTTGTTTTTTAGGGAATCACCTATGCTTCTGATGAAAGATAACTCAATTGCGCTTTCTACAAATAGATCATCATCATCTGAACATAATGCAAGGCAGTTAGATGACGGTTACAGGAAAGAAAATATGCTAAAGAGTGCCCAAAACCAAAATCTTAATATTGACAAACCAAAATCAATGAAGATATCAAACAGGAGAAAGTCTATGCCAGTTTTCAGGTAATTTGATTTGTATTTTTATTTTCCCCTTATCTGCAAATGAATCGGTGATTTCTAAAACCCCACATGTGACACAGACCTAACTTTTCAGGAGACAATAAAAACTAATTATTAATTTATTTTGTGGTTATTTAGTCGTTTTTTCAGTTTATATGTAAAATATATAGCCTAACAAAATATGTGAAGGTTCGTTTCGTATTTTAAAATATTTCTATATTGTATGAAACCAAGATAAAATTGGATCACATGTGGGGTTTTCGCAAAAACTACGGTTTTGGTAAAGAAATCAATAAGTTTCTACAAAATTATGCAACTAAAACAAAAAATATATACATGAACAATATATTCATTAAATAAAAAGTTGTTAATCTTACAATCCAAAGCAACCTTAGTCTAAATTTTCGGTAATTTCGACATCACATGTTGGTCGAGCAAAAATTTCAGTATAGAAGTTTTTGTATTCTTCTGGGACATAAGGGAAAAGTTTTTTCAGGTCATTCACCTTCTTTATATTGATAGGCACATAGCCCTCATTATATACCTTCAAAATTGGAAGAGACACATCACTTCTACTTCCAAATTTGAAAGTATGTTTATTGATATCATTGTCAATATATTTACGTGCAATGATTATTCCTCTGTCTTGATAAAACAAGTGCATGTAAGTTGATATGTTGAAATTTTCTTTTGCATCTTTTTTTACCTTTTTCCCATGTGACTCTAGAGATATTATATTTTTTTTGTAGTAGGCACCCCACCAATCTTTGAAATTTAAGACGTCACTACTTTCAATCTGAACTACAGTGAAATTCTTTTTAGTTGAAGATTCTTCAATAATTTTGCATATTTGTTCCATAGAATACAACCGATCCATTACACGGAGTCTACGTTTAGCAACACTAAAATTTCTGTCACAGGGCAGAAATGAATGGCCTCTGATGGGAAAGTACTGATTTATCGAGTGAAATCTTCCAGAATCCACCAATGCTAACAGAACCCTAGTGACAGTGTTGTTTTTATTTTGCCCACCACATCCATCAGAAAATACGTATAAATGCTTCACTGTGCTTGGGATATTTTCATTTATGTATTTCATCATAAAGGAGCACACCTCGTTGGGTCCCTTTTTCGCCTGACCTTCGTGATATACATAAAACAATGATTTGCTACTGAGCAAGTCATGAATATTGAAGACATTGACAGTTAACTGACGCAAATAGAAAGTTTCTTGAATAGGTATAGCAGGTAGCTGCAAGTTTTGCATGTAGTCCAAACATATTCCTGAAACTTCCGGATTAGCTTTACATTCTTCTGTAACTTCTTTCATCTTAGAGAAAAACTTTTTTGCTCGTCGTTTATGTATCATCATTTCAGCTGCTGCAGTGCGTTTGGCAGCATCATTCAAACTTGGACTTTTAAGCTTCAACTTAAGATCCTCACATTGGCAGCATGTATCCACTTATGGTCTACCAAATGAAAGATTGAAATTTTCTTTGAAAACTTTCAAGTAAAATGGATAGTTAACTTGAATATTTGGATATTTCTCTGAAAACGCCTGCCACATCAGTTTTACGTTCAATTTTTCATCTAAGTATCTGTATTGCCTTGAGGAATAATGAGCTTCCTTAACGGGGAATTCTGAAATGTGTTCTTTTATAGCATTGACTGTTGTTCCTGAAATGGCATTAGCAGATGGGCCAACTCCTCTCATGTCTCGAGGTGCTTTTCCCTGAAGAGTTAGTTTTTGTAGGCGCCGAACTCTGTCTGATGTGATTCCATGTAAGCTTATAAAGGCTTTTTTGCACACAGTTTCAGCTCCGGAGGAAGGGGAAACTTGATAGCTAAAGGATGCAGCTTTATCTTTTTTCGCAATATGCTCTGCTGATCTTTTGCGCTGCCTTTTGAATGGTTTTATTCGAATCAGACTTTGGAGATAAGCGTCTTGTTCGTTTTTTGTCGTAAATGAAATGAATTTCGAATAAATTTCTGTGCGATCCCCTTCAGAAATTTTCTCGAAGCATTTTAGTTTGCAACTGAAAGTAATAATATAGATGAATAACTAGGTACCTACCTCATAATAACAAAACAATAGGTACTTCAAACTGGATAGGCATGTGCACCAAAAAAAGGGGTAGGCGAAGAATAATATGCTCTAATATGTTTGGGAGGCACTGCCACTGCGCTGACATTGTATATATAATATAATATAACGAGGATAATATGATATAATAAGGATGTTAATAACTTACCGACAATCATTACCGTGCATATTTTCTTGTACATAACGGTTTCGATGGTTGTAATACGGTTCATTTTGGACGCGAGCCTTTTTGATTTTGTTTTTTTTATAGTTTTCCGTATTGCTCGGCCTTTTCTTGGATCGCACAACTGTTTCAGGGCTTCCATGGACTTCATTAGAAGACATTATAAGCCGTAATCACAGAAATCACTAAAGAAGCTGCAAGTCTTGAACTCTACTTTGGAACTAACTTAACACAACTAAAGACATCTTATTTAAACTCGGGCTTACACCCCTCAATTCTAATTTCCCACGCTAGGAAAATAGTAAAAAAATTCCTAAAGATGCACAATACTATCATAAAACGTCGGCTCGTCTTTATAATATTCTAAATATTAAATTACTATTGTCTCAACCTTAAACAGTAACAAGATCATATCGTCGGCATCTATTTTAAAAACATTAATAAAATGGTTTACTATTTTAACCAATTTTCTAACAATAATTTATTACATTTTATGACCCTATTTGCTTACATCTTACGGCTACTTCTTAAGAACACGGCAACAATGGACAATGGTTAGTAAAAAGTAATTCTTAAAATCAGAAACTTAAAAATAGGCAGTTGCGTTCAGAAACACTACATGTTACTTGATGTTACTGCACAAGTGGTGTTTTTGAAATGACCGAGAGTTTTGGTGTGACAGTTGCGTTCAGAAACACCACATGTTACTGCACAAGTGGTGTTTTTGAAATGACCGAGAGTTTTGGAACGCTTTTTCACACCTATTAACCAATGTCACAAGTGTGTTTTTTGCAGGGATAGATAGGTCTACGTCCATAGATTATGAATCCGGTCCTAACTCAATTTCGGAAAAAATGTAACATGTGGGGTTTTAGAAATCACCGATTCAAATGACAACTTCCTACTTTGCTTTTTCATGTATATCATCAAAAACAATACTTGTTACGTAACAAAAACTTTTTGCAGTAACGGGGAAGAACCTACTTCTGAGGAAGATATTGTAAAAGATGACTACACAAATCGAGATCGTTACAAATATCAAGACTATGACAATGCTAGTCACAACTCACAGTATTTGGGATCCAAAGGAGGACAAAGAACTAGCAGGTTTGAACAATATAGCCGTGAACCAAAACAAATGTACAACAGAGGAAAAGACAGATATAACCCACACTTTGATAAATACAAATCACATAACCAAAACTATAGTCCCGAAAGAGGCAGACAGTGGCAACAGAGAGGAAATGACTACTCACACAGATCAGAGCACTATAGACAACGAGAATTAGAAAGCCCTCCTAGAAACAAATATGAGCGCAGCAAAAGTAGAGACAGGAGGCACAGAGATAATAGATGGGATAGGTATGAAGAGAACTATGATGCTGGTAATATTAGAGAACCAGATCTAAAACGCCGAAGGATGGATTCTGGTAATTCAGAATGGGAAAGACGTGACCAAGCAGTGGAGAGAATGAGCTACAGGCCTTCTGAATACAGACCAGATGTTGCAAGTGTGGTTCATGGCTCATGTCAGTCACCTGACTATGATCAAATTGAATCCAATTTGAACCATCATTCCATAAAAGGTAATAACTAATAATTGATAATTTTTCTTTTGTAATTGTGTTTCTAATAAAGTTAATTAGTGATATCAATGTTTTCGTGTTACCTGCCCTGTATCCCAGACTGTGGTAATTTAAGCACTTTACAACAACAACCAGTTGAAATTTGAATTTGCAAATTTTGTGTAATATAATTGAATTGAAAATAATTTAGTTACTAGATATTACATTATTAGATTTCTATTATAAATAAGATACTTTTATTTTAATCGCAGAAATAAAGAACACTGCTACTGTTCAGCTGGAGGATCCCAGAATAAATAGTAACAAATATTCGCTGAAGGAGTCGGAACGAGGTGTATACATTGCTACAGTTGACAAAAATGTTGATATAATACCAGTAAATAAAACTCTATGGGGTTTCGAAAAGGTAGAGGTTCCAGAGGCCTTAAAAACTAATGTTTGGAAAGAACCTACTAGTGAGGATATAGTAAACTACATTTACACTGATATTGATGATCCAGCTATTATCTCGTCTACAAAATGTAGTAAAGACGATATTGCTATACCGGAAACTTTACGCAATCCTGGTGGTCAGGATGTATGTCGTAAAGATCATGGTACTTCAGATATAATTGAACAAAAGTCTCAGAAAACGAATGTTACTCCGTTGAAAAGCTTACCTAATGACTATAAAATACCAAAAAAATCGACGACTGACAAGAAATCTATTACACCAATACAAGAAAAACTTATTAAAAAGGATAACAATTATAGCAACAAAAATGTTATACTTGGTAAGGACAGGTACGTTTCCAATAAAGAAGTCTTTGAAGACAAAAATAAATTAAAGACCCAACCCAAGCTGGCCCCAGTTGAACATAATGTAGAAGGGGACTTGGAATTAAGCGACGAAGCTAGTGATGATGAATTACAAATCACTTGTAAGCAAAACGATAAGTTAACACTCGTATCAGATAACGAAAATAATCGAGACGTTGATTGTAGACGAGAAAAAGACAAGATAAAACAAGATGATAAACCACGAATAAAGGATATTATGAAAATCACAGAAGATAACAAGGATCTCATCCGCAAAAAAGACGCTGAGGACCATAATATAACAGGAACAGGAAACACAGCACCTATTAAAGCTAGCATTGAAAATAATGAAAAAATACAAGTACACATGGAAAATAAAAAGCCATGTCAAGAAGAAGCTTCTAATAAAACGTTAGAAAGTTGTA
Source organism: Lysandra bellargus (assembly GCA_905333045.1). Lineage (NCBI taxonomy): Eukaryota > Metazoa > Arthropoda > Insecta > Lepidoptera > Lycaenidae > Lysandra > Lysandra bellargus. Next base: position 4,543,902 of record HG995344.1, read on the forward strand.
AAAAGAAAACATCAAAAAAGAAACATGATGGAAAAACACCTGAGAATAAGGATGGAAAATTTCTTGAAAAAACTAATCAAAGTCCTGAAACAGAAGCAAAAGAAAAAAAGAAGAGAGAAAAGCGGAAAAGGTTATCGTCAAAGGAGACAGTGCAAGAAAAGCAAGAAAGTAAAGTTGCTCACACAAATACAGGAGACGATGAAGATAAACCCATGGGTTCCAAACCCCGCAATAAATTTACTGAGTTATTTGGCGACAGTAGTAGCTTAATAACACCTGAAGACTTGAATCTCCCTACAAAATTTGACATAAATATTGAACGTAATGATAATAATTATGGGTCATTATTTGAAAATACTCAAGACGCGATAGATATAAATGTTAGAGAAATTAAAGAGGTGTCTAAAACTAAAGAAGTATTATTAAATGTTGAAGCTCTTGAAATTGAGGAAGATCCACAAAATACAGCCAATAAGAAATCTTTATTCGAAATCAATGATGACCATCCCGTCCCGTTTGAGAATTTAAAACCCGCAAACATTGATGGTGAATTGGGTATAGTTAAAACTGTTGTTATATCTACTGGTACACAACCATGTATTGAAGAAAATAATACAAAATGGAGAAATGTGACAGACGAACTAAATAATGTTAAAACTGTTGTTATGCCAACCACACATACTAGCATACGACCATGTATGGAAGAAAAGAATACAAATCAGACGAACTTAACAGAAGTTGACAGTAACCAAGCTAAAGAAACTGAAGAAGTTGTGAAGCAACAACCATTAGCAATTCCTAAGTTTGATTCTTTACAACTAAGGGCTGTAGCGACGTCAACGCCGAATAAAATGCAACATGATTTACCTGTAGCGACTACTTCTGTTCCTAATATCGAAAACCTAGATAACGATAGCAATATATCGTACAGTGCTAGCATGGCGACTACCAATGTGGAAGCTAACAGTGATGCTCCAGATGTAAGAATATTCATAAAGCGAAGAAGAAAGATAAAAAAAGTATAGTCTTCTTTAGCTATAACATAAATTTACCGTTGTAAAGATATTTTATTTTTATTTACTTTTATAAATATAAGATATTGTATATACCCAAAATAGTTAACCTGTATCAATATGAATTCATTTTATTTTTTAATAAAATTAAGCAACGTAGTAGGTTTGCGCTACATATACATTTTTAATTGATATTAAATGATAATAATTATGAATGAAAGTTCAGTTACTGGAAACGTTTTTGAATCTAAAGAATTATAGACAGTAGTATCCTTTGATCGCGGATTCTTGGAAATATATTGTTATTCTATTGTTGTCGCGGTCACCGGTGTCCTTAACTCACAGGTTACACGGTCAATTTTGCATCAATCTGATTGACGGAATATTGACGGTTATAAAAAGTTCATATTAAAAATACGATCAATCCATCAGACCGTGGCGTACACGATCAATTTTTCGTCAATCCGTACCGGATTGATGGATCAGATTGATTACACGGTCACACGGTCAATTGAAAATTTGACCGTGTAACCGGTGACATGGGGCTCGATGGGTTAATAATTAATATCAAACGCGCGAGATAAAAAGATTGTTAGACGAAGATGTTATAACTTATCAAAATATATTGTACAGAACAGAGACATAATATTATGTATTAACAAAAGCTCATGCTCTACAAAAAATGCAGCGTTCGCGATGTAACTATCGAGAAGTAACTTACTTAGTAAAATCATGACAAAGGTAAGCATAGGTACTTAGGTACTTTGTTAAACCGATATATGATAATGAAGATACACTATTTTGCCTGCGATGGTTACTTAAAATTAAGGTTTTAGTTACTAAAAATGATTCTATATAAATTAAAATCTATAGCTCGGGTATAATATGTAACCAAAATTTTACGCTAAAAATAACTTAAGTATGTTATTATGATTTTTTATTACGTCATCTCTTGAGAAGTGTTTTTATAATTTGTATCAAGAAATGCTCAAAAATCTTACCACCGATTAAGTTTGTCTTTATATACTCATATAAGTATAATGTATTATGTTCGTAGAGCAATAAACGCAACTTTTATATTTCTTAATTTTATAGAGTTAAAATTGTATACATAGTTTGCCTATTATTGTAATTATGATGGATTGGAGAGATTTTATTTAATTTGTGATGTAAGCCAATAAGGTATCTTAAACAATTATTAAATTAAAAAATAATTATAGTACTAAGGGTGTGTATCCAGATTACAGAGTTAGATGTGAAAGTAGCAGCGCTAAAATGCTACAAAGAAGAATAACTTTTTTTACTTACTTTTGTATGGAAAGTCATGGTGCTGGAGCTCTTGCCTATACAAATTGCAAAAAAAACTTTCAGCGCTGCTACTTTCACAGCGAACTCTATATATCAAAATACATACCCTGAAGTATTATCACTTAGTTTTGTTACACCTTGTATCTATTTGTCAAAAATCTTTCTCCAGTAATGTCCGGGTCAAAGAGAATATAATCACTACGTCTTATCCGGGTTCTAAGGTTTTTGACAGAAGTTTATTCACTAGTGGTTTTGATGAATCAACAACGCTGTATAATATATAATCTCCTGTGAAAAATACCCCAGAAACCGGGCGTAAGTGGCTCTTAGTAATTTGAACCAAAGAGAATATTATAATCACTATGTTTTACTGATTTGAACGACTGAATAATACTGATTTGAACGACTTAATAATAATATGTTCTTGTCAATAAACAGGTAAACGAGATACTAAGAAGAAACAAAGAGCGTTAAATTGTTTACCATTTTAAATTCAAATGTCATGGAAATTACCTACTCCATCTTTTTTTTCTATATTAATAATTTAAATATTTGAAAAAACATTTCTTGTTATAACTTTCAAAATGCTTTTAATTTAAAAGATATTTTAAAAGTTCTAGAAAAATAATATCCGAGATCTTTGATCAATATTCTTTTAATCCATTGGATTTAAGACAAGATAAATTATAAATAAAACTTTTTGTTCCCATAACAGTCTTTATTTTTTGTATGAAATACATTTACATACCGTTTGATATTTACAAGAATATACAAATTTAATTTCCACTTTATTGTGTAATTTTTATGCAATATTACATAATTATACAATAGTCATTACGGACTCGAAATATCAGTTAAACCCGCAAAAACTAGAAAGCGCTTTAAATTATAGTAGAATAATATAAAAAATTATCTTTTTATTAAATACACGTACTTTCATTTCAAATATTACGTACTTACTAATAATTAACAGTAACTGTAAGTGATGATCAGTATCATTGTAGTAGGAAAACAAATTATTATTATTTGTTTTCCTACTTTTTACAGTGTTTATGCTGTGACTTGTGAGTAATTAAAAAGACTCGTGCTTTTTAAAGGACTGGTAAGTTTACAATACTCGAGCATTTAATTAAAATAATAATTCAACGGTAAGTACCTACCTACTTGCATGTAAGAACGAAGCCGCACCGCGGCGCAGGGCTGGATTTATATTTTTTATGAGTATAGGCCACTTAAATTTTGCCGCCCCTATGTACTATCAGAGAAGTTGATTTCTAGGCAAATGGGAGACCTACGTACAGGTCAGTTAACAAGAGCTGGCACGATCAACACATTTAAACATTGCGCTTGTGTAGTGTCTGTGAATAAGCGCGTGGCGTGACGTCGTACTGCATACGCATCATAAAAAGTCTGCCCGTCTCTCTCGCGCGCGGTCTATCTTATGAGCGTGAAGGGGACAGTTATTGTTTTTCTTATGCTACTGTTTATAAATACAGCGTGATGTTACAAGTTGGTAACGTGTGATCGGCGCGCGGTCAGCGTTCGGAACCGTACGATAATTTCGTACACATACGATTTTGTGCGTACGTACGATGTACGATAGCATATTATTATCGTGCGCAGATTATACGATAATTTTTATCATGATGCAAACATATTATGTTTTTAAACATACTGTATAGTGAAATTGCATAAGTGACAGCACTGTGAACGTGCCAGCTTTAGTTAACTGATCTATAGTTTGGTCGCGTTACGTCAAACCCAGCCGACAGATCACAATTAACATATAATTGACATGATCCGACCAAATGTTGGTCTGTCAACTGCCTAGGAATTGACTTCCTCAATGGTACGAACTCTGCCGCCATCCTAGGAGGCTGCCGCTCATAGGCCATGGCATATACTGCCTATACATAAATCCAGAGCTGCCGCAGCGTCGCATTGTCGAAACGGAATAATGCAATGTAGGTATGCCTACATTGCATAGGGAGGGGGAAACAATGTGCGCCGAATAGCTCTGTCCACACTGCCTTTTTTTTGTTCATTAAGGGCATGCATTATAGTGCTATCAACAGCGCACGTGAGGCATGCCCGCGACGCATGTATCCAAAACGTTCGCTTTGTTCTTTAATGACAATGTTGGCGTTGCGTTCGTTGACGCATTCAATAATTGAATGCGTCTATACGAAAGTTGAATGAAAGATAATGAAAATTGAAAATGAAAGTGCACAGTGTGGACATAGCTATTGGGCGATAATATAAATTGAGGTAACATTAAAGGCTTTAACTAAAATTAAAGTGTTACTCAATCTTTTTTTATACAGGCCACAAACACGTTTTGGTCTTGGTGTCAAGGGCAGCATCCAAAATTTTTTGGGTTCAAAAATCACGTTCTTCAAAATTAGCGACTTAAGTGAAAAATGTTAACGATATTCATGACGCCGTGCACTATTTTGTTCACAAACTAGAAAAGACTTTGAATGTGGGCGTGATTAAAAAACTGTAACTTCACGTGGGCCACCAATAAAGAACCGGCTGGCCGCAGGTTGAGTATATCGTCAGTGACGCCGCGACTGTGAAAAATGTATAGTTTGGCGTCGAGCAAATAAATAAAATTTTCTTTTAAATTGCTCATTTTTTTACCCTAAAAATTTTTGGTTGCCACCCGGGACATTAAGACCAAAACGCGTGTGTGGCCCATTTAAAAAAAAAGGTTGATTACCACTGCTATAGGCTTTAAACAGTGTAGCTTCGCATTTAATGTCTTAGTTTTAAAACGCCAGAAGTTTTTTGTCATAACAATTTCAACACCAGACAACTAAAATTTCTAAAGTATAAAATAAATAATATCAAACCTGCAGGTAAAGTATATCAATATTTATTCTCATGTTCATTATTTTAAATGACAGCTGCGTACATTTTACTGGACGTATGTAATTTTTTTTTACTTATATTATGCACTAAAATAGGAATGATCAATACAATATATCAATACAATCAAATAGATAATAGAACCGCATACTTTTCAGTAACGAATCAATACAATTGTACCATCAAAGAAATAGATTCATAGGCAGCTGACGGACCTACGTCATTTGGTCGAGTTACTTAATAATTCAAGACGTGAGTGGAAGAATAAGTTAAGTAACATGAAAAAACTTCCCGTATTTTTTGCTTAAATGGAGGCATTAGGGCCGGAAAATATATTTGACGTAGAAAAACTATGAATTATATGTTTAGCCAGATAAATTAACTAGGTTATGAAGTAGATAAGTTACAAGTTTTATTAAAGTAATTAGGGAAAAAATGAGGTATTGTCCGTATGTTACGAAATGTTACTTGTTCGATTCTTCCACTCACGTCTTCAATTGTGAATTATGATCTGTCGGCTGCGCTTGACATAACGCGATCAAATCACGCAGGTACGCTATCTGCCTATGAATTAACTTCTCTGATAGTACACAACTCGACGTACGAATATTAACTTACGACTAGAGATAAACTACGGTAACATGGCGCGCCCCTCCATCTTACTGTTTCAATGTGTGTAGTCACATCCTTATGAAAGAGTTCGTATGTAGTAAGTATTCAACCAATCACAGTACACGTAATATTGCACTTAATGTCACTTATTACCAAGATTTGTTGGTCAACTAATCATAACTAGCCGACCGCGCAAGACAACGCACTTCAAACGTTTTGAATTTTGGAGGGGCGCGTCATGTTATCGTAGTTTATCTCTATTTTACATTTAGTGGAAGTACAAATAATAGATGTATCACTACCACGCGTTCTGTATTCCTTATATGACACGTTCACCGAGATAAACCATAATATCACCCTTGTTCTTTACATTTTCTATTCACCAAATCCATAAGAGCGAAGACACCAAGAACTCGTAGATTCGTTTTACATATAAGATTTTGAGCGTACAAATAGCGCTCTTGCGCCAAAAGTTATTTTCGGTTTATGTTCTCATGTACTAGTTTTACTTTGGAGACATATCCGGTAGCTCATCCTTACTGTCGTCTATTATAGTTCTTTCGCGGGCTACAGCTTCGCACTGATCTCTCGCTCTAGGTTGAGTTTCTCCTCGTAGTGAGTTGTGGCGGGCTGCAACTGCATTGTAACATGCAAGCCCGGCCGCTATGCATGACATCGCCGCACATGTTGCGTGCGCGTACGCCAGCTCGAGCGTGCAGTGTTCGTCCTCTACAGTCGCTCGTGCTATAAGACGGGGCGGAAGGGCGAGTCCCGGGAGGTGGAGGGCGGGGCGGGGGTGGGCGCGGGGGCGGGGTCGGGCAGCATGTTGCACACAGCGGACGCGTGGCCGGACCGCGCGGACGTGAGCGTCGGCCCCGCCGTCCAGCTGTCCGTGGCCGGGTCGTATACCTCCACTATGTCCAGGAACGAGCTGCCGTTGTAGCCGCCTGAGAGAGTAGGAATAAGATAAGAATGGTCTCCCCGACATTATGCGCATAATAATCAAGACTCTATCTTGCGTCAACGACTGAAAAATATACTCTCCAAAAATATATTGCAAGGGATCCACACATCTACCGGATCCACAAAACCGTTTGGGAACCTCTGTTTTAGGGTTAGACCTCATCTGGCAGCACGGAATCGCCTTTTTCCGTCGCCCTTTCTCTTTCTGTCGCTTAGAACTGCCATTTGCTAGACCGAGACAGAAAGCATAATGCGATAGCACGCGGCGGAATCCTCGAGGCGATCGGCATCACGGACAAAATGCAATAGTCGGCAGGGAGACTCCGGAACGCTGAAGCGCGCGATAGCATGCTAACGCATCCTTTCACCTTCGCATCCGATCGCCTTTTTTGTCTGCGGAATGCCACAGCGCGCGTTCGCATGCGCCAGCACACTGCAGCACGTGGTAGCACAGGCGGAACAAATGCGATTCCGTGTTGCCAGATGAGGTCCAACCCTTATACTAACCCGTAGCATACAGCTTGTTATCGAGCACAGTGAGCGAGAGCGCGGAGCGGGCGACGGCGACGGGCGCGGCGGGCTCCCACACGTCGCGCTCCGTGTCGTACCGCTCCACGCTCGCCAGCTGCGCCGCGCCGTCGTACCCGCCCACCACGTATATGTACTGATTCATCGCAGCCACGCCTACCACAAATGAAAAAAATATATTAAACATAGGCAAAAAATGTTGTTTTGTAATTATACTACTAGCGGCCCGGTACGTGCTTCGCTACGTATAAAGTGAAATAATACAAAAATCAGTTAGAATAACGATTCATTTCTTAAAAAAATATATTACTTAATTGCTAGCTATTTAAAAACTTAATTCAAATTTTTTGTTTTTCCATTTTGAGTGTGAATTAACAAACGGCTGGGCTCACTCTGGAACAGGCAACATAAAGTTGGCCATGTGAAAAACATGATTATGACTTTGGATCCAGGATACACCTTCATAATACGAAAACTCATAATCAGCTGACTTCACTACCACCATTTAGTAACGGGTCAATTTTTACTACTCGTAAGTCGAAGTGCATCGAAGCGACTCATTAATATTGAACATAACAAATTCAACCTTAACTCCAGAGCGTAACGCACACAGTCACGTGACATTAGTGACCCTGATGTGGTAGTGATGATGATGGTGATGATCGATCATGGTAAGTATATCATGGTGCAAAATCTTAGTTTTGGTAACATATGCCTGTGCCTGTGCTAAATAGTCCAAACAAACCCTGAAAATTTGGTTTGGATAGGTGAGCCCGTTCTTGAGTTATAAAGTGACAACGAAAAATGCCCCTTATTTTTATATATTAAGATGAAGCTTTTTTTATTAAACTATGAGGCATAGAATTTTATAATTTTTACACTTTAATAGTGCCTTATTCAGAATTCATGTTGTATAATAACGCACTATTACCTACTACATTAGACAATAGCCACATCATATACCATTAACTAACCTGCCCCAGACCGAGCGACAGCCATTGGTGCGCGTTGCGTCCAGCAATTATTCTCCGGATGGTAGCATTCAACGGACGCGAGGCGGCGCGCGCCGTCGAATCCACCTACGGCGTACAGCAGGCGATTGACCACGGCCACGCCCACACCCAAGCGGGCCACGCCCATCGCCGCCACGTACGTCCATGCGTCCTTTTCTGGGTCGTAACTATAAGTAGGTTTATTTAAATTCATTAGGTTTTGTTAGCTTTAAAGATCAATGCAGATTAATTTGGGTTGTGGGCTGTAGTCCCTGCGTTCCTTTTAAATAGCAGGACGGTATTTTAACTGTCTCATTTTTTTTATAAAGAAGCACTGTTACCCTTGATACAGTAAGGGTTAACAAACTCTTTGCCTGTAGATATTCCAAATTAAAAATTAGTGACGTATACTTCTAAATATTAGCTTTGGCATAATATTCAAAAAGATATCGCATTCGGCATTAGTATTGTTAGTTAACGCGTTACACCTCAAATGCTTTTAATAAGAGACATTCGAGCGCCTACCATTATCTACTAAATACACTGATCTTTATTATACAAGTACGCTGGATCGATGATACCCACCTGCTTTTTGTGCCTATTTGAAGCGGAATCAGCGCCACATAACAATTGAAAATTGAGGTGCTACTATGAGGGTGATTGTAAATCTACTACTGTTGCTATTTAGTCACTGACCTCCATTATTATACAAGTACGCTGGACCGATGATATCCTTTGAAATGACAGCTATTTCTTGAAGCGGAATCAGCGCCCCCATTATGGGGGCTGAGAACTAAATCTGACTTTTTGTTTAGATGTAGTAGATTTACAATCACCCTCATAGCAGCACCTCAATTTTCAATTGTTATGTGTCAGCCAGCTGCCGCATGGGGATTGATGGGTAAATTTTTGTCTACCGATTAATTAATATTTTAAGAGCCCGTATGCGAAATTTTGCCAATTTTGCCGAAATTGCAAAGGTTCGCTACAGAAATATTATTAGGTTTTTTCCACTTATTAGACTAAAAAAAAAATATATGGGTGAGGTAGCCAATTTTTGCTGATATGACGCAGAAAAATTTTGCGAGAGAAAGAAAATTGACGAATATCTACGCTGCTTGTGACGTTGGGACACCTAAATTATAGCGAATTTATTCCTTTACGCTATCATAGCGTTGAGAAATATGACGTTGAAGCACCAAAATGATAGCGTAGAGGCTATCATAGCGTTGAGAAAATCAAACTTATCTCTGTAAATAATACACAATATGGTTTTTATTATAGCCCCAAACATGGCCCTTTTTAACCGACTTCCAAAAAACGAGGAGGTTATATGTTCGGCTGTGGATATTTTTTTTTTTTTTTTATTTTTTTTTATTTTTGTATGTTCAACGATTACTCCGCCGTTTGTGAACCGATTTTCGAAATTTTTGTTTTGTTGTATTAGGTTTCACTCCAATTTGGTACCATGTTCACAAAAGTGGTGACCTGATGATGGGATCCATGAGTAATCGAGGGAACTCTTCGAAATTTATATGGAAACATATGGTGATTTTGGTTTTATGTGAAGTGTACTAAGAATATGCTACCAAAAAGTCAAATATTGGGTCAAAGTATACCATGGTTTCGAAGATGCTGAGAGAACTCCTGACTCCTTATAGATACACGTTCGGGAGTTTCGGCGTTGTTTTAAGAACAGAAAGCATATGCTACTATGCAATTCATATTCATCATCATAATCATCATCATCATCATCATCGTCATCATCATCATTAAGGTCACCAATGTCTCATGGCACAGAATTAATAATAGTACAAGGCATAGGTATGGATATACTAATAATAATAATTATGTACTGTATAACAACACCTGTTTGTTTAATACATGGCGGTCGGCGCCGCAGAGGCGACGGCGTCGCCGCGCCGCCGCGCCGCGTGGCGCGTGGCGGCAGACAACAGATCGAATACTTTACTAATTACTTTATAAAATTTAAATAGACAAATAGAATTAAAATAAAGTTATTTTAAAAAGAGCATTTACACAAAACAAAGTCATTAAGTGTCTTTTTAATCAGTTATACTTATTAATCGATAGATGGCGCACTAAGTATCGATTTGAATTCTTGATTAAGCGCTTATTCCACTTATCCTAGCTAGGAAGTCCTAGCTAGGGTCCTAAAAAATTTAGTCAAGTGGAATAACATTTAGAAGCTAGGATCCTAGCTAGGATCCTAAATCGGAAAAAATTTAGTCAAGTGGAATGACATTTAGAAAGCTAGGATCCTAGCTAGGACTTCCTAGCTAGGATAAGTGGAATAAGCGCTTTACAAGAACAGAGCTGTCAATAATTATGATAATATTAAATATTATGAGTAGCTACGCTACATCCTATGCAAGTTTATACAATTTTTTATCTGATAGATCCTTCGATCGTGGAAAAACGAGACACTATTGTTATCTCAATCGCCGGTGACCGCTTGGGGCTTGAAGCATTAAAATTGTTAAATTACTTAGCACAATATGTTCACTTCACTGATAATATATGATTTTGTGAGTGTGAATTGTGACTCTTGACAAATTGTAATAAGATACGTAAAATATACGCGAAGGTTTACCTACTAGTGTAACTAAAAAGAGTGAAATTATTATTATTTTTAACAAAAAATTAAAACCGACTTCCAAGGTAAAAACAATAATAACATTAATATGAACTAAAAATTATTAAATAATTTTTACTATCTAATGGTGCCTTTTTCCGAATTCGGCTAAAACTCAACTATTTCTGTATTCAATCTTCATAATTTTGAAGTCGGTGCCAGTTCCAAAAGTTTCAAATATTCTGTCAGAGGACTGAAGATTCAGCTATCTGGTACCAACTTCAAAATAATGAAGATTGAATACAGAAATAGTTGAGTTTTAGCCGAATTCGGAAAAAGGCACCATTAGATAGTAAAAATTATTTAATAATTTTTAGTTCATATTAATGTTATTATTGTTTTTACCTTGGAAGTCGGTTTTAATTTTTTGTTAAAAATAATGACTACTCACATTTGTGTCACAAAAAAACTTTCTTTGAAAAAACTGTGTACACATTCCGACTAAGGTTCAAATGTGAACTGTCGAGAAATGGCGGATATTACGAGATTTTCCATAGAATACGTAAAAACTGAGCGTTGCCACCTCCCGTTTTTACCTTCCCTAACACCCAACGATAACAATAAATCGGTATTATTGATGACGTTTAAAATGTGGGGTAGAATTGATGTTTCTAACGATTCATTTGATTTTAAAAAGTTTATAAAGAAAGTTATCTTAAAATACTACAAGAATTAGATGAGGTAATAGCCATTTATATAAGTATTCATAACATATGCGATTTATCTTCAAATCTGTCATACTTACTGCTACAGCGACAGTTAAAGTGCACCTCTTCCACGGCGGATTGTATATTTTAAGCTATTTTCTTACCTTTTTTTATGTTTAATTGTAAATATATTTTTCAACTATTATTGGAACTCAAATAATTGTAATGCATGCTTGAGTACTTTGTTTCCTTCGTTAGAATCAGTTTTCGAGCATAAGATAAACAATACTTTTTAAAATACAAAGGGCGGAGAAAAATAATTGCAAAATCAGCAAAAATTGGCGGCCTCGCCCATATATTAATTATTAGATTTAAAATATATTTAAATTGTGGCGAGAAATATATTGTGAGATTTAGGTTATTTTGAATCGTGTTTTTTTGGCACAATTTGTTTTTTTTTCTTTTTTCTCGAATTGGATAGAATTTTATCTATAGATTATTTCTGCCGTTTTCTTTTTATGAATTACGCTCCAAGTTGCCGAAATTAACAGCAATTCTTTGCCCATTTTCTCTAAAATTTTGCCGAGTTACATATTTTTTTACTCAACTATTTCATATTAAAGTGGTAAAAAGTAATTGCAACATTTTATAGACGACTTTCTCAACAGTACATTGTATTTTTTTCATACCGTTAAGACGTCAATACAATCCATACACAGGTGACATTCTAAGCCTTTTACAGCAAAAATCACAAAACTGTCGCGGGTTTGAGTTGGATTATTTAAAAATACTTAGAAAAATAAAAAATCTAGCTCCAACATTAGATTAAAATTGAAATGATCTTACATGTTGTGCATTAAAACTTATAAAAATACTGTATTTTAACTGTTATAGCTCAGTTAACTAAAGCTGGCACGTTCACAGTGCTGTCACTTATGCAATTTCACTATACAGTATGTTTAAAAATATAATATGTTTGCATCATGATAAAAATTATCGTATAATCTGCGTACGATAATAATATGCTATCGTACATCGTACGTACGCACAAAATTATCGTATGTGCACGATAATTATCGTACGGTTCTGAACGCTGGCCGTTCGCCGATCACACGTTACCGACTTGTAACATCACGCTGTATTTATAAACAGTAGCATAAGAAAATCAATAATTGTCCCCTTCACGCTCATAAGATAGACCGCGCGCGAGAGAGACGGGCAGACGTTTTATGATGCGTATGCAGTACGACGTCACGCCACGCGCTTATTCACAGACACTACACAAGCGCAATGTTTAAATGTGTTGATCGTGCCAGCTCTTGTTAACTGACCTGTAAATCACGTCTGTAAAATTAGCGAAATCGGCAAATTTCGTATACGGACCCTTAAATACCTATCAAATTGTTAATTTTTATGTATTTGCTTCGTTATTTTATGCTTTCACATTCCATTCTCTTTAGTCTTTATTCGCACAAGCAAGTCACAATAAACAAATTTTGTCAAATCTATATATAATATTATCAACCAACCGAGTATATTATATAGTCAGAACAAGAGAAAATAAGTTAATTTTTGTATTTTTTTACTTTCGTCTTTACGTTTCAATCACCTGTGTGTGACGCAAATCCAAATAATTCTGATAAAAATAATCCTACTTTACATATTGTCTAATAACATTAATAGATTGTAAAACTGCTGTTGCACCATGAGATCATCACTTTTTATACTGTTGATCTAAAAGAAAATCAGTATTTTTCCTTAATCCTTAATAATCTCAATGTGGAACTTTTTGCATTGTTCGATAATAACACCACGTCAGAGATAAGCTGCAAGCCTGAACGATAACCTCCTACAAGTTTCACCGTGACAGTGACTTTGCGTGCGCATATCAGCACGCTCGAGCGTGTCAGGGACGCCAAAATATTCGCTCGTTATCGTTACGCGAAAAAATTGCGATACGATATCACGGGGCCGGATTTACGTCCATTGCCATAAACAATGTAAATATTAGATTAAAATAGTAAATAAATAATATCTAATTAGGTTACGTATTACGAAAGATTTTAAGGTTGTTCAAAAATTTGTTCAATGTCGTGTTTACATTGAGGATAGGCGAGATCAGCGTGGCATTCGCCTTTACGTAATTATACCCCTGTAAAACCGCCATACTGGAACAAATCACAAAGAATTTTGTGTCACTATCTCCAGGCCTAATTATATGATATAGAAACAGAACTCACCATTCGACAGTCTTGTGATATTCGGAGCCTGCTGAGCCGCCAACGGCGTACAGCAAACCGTCCATTACGGCTACGCCTACCTGTAACGATGAAAAGGCTGATTAATAGCGGGCTGCCAAATTTTGCTGCGTTTAATAAGTATTGCGTTCCCGGAAGACGATTGACTTAAATGAAATTGAGATTTATTTAATCATTGTATATTTATCTGATACTAGCCTAACGGAAAACACGATTCAGTTATTTTGACTCGATAGTTATATTTTTCGAAATTATGAATATCTCTGGGCTTATCAACAAAATATATCTGTTACACTTATTGAGTTACTATCATTAAATTACTTGCACTACTACAATCACACACTTTATAAAATAACGGCTAAAGAAAATATTAGTATCGCATTTAATTTTTAAGTAATCATCAAAAACATTTTTGGGACTTACGACCTTTACTTTCGTGCTATAATGCAGGAACCATTGTTACGCGATATTGTTCACTATTAGCTGCAGCGCAAAGTACAGTTCATGCGGGCACGATTCATGTAATCATTATATCACGATTGGAGGATAGCGGGGTGTGCAGGCGGGGCTAGCGTGGTTTGATATTTTTGGCAGCCCGGTCTTAACATACTTACTGACCAAGTTGTATTTTTTAAATATTTTTCAAACGATAGCAACATTTTGCATTTTTTATCGCCCCCAACGACGCACGTCATCGAATTATAACTACTCGAAATATTGTTTGTAATAATAGAGTCGACATTAAACAACTTTAACACCTTCTCGTAACGTGTGCATATGCATAGTATCCAAACGACCGCGTTTCGTTTCGTCCGAGCCGTTTGAATGGCTAATGCCAATAGTGAAAATCTGCCTATCAGTTCTTATCTATTTGACATTCCTTCTCTACACGAGAATATTCTGTAGAGAAGGAATGTCATTCTGTGGCGTACTTACCCTGCGTCATGGATATGGGCGAGCAGGGTGGCTAGCGTTCAGTTGCGTAGTTGCACACGTACACTTTTTTTCATAAAATAAAAATGCCCGTTGGAAATGCAACTTCAGTAATTAGTGCAGGGCCGGATTTATATTTTTTATGAGTATAGGCGATTTTAATTTCGCCGCCCCGGTGTACGAACTCTGCCACCATCCTAGGACGCTGCCGCCCTCCCTTGGCCATTATATAGGACGCTGTTGCTATTAGCAATGGCCCATGGCCTATATTCCAGGGCTAAATCAGTGGCGTACTCACCCTATGTCGGGGCGTGGACATGGGCGAGCAGGGCCGCCAGCGCTCAGTGGCGGGGTTGTATACGTCCACCCAGTCGCTGTCGTACGACGAGCCCGGCGATGTGTTGCGACCGCCCACCGCGTAGAACAGACCCTACAAATAACGACGACTCGTTTTAATAACGAAGATTTACAATTGTTATAAAACAATAATAATAATAGATGATCAGCTGCAAAGTACTGCAAAATAACATTAAAAAACAAATTAAAAACTACCTCTGACGAAAAATTAATTATCATCTCATCTGTCGTAATACGACCTAAATATACAACATAAGCTAGCTTATATTGTTTCTCTCCTTGCAGTGGCGAAGCGTCCATATAACCCGATTCCCATCGGCTTCCCTTAGGGCTTAGAAAAATCGAATATATGGGCCAACGACATATTTATCTAATAAATATTTTACATACCTACTTAAAAAACTTTGAATTCACAATGTTATATGCAATAAATTTTTCTCTCACTTGAAATACATAGTTTGAATTAATAACTATCGCCTATAAATTTTAAAAGGCAATGCAATGTGCGGGCGCAGAGAATCAAGCCGTGGATTAGCGGCTTATTTCTCCATACAACGACAGTTCATAGTAAGCATCTGTCCTTTTCATTCCTGTGAACTGGTCGTCATGTTCTGTCTCGTTCTAGCACGCGCGATATATACTTGGAAATAACTCGATGCCCGACGAGTTATTACGGAGAAAGGTTAATTAGCAACGCACAAGTGCAAGCGAGATAGATGAGTCATGAAGTAAAATTGTTATGATTCGAATTTAAGAATAAATGTAGCGACATTATACTTTTGCTGGCGCGTAATACATTTTATTTTGGTAGGATTTTTTGTAATACGACTTTATTAAGAATGCCTTTAGCGGTACTAAATATGACAGGCGCGTAATACATTTTTATTTTGCTGGTTTTTAGATTGACATATTAATATGGCGGATAGTGTGTTTGTAAACAACATGTCGTCAGTTTTGTTTTGTCGAATTTAAATTTTGTTTTAGCGTTAGAACTTAGAAGAGTGTCGTGAATTAAATTAATTTATATTGTGACTTGTGAATTGTGAGTCGTACGACGTAATCGTGTAGTTCGGAAAATATGGCATTAATTCAGAAAGACTGTTGTCTGACAGATTATATTTTGCTGTCGAAGGAAACTTTGTTTTCCAAACTTAGTTTTGAAAATTAAAAGCATGTCATTCAATTATAAATTACCAAAATTGGTAAGTAGATTTTTTACTCCGGCTTCCCTTCTCAAAATATTCACCCTTCGCCACTGTCTCCTTGTTACACTTCTTACATAACATTAATAATATAATAAATTATTAGTGTCAGTGTGAGTGTCATGTTCTAAAATCTGTTAGAAATTGATAATATTTTAACCGTCACACCATTTTCGAAAATTCAAAAGATTTCGAAAATGGCGTTAAAGTTAAACGATTAAAAAAAATTAAAGCAATTAGCAATATCTATCAAATCTTATCTATACAATGATACATATTATAAAACAAAGTCGCTTTTTTCCCTCATGTCCCTTTGTTCCCTTTAATCTTTTAGGCCGGTGCAAATAGTCAGTACTCAAGATGCATCTCGTTCTCAAGACACGGTTCAGGCTCTCTGATTGGTTGGCTGTCAAAATTTGAACCAATCACAGAGCCGCACCGCGTCTTGAGAGCGGGTCGCATCTTAAGTACTGACTATTTATACCGGCCTAAAACTACGCAACGGATTTTGATGATTCTTTCAGTGTTAGATAGCCCATTTATCGAGGAAGGCTATAGGCTATATTTCATCACGCTAAGACTAATAGGAGCGAAGAAATAGAGGAAAATGTGGAAAAAACGAGGAAAATTATTTGAAAGGGCTAACTTGAACGCGCTAATCTCAGAATTCAGGACTACTGGTCCGATTTGAAAAATTCTTTCAGTGTTAGATAGCCCACTTATATCTATTGAGGAAGGCTTTAGGCTATATTTTATCACGCTAAGACTAACAGGAGAATGTCGAAAAAAACGGGGGATATTATTTGAAAGGGCTTATCTCACGAACTACTGGAGCAATTTTTATGTTATTTGGCACAGATAAGAAGTAGACCACGTGAAAGATCATAGGCTATCGATTTTAATCAATTTTTCAGTGGCTATATATTTTATACCCGTGCGACGCCGAGGCGGGTCGCTAGTAATGAAATATAACATACATCATGTATGTATCTGTTGTGTTTTCTCTAGATTTTTTAGCATTATCCTTTGGTAAAAATTTTAAAATCGAAAAACATTTAGCGGATACTTTGAAACGCCGTCAGCAGTCAATGGCACTGTTTGAAAATAAGATTAGTTAGCAGTCGTCCTATTATTATTATTGGTATCTTAGTTTTTTAAATAGTCATTTTGACCTGCGTAGGTGATATTAAAAGTTTTGTATCCCGACTTATTTATTTAGGCAGTATAACATGTACATACACATACTCATGTTTCTATATCATTATTCATTTATTTAGGATGCGTATCGTTAAAGCGCGTGCGCGGCGTGAAATGCCTTCGAAGACTCGTAGGTTCAGTCTAGTCATGACAGTTGTCTGACGCCTGGTCTCTAAGGTTTTTTATCGGAGTTGTTTATCACTAGCGCTTTTAACTGGTTGACGTCAAATAATTAACGAATTCACGATATTATTGTTAATAAGATGAATAATAAAAAGACTATTGTTAAGAACTCTATCAAACCTCTATAAAAAAAAACAAAAAAAAAAACTGGCCATTAGGGGTGTACCTTGAGGAAGACCGCGCCGAGTCCAGAGCGCGGCACGGTCAGTCGGGGCAGGGTAGTCCAGGCGCCATCGTCGAGGTTGAACGCCTCGAACAGGTCTATGGAGTGTCGGTAGTAGCCGCCGGCGAGGTAGATGACGCGCGGCGTGTTCGGCCGCCGCTCCTTCACCACCGGCTTCTTGTGTAGCGTCAGATCCTGTACACGTAAAAGGGGGATTAGGATATTTTATACAGAGTGTAACAAAACTAAGTGATAATACTTTAGGGTGTGAATGGGTCTCTTATATATATATAGAGTTCGCTGTGAAAATTTAGTTCCCTTTAGGTAAATTAACTCAAGAGGTTAATGAACAAAAGGGTTAATTATTTTTACGAAAACCGATCTTTTTTTTTCAAGGTCATGCAGATAATTGTTGCATCGACGATACTGTCAGTCGGAATTATTGTATTGCGAATCAAATGAAAATGAAACGACCATTAGCAATTCTTTACAACCGAATCTTGTTTTCGAAATTGAAACAAAACTTAAAGAAACGCCCGTTCGGAAAACTTCTCCGGGGTTTTTTGGCTATATTAAATTATATTCAACATACTAACGAATGGTCAGAAGTTCGTTATTCTGAAGTTCAAAAATCTTATAATGATATAATCGTACATTACTTTTTGTCGATTTAGAGGTCAATGATGAGCTTAAATATTTCACGTGGACAAATCATACGCGGCATTATTATATTGCGTACTTAAGCAGCGCGAAGCATTGCAATCTGCTCTTTTGTTACACGCTTCAAGCTTGACCCCTGAAGATTTAAATGAAACCGTTAGGAATTGTATCACAACGTCAGATTTACTTCAATTAATTTGTGGTCGTAGAGCTGAGGTTTTCAAATGAGACGCAATTATCGATTTCGTTCGCGACCCAGTCCTTGCAATCATTTTATCTAAGTTAATTCCGAGTTGCTGGTGTCACTACTCGAAAAGACTGAGGGAGCTCGCAAAACCTTTATTGCGAATAGTCAGAATAATGTTGCTGCCGCTGCGCAAGCGGGTTCTAGCAGCAACAGTTTCGACTCGCCGCCCCCCGCAGGGGCAGGCTAAGAGTTGTATATCCGCGCAGGGTATTATGTCTCATGGATGTTGTGCTAGCTCGCACATTTCCCATGCTCACAAGCCTGCGCAAGGCTGCTCTTATAATCGTCCCCCGCAGGGACAAAGAAATAATTTTTAACCACGGTCAATGCCTGGCAATGCACGAAGTACTTTTCACTCGAGAGCTTAGCCTACTCCCGTAGGGGCAGGCTAAGAGTCATATTATATACCCGCGCAGGGTATCTCATGGATGTTGTGCTTGCTCGCACATTTCTCATGCCTGCACAAGGCTTTTCTTACAATCGTCCCGCGCAGGGATAAAGAAATAATTTTGAACCACGGTCAATGCCTGGCAATGCACGAAGTTCCTTTCACTCGAGAGGAGCTCGATTGGATAACAGAGGGAATTACCACGGCAGAAGTACCCGTAAACGTGCCGCTACTCTTTCGGACCTCGGGAATGCCAAAAAACGTAAGTACTGACAAAAATTCAGAGCGGGTCAAACTTTGAAGTCAAACTTTGGTAAAATGTGCGGAAACGGAAGTGCCTATCTCAATTATTATGCTTCAAATAAGGTAAGCATTTAATAAGCGTTTTATTTCAGGGTAAAACGCTGCTATTAAATAATTCTCTGATGAATACTAACCATGAATATTTTAGCTAAGTACTCTCTACAGGCAGGGACTTTCTTGAGCAGCTTGCATGTGCTCATCTGCTCCTTGAGGAAGCTAGGCGTGAGGTACTGACATCGCACCGCCTGTAGGATGTGCTCCATGCGCGGGTACCGTCGGTCCTCATCGTGTTTCACCTGAAAGTGACACACACTTGTCAAATTGACGTTATACAGGGTGCAATTAATCCTTCCTGTCAAATTTTGATATATTGATCCTTGTGAAAAATAAAAATACACGTATTTTTTCTTTTATAGTCACTCAGTACTAAAATGTTAAGAAATAGCTTCCGCAAGTTATCCTAAAAAACACTACAATTAATGGACACGATGCGCCGGCCGAGCGTAACGTGCCCCCGCGCGAGCGCCTCATCCCGCGTCACCCCCGATCATTCCCCTGCGCCGCGAGTGACCATTCTGCAACGATTTTAAATGGGATAAAATAAGTAATTGAAAAAAATATAACATCCAATTTTTTTTGGTTAAATGAACTCTCCTAATGATACTTAAGCCCTGGAAAAAATTTGGCAGGAAGGTTTAATTGCACCCTGTATTTTTTTAATACTTACAAAAGTCCGCAACGTAAAGTTTATGAACGTGGGCGGGGGCGCTGCTGGTAAAGGAGAACTGTCAAAAATGACATTTTTGTGTTATGGCAGCGTTAGTTCCCTTTTTTTGCCACGTTAATTTAAAGCCTTGTCGAGCTGTACGCGCATGTTGAAGTTATATTTTTTTATTAGCTTTTATTAGCTTGGTCTGTATGTATGTAACAGAATTTTTGAGCACGATATTTACCTATCTCCAGGCGTAGTTAGAAAGTTTGCATACGTGAGCCAATGACAATGCAATAATTTTATTTATTTAAAAAAAAGGGTGTTTTTTTAAAACTATTATTTATTTTATCGAATAGTCCGAGACGCGGCGCGTAGTAAAGCGCCGTAAAGCGTATCTAGGATATTTCAACAGTTAAAATTCACACACACATTTCCACTGCAACTACTGTAAGGACTAAGGATGGTATGGATTTCTTTTGTTGACATAGAGTTTTGTAACTTATAAATTATAATATATAACTGTGTGTAAAAGCGGTCCACATAACCAACTAGTTTTAATTGATATCCCCAGACCCCATTGACGTCAATGAAAGTTGAAAAAAAAAATTGGGGGCAGGTGCTCTAGCATTCAGGAGAGCAGGGTTGCTATCGTCAGGTGTTTTTTCTGCATTTACAAAGAGAATTTTGAAAAATTGACAACCCTAACGCAAGTAAGTTATTTCTTGAATTAGTATTTCGGCTATTTTAAACTTTAATCAATATACAAAAATTTTAAAATGCGAACGCGAATGCGAATTATGGATCGCCACGTGGTTTAAACAAAATTTTAGATTCTGTTCTAGATAAACAATCAATCAAATCGTAATGATATTAGCAGAGATGTAAAGAAACAAGAGTTTTTTTTTCTCTTACAGTGGCCGTTGTTTCTACATCAAACTAAGGCCCAAAGTTAGCAGGTAGAGAAAGCTACAAGGCATTATACCTTTGGAATATTTTTGCATTAGGTGTTATATTTTTTTATTAGCCTGTGATGTCCCTTTCCCGGGCCGTGCCTATGTAAATATAGTGATATTTGCCTAGGCACCTACCTGCAGCTGCCCCGACGTCGCGTCATCTGTGTAAAGGCTGTACAGCACCAAAAGTAGGTGATAATAAATTATGCAGCCTATATATTAAAACTACCTCTTAGTAATATTCATGCAAAATTTTAAATAATTCCATACAAACATACCAACCAAAATTCTAAAATACAAGTATTTTGGCCTCGATGTCAATAATTGTAGATGACGAACTTCTACGATTTTATTATAATACATATAATATAACAAATATCACATAAGTGTCAGGCATTGGGTTTAAAAAATAATGAAAATAAAAGAATATTTCTTACCCAACTAACCACCGCATTGTAGACTTCTCTCTCTTCCCGTACGTTTAGTTCGTCTTTCCGAATCAAACATATTAGTTCCTGCGGGGTCAGCTGAAGAAACTCCTCCTCTTTACATACCTGCAGAGAAAGAGGCCGGCATGAAACACGCCTTAACGGACAAAGGGGTTAATAGGTGAAAGTTTTAAAACTATAGCCAAACTACTTCTTTGACAAATACATTTTTGGAATTCGGTTAACAGATATATTATGTACTTACATAAATACATATTATTACATACTACTTGCTGCCAAATTTTTTTTATAATTTCCTTTTGATTTTAACGTGAGAAAAACTAGTGTCACATTTAAATATCGCTTGCCCTCACCCATTTCTTATATGATTTTTAGAATAAAGGGATTGTTAATTTAATTTATTAAAAACTGAAACTTCCGAATAAAAATAGCACTTATTTAAATCTGACATCTAATAACTGAAGTCTAAAAACTAGATTAGTGTAGAGTAGTAGCTGATAGAGTAACAAAATGAGGTTTGATATAAAGTGTATTCCGGTGATCAATATTTTTCACATGATTAGGTTAATAAAAAAATCAGCCACTAGCCAGGATTCAATTAATCACCTTGTTCCCACGAAAAAAATGTATCCTTATACTCCTGAATTTCAACTTTTTTTATGAAAACCACTTTCCTCATTCCTACTTACAAAAAACATTATCAGCTGTTAAATATACAAGGGTCTCGGCGCTTTAGCGCTTATGTATAAAGCAGCTGATTTTATTTTTAGGTTAGTAATTGTTGCGATAGAAAAGATTTCATTTATTCAAGATGTTATCATTTAACAAAAAGTCAGCCTTTATTCTGACCGCCTTACAAACTTCATTCGTCTATTAATCCATCTATCCATTTTAAGAAATTTGCACATACAAATCTTGAAACAGACCTCCTTACTCACATCTTTCAACTTTAACTTACAACTTACGACTCCAACAATCCTTACAAATTTACTAGTATAATATTCCTCTAATAAACTTTTCTTATAGTACTTTTTACTATTTTTCGGCTGAAAGAGTAACAACACCCTTTCTTGTGTGAAATGAAAAAGCACTCACTATATTTTAAAAGCAACATCCTCCCAAACTCACTTGTGTGAAATGCCTCTCTATGAACTGGTTGGCCTTCTGCTTGAGGTCCACACAGCCGTGCTGCTCGGCAAAGTTGGCGATGCCTATGGCGTTGGACGGGTCCAGCTGCCGCTCCAGGAAGGCGCAGCACGCGTCTATCACGTTAGATATCTGCAACACACCACTACAACATATTATACTTTGACATACTCCACGCGCCAAAGTGTGAAGGAACTTTTACAGTATGAGAGTTAATTTATTTTATATACAATGTACTCTGCTGACATATGAGAGAACTTAGGCCCGTATTTTTGGTCAGTATTTAAGATGCGAACCGGTCTCAAGACGCCGTTCGGCTCTGTGATTGGTCCAAATTTTGACAGCCAACCAATCACAGAGCCTGAACCGTGTCTTGAGACCGAGATGCATCTTGAGTACTGACCAAAAATACGGGCCAGATTGAAGAGCTCGCTTATTTAGCTAGCTATAATGTACCGGTAATCTAGAAAAAAGGACTCGTATTAAAAAAAATTGGTTGGTAGTTGAATTTGAAAACCCCTCTATATAAATCATTCGAGGGTCTTATCACCAAAAAAGTTATACTCGTATATCAACACCTTTCTGTATAAGTAAACCGATCCGTATAACCGACTGATCTCATGTTATCAGTCATAGATCAGCAATTGATTATTTTGTCTGGTCACAGTCGATCAATATTGCACCTTAATAAATCAGTTGGGGCAGTGTGCACTCGCTAACTAATCTATTAGCGTCAAGTTTGCAGTGAAACGTCGGTAAGAATGTCAAATGGCTGACATATATTTTTATGTCGTTTGTTTAATGGCTTTTTTTAAAGTATCTTATGAGTTATGACTTATCTTGAATAAGGTAGGCATACGATCCACCTTAAGCAAGCTTAATACAAATCTAAAATTCTCACGGTCAGACGAAGTTCAGCTTTATTATCAATGATCTTACTATCCAAGGGAGAGGTAACCCTTCTCAGCTAGCCCCGAGCACCTTGCTCGCGGAAGAAGTCAAATCGTAATGGCGAGTCCATCGGGCGTACTATCGTTTAATACGCGCGCCGAGTGCAAAGTCACAGTGACTCGTCAAAAGTAAACAGTCGATGGGTGAGGCCGTGGATTTTGCCACTTTGTAACGTAGTGACGCAAAATATTCTACGTTACAGTAACACTAAAGTAATGCGAAAGTAACGGTGTTGCTTTGTTAAGCTTATGTCATACTGACGCGATAAAAAATCTAGTGGGTACAGTGATAAAAAAAAAAATTAAATTGTAACAAATTGTGTGTTTTTTGATTATTGTCGATCAGAATAATCAAGGAGACAATTAAGTAAATATTTAAAAAGTTATGGAAAATTTTAATTTTATTGAAATAAGAAGTGTTTTTTATTGTTCATATTAAGAAATTAACGCATGTAAATACTAATCAATTATCTACAGAACATTTCTTTATGAGATTTCCAAAAAAAAGACATGGCCAATTTTTTGGATAAAAAATACTATGTGTACAGCGAAATTGACAATATGCATTAGTCTTTACAATGCTTCTACGTTACGTAACGTAGAATATTTGTTACCAGTAACATAGAAGTAACGTTTAAGTAACGTAGAAGCTCGATTTTCAAGGCTATTGCAGGTTATAATTTCTAAATTAAGCCAAATTTGGAATAAATCTATAAACTATCATCTACATTATCCATTTCGACACATAGTTTTACGTAAACAATAGTTAAAAAGTCGATATTTACCTTAAATTTCAGCAAAAAACTCTTTTGATTTTGCGCTGCTGAAACACGCGTCATAAACTTGTCACAAATTTTAACAAACAAGATGGTGACTTTTCACTTTTTTTCTTGGCCCAATAACTCGGTGTTTTCATAATAATTCCGAATTTCTACTTAAAATTACATTTATATGCTTGGGTCTCGAAATACTGGTAACGAAGAAAACAGTAACGTAGAAGTAAAAAAATGAGACAAATGTTTAAATGTTTATAAATCACTGATTTAATACTTCAGTCGGAATTTTCAGGAATTGCTATTGTATTCTATTGTTGTCGCGATCACCGGTGCTCGCGCGGGGCCTGAAGGATTAATGCATGTTTTCAATAGTTTAAAACTACTTTATTGTGTCTCAACTATCACACAATTAGATTCAATTAAATTTGCTCAGTAGGCTCATAAAATAAAAAAGTTAAATAGCAACAAGTAAGTAACCTACCATCAAATACATCGCTTTTTATCTAAAATTAGGGCTCTGAAATATTCAGATTGGCGTTTTAACATGATAATTTACCAAAATCCGCTTAAAACTATCCTAAAAGAGATAAAATATAACTGAAAGAAGTTATTTATGAGATCAATGTTACAGTTTAACTGGTATTTTCTGTTTTATTTTATAATGAACATATGAGACACTTTTCTTTTAAAAAAGTGGCAATATCCACGGCCTCACCCCGATATATTTTCATGTGAAATTCGGAAGTGCTACGTCATCTAAACGCCGACTATAGATCAGTTAACTAAAGCTGGCACGTTCACAGTGCTCACACTTATGCAATTTCACTATACAGTATGTTTAAAAATATAATATGTTTGCATCATGATACAAATTATCGTATAATCTGCGTACGATAATAATATGCTATCGTACATCGCACGTACGCACAAAATTATCGTATGTGCACGATAATTATCGTACGGTTCCGAACGCTGGCCGCGCGCCGATCACACGTTACCGACTTATAACATCACGCTGTATTTATAAACAGTAGCATAAGAAAAACAATAACTGTCCCCTTCACGCTCATAAGACAGACCGCGCGCGAGAGAGACGGGCAGACGTTTTATGATGCGTATGCAGTACGACGTCACGCCACGCGCTTATTCACAGACACTACACAAGCGCAATGTTTAAATGCGTTGATCGTGCCAGCTCTTGTTAACTGACCTGTATCTCTCACTTAACATATGATAGATTATGCAGGGATATTTGTGTTTGTTTGTCATAAGTCATAACGAGTAATTAATAAATAATATCTGAGGTTAAACCTTTAATTGACTGTGTAGATAAAAATCAATATTTCAAACATGTGCCAACATGCAATACACAATATTACAATCATGATGATGCAGACAATAAAGACATCCATACTTATATACTATCCATACTAATATTATAATGTGTCTGTACTCTGTCTGTTTTTCTGTTACCTCTTCACGCCCAAACCGCTGAACCGATTTTGCAGAAAGGTATGGAGATACTTTGAAACCCGGGGAAGGGCATGGGATAAGAAATAGTACATTACGCACCTAGGGCAGGAAAATAAGAAATGTCTCGGCTTCGCCTCGGCCAACAATTACACGTGATCTGAGGCTTTCTTATTTACTGCCCATGGTGCGTATACTATTTTTCTCATCGACGGAGGCGGAAAACGGCAACATCGGTAAGCGCAGCGGGAAGAAAGTTGACGTTTTCCGCCCGGAGGTGAGAAAAAATTATTTACTTCTACAATATAGTTATCTTGTACAAATTTTTTCCTAAAAAGATTACATATTATTTAAATTTTAAATGATATAATATAATAGCCATTAATATAAAAAATATATATACAGTGTGCTTGTGTGAACACCGTTGTCCTTGAAACCATCAAATGAGCCCGTCAGAATGGACAACTTTTTCTATGAGAACAATGCTGGGAACTCAAAAAAAATGCCGTCTTCATACCCATACGGATGCCCGGATCGGCAATTTGTATGGGTATGAAGACAGTTTTTTTTAATTCCCAGCATTGTTCTCATAGAAAAAGTTGTTTATTTTGACGGGCTCATTTGATGGTTTCAAGGACAACGTTGTTCACACAAACATCTTGTATAGAGATATACAGTGAATAAGTGTAAGAACTCTGAAACAACAGAGATATTTTAGTTTTTTTTTCGGACATACGCCGTTTTGGGATTAATCACAAAAGTTGCTGTTCCTTCAGAGTCCAAGAAGAAGTTTTTTTCGGAACTGATACTTTGAGCTTTGACCTACAGTAATTATTAATTTCCTAAAATATAATTTATAGTAATAGTCAAAGTCATAGTGACTAGGGCTAATTTCGCCCGAAACATGACGAAGATAATATGGGTTCAAAGTACAATAGTCGACGAGTCTAAGATCTGTAGAATTAGTAACTACTAACTAGGACAACCGCAAAAAATTGCGTTTTGGTCATTACAAAACTTTGAACTTTGAGTAGCCTATTATTTATTTCAAGTTTCAACTTTAAATAAGTAAATAAATACTTTTAATTTCTATGCTAGTTAAAATAATTATTTTTAAATGAAAAATAATCGGCCGTTACGTACCATTTGTAGAGCAAAAATAGGTAAAAAATGTGATTTTTTGTATGGGAGCACCCCTTAATTATTTTATTTAATTTTTTTTCTTAATTATTAAAGTATAAATACAACTGAATATTTTGTGAACATTTCAAGTGCCTACCTAGGCACCTACCTATTGCGTTATTGATATCGAGCAAAAAATTGCAAAAAATTAAGTTTGTTGTATGAGAGCCCATTTGTTTCCTTTTTAGTATTTGTTGTTATAGAGGCAACAAGTACACACAATCTGAAAACAGAAGTCTAGCTATAGCGGTTCTTGAGATACAGCCTGGAGACAGACAGACGGACAGACAGACATCAAAGTCTTAGTAATAGGGTCCCGTTTTAACCCTTTGGGTACGGAACCTTAAAAATTGAAACCGACTTTCACAGTAAAAACAATATTAATATTTCTATGAATAAACTAAAAAGTATTAAAGGCACTAATATAGACTAATAATATAAGACTGGCCTTAGCCCAGCGAAATATTACTAAAAATAATAATATACTAAATTTACACCTCCTTTTTGGTAGTCGCCAGTCGGTTAAAAATAGGTTAACATTACAGAACTTTTGACGGTCTCATATTTTATTAGTTTCACTTTGGATCTATGAATAAATAAAACTACATTTAACTGCAATACCAATTTGAAATAGGCATACGCAATATTTTTAAAGTATTTTCTAGGAATTAAGGCACAAAAATTTTGGACCTTGGACTTTTATTCATCTCATTAGATCTTACATCTCTCAAGATAAATAAAATGATACCATCATGACACCTAGCAATTCTATTAATAAGTTATTATAATTGTAACTACGTAAGTGTTGTAATTTATAATTATATTTTGATGATTTTGCAAATTACAAGTTGTCTCGTTATTACACAACTTCTAGTGTCCAATTGAATTAATTCAAACAACCTTCAATTATTAATATTATAATTGAAGGTTGTTTGAATAAATTCAACACTTATTAGAAAATGAATGAAATAAATGTTTGTGTTCTTTCAATAAGTAAATTGTTTACTTATTGAAAGACTTTTGCTACTTCCCTCAGGGAAGTAGCATTAAATTAGAATAAAGAGTAAAATTAAATCAGAACAACCTAAGCCTTTACTGTTTATTCTAATTTATCCAAGGCTAAAGTAGAAAACAAGTAGGGAAAGGTCAAATTTATAAGGGTTTTAGGCTTTATACGACGCCGTACGGCGCCGTGCGGACGCGCGTCGTAAAAAACCCACGGCACGGCGCCGTGCAGCGCCGTACGGCGTCGTACGACGTCGTACCGTAGACACTCATCTTGAATTTCTACGTGAGTTTCTACGATACGACGTCGTGCCGTGTTTTTGTGTCCCGGCTCTTAGTGTCCAAAAGAAATAGAGGGTACATTACATGATTATATAAAATAAATATTAAATAATAATTTATAAAATAAGAGAATGTATGTAGTTGATATATACAGAGTATAACAAAACTAAGTGACAATACTAATTAAGGATGTGTATAATGTATCTCTTATAGGCTTATACAAAGTTCACTGAAGTAGCTGCTGAAGAGGTATTTTGACTTCTATATTTATGAAAAAAACTGCCCTTCATTAATTTGCCCATACAAAAGTTGGTCTCACAACGCCGAAAATTTCATAGTGGATTAAAGGACACATTATACACATATAAAAGAATTAAACTGAACAATTATTTAAAGAAAGAAGTCGAGAGAAGGAAACAGACATATTGTCTGGCAAATTTTTTAATTAGCATGTTTTTTGGTTATTTTACCAGGTCACAGTCGGTCAATATTGCACCACATTTAAGTCGTTGAGGCGATGTGTACTTACTAACTATAATTTATTAGCGTCTATTTATTAGCTATGAAACATCGGTAAAAAATAAAACCGGCCAAGTTCGTGTCGGGCTACACGCAATATAGGGTTCCGTAGTAAGTACTTACCGCTTGTTTTTGATAATTTTTGTATGGTCAATGAATGTACATTTATAACGTGTTTTACACTACTAACAACATCATTTTAGTTACGTTCAAAGGAATTTGAACGAAAGTTCCTATATACTTCGGCGAATATATTTTTTTAGTTGATCGACTATTACTCAATAACTTATGATGTCTTCTTAGCCGTGATAATTTTCCTTTTAAATTCAACGTATTTCCTACTCCCGTGAATTTTTTCACACTTCCAGAAGCAACCGTTTAGCTGGTAGAAGGGGACACTGGACTCTAAAAATGTATCATCCCCGCTGGATGTGTAGGGGAGCTGGAGGTACCATTTAAAAAATATATTTTACTAGCGACCCGCGGTACGCTGTACGCGGCTTCGCACACCTATAATATAATCACTTACTTTGAGTAATATTCATTACTACCCGTGGCCCGCATTGGTCGGTACCGCCGCAAAAGGTAGGTACATCCCGCATATATATCTTCATTAAATCAATAATGTATTTAAGGTATTTAATAAAATAAGTATTAATGCCATATTGGACATTGGTTAAAATCGCTTCGAAAATTAGCCATTATTGGAAGTTAAAAGTAAATGACATTTGACAAAAAAATGTTATTGTGGGATATCCATAAGAGATAGACATATACCATCGCTGATCGCGAAGTTTTCTGTAGACCTTTTCATAGTCTACAATAAGTCTTAGCACATTATTTTGATAAATCTCGTAGGGTTCAGCCTGCGTTTGCAATGTAAGCGGAAAAAATGTAATTATTTACGACATCACATTAGAAATCTCAAAAATAACAGTATTTCTCCACTACTTAATGAATGTTATTATACTTATAAACCTTCTTCTTTATTCACTCTATCTATTAAAGAAAACCGCATCAAAATCCGTTGCGTAGTTTTAAAGATTAAAGGGAACAAAGGGACATACCTAGGAGAAAAAGCGACTTAGTTTTATAGTATGTATTGAAGATTTTATAATATAACATTTTTGTCGGCATCATTAATATGTGCATTCATGCCGAATTACAGCTTTGTAGCGGACAGACAGACAGACAGACAGACAGACAGACCGACAGACAGACGGACTGACGGACGGACTGACGGACGGACAGACCGAAACTATAAGGGTTCCTTGTTGACTACGGAACCCTAAAAATGAGAAAGAAGTTGAGATAAGGTATGTTTGTGTACGAATTTCTTGCGCTAGGTACACGGATACATACGAATCAACATTATAGTCTAGCACTGATCTCTATTATACAAGTACGCTGGATCGCTGATACCCTTTGAAATGACAGCTATTTCTTGTGCCTATTTGAAGCGGAATCAGCGCCCCCATTATTGGGGTTGAGAACTAAATCTGAAGTAAAAATGGCGTTTGAAAGCCGCCATATTGGCGCTGATAGCAGTAGTGAGAGTGCTTGGAACTAATACTAGTGATGACAACTGTTGTTATTGGTTGTGGTTACGTCAAATTTAGTTCCCAGCCCCCATAATGGGGGCGCTGATTCCTCTTCAAATAGGCACAAAAAGCAGGTCAAACATTGTATATTATGTGCTAAAGATTCCAAGGTCTTGTTACTAGACTCTCGTACAATTAAAAAAAATCGGCAAAGTGCGAGTCGGACTCGCGCATGAAGGGTTCCGTACCGTTATAGAGCAAAAATAGGCCAAAAATTATGTTTTTTGTATGGAAGCCCCCCTTAAATTTTTATTTTATTTAAATAAAGTACACATATAAACAAAGCTTTTGTGAAAATTTCAAGTGCCTACCTGTTGTCATCATTGATACCGAGCAAAAAATGTTTCAAAAATCACGTTTGTTGTATGGGAGCCCCCCTTAAGTATTTAATTTATTTTGTTTTTAGTATTTGTTGTTATAGCGGCAATAGAAATACATAATCTGTGAAAATTACCGTTCTTGAGTTATAACCTGGAGACAGACGGACAGACAGACAGACAGACAGACGGACAGACATCGAAGTCTCAGTAATAGGGTCCCGTTTTTACCCTTTGGGTACGGAACCCTAAAAACCGGCCAATTTAGACTTAAATCATGATAGCCTGAAAATTTTCAAATCTAGGATTGTCAAGCATCTCAATAGTTAATCATATTTTTTATACTTTATGTTTAATTTTAAAATCAGATGTTGTTATTATATTTATTATTATTTTTATCTTATTTTATGAATTCCTTTTTGTGTGTACCAACTGCATAGATTTCTTTTTAGGGTTCCGCAGCCAAAATGGCAAAAAACGGTACCATTATAGATTCGTCATGTCTGTCTGTCCGTCCGTATGTCACAGCCACTTTTCTCCGAAACTATAAGAGCTATACTATTGAAACTTGGTAAGTAGATGTAGTCTGTGAACCGCTTTAAGATTTTGACATAAAAATGGAAAAATTATTAAAAATTTTAGGGGTCCCCATAGGTACAACTGAAACAAAAAAAAAATTTTCGTCTAACCTATGCGTATAGGGTATCTATGGATAGGTCTTCAAAAATCATATTAAGGTTTCTAATAACATCATTTTTTTTCTAATCTGAATAGTTTGCGAGAGAGACTTCCAAAGTGGTAAAATGTGTGTCCCCCCCCTCTAACTTCTAAAGTAGGGGCATGATAATTCTAAAAAAAATATATGATGTACATTATTATAAAAACTACCAACGAAAATTGGTTAGATCTAGATCTAACAAGTAGTTTTTTTATACGTCATAAATGGTAAACTTTAATTTAACTTTCATTAAATCAACTAAAATATAAAAATAAATCAAAAAGCTTTTAATTTTATGGAAATTAACCTTATTGCTGCTGCGGAACCCTTCATGGGCGAGTCCAACTCGCACTTGGCCGGTTTTTTATTATGTATTATTATTGCATGACATTCTCCCCATAATATCTCCGTTAGTTTTAATGTGCCGAATTTTATCTTTACTTGTTATACTTTTTATGATGTTATTTTAATTTGAATGTATTCTAATTAATTTTAATGAATTTGTTTTATATTGTTAATTTAAATGTTTTGTAATCTAATCAATTTAATCTATTTTTGTAATTGTTAGTATTATTGAAGTGGTTTCTGATTTGCACGGACATTTACTAATTTTTAATGATATTATTGTTTTAATTTTAAATTTACTTTATTTTATCTTTGTTACAAATGATTAAAAGCCGTTTTTTATAGCCTGTAAGTAAAAGTGCAATAACCGTGATAAATATTATAATACTTAATGTGTATGTACTATTGTAACTTTTGTTGGCTTATTCATAGCAATAAATAAATAAATAAGTGCGTATCGGGCCACGTGCAACATAGGTTTCCGTGGTACCGCTAGATTTTGATAATTTTTGTATATGGTCAATGAATGTGCTATCAGAGAAGTTGATTCCTAGGCAGATGAGGGACCTATAGTCGGGACATTTTAAGAGGCCACATATTCATATCCACATGTTCATCAAAATTGTACCAGGTAACCTTATAGCGACGTACATAAAAAATAAATATTTTCGTTTTGTTA
This sequence comes from Lysandra bellargus, assembly GCA_905333045.1. NCBI lineage: Eukaryota > Metazoa > Arthropoda > Insecta > Lepidoptera > Lycaenidae > Lysandra > Lysandra bellargus. Next base: position 4,576,487 of record HG995344.1, read on the forward strand.
TAACTGCACAATTGATGAACTTTTTTCAATTACGATTACATATTTATTGTAAATATGACCGATACGAATTATTTAACGACTTGCTTTTACTGATAAATAATTCTAAGCGTAATAAACAAATTCTGATCTTACTGAACAAATAATTGCACGTCGTTACAATGTTACGTCAGCTGACCTTTTTTCTTTTTAAACTCTAGGGAAGTTACCCTTAAAATCGAAAGCGAATAAATAGTATCGATGTATTGATTACTTGTAACGAAATATCCCCATAAATTAATAACCACGTTGTGAAAAGTAACACATATTTATGGAAATTAATAATGATAATACTTACTACATTTAACAGTTTTTATAATTCAAGCGAATAAATTCATTTTTTTGTAAATTATGTACTTGTCTTATTTTGCTCATTAAATTTGCAAAAGAAAAAGTAATAATGGGACAGGGGTTTGTTTCAAACGTATAAAAATCAAATATTTTATTTCAAGTCCGTATCGATTTATTCGTTTTGGTCGATGTTTTTACGCAGCTCACCTCACTATGGAAATTAATCTGACACATGTCAAATGTGGCCTATTAAAATGCCCCCCGACTGTAGACGTAGTTTGGTCGCGTTATGTCAAACCCAGCCGACAGATCACAATTAACATTGAATTGACATTATCCGGCCAAATTACGTTGTCTGTCAACTGTCTAGGAATCAATTTCCTCGATGGTACATTTATAACGTGTTTTACACTACTAACATCATCTCAGTTACGTTTAAAGGAATTTGAACGAAAAGTTCCTTTATACTTCGCCGAATACATTTTTTTAGTTGATCGACCACTACTCAATAACTTATGAAGTCTTCTCAGCCGTGATAGTTTTCCTTTTAAATTCAGCGTATTTCCTACTCCCGTGATTTTTTCACATTTTGTTATTGTAAAAAAATTAACACCCATTTTTTTGGTTAGGTAAATGGACTCTCCTAATGATAACTAAGCCCTACAAAAAATTTGGCAACCAGTATAAGTGTCTAAGCATTCCATGCCGAAGATACGCGGTCGAAGTTCCGTGGCCGATATCACGTTCCGACGCATTTGGCTGATATGACACAGGATAAGAGCCGAAACTACGCGGCGGAAATTCAGTTGCGTAGCTTTGTCCGAGTATTCGGTGTCTCGAACGCCGCCGAATTTACGCCGAAAAAGAAACATTACCGTCGAATCGCTGCCCAACTTACGTCCGACCGAAGTTCGGATGTACGCTATTTAACGCGACGTAATTTCGGCATGATGTGTCATCGGTAGTGACACACACTAGCAGGCGTAATCTTGCCGAACTTCGGCCGCGTATCTTCGGCATGGTGTGTTTAGACACTCAGACAGAGACGGAGCGACTTTCTCAACGCGGGTGGGAGCGAGATAGATGTATCGAAGGGGGAGCGAGATAGATGTATCGAAGGTACCTGGAACATGGTGGCGGCGGGCAGGAGCTGGCAGACTGTGACCTCCGTGATGCGCACCTTGCCGGTGTACATGAAGTACACGAGCCACGCCATCGCCGACGGACAGACGCCCTGTAGCCGGACCCGCGACATCTCGCTCTCTTTCAGACCGCTCGTGAACATCGCCTGCAAGAAAGAGATAGACGTAATTTAGTGTAACCAACACTATGGAAGAGCGAGATGCAATAACGCATTCTTTGCATTAGACGGGTAAAGGGGCTTCCTATAATTGCGTGAGGCATTTTTGAGGAGTTTTTGACCCCCCTGGGGGAAGCCCCTTGGAGAGATTTCGTACAATTTTCCCCAACTTTCAGTGTGCATATTGCCCAAGTGCTGATTTACATTGCTCTGTAGTAGGCCCCTCATACTGGATGCTGATATGGACTTTAATATGTTTACATTGATACAGCAGCGCCGGAATTCAGTGATTCTGGTGCTAGCTATTAAGGAGTCGTACACAAAGCTCTTTCTCGCAAAAAATGTCTGCTTGGCTGTACAAAGTCGTAGGTATAACATCTAGTACTAGCTATATAGAGAAGACGTAAAAAAGAATACAGTACCTAAATATTAATTTCACCAGCTCAATTAAAAATTTATGTTTGTTAGTTTACTCTGTAGAGTTGACTCTACACTGAGTCTTCTCTTTACAGTGCATACATTACTTTTCTTTAGGAATGGTAAGACATAGGTATACAGCACTATGGTCTACGTAGAGCATTGATTCCCAAAGTGGTCCAGGTGGACCTCTAGGGGTCCACGGGAGCCCGACAGGGGTCTACGCTTGTGTGGAAGACAAATGGGGGTCCACGAGTCGTTAACGAGGTTCTATGAAAATTAGGTGACCCGACTTGACTTCTCCTATGAATAAAAGCAGACAATATTATATTAGCAAATTAAATATTACAGAGCGAGGAGATTTATGGTTATACTTAACTAAGCTCAAGCGAAATATTGATATAATTTGCTGTCCATTCACCAAGTATATTCCCCCCCCCCCCCCCCCCCCCCCATTAAAATTATAGCTTTTATTTCAGGTTCCCATTGGAGAAATTTAAATTTTGATTATATTGCGACTGTTTTTAAAATAATAATCATGGTTAGTTAATTTGATGTTAAATTGTTTTTTCTACGATATAACAACATAAGTAAAGTGTGGTAATAGCTACAAAACAAATAAACATTTGTGTTTACTTTTTACCACTCCGAAGTGGAAGCTTATTGATTCCTTGTACTGTGAATCACAAGTCACAGAACACTAATAAGTACTCCTACCGGAGCTGTGACTTGTGAGTCAAACTTAGAATACAAAAAAGTAAAGAATCAACTGAATGGATGGGGCTGAATGGTTAGCTGCGGGGGTTCATCGGATTGGGATCCCTCTGATGTAGAGCATACTCTACAATCTACTTTTAGGGTTCCGTACCCAAAGGGTAAAAACGGGAAGCTATTCATGAGACTTCGATGCCTGTCTGTCCGTCTGTCTCCAGGCTGTATCTCAAGAACCGCTAAAGCTAGAGTTCTGAAATTTTTAACAGATTGTGTATTTCCGGTGCCGCTATAACAACAAATACTAAAATAAAAATAAAATTAATATTTAAGGGGGGCTCCCATACAACATACGTGATTTTTTTGGCCTTTTTTGCTCGTAATCAATAATGATAAGAGGTAGGCACTTGAAAATTTCACGAAGGCCTTAAATATAATTGTACTTTAATAATTAATAATAATATTTAAATAAAATAAAAAATTAAGGGGGGCTCCCATACAAAAAACACAATTTTTGGCCTATTTTTGCTCTATAACGGTACGGAACCCTCCGTGCGCGAGTCCGACTCGCACTTGGCCGATTATTTAATTATCTAAGGGCCTGTTTCACCGCTTCCTGATAAGGTGCCCGATAGGCTTATTTGACAGATTCTCCATACTCTATGTGTCAAGTTAAGTGGTGGATAGCCTTATCAGGAAGCGGTGAAACAGGCCCTAAGTGTATTAATCACAACTTATTTCTCACTTAGATTGTACCTTACACCTGGTTTGTGTGGTACATAATGTTATATAAAGCCAACCAGACGTATGCTTTTAAGACAAGCATTTATCGACAAACGAGTGATTAAATATGAATTTATGTAAGCATTTATGACATCAATGATATATAATCAGTATAGGGAAAAGATTGCGAAAAAACAAAAGACAATTTACCTTACCTTAAAATACGGGCTACCCGCCGCTAAAACTACTTTATGTACATGAAATAGCTCATTGCCGACTTCTAAAACGACGTCGGTGAGCATGTGATGTGACCGCATTGTGAACAGCATCTGAAAACAAAAGCAAGTTTCATTCAATATGACATTGAATACACATAAGACACTAGGAATACAAATATTATTTGCACTTTTAAGAGGCTTTCTTAAGGCTCAGAAAGGCCGACTTATAGATTTTCATCTATGCAAAATGCAGTTAATATTATCTAGATCTTAAACAGAAAACAAGAAATCTTAAGCTGATCGCACATTTGTCAGCACTCAGCACCGTACGTGCTACATTTCCTAATTCATAGAAGGATTTCTAAAATGCGGCGTGTATGATGCTGACAAAATATGTGCGATCACCTTAAGTATCTATGGCGAAGGCTGGGTTTTTGCAGAGGAAATCCCTAGCCTGTCCTTATAGGTAGAGATCAGGATGACGAGATCTTCAAATTATATAAGGTTAGTAAAGCCCACAGAAATGGTGTTATAAGAACAAATTGTGGGGTTCCAACTAAACTAAATAAAGATTTACAATTCAATGAAATAAAGTTCCACTAAATAATTATTAATGTCAAAAATCAAAATATATCACAGCTAAAGAATCACAATAACATACTCGAATTTCTTTTATTTGTATCACACACTATTCTCTTACAGAAAGAGAGCCGAGAGGAACACATCCCTCTTTTTTCCCCCAGGATGGCAGGCAGATTCTCACTCGTCATCGATGTGCCCAATTTTTGCTCAATATCATATCATCTTTTGCTAGCAAAAATTGGACACTCGAGTAACAGGTGAGGAACCGTCTCCTCAACACAGGCACGACGGATCCTCCTTCAACTAAGAGCTTCGTGACTCCGGCCGTTCGTCGCACTTCATATTTCCTGTCCCGATACGCTTGACGAATGAAACAGGACACAGATCGTACTTCGTAGTCAGGTTTCCTTCTCAATCCCAGCGCGGCCTCCTTGGCTAGTTCGTAAGCACTCTCATTCCCTCTTAACCCTGCGTGCGCTTTAATCCAAAACAGGGAGATCTCCCGCTTCTGCAAGGCAACTTTTCGGAGGGCCGCCTTTGTTTGCACTGCCAGGGGATGAGGGGGAACTAAGGGTGACTCCAATGATCTTCGCCAATCCACTCTTGCAGGCTATACTTACTGTTCTTTGGAGCGCTAGAAGTTCGGTTTGGTAGACGGTGCAATACGGCGACAAAGCAAGCTTGACGGCCTTAGTCTCGGCTTCACCCTTCCATACGGAGAGTGCGGCTCCGATTCGACCCTCAATCTTGTTGCCGTCCTATGGATGTGGCTGTTAACCACGTCACGAGTCCTCATCTACCATCCCGAACCTCAACTCTACCTGCTCTTCCGGATGTGGGTCCCCAATCGTGGAAGCCATTCGTTCCACCTCCCTGTCCCTCAGTGCCGGGTATGACACTTTTTTTCTTATACTTCACTTCTCATAAAGTCTCGATGCTTCAAGTATTCTAAGATCAAGAGGGAGTATATATCCCAGCCAACAGCAGCGCAGAGTTCAGGGAGACGGTCCGATATGCTTTGCAGATCTTTAGGGCAAAACCCCGTTGAACGGAGTTGAGCCTTTTTTGGAGCCCCATCTTTTCCACGCTGCCGCGCTGGGTGCCCACGCTGATGATGCATACAAAATTCTAACTATGGTAAATGGTTCTATTACCGCCGTATATATAATCTTAACTACTTGTGGGTTAAGCTCCCCAACCTACACTAGCGGCCTTGGCAAGCTGCTTGTAGCGCGTGATTGCCAAATTGATTGGCATACGCTGCTAACCTCGCTGTCGCTTTGGGTTTATTTTGAGCATCAGGTAGTCCTGAGTCGGGCTACCAGCATCTTCTCGAAGATTTTGCCGAGAACAGGTAGAAGGCCGATCGGTCGATAGGCTTTTGGTACCCGGTATGATTTCCTAATCCCTGCCTGGCTTTTTCAGCACCACTGTCGCCTTTTTCCACTGTTCAGGGAAGTAGCCGACAGTGAGGCACTTATTCAGCAGAGCAAGGAACCATTCCAGGTTACATACTACAGCGTACTGGCAGATGTCGGCTGTGAGACCACCCGCCCCGGGGGCCTTCTTGGGGTTGAAGGAAATTACGGCTCTCTTCAACTTCTCCATGATGAAAGGAGGGTCGTCCGGACACGTCGGCGGTTCGGAGTCCAAGGACCCCGCACGCCCGGCGCGTCCGTCGATGTTCCTCACTTTCCAGTACAGACAAGTGTCGTATATTAAAACCACACAAACGATAGTATAGTCTTAAATACATACTACTATTGTCTACAAAGTATGCAGATTGTGTAATGCTGTATAAATTAGTAATACAATACAAATGCTCTCGACTTTACTATGATGGAGTCTATTATACGGCTAATAGACGATTTACATTGCAAATCATTGAGTTAATAATCATTTCACTATCAGTTATTTAGTTATACTAGCTTTCCCGGCAAACGTTGTTTTGCCATAAGATTAAGTATTTCGCCCATATAATTTATTGAATTGACTAAATAAGTATGTCGCCATGGCAACGTCGATCGCTATCCCGTCCGCGTCGCACAAACAATGGTCGCCGTCAGTCTCAGGTTATAATAATTTTCTATTATTTATTCAACAAATGCACTTATCAATATAAATATAATAGCCGATTCTCAGACCTACTGAATATGCATATAAAATTTGTTAAAAATCAGTAAAGCCGTTTCGGAGGAGTTCGTGGACTAACATTGTGACAAGAGAATTTTATATATAAGATATAATAGACGCATACCTTTGAATTATATACTGTTTAATTTTATACACTAATTTTAATTTTTGACCTTCCAAATATTTAAATCAAGAATAAAATTCCTTTTCGTATAATTATGATATTATTTTCTCAGTGTATGCAAAAAAATATTATGTTTGAGGATCACCTTGAACCGTGCATTTTGCATAGTAATAGCTGCACGTCATGACGTTAAATTTATTTTGTTTGGGTTTGACTTCTAAAACTTGCGCAAGCGCAGTGCGCACTGCATATTGTTTCTTCGTTTATTTTGTGAATGATAACGTAGATATAATCTAACTAATTATTATTTTTAACAAAAATAATTAAAACCGGCTTCCAAGGTAAAAACAATGACAACCTTACATGAACCAAAGGTATTAAAAAAAAATCCTATCTAAAATTCGGAAAATGCCTTTTTCCGAATTCGGCTAAACCTAATCTACAATCATTATTAATAACATCTATTTCTGTTCTCAGTCTTCATCATTTTGAAGTCGGTACCAGATAGCTTAGAGCTGGCGCGCACTATGACTTCATGTCGCGCGATTATTTTACCGACCTGTAAAAATTCAAATAAAACGCCATTTTATGACATAAGCTATAGATTTCATTTTTCTCTACGCCATTGACAAGCAGCGGCGGCATGGGTCGCTAGACAAATGTCGGTAGAAAATGAAACCTATAGCCTATTTCATAAAGTGACATTTTTTTTGAATTTTGATTGATCGGTAAAATAATCGCGCGACAAAAAGTCGTAGTGCGCGCCAGCTCTAAATCTTCAGTTCTCTGACAGAATATTTGAAACTTTTGGTACTGGCACCGACTTCAAAATTATGAAGATTGAAAACAGAAATAGATGAGGTTTAGCCTACGAATAATAAAACAACTCCCATACTAATACAGTTTTAAAGTTAGTTCCATTCGAACTGTCATGTAACGTCAGCCTTTATACCGCTCAAGGTCACCTAAATATTGCAAATGTATGAAAAGTGAACCTAAGGTACACTTTTTTGACAAGTATTTTGGAGCATGTTTTTTGACGGAGTTACCTTCCTTACTTTTTATTGTTCGTAGGGTTTAGCCAAATTCGGAAAAAAGCACTTTTAGATAGCAAAATTTATTTAATACTTTTTGGTTCATTTATGGATGTCATTATTGTTTTTGTTTAATACATTTCATAATATTATAAGCTATGGGCAAATTAAAGTGTATGCTTGAACCTGTGGCTTGAACCATTCTATATGTAGACATAAACTACGATAACATGGCGCGCCCCTCCAAATTACTGTTTCAATGTGTGTAGTCACATCCTTATGAAAGAGTTCGATGATATTTCACTTAATGTCACTTATTACCAAGATTTGTTGGTCAACTAATCATACCTAGCCGACCGCGCAAGACAACGCACTTCAAACGTTTTGACAACGCACTTCAAACGTTTTGAATTTTGGAGGGGCGCGCCATGTTATTGTAGTTTATCTCTACTGGAAGCTTAAATCACTCTCCTCAGTTGGCAAAATAGGAATCCCTTAGTAGTGTGTTTTCGCGGGTTCTGGATCACGATTCTGGGTCCACCCCTCCCCCCACTCGCAGCTTGCAAACTTTCTCGATCACTTTTTGTCGCTTCGTGCGGCGACATCGCCTTAAAAAATAAAAATAAAAAATAATAAAAAAAAATGGTGTCAAAATAGGGGTTTTCGACCATCCTCTTCGATATATGCGATCCGTTTTTACGTATTTGCACTATTTCCGAAGTTAGCTTTTGTGTTTACCCCTCATTATCTACTATCTCCACGCTCCATTGTTCCTTCATAATTACAATCGCTACTTATTGCGTTGTTATGCTCGCCTCATTGTTCTATTGTTCGTAATGACTACCTGGCTTATCGCTTACGTCACCTTGCTTTCTTACAAGATTTTAAATAAATATGAATGATAATTAACTAACTAATGAATTATTGCAAATTAAAAGTCATAATTAATTATGTAGGTCACCCGATCATTCGATGGACTTCGTAAATACACGACGACGCGGTGTGCAAACTGACATGTTTTGCTCGTCACCGAAATCCGACGAGTCAACGACCGCCGCCGCCACGCTCGCCGCGGCTGCCACCCGCATCTCGCGGCTCGCGTCGAAGCGCAAGTGTAAACACAAAGCTCGCAACACACAAGCGTGCCCTGCGAGTCGCGAGCCGCGCCACAAGACGGGTCGCAAGCTCAAATTTACACTCTCGACTCGTAGCGCGTCTCGCGACTCGCAGGGTACGCACCCGCTCGCCGCCGCCACCCACATCTCGCGACTCGCATCGATAAGCAAGTGTAAACACAAAGCTCGCAACACACTGCACACAAGCGTGAGCGTAGCGGCGGCGGTCGTTGACTCGTCGGATTTCGCTGACGAGCAAAACATGTCAGTTTTCACACCGCGTCGTCGTGTATTTACGAAGTCCATCGAATGATCGGGTGACCTACATAAATAATTATGACTTTTAATTTGCAATAATTCATTAGTTAGTTAATTATCATTCATATTTATTTAAAATCTTGTAAGAAAGCAAGGTGACGTAAGCGATAAGCCAGGTAGTCATTACGAACAATAGAACACTGAGGTGAGCATAACAATGCAATAAGTAGCGATTGTAATTATGAAGGAACAATGGAGCGTGGAGATAGTAGATAATGAAGGGTAAACACAAAAGCTAACTTTGGAAATAGTGCAAATACGTAAAAACGGATCGCATATATCGAACGAGGATGGCCGAAAACCCCTATTTTGACACCAAACTCTTTTTATTTTTTTAGGCGATGTCGCCGCTCGAACCGACAAAAGGTGATCGAGAAAGTTTGCGAGCTGCGAGCGGGGGGAGGGGTGGACCCACAATCGTGATCCAGAACCCGCGAAAACACACTACTTCCCTTTTTTTACAGAGGTCTTTTTGATTGATTATTCTGTGTTATAAAAGTTGACTAATCGTGTTATGCTATGGGTAATTCAAAGACAAAGACATGATGAATACTGACAGTGAACTTTAATTTCTTAGCTTTAGTTATTGCCGAGAAAAATCGATATCGCTACAGCCAAATTATCAAGGCGTCGCGTCGCCTCCTTCGATCGTGGATTCTTGGAAATCTATTGTTATTCTATTGTTGTCGCGATCATCGGTGATCTTATGGGGCTTGATAGGTTAAACTTTAAACCCATATTCTAATTCAAGTGCGAATCAGCAATGCATTATTTCAGTACAGCGTGTTCAATTTGTAGACGTGCCATATGCTGATTAGATAATTACTGATAAAACATCAGTAATTTTAAGTTCTCGCTGTGTCATCGCGGTTCGAAGTTGGACGGCTGACCAAATTTTTTCCCTTGTTTGCTATGCAAAACGATTGTAGTGAATGACTTGTCCATTTTATTTGGGAATTTAAATTTATTTGGGTATTTAATACATTACGAAATATCGGAATATTTTGACGTGGGAGAGCCATGCTTCGACACGAATGGGCCGGCTCGACCGGAGAAATACCACGTTCTCACAGAAAACCGGCGTGAAACAGCGCTTGCGCTGTGTTTCGCCGAGTGAGTGAGTTTACCGGAGGCCCAATCCCCTACTCTTTTCCCTTCCCTACCCTTCCCTATTTCCTTCCCTACCCTCCCCTATTACCCCTTAAAAGGCCGGCAACGCACCTGCAGCTCTTCTGATGCTGCGAGTGTCCATGGGCGACGGAAGTTGCTTTCCATCAGGTGACCCGTTTGCTCGTTTGCCCCCTTATTACATAAAAAAAAATCGTGACAGTGCTAGGAAAGCTTTGAAATATAACATCATGACCGGCTTGTACTTTTATCTTAGGATCACTTTTAAAGTAAGCCGTACGACTAAGATCGAGATATTGCTCGTAATGATTTACATTTTTAGGCCAAAAAATAAACTATGTATAGTTTGTTAGGCATCCATTAGACGGTAGGTTTTGCTGTCAGTTTTACCACAGTCATGACTGTGACTGATGGGTAACCTACCGTGTAAGAGCGTGACTGACGGTGATTGACGAAAATCTGGATACATTCATCAGTCCATCAGTCACCATCAGCCAAACATAATTCATGATTGATGGAATTGACTGACGAGGAACCTACCCTGTAATGGATGCCTTAGTGTTGGCATCATGAATTTGCCCAAAAAAAAGTTGCTCTTGCAGCGCTGCACTTTCACTGTGAGCTCTATATTACGGACACATACACATTAAGGCGGGCATAAACCCCAATTTGTTATTCCGTGACTCCCGGTTTACCTAGTTCCAATATAATAACGAAATGTAAAAAATATGAGATATAAAGCACAATATTTAAAAGACTTTAAACCATAAACATTTTTATAAAACGTAATACTTTTGCTGTAATTAATTTACAAACTCACCTCCGACAAAAATCTAATTCATCGAAATATAAGTATTAACTAGGACAATTATACATTTTATTTGAATTAATTGTTAGTAAATCTATATTAAAATATCCTTAACCGAACAATTTTGTTTCTTAATATTTATTTCCAAAGATATTTTAAAAAAAAAAACAAGAAAAATAGAGAAGATCCGCCACTAGTAACTACAGTTTTATGCTAAGCTAAAATGAATCTTATTGCGATGCGTATACGCTTGGTCTTTGGTTGTGTGCAAGGTTATCGTTTTAGATTGAGATTGATCCCTGCCTTAAGGCCCAGTAGTCCCTAAAATTAGCAGGTCGATGTCTGTCAGTACGAATATCGACGTAAAGCACATTAAAATAACATTCATATCAGCGCGCCTTGTACAGTGGCGTTTACGCGCTCGCCGCGTGCCTTGATAATAGAAAATAGGAGAAAAAACCTTTTGTTTTTAGTATTACACAAATCAAATATATCAAATCGTTTAGGTTAGGTCATGACAAATGTGCTACATCTTTTGTTTTTTCTAGAAAGTGTGTAGTTTAGCCATAAAATGATTTAATTATGAAAAACAGCGTTATAAGAGTCATCTTTGAGATTTTTTTCTATCGAGCAGAATTTTTCAAATTGTGTACTGATATACCTTTGCGTATAGGAAATTTTCTCAATTTTAAAACTGTACTTTTTTATACTTAAATAATGACATTTACTTTACAAAAAACATTATTTAAAAAACCCATTTTACGTAGTTGCAACAACCACTGCACCTTAACTGACATTACATAATATGGGATTGTCCACTTTTTTCTAATTGTGTCCATTCCAAAAACATTTCGAGGAATAAGCTCAGTGATTGCTACTCTGTATATAAACTAAAAAATACTCATTAGTTACTTAAACAAATATGTTTAACCTTAGTTTGACCTTCAATGACGTCATCACTGGAAGATAAACTCGACCAACACTACGTTTTGAACTTTTGGTAATCTTCTCGAATCAGCTTTCACATAAATAAGAGAAATTGCGTTTGAGGAACAAGCCATTATAAATACAATTGATAGGATTTTATTTAATTTTACTAAACAAATATAAATAAACACCGGGTTTGGAGGTCAGTATTTCTTATGACATTTAACATTTTGTTAATATTAATTAACAATGCTCTTTTTTATGTATCAATTCTGTAGGTCAATTGGCCGCCGATGATGACGTCATAGATCGGAAAACTTTAAAAAATGATTTAAAAAAGAATTGCCAACGAATTTCAAAAATATTTAATTTATATTCTTAAAATACCCTAATTCAACGAAAAAAAATATATATTAGTTTTGTTACATCCTGTATAGAACTATTTATGTGCATGATTGTTACCATATGATATCATTAAACATTTTTTATTAATAATTATCATTTATCACATACCTACTCTGCATTATACAATGTATGAATATAGTATATGTATGTTACCGTTAATGTACGTAAACCAGTTAGACTGCAGATTAACGCGGTATTTTGCAAATTATCGGGGTGAGTCACTTAAAGTGCAAAAAGTTTATTAAAAAGGTAAAACAGGTTCTTGATTGAATAAAACATGTTATTTAGTTGTAGAGAATAATTGTTAAATTTTAAGTAAAATGTTACTCCACCAATAAAATGTATAACACATCGTATCAAGTAGAAAAAAACCAATCAAAACAACAACAGTTTTAGGTTGACAAGCTTAAGGCAAAATTTTTAGAACATTTACGAAGGAAGAGGATGCAAACTAACTAGGTAAAATGAGGTAAAGTGCAAATATAAGCTTTTTATATTTAAAAATTTCACACTTTAACGGATGGTATCAGGGAATCTGCAAATTACCTAGGTAATGTGCACGTTAACGTATTCTGCATTCTAACGGTAACATAATATATATGTGCAAATAGGATTGTAAAGTTGATGACTAACGTTTTTACGTAATATATTATCAGTCAACTTTATGTCTATAGACTTCGACAGTTGTCTCTGTTGTTTAAACTTTAAAGTTTTTATTTCAATTTAAAATTGATTCTTTTCTTCCACACAAATATTGCCGTGTGGTTCAGTTTATGTAAAACTAGCTGTTGCCCGCGACTTTGTCCGCATGGACTTCAGTTTATAGTTGTTCCCGTACATCGATTGAATAGTTTACGCGCAAATCATGAAGGTACATTTTGTGGGAACCGTACATTTTTCCGCGACAAAATATATATGTTCTTTCCCGGGGCTCAAAGTATCTCTATACCAAATTTCAGCAAAATAGATAGAATAGTTTAGGCGAAAATCATAAAAGTTTATTGTACGGGAACCGTACATTTTTTGGAACAAAAAGTATCCCTTGTCCTTCCCGAAACTCAAAGTATCTCCATATATCCTATGTTCTTTCCCGGGGCTCAAAGTATCTCCATACCAAAATTCATCAAAATCGATTGAATAGTTTACGCGCAAATCATAGAAGTATATTGTGCTGTAACCGTTCATTTTTCCGGGACAAAATGTATCCTATGTCCTTTTCCGGGACTCAAAGTACATTTAATATCTATTCCAAATTACAGCAAAATCCAAGTAACCGAGGGAAATATTATTTGGATTAATTTTTTTTATTTATAGACGTTCCACGCGACTTAGCCCGCGTGAAATAGATATTTCACGGACAAATTAGTCCACAAAAAATGGCCTATGATCCTTCACGTGCTTTTCTTCCTATCTGACCCGAATAACAGAAAAATTGCTCTAGTAGTTCGTAAAATAAGCCCTTTCAAATAATTTCCCTCGTTTTTTCCACATTTTCCTCTATTTCTTGGCTTATAGCCTTCCTCAATAAATGGGCTATCTAACAGTGTAAGAATTTTTCACTGTTAGATTAGAGAAGGTTTTTTCGAAAATGAACCAAACCAGGTACGAAATATGGCGCAAGTTGGCACTACAGAGGACGGAATGAAAAACTTCATCCCTTGCATCACCACATTGGCAACGGAGTTGGCAGTGTTGTCGGGATCATCCAGCGAGAAGCACAAGTGGCCCCAAGGATAGGATGCAAAAAACGACCGCATACCATCCCAGTCTGCTAACTTGTAGAGCCACACACGACGGTATTTAACAGCACGCTGTCGCAATGCCGTCGTAAGTGGTAAGGCAATGATCCGATGAACCAAGTGGTGCGGTCGTGGATGCTTGGTAGCCATCAAGATTTGAAATTAGCAGGAGATCCAACAGGGAAGGATTCTGACCGTCTACATCTGGGATTCACGAAAGCGTAGCAACCAGATGTATTAAGTCGTTCGCAAAAGCAAAGTCGCAGACAGATCTTTCCGCATGATCAGTTTTACTGAAATTGAGCCAGTCGGTGCGGTGGGCGTTAAAGTCACCAATTATTATGATCTCTGCGTATGGAATCTGCTGCTGCACTAAATCTGAAGCTGCTTGCAGGTGTTTAAAGAATCAGTCCGTCTCGGGGTCACCACTATGGGACCTATATAGGCACGCAAAAACGCGAGGGTGGTCGTTGCAATCAATGCGGAGCCATAATATTGAGAGGTCCCTGACTTCAAGATTGCTGAGGCATTAATGCCTAATGATCATGCGGGAAGATCTGTCTGCGACTTTGCTTTTGCGAACGACTTAATACAACTGGTTGCTACGCTTTCGTGAATCCCAGATGTAGACGGTCAGAATCCTTCCCTGTTGGATCTCCTGCTAATTTCAAATCTTGATGGCTACCAAGCATCCACGACCGCACCACTTGGTTCATCATCACATTTTAATTTTAAGATCTAATAAGACTAGAGTGATCACATAATTTCAATGTTATTTTGTTACAAAACAAATATTTATGTGGCATAAAGTGAGACATTTTTTATTAATAAAATCAATGTTTAATAAAACATAAACCTATAGTATCAATTTATTCAATTTTATAACATAAATTCAAACATGCGGGATCCCGCGGGATTGGCCAATTCCGTAAATCAATCCCGCGGGATTGAATAAGGTGCGGGATTGCAATCCCTATTTGCGAGGTACTTTAGATGCACGTTTGTTCGTCTGCGCTGCTGTTCGATGAAAACGTAAATCACATCAAACATGTTTGTCAAACAAATTTGATCGTTAACAGAGTACTTTAAGCAAACTTTAAGTTGGTCGCGTTACGTCAAACCTAGCCGTCATCACGAGATTCACGAGTCACGACTAATATTGAATTGACATATTATTCCGACCAAGTGACGTAGGTCCGTCAACTGCCTAGGAATCAATTTCTTCGATAGTACTTCGAAAACCAACGATGCCAGCATTGAAGCTATCAAAATTAACAACCCCATTTCGACATTTGTGCGTGTCATTCACCGTAAACTTAACGAGAGTCGGTAGTTGTTTACATGAGAGGCCAAAGCAATACGTCATAGGTCAAACAGCTGATTGTCTGATGGCCGGATGACTAAGTAAACAAAATAAATGTTACATCTACTCTAAGTCTTCGGAAGACGGAATAGATAATTATTTTAGATTTAGGTTTTGAACCCCCGACAAAAAGATGGGTGTTATAAGTTTGACGTTTCTGTATGTCTGTCACGTGTCTGTCCGTGGCATGGCATCGTAGCATCCAAACGGCTGGACCGATTTCGAACTAGTTTTTTTTGTTCGAAGCTCAAATTATAGAGAGTGTTCTTAACTATAGTTCATCATCATCAGTCCACTCAATGCAGAACAATTTGGTTTTATCTACCGAAAATTTATTAATCAGGGGTTGTTCTTTTCTGGGGGCACGGCAGTGCCCCAGCCAAGCTTTTTAGCAAAGGCACGGCCGTACCATACTTTTCTCGAAGCGGTTCGCGGCTATTTCACAACCCCTTTATCTTAGATGTTAACAAAACTAGGGATTTAAAATTTCGGTCACTAGGAGCAAGTATTAAAACTAGCTTAACCTCCAAATTACATGAAATTTCGATACACAATTTAGTAGTTACGGATGGTCAAAGTTACTACATTTTGTCACTGACTGACAGATCATCAAAATTCTAAGGTACTTTTAGCAGACTTAGAACCTTGAAATTTGGTACCCGGATAGGTCTTTATTCACAATGAAAGGAAAAATTATGAAACCGGCCAGTGCGAGTCGGACTGGCGTACATAGGGTTCCGTACCGTAAATTTGTATGGGAGCCACCCTTAGATAATAAGTTTATTTAATTTTTATTATTAATTATTAAAGTTTACATACAATTGAGCGTTTTCTGAAATTTTCAAAAACCTTAGTGTTACCATTATGGATATAGAGCAAAAGAAGGGAAAAAAAATCGTGTTTGTTGTATGAGGCACCCCTTTAATAATTTATTTTATTTTGATTGGACCTTTAGCTTTTATAACGACACCAGAAATACATAATTTGTGACAATCGCAACTATCTAGCTATTGCGGTTCTCGAGATCCAGCCTGGTGAGTGGTGACATACCGCGGATGTACGACGGACAGACACACTTATTAATAATAGGGCCTCGTTTTCATCATCTGGGCAGGGAAACCTAAAAACTGAAATTGAAAAATAATATTATAGGTAATATTATAATAATTTATTAAATAAAATAAAAGATTTTTATGTTTGTAACTTTGCAAGAACAGTATGAGTTTCGACTGCATATTTGTTTGACGTACAAAAGGCTATAAGTTAGTTATGAACTTAATGAAATGGCATCAATTAAATAAAAAATAAATAAATATTAACAACGTTAATAATGAAACAATAATTGAATTCCATTTAAATACAAATGTAATCACTAATCAGTACTGAGATATACACTCCTTACTTGCTCGATGCAATTATTATGGGAGTTTTAAGTTATCACATGAAATAAGGTGTGCTCCTTTCCTGCGAGGAACGCCGAGACGCTTACAACCGTCCTGCTATGTATTCAACGGTAAAGATAAAAATGACCACATTCAAGTCATTTATATATTATACTAGCTGTTGCCCGCGATTTCGTCCGCGTTAAGCTGGGAACAAATTATCGGACGCGTCCATAAGTCGCGGCTGATGGATGCGACTTAACAATGTGCACGGGACGTCCGCGGATGCAGGAAGGTTTGTAGGAAAATGAGTCTTCGGATGTCTGGCCAGTCCTTTCAGAAAACCGTCCGCCGTCCGCGGATGCGTCCCCGCGCCCCGTTCATGGCGTCCGCGGATGCAAAAACATCAGCTGTTCGGATGTCTGAACGCTATAGGTCGTCAAGGTCAAGTTGTCTGTCATAATCGCGGACGCGACCTTGAGCGTTCGGACGTCCGAACACTGATCTGGCTGGCTGGATGCAAAAACATCGCATCTCCGAAGACGTTTCGGGATTTCGGTTTCGGCCAGTTTCGGCAAAAAATATGAGTATGATATAATAAAAATCTTAAATAATATAATATAAATGTTAAATAAAAATCTTTAATTTATGTATGCCTATTATAGTACTGGATGACGCCCGTAACTCCTTTGTGCCAAAATCGCGTAGGAACCGTACATTATTATTGTTACTCGAATAAAAAAACGGAATATGAGTACTGAAAAGTTTCTGGGGAACATATTCGCGTCTAAGATTAATAATATTTATTTTTATCCAATTTGGCACTTTTTCTAATGTGTTCATAAAATAAAAAAAGTAAATTTCAGTAAATAATTGTAATTTTAAATGTTATCAAATTTTGGTTTCGGTTTCAGTTTCGGCTGAAAAATCAGTTTTGGTCGGACACTATAGGTACTTAATACAATGTAGAGTTTTGGGTTCATAATATCAGTACCTCACAGTACTGGCAAGTACTGTCATATTATATTTCTTTATGGTTCATAAGCTCAAAGAGAATTTAATCACTACGTGCATAAGCTTTCCGAGCGTGCTCGCGGTGACACGTCAAGCTTTTATTAGATAAAGCACGTCTTGTTTTATTATTCACCTACCTCAAAGTTACCACTGCCCCCCCGCGCATTAGGCGGCTAGGTCGCGCGGCCAGGTAACTGCGGCCAACTAATTGTTCTATGATATATTATGTAGGTGCGCGCATTACGCGACCAGCGGCCAGCGGCTACGCTCTGGTCGCGCGACCAACGAAAAACATCGCGACACACACGCGGCCAACAAGATACGAGAATTTGCAAATTACTCAGTGTACGCGCACTGGTCGCCGCAGCCACACGTTTTTTGTATACAGAAAACAAAATAATATTCAATGTTTAGTCATCAAATCACTACTCATACGAGTGTAGTCACTAGTAGTCGCAGACGTGGCCGCAAAGTGCGCGGGGTGGTCGCAGTGACCTGGCCGCGCGACCTGGCCGCCTAATGCCCGGGGGCCCTAAACGTTCCTTTGCTGATATTGGTGTCCGAAACTGGGTCATTTGTTTCTCAATGTCATTTTCAATAATTGAAACATAAATAGATCTTCATTCATTCTTAAATATAATTTATAACGACTCTCGTCCTTTTGTAAATCAGGATACAAGGTGTGAAATTTACCAAACTGCAATCGTTTTTTATTCATATCATGGACCCAAATACTCCTTTTTATTCTTTTTTTTTTGGCGGACAACACAGCGCAGCTACCGCTAAATAATCATCCTCACTGTCGCTGCTTGACATGCTTCCCGCTAACAATTTGAAATGACTGTCCAGATGTCCGAAGACCAATACAACAGTATCATGTGCTAAAATCTGACAGAAATTGATGTTAATTTCTATTACTGCACATGCGGGAAAGCTGCACATGCGCATGGAAAAATGAAACGAATACGACTGAACGTCCGCGGACGCGTCCCCGCGCCCCGTTCATAGCGTCCGTGGATTCAAAAACATCTCGCTAGCCAGATTCTTTTCAGACGTCCGAACGCTCAAGGTCGAGTCCGCGACTTATGTCAGACAATGTGCACAGTTTAGTGTATTTTGTATTAACCAGATAGAAACAAGCCGCATCCGAGGAAAACGTCCGAGGACAACGTCCGATAATTTGTTCCCAGCTTTAGCATAGTAGATCACATCCCAAGTATTATTAATTATTGTACAAAAATAATAAATATTCAATGTACAGAATTGACTTTCCTACGATTTTATTACATATAGATGTTCCGCGCGGCTTCGCTTGCGTAATTTAGGAATTTCACGCAACCGTACACTTTTCCGCAAAAAATAGCCTATGTCCCTTCACGTGGTCTATTCTTCATGTTTACCAAATAACATAAAAGTTGCTCCAGTAGTTCTTAAGATAATAAGCAATTTCATAGTTTCCCCCGTTTTTTCCACATTTCTCTCTATTTCTTCGCTCTGATTAGGTTTAGCGCGAAAAAATATAGCCTATACTCTATAGCCTTCCTCGATAAATAGGCTATCTAACACTAAAAGAATTTTTCAAATCGCACCAGTAGTTCCTGAGATTAGCGCGTTCGAATAAGCCCTTTCATATAATTTCCCCCGTTTTTTCCACATTTTCCTCTATTTCTTCGCTCCTATTAGTCTTAGCGTAATGAAATATAACTTTTAGCCTTCCTCAATAAATGGGCTATTTAACACTTAAAGAATTTTTCAAATCGGACCAGTAGGTCCTGAGATTAGCGCGTTCAAATAAGCCCTTTCACATAATTTCCCCCGTTTTTTCCACATTTTCCTATATTTCTTCGCTTTTATTAGTCTTAGCGTGATAAAATATATATTATAGCCTTTCTCGATCAATGGGCTATCTAACACTGAAATAATTTTTCAAATCGGACCAGTAGTTCCTGAGATTAGCGCGTTCAAATAAGCCCTTTCAAATAATTTCCCCCTGATTTTTCCACATTTTCCTCTATTTCTTGGCTCCTATTAGTCTTAGAGTGATAAAATATAGCCTATAGCCTTCCTCGATAAATGGACTATCCAACAATAAAAGAATTTTTCAAATCGGACCAGTAGTTCCTGAGATTAGCGCGTTCAAACAAACAAACTCTTCCCAATTATAATATTAGTATAGATGAATATAATAATCGACTCAGAAGTATTTACGTTACGTTGTCCACCTATAGAACTAACGAAGCCTCAAAGAAAAAATATAAAGGAGAAAGGGAATGGGTGCTAAGCTAAGTACAGAAAAGTTATAACGTGTCCTGATAAGAAAAGAAAAAAAACCTTCAAAAAAGAAATTAAATCCCACCAAAACATGAAAATATGTAAAAGGAGCCAAGCAAAATATTGCATGGCTATATAATAAATACTTCTGTCTTAAAAAGTTTTCAGATCACATTCAAGCCAAGCCTTCAACTTATTTTGTAATTTAAATCAACATTCAGTAAATGTATCAATAGATTTCTTTATTTTATAATTATTATAGTGGCTAATAATTATTATTGCCAAATAAGTACAATACTTAGAAACAAATATAAAACTGCATATTGGGAGGAGTTCATACTTACACAGACTGCAAGCGTAAAGTGTTTTAATATGTAACGACGTATGTGGCCGAAAGTACCCAATAAATCCAATTAGTAGCTGATTATATTTTCTCTAGTGCTTATTGCCAAGCCACTATAATAATTATAAAATAAAGAAATCTATTGATACATTTACTGAATGTTGATTTAAATTACAAAATAAGTTGAAGGCTTGGCTTGAATGTGATCTGAAAACTTTTTACGACAGAAGTATTTATTAAATAGCCATGCAATATTTTGCTTGGCTCCTTTTACATATTTTCATGTTTTGGTGGGATTCTAAATTTAACATTATTTATAATGATGTAATCCGTAATCGTAAAGTCATCCGTTGCCATTTGAGTTTGCACACGTTTTCGCCTGTGATTTTACACACGAAAGATAGTGATAGCGATAACGATCCTAATTTCTATACCTACATGATCTCACCTAAGTCATTGAAGTTGCGTAAGTGATTAAAAAATGCCCAAAAAATCTAGTTTGTTGTATGGGAATCCCCCTAAAACATTATTTTATTTTGTTTTTAGTATTTGTTGTTATAGCGGCAACAGATATACATAATCTGTGAAAATTTCAGAAGTCTAGCTATAGCCGTTATTGAGTTACAGCCTGGAGACAGATTTTGAGAAAATTTTGCCTAGTTACATATTTTTTTACTCGACTATTTCATATTAAAGTGGTAAAAAGTAATTGCAACATTTTATAGACGACTTTCTCAACAGTACATTGTATTTTTTTCATACCGTTAAGACGTCAATACAATCCATAAAAAGGTGATATTCTAAACCTTTTACATTTTTTTAATTTTTAAATAATCCAACTCATACCCGCGACATTTGTGATTTTTGCTGTAAAAGGTTTAGAATATCACCTGTTTATGGATTGTATTGACGTCTTAACGGTATGAAAAAAATACAATGTACTGTTGAGAAAGTCGTCTATAAAATGTTGGAATTACTTTTTACCACTTTAATATGAAATAGTTGAGTAAAAAAATATGTAACTCGAGAAAATTTTAGAGAAAATGGGCAAAGAATTGCTGTTAATTTTGGCAACTTGGAGCTGTAATTCATAAAAAGAAAACGACAGAAATAATCTATAGATAAAATTCTATACAATTCGAGAAAAAAGAAAAGAAAAAAAAAACAAATTGTGCCAAAAAAACACGATTTTAAACAACCTAAATCTCACATTATATTACTCGCCGCAAGTTCGAGTCGGCTTTCCGCGCTTAAATATGTTTTAAATCTAATAATTAATATATATTTTTTTAAGACTAATAAGGGGAAAAAACCTAATAACATTTCTGTAGCGAACCTTTGCAATTTCGGCAAAATCGGAAAAATTTCGTATACGGACTCTTAAAGCGTTTATTGGTTTTCGTGAAATAACAAAAATTAATGAGAAAATCGTCTGTATTGTAAATTAATTATGTCTTGGACAATAAATGAAATCGGTTTACAACGCGGCGCGGCGGAGTAATCGTTGAACATAAAAAAATTACTACTACTTACTGGATAAGAAAATGGTTTTAGCGACAGGCCTATAAGTGGAACTTCTGCCTTGTTGGTGAAGCAATTAAGATTAGAAGATCCTTTTGAGTTGATCCTACACGAATTGATCGAGTGCCGAAGAGCGTATGTGTTTATTTTTTTGTGTCTCAAGTTCTCAACGCAAGCATTCGTGCTATCTATAAAGTTGTAATAAATTTTCAAATATCCTCTTCGTTGAAATTCTTCGGCATTTTGTCGCAGAAATTCCAAACAGATATACAACGTACACCTGGTCCAATTTGAAAAAATCTTTCAGTGTTAGATAGCTCCCATTTATCGAGGAAAGCTATAGGCTATATTTTATCACGCTAAGACTAATAGGAGCGAAGAAATAGAGGAAAATGTGGAAAAAACGGGGGAAATTATTTGAAAGGGCTTATTTGAACGCGCTAATCTCAGGAACTACTGGTCCGATTTGAAAAATTCTGAAAGAAGAAGAGTGAAATTATTATTTGCGAAACATTAAAACCGACTGGCGGCTTCCAAGAGCACTTGGAAGTCGGTTTAAATGTGAACATCAAGGCGCTAATTAAAAAAACTGTCCTTTTTGACGTAATACTATAGGACCCTCAGAAATGTTACAAATCTGGTAATGAGATATACATATCTTCATAGTCTTATCTAGGTTTGAGAAGAACCAGAAACACGATTAATGTATTTTGCCTCGATACATTTCTCGATCGAAATGACCTCTTAAAAATACGAAATTTGAAGATTATTTTTAAACGAAAATAGATGTAGGTATTGTAGGAAATTAGTCTAATTGATAGACACCTTCGCAACTCAAAATCGTATAGAAGCATTTTGCTTAAATGCTCCTAGCTATTTTTTAAATAATTAAAATAACGTTTTTCGCATGTTTTCCGAGCGAGCCGATAGCTTCTGGCCGCAGCGTATTCACGACTTTATAGTCATACAAATTAAGTATAAAATTGCCCTTGCGGTAAAATTACTTTCAATATAGCGCCTTAAGGTACCAAATTGGAGTGAAACCTAATACAACGAAACAAAATTTTTTATCGGTTCACAAACGCCGAAGTAATCGTTGAACATACAAAAATAAAAATAAATAATTTCCATAGGCGAACATTAACCTCCTCCTTTTTGGAAGTCGGTTAAAAATGAATCCATATTATATCCCTTGGTCACAAGTCACGCTTAAACGGCTGGAGTCTGGACCGATTTTGCTAAAATTTGGTATAGAGATACTTTGAATCCCGGAAAAGAACATAGGATACTTTGTGTCCCGGAAAATGTACAGTTCCCGCACAATAAACATTTATGATTTTCGCCTAAAGGAAAGGACAAGGAATACTTTTTGTCCCGGAAAATGTACGGTTCCCGCACAATAAACTTCCTAAGCGTCGTTTGGTCGCGTAGATTTGTGCAATCCTTTAACAATCATAGTTAAGACAGGACAACGTCTGTAGGGTCAGCTAGTACGTGATAAATCATAAATAATAATATTATAATAAATTAAATGTATATAGAGAACACACAGTTTACATTTTTTGAAAACGCCTCGTCATCATAGCTTGCGTTATAGTCGGGCGACTGCGACTCATAAGAATTATCTTGACATTTGAGGTTAAATAGAACTATGATGTATTTATTTTTAAAACCTTTTTTAGTAAAAAAAGAAAATACTTTGTTTTGTTACGCGTATATTGTCACATGGTGGGCTTTCCATAGTAGTTCATGTTAGTCGTTAGTCGTTACGTCAAGGAACTGACCTTCGCCACAACTCACAAGTTTTTATCCAATTTCTGTTGCGCCACTCATGAGTCATGACTCATGACGTCGAAATAATTTATAATGACCCTTAGAGCCTGTCCAGATGAGGCGTTTTACGCGCGAGTGAGCGAACGCGCGTATCCGAAATACTAGAGCTACATATATCGCGCCCAGATGCCTACGCGCGTTTTTAAAATCGCGCGTAAAACGCTTGCAATGAGCGTGACTCTCAACTCGCCCGTAAAACGCGCGAGTCGAGATACTTGGGTGGGTGGGTTTCCCAGTCCATGTTTGTAATTGGCTGCTGATTGCTGAATCCCTCCCAGCGTTTTACGCGCGTACCCGAGATACTAGAGCAACTGTATATGTCGCAGGGAAAAGAGGATATCAGGGATTTCACGATATCCCTAGAGATATCACGAGCTCCCGGTAGATGCCGAATATTCTCGTTTGTAACGTCTTCTTACTAACAATATCTAGTGATATGTCATTTCACTAAACTAAATCTAGTGAAATGTCAGAAGCGCGGATACTGCCGAATCGAGTCACTAAAAATCGAGCCACTCATTTCTCTCGCTCGCTCTAGTTCCCACACGTGACACGGGCACTAGTGGGAGTGAAATAAATGCGTCGCTCGAGCTGGCGCGGCTCGTCTAGCCTGGAGACAGACAGACAGACTAACCTTTTGGGTTCGGAACCGTAAAAACTAGGATAATCGAAGAGCTGGAGCACCTGTAGTACCTGTGCCTGTACAAGAGCCCAACCAAACTAGAGATCGACATGCCACCTTTACATAAAATATTTAACTTGGTCGGCCGCTTCATTTGACGTCAAAAATCAAAGGTCTGAACTCTGAAGTATCTGATGAAGAACCCTCAGTTGGTTTCAACTGTATGATTCAGAGATATGGTGATGCCCCCTCAGATCTGCTATAGTTGCATTACTCGTGTGATAATAATAATAATAACTCCCACTCTGGTTTTGGTGACGGTGGCCGGTTTCATTGAAACCAGGCCAAGAGTAATTTTATAAATATATCAAGTGTGTGCGCAGTACACAAGAGCAATCTCTATATTCCTTTACTCGCATAACCCGGTAGGACGGAAGACTGACACGACCGGCGAGAGATCAGGCGCAGGACTGACTTTTTACATGCCCATCCGACGCATGGATCATCTAACATCTTACTTGTCAGATTCAGATGTTAGATGATCCTATCAAAGTACACGTGTGTATACTAGAGCAAGCGAGAGAAATGCGTGGCTTGATTATTATTCGGCGGTGTCCGCTTTTCTGACGTTTCACTAGATTTAGTTTAGTGAAATGACATATCACTAGATATTTTTAGTAAGAAGACGTAACAAACAAGAATATTCGGCATTTGTAGCGTAAAAACGCGCGTAAAACGCAGTATCTGGATGAAATTGAAACGCGCGTAAAACGCCTCATTTGGACAGGCACTTAAAAGTTTAAAAATATAAGGTACGGTAAAACCAACAGCGGTTGGGCAAAGGTCACCACAGAGTGGGTACCAGAAGATGGACGACGCCGCCGTGGACTGCCTCGAAAAAGATGGCGAGATGAACTGGATGGCTATAGACCAGGCTGACCTGCGATGGCGTTGGGGCGAGACAAATATAACAACTTGGGGGAAGCCCATGCCCAGCAGTGGGATAGTATAGGCTCTTTAAAAATACTACTTATATTTCGACATTATTTAGTCATAATATGTTCAGCTTGTAGTTTGTACAAGCAAGAGAGTGAGAGAGACTAACAAGATACAACCTGGACATATCCAAATTTCAATAATTAATCATAGATGTACGAGTAGGTACTCTTTTTTAGGGTTCCGCACCCAAAGGGTAAAAACGGTACTCTATTACTGAGACCGTCTATCTCTATATGTCTATCCGTCTGTCTGTCTGTCTCCAGGCTGTATCTCAAGAACCGCTTTAGCTAGACTTCTGAAATTTTCACAGATTGTGTATTTCTGTTGCCGCTATAACAACAAAATAAACTGAAAACAAAATAAAATTAATATTTCAGGGGGGCTCCCATACAACAAACATGATTCTTTTTACCTTTTTGGCTCGTAATCCATAATGGCAACATCATACTTGAAATGGTCACAAAGTTCTCAATTATAAATGTGCACTTTAATATCTTCTTATATATAAAATTCTCGTGTCACAATGTTCGTTCCCGTACTCCTCCGAAACATCGGCCAACATCTATTTTTCATACCAAAAATTATTTATATGGCAAAACAACGTTTGCCGGGTCAGCTAGTTTAATAATAAAATTAAGATAAAATAAATAACTAAGGGGGCTCCCATACAAAAACACGCACAGTGTGATAAAACCTCGATTTTGTTTCACCGCGTTTTTTTTTTCATAATACTATCTAAGGTAGTTGATAGCTATTATGACCCGGATAAAGGCCAACTTTGACATTCTTTAACAAAAAAGTCGGCCAAGTGCGAGTCGGACTCGCGCACGAAGGGTTCCGTACCGTTATGGAACGAAAATTGGCAAAAATGATGGCAACAGATGGCAACAAATATACATAATCTGTGAAAGTTTCAACTCTCTAGCTATTACCGTTCTTGAGTTACAGCCTGGAGACAGACAGACAGACGGACGGACTCAGTAATAGGGTCCCGTTTTTACCCTTTGGGTACGGAACCCTAAAAACTACCAAGAATATCGATCTCAGTCGGAGTTTTACCTACTCTAATGTTTTTAAAGCTCTATCAACTGTATGTAGTATTTTGAAAGAAAAACGCGGTGAAACATAATCGAGGTTTTTATCACACTGTTTCGCTCTATAAAGGTACGAGACCCTTCGTGTGCGAGTCCGACTCGCACTTGGCCGATTTTTTGGCCTTTTCTGCTCGTAATCCATGATGGCAACAGGTAGGCACTTGAAATTTTCACAATATATTTAATTATATATTTAATTATGTATTTACTTTAATAATCTATACTTATTATAAAACAAAGTCGCTTTTTTATCCCTCATGTCACTTTGTTCCCTTTAATCTTTAAAACTACGCGACGGATTTTGATGATTCTTTCAGTGTTAGATAGGCTATTTATCGAGGAAGGCTATAGGCTATATTTTATCACGCTGAGACTAATAGGAGCGAAGAAATAGAGGAAAATGTGGAAAAAACGGGGGAAATTATTTGAAAGGGCTTATCTCGCGAACTACTGGAGCAACTTTTATGTTATTTGGCACAGATAAGAAGTAGGCTATCGATTTTAATAATTTTTTCAGTGGCTTCATCAATTTTATACCCGTGCGAAGTAAGTGTAGTAGTGAAGAATAAAATTAAAATAAAATAAATATTTATCCCATACAAAAATATATTTTTTCATACATTCGCACTATAACGGTACGGAACCCTTCGTGGGCGAGTTCGACTCGCACTTGGCCGATTTTTAAAAGGCTAGAAACGCACTTGACCACACAATATCTGTTGCGGGGTTTCGTGGGCGACGATAATCGATTTCCATCAGTAGCCCTAGCATAGCCCCCAGTATGTATAGACAAACTATGGAGATAAACTTAAGGTGCTGTTCCGATCTTTTTTCGTTCCGAAAAATTCAATTAAAATGCCACTTTATGACAGACAATAGTCCTAAATATTCGAATAATATCCTACTTTATTAGTCCATTGAAATGTTACAATTTTAGGACCGAATATTGCATTTATTAGAGGATGCAATTTTATTTTCGGAATATGTTGGGGGGCTCAATAGAAGCTTAACCTCAAGTTTGTGGGGTCGCCGCCTTTGTCCCCCGGCCGCCATCTTGAAAAAAGGGGTGACAACACTATTTTCGTGATATTTCGGAAACTATAAGTCTTACAGAAAATTTTTAAGAACATAATTTGTTGCAAATTATTTTACCTACAAATATGTTTATATAATTTTTTACACTAAATTAAAAATTTAAAAAGTTATAAGCAAAAAAGTGATAATTTTTTTTAAAGGTTTATTATCGCTCTTTAACTTTGTTTAATAAATTTACAAAAAAAATACCTTAGAACAACCTTGTTAATGATCTTTTGAGAAAAAGATCCCCCAATCCCCCCGATCTCATGAAATTAATTTTCTGCAGATGCAAAGGAAACTGTGAAGGCATGCGTGCCTGCAGAAAAGCAGACCTAAAATGCTCTACAGTATGCCTACTATTCTGTAAAGCTTTTCAGGCCTGCTTTTCTGCAGCCACAGTCTGCAGTATGCCTACTACACTACATAAATATATGCAAATAGTATGCCTACTATACTAGTCTGCACATGCCTACTATACTATAAAGCATTTCAGGCCTGCTTTTCTGCAGCCACACATGGTTCCACAGTTTCCTTGGTTTTTGCAGAAAATTAATTTCATGGGACCGGGGGATCTTTTTCTCAAAAGATCATCTACAAGGTTGGTCTAAAGTATTTTTTTGTAAAATGTGTTAAACAAAGTTAAAAAGTGATAATAAACCTTCTAAAAAAAGATCGGAACGGCAACTTATGTTTATGTCCACAGTTTGTCTATATTTTCGCATTTCTACTGGTGGCCATGCTAGGGCTACAGGTGTCTGCTCATGAAATAGGTTAAGCCGCCATTGTTGCTGCACCGTAATATTGAGTGGTGTAAACCCAGCTTTACCTAATAGTTTTTTTTTCATAGACCGGTTTTATAGGTGTGTCTTAAATCTGATATTCTTTTGATGGATTGAGTGCCTTGAGAACCTCACTTAAACACGCGAAGCGGAATAAAGAATAAATTTTCCTAAGCGTATTCTCTCAAATAACAAGTTGAACTGGTAAATTACCTGTCAGAAGTTTCCAATGGGAAAACCTCATAAAATAGTTTTTTTAAACATGACTTTCACATTTTGGTAACAAATAATTGTCTACCATTTTATTTTGATAACGAAAACATTAAAATTAATCCTTCGATCGCAGAATCTTGGAAATCTATTGTTATTCTATTGTTGTCGCGGTCGCCGGTGTCCTTATGGGGGTTGATAGGTTATAATTTAAAGGCATGTATTTAACGCGGCGACAAATTGTTACCATTCCGGATCTTAAAAAAACTGAAAATGGATAGTAAATAAACTACTTTGAAGAATAATTTGAGGTAGCATTTTAACTAGAAAGCGGCGGCTTTTTAATGAGTTTTTTTTTTTGAGGTTTCATTTAAATTTTATCTGGCAGTGATTTTCTTTTGTGGCAACTGAATTTCTTCTAAGGCGACAAATTACTGGCGGATAAAAATGTTAAAATAGGCTTTTGTAGTGTATTGATAAATAAAGATGGCCGCACTACCTAGGAGTGGGGGCTTGGGGAATATGGCCGCCAGACGTCAGAGCTGTCGTCCACTTCTTACCGAGCCACCGCCGAGACTAGAGCGTTCAGTGATACAGTATTCTGTGTTTAATTTACTCCTTCAACGATAATGTACCAACGGTACAGCTTTCATAAATTCTAAAATGGGGTTGTCTATAAACTTGACCAAGGTCTGAAATAAATACAAACAAGATCTCATAAAAACTTATTTTGGCTACAATTTTAGGGATATAAATAAACTAAATTGTGACATGCAAAAAAACTATTCTTGGTCTATTTAATTTTTTCTTGACTATCTTAAGTGTAACAAAAGGGAGTGAAAAAAATATGTATCGAACGGAAAACTAATGTAAGTCAATCAAAATCGATTAATTTAAAAAGTTTTGAATTAACAAAATTCACTACAAATAAAAACTACTTTCTTCTTCGTCTTCTTTTTCTTATGACGGCACTACTTTGACGTTTTATTTTTCTATGACAATTAAGCCTTCGGCTTAGGAATTGCACTCTAGAGGTTCAACCTCAGATCTTCAGATCCATCATCAGTCATACCTAGAGACCAATGACCCTCAATATGGCACAACTAGCTTCAATTATAATTATCAGTTGCCTATTTCTGGGTGTTGTGGTCTAAGTTCCAACCTAACCTAACCTACTTTTGGACTTAATATATATATATATATATATATATATATATATATATATATTAATAAGAATCATTAATAAATTATTACATTACCTACTTAAATTGTTATCCAACGGAACGTCAAAGAAATGCCAAGTGACAAATCCCAGGCAAATAAAGGTGAACGCAGATTTGGCCGCACCGCACGCACCGCAGTCTCCGTACGAATCGCTTTTGTTATTTACCTCGCACACCTGTCCGCGCCGCAGTCGCCGCAGTCATACCCGTCGCCGCACGCATCGCAATTCGCAATGGATTTTCGTTCATTCGGAGTGGGCGTGTATTGCAGTATGGCTCTTGTTCGTTACTCTATGGGTATGGCCGACCGTTGAATGCGAATGACGACATCAGCGCCGCAGCGTCCGACGCGGGCGGGCCGGGATTGGTGACGTCATCGGCTGCGGTTCGGGGAGTTCGGCCGCTTCATGTACTGCGTCGACTGCGGCGCGGGTAGGTGCGGGTAGGTATGCGAGCTTGCCTATAACTTCATATAAAGAATTGCGAATGCGGCGACTGCGGTGCGTGCGGTGCGGCCAAATCTGCGTTCACCCTAAAGCTCCGCGGCCCTCGCACTGCTCAGACACACGAGCACATTTGCCGCCTTTTTCAAGAATTTACGAATCTGCAAACAATATTCTAATATCCAAATACATTATTATAATATCCATTTTCAGTTTTAAAGCTACCTAATAATCGCTGCCAAATGTGTATTTTTATAATGAAAGCCAATAGTTGCCAGTGAAGAATGTTTGATATCCCCTCGGAAAAATTAGTCGCCACATTAGGTTTTACAATACCTTATCCAGTTTTACACTGATCCCGCTTGATATATTTGATACCTTACAGTAGCAGCCGTTTTTTAGTTTTTTTTTTGATCCTAGCCTTTTGTTGCTTGTATAGTATAATAGTTGCTAAGATATTTAATCACTGCAAAGTTAGTTTTTTTGTGACTTAATAGAAAGTCGCCTAAAAAAGATATTAGTTGCCGTGTTATTTATTTGCCTAATTTAAATGGTCATTAAATAGTTTTGACAAAATTAATTATTATTGTACCTCCTCAATTAAATTTCGATCAAGCCTCGGGCCTCAAATCAAAATATGTGTTGTGAGTTGCGACTTGCGAGTTGCGACGTTTACCCGACTAAATTAGACACGTAGGTCTGACAAAAAATCTTTAGAAACAGCTCAGAACCTAAGCTTTAGCAACAACTCGAAGCCTACCGTACAGTACTTAAGATGCGACCCGGTCTCAAGACGCGGTTCGGCTCTGTGATTGGTCCAAATTTTGACAGCCAACCAATCACAGAGCCTAAACCTTGTCTTGAAACCGAGATGCATATTGAGTACTGACTATTTTTACGGGCCTAATAGCTCAAGTTAGACCAAGGATTTAAAGAATGAATCTGTTAAGTCAATGCGAAAGGGTCTCAAGTCTGTTACCTTCTAAACTACTAAACTGTGTGTAGGTAGATACTTTGACTCCGGAGTCAATGTATACTTTTTATCGCGAAAATTTTACGATTACTGCGGGATAATTTTACGCGAGCGAAGCTGCGTACAACTTCTAGCACGTATAAATAGTCAGTACTTAAGGCTCCTCTCGCGAAAAAAGCGTGCAGATGAAACCACTTTTCATCGGCATTAACAGAGAAATTATATCTGAAAAAAATAATTAGTAATCTACATGATGATACGTAATGTGGTTTTGCCATATTTTTTCTCTCGGTATCACATAATAAAGAAATAAAAAACCAAATCACCTCCAAATCGTTGAATGAAACCACTTTACTCCTTCATTATTTATCAAAAGAATATATAAAAAATGATACTGCTTTGCAATACATAAGTTGATAATTTGGTTTTTTTACTTTTTTGAAATATGTATTATATTAAGCCTTAAAAAGGTTTTTTCTCCTATTTCGCCCTATCATGGACGCGGCGAGCGTTGTAACCGCCACCGTACAAGGCGCGCTGTTATGAATGTTATTTTAATGTCATTTACGTCGATATTCGCACTGACAGACAATGATCAAGGTCATTGGCAGATATAGAGGCCTTAAGATGCGACCCGGTCTTAACACGCGGTCCGGCTCTGTGATTGGTCCAAATTTTGACAGCCAACCAATCACAGAGCATGAACCGTGTCTTGAGAGTTGAGACCGAGATGCATCTTGAGTACTGACTATTTATATACGGGCCCTAGTTTGCCGTAAGCATGTCATAGTATAACAAAAGGCAGAAGACTCACCTTCATGAAGTCAGGAACGTAATTGCCGAGGCAGAAGGTGACGTCTCCGATGTCGTGGCTGCCGCCGTAGGGCTCCTCCAGCACCAGGTCGCAGTTGATCGGCGGCATGTCGTCCAGCAGATTACCCCGGCCGATGCCATCTTCTTTCTCCATCTCAACTGGAAACGTTGAGAAGTCATCTCGTGTCACGAGTAAATTTACCTCCGAGGATACCTTATTACGAGACACATTTATGGATCATTCTCGATTAATTTGGGGTAAAGCAACTTGCGAATATTATAGTCGGTGTTTTCGACCTTAAAATGACGCCGCGTTAATTTAAAAAACCGTGTTGGATACGTTTTAGATTGCTTGTTTTCTATGAGAGGCTGAAAAATGGAAAGGGCGTAAGCGACAAAATGGTTTTTGTAGCGTAATTTAAAAACCATATATACATTTCATATAAGCTATGGGCAAATTAAAGTGTATGCAACCAATCTATGTACAAATTTTGGAAGCTCATCACTCTCCTCTGTTGGCAAAATAGGAATCCCTTTTTTACAGTGGTCTTTTTGATTGATTCTTCTGTGTTATAAAAGTTGACCAATCGTGTTATGCTATGGGTAATTCAAAGACAAAGACATGATGAATACTGACAATGAACTTTAATTTTTAGCTTTAGTTAAATTGCTGAGAAAAATCGATATCACGACTACAGCCAAATTATCAAGTCGTCGCCTTAAATTGCTAAAGCTAAAAGAACGAGGAGTATGTACCGGATTTATCGACGTACTTTTTGCTTCCTTTTACACGGCAATGACTCGGCAATACATTAGGAGTTTGTTTCATTTCGATTTTAAAAATAATTGAAGACGTGCGTGGAAGAACACACAAAGTAACATTTTATAACATACGAACAATTATTACTCACTAGCTGTCCCGGTGAACTTCGTGTCACTCTAAAACCTTCCCTGGACTTCTACGAATATTTTAAGACTAAAATCAGCCCAATCCATTCAGACGTTTTTGAGTTTTAGCGCGACTAATACATTTGAAAATCCATTTTTATATATTAGAATTTTTTCCTCATAATTTGTGCCCTGTGCCAAATAACAGAAAAATTGCTCCAGTGGTTCGTGAGATAAGCCCTTTCAAATAATTTAACCCGTTTTTTCAACATTTTCCTCTATTTCTTCGCTCTTATTGGTCTTAGCGTGATAAAATATAACCTATAGCCTTCCTCGATAAATGAGTTATCTAACACTGAAAGATTTTTTAAATTGGACCAGTAGTTCCCGAGATTAGCGCGTTCAAATAAGCCCTTTCAAATAATTTCCTCCCGCTTTTCCACATTTTCCTCTATTTCTTCGCTCTTATTAGTCGTAGCGTGATAAAATATAGCCTATAGCCTTTCTTGATAAATGAACTATCAAACACTGAAATAATTTTTCAAATCAGACCAGTAGTTCCTGAGATTAGCGCATTCAAATAAGCCCTTTCAAATATATTTCCTCCCGTTTTTTCAAGCGCGTTCAAACAAACTAACAAACTCTTCCGCTTTATAATATTAGTATAGACTAGTATTAAAGATAATTTTTCCGGTCTTAAGAGTCCGTATACGAAATTTTGCCGATTTCGCTCGTTTAACAGACGTGATTTAACTGTTAAAACACAGTATTTCTATAAGTTTTAATGCACAACATGTAAGATCATTTCAATTATAATCTAATGTTGGAGCTAGATTTTTTATTTTTTTTTTAAGTATCTTTAAATAATCCAACTCAAACCCGCGACAGTTTTGTGATTTTTGCTGTAAAAGGTTTAGAATATCACTTTTTTAGGGATTGTATTGACGTCTCAACGGTATGAAAAAAATACAATGTACTGTTGAGAAAGTCGTCTACACAATGTTGGAATTATTATTTATTTGATACCTTTTACTAAAATCCAAAGCTTGTAAGATTTAATTTTCGGTTCTGATATCTAGATTTCCCATAATATTTATTTTTTCCTCCAACAAACGAAAAATGTATCCACGCCACCTACTGAACATTTCACATCTCTGTCTCTCGCATGAAAATCGACAGTGGTGCGAGAGTGATGCGAGTTATGCGAATTCTCAAGGTCATTGGCAGTTATCAGGCGCGGCGTCAAACCTGCATTTCTGCAAAGAAGCGACTTTTTTTTTTTACTGTTACATAATTATACTTATGTTCTTCTACTCACGTCTTTAATTATTTATAAGGAGTAAACTTAAGGATTTTTATGTTCTTGTGTCTGTTTCTTGTGAATAAGGCATCATAATAATATACAGTAGCAAAGGCCAGAGCTCGCGTCGCGGGAAATCCACTTTTTGGCGATGTTAGCAATCACAACTCACAAATAATAACATTAGGTAGTAAGTAGTGTTTTTTTTTTTAAATTAATAAGAGGGCAAACGAGCAAACGGGTCACCCGATGGTAAGCAACTACCGTAGCCCATGGACACTCGCAACATCAGAAGAGCTGCAGGTGCGTTGACGGCCTTTAAAGAGGGAATACGCTCTTTTCTTGAAGGTTTGCAGGTCGTATAGGTCCGGAGAAATACTGCTGGTGACAGTTCATTCCAGAGTTCTACAGTGCGCGGCAGAAGTTACGCGAAAAACGCACTGTGGAAAACTGCCAATCATCAAGGTGATGAGGATGGTATATTTTTCGCGTGAGACGATGGCGAAATGTTGCAGGTGGTATGATTCCGAACAATGCAACCGATAGAGGATGCAGAGTGAAGCTACATCTCGGCGTAATTCCAAGGGGTCCAAGCTGTTTGAAACACTATGGTCAACAATTCGAGCGGCCCTTCGTTGGATACGATCCAGAAGGAGAAGTTGGTATTTTGGCGCCTCTGCCCAGAGATGAGAACAATATTCCATATGAGGCCGAACCTGCGCCTTGTATTTGTATAATTGCAATAAAAGCGATTTTAATATCACATTTTACGTCAAAAATACCTACAATCAAGTTTATAACTTGATGTTATTACATTTTCACTTAGCACAACCATAACATTCCACGATTATAACAACACAAATATAAAACTGCAATCCAATTTTCGACAGAGTCAAAAACGCCGTATTTTCGGTAGCGGATTTTTAACACTTTCGGACCGCGTCGTTGGGAGCGCGCGTAAAAGCAACTGTTAGAATCGTAACTTGTGCAGTGTGTGCCTGATTCAGCAAAAAACACCAGTATCACATTTACGTAACAAATGACGATCTAGAGATTACTATTTCCTATAGCCTATTCACTTCTAGTTATCAAACTAAAGTATGTAATCAGTAACAGTTATTTAGGCAAAAAAATATATTTAAAATCTATAATAAAATGAAATTCAAAACTATTGAACTGAATATAGTTTTGGGGATTTTTGGTATATATAGATTTTTGTGTACAAAATACTGTTTAACTTAGTTGTAGTAGGGGAGGTCGCGCTCAGTTTAAAAAGTCATTTCATACCGAGCGAAAATCGTTACAATAATAGTATTCCACTAATACATAACAGCTTTGATCGTCAGCCACTTCATAATGGGTGGAATAAAAATTGAGAGCATCTCAAAGTTGTTGTTGGGAATCGTATTGAATTGACATTAAAAGATCCCAATTCGCACCCAATAAAGGTTCATATCTAGATTATACACGTTTAGGTTCGGTAGGTGTTATTTTAATTTTTGTATATAACAACAGATGGCGCTTTTAAAGTAAAATGTTTATAATTCTTCTTCACAAATATTGACTATCGAATTAATTACTTAAAATTGCTATGTGAGATCATTTTATGATTAATTCAAACGAAAATCGCCGTCAGCTGAATGTTTGCAGGTGGAAATGTCATCTACGCGACGCCTTAGGATACATTGAGCGCGAAGTAGGGCTATAGGGCTATATTGGTCATAACTTATATCGCTGGCTGACGGTTTTTCCACCGTCGTATTAGCGACTGACGGTTTTCTTTATTATTTACAAAGTAGAAACATTCACCTGTATAAATTTTGTATGGTATAAAATGACTTTATATTCAAAAAAATTTTACATGTTCAGTAACGCGACTGACGTTGAATCCCCCGTCTGCAATACGGCTGACGGTGATTTTTTGGTTAAACATGACCTCAATAATCATCCATCAAAGTTTCATTCGGTATAAAATCACTTTTCGCAACAATTTTTTTTACAACTTTGAAATACTCTCAGTTCACATTCCACCACGGGTGCGGCGACTGACGCTGATTATATTGATTGATAAATATTAAGCTACCGCTGGACAAAAATTTGGTCGGTATGAAATGAGCACTACCTCCCCTACTATTGTGTAATATTACTTATGAAAAGGTAACTTAAAAAGTAATGAAGATATTTTGTGTTTCTAAGTATTTGATATAAATCCAGTGAAAATTCTATTATTCACTTGTACTATAAGCATTTTCAATTTAAAATAAGTAATTATCTATACTTATTATAAAACAAAGTCGCTTTTTTTTCGTCATGTCCCTTTATTCTTTAAAACTACGCAACAGATTTTGATGATTCTTTCAGTGTTAGATAGCCCATTTATCGAGGATGGCTATAGGCTATATATTATCACGCTAAGACTAATAGGAGCGAAGAAATAGAGGAAAATGTGGAAAAATCTGGGAAAATTATTTGAAAGGGCTAACTTGAACGCGCTAATCTCAGGAACTACTGGTCCGATTTGAAAAATTCATTCAGTGTTAGATAGCCCATTTATTGAAGAAGGCTATAGGCTATATTTTATCACGCTAAGACTAATAGGAGAATGTGGAAAAAACGGGGCAAATTATTTGAAAAGGCTTATCTCGCGAACTACTGGAGTATTTTTTGTTATTTGGCACAGATAAGAAATGTGATTGCTATCAATTTTAATCATTTTTTCAGTGGCTATATATTTTATACCCGTCAGTGTGACGCAGGGGCGGATCGCTAGTATTAAATATAAGCCCAATTTATAATCATATTCAATGCAAAAATAGAATAACTCGATTGCATGTTAGGTTTGGACTTTTGACAGTACCTACCGCAATGATGACTCGGTAAAAACCATTCTTTAAGTATACACAATTTAATAATTAAAAAACATTATAAAAAGTAATAAAATCTCAAGTTACTACATATCAAGTATTTATCAATTATTATTTTGAAGGAATATTTCCCTTGTTGGAGATTGTGGCTCTGTAGGTCAAAGTTTGTAGAGCAAATAAGAAACCATACATTTTTGTCATGCTTTATAAACAAAAAACAACAAATTACCACATTGTGTGACAACACATATTACAGTAATTTGTGTACCTATAGTGTCAACATTATTAACGCTTTAACTCTAATCTATTGTTTTACAATAGATTTCCAAGAATCTGTGATCGAAGTATTAAAGTGTGAATAAAGGATTTTGGTACTTTTACTTTCTCTTTATTAACATATTTTGTCCTGTGGTTTCTGCATCTCTACTCTCATTCTATCATATAATTAGTGATGATAATGCCATTGTATAGTATTACTGAATAATGCTAAAATCCTAAAATTACAAAGCATCTTCAAAAAATACCTATAGTTTACTATAGGTTTTGTTTGAAGTCTGTTTGTTTACAGTAGTACAAACAGTTGGGATGGGACAGCAGGATTTATTATTATCACAATCCACAATTTAATTACTTCGGGAAAAAATGCATGCATTGATATTTGTCACTCGTTATTTATATGCTAAAAATAAAGCTAGTTAGAATGATAAATAACTTTTTCTTACCTTATTATTATAACTTAAAGCGAATTAACGAGGGATGAAAATTATGCTTTGGTAAATGCTCGGGATTATTAGGCAGGTTTTTTTCATTTATCATACATCCTGTAGTCATCATTACGCTAAGAAAACAGATAGTGAAATTCAATCATGTCTTGTACAGGTTATGGTATAGTTTTAGTTTTTGCTGGTCAAATGTATACTTCCATAAACATTTATTATTATAAATACTTTAAAATTATATTATGAAATTTACAATTACTTTTATTATTTTTGTTAATTTTACAAAATAATCTCAATACTCATGTCTGTGACAACTGACAACTCACAATTGACAGTTCGTATTTCGTAACAAGTTTTGACTTTTTAAGTTTTTAATGTTTTTGACAACTGACAACGACATTTAGGGCGAATCCAAACGAGCGTAATTTTGTGAGTCGTGAGTCTCGTGACTCGTGAGCCGCAGAATTTCTGCCGGGCAGAATTTTTTTCATACAAATGACAACTCATTTTGAGTCGACGTGTGAATCAAACATGACTTTTGTATGAAACTGAATGCAGCAGAAACCTGCCCGGCAGAAATTCTGCGACTCACAAGTCACAACTCACAAATTACGCTCGTTTGGCTTCGCCCTTGCATTTACAGCAGTCAATCAATGAGGTGTTGTGCCACAGACAAAGAGTTTTGGCGGGCATGTTAGGGTGCGTCCACATTTGTATCATTTGCGCGATCAGATCTCCGATCAGATCTCCGTCGCGTATCATCGAAGCGTGTCAAAATGATACGCGTATCATGATACGCCCCGATCGCTATTAACCGCGTATCCGATACGTGTCGTATCAAATAGACGCATGATCGGCAGAATGATCTAATAGGCGTCCACACTATGATACGCATACCTGATACGGCGCGATGATCGCGACGGAGATCTGATCGGAGATCTGATCGCGCAAATGATACAAATGTGGACGCACCGTTATATTACGGGAGGTCACGACATTTTTGGTAACGATATCCAAAATGACTTATTTTTAGATTGACAAGATAAAGAGCAACTCCCTGATGCTAAATATGTCGGTCTGCCTGCGTAAAGTAGTTGCGTTCTCTGTATAGGGCGCCTGAAAACCCATTTATCATGACCAAAAAAAATGATAAGGTAAATGGCTGAGTAAGTTATATTAGGTAAGTACTAGTTATTCTCATAACAGTAGCGTAAAAACTGACCAAATATTCGGTTGCGTTATGAAGCAACGAGCGTTCAAACGTGACTTAATATTGTGACTAAAAAAACTGATCAGGTAAATGGCTGAAAATTACAAATCGTAAACTGTCAATACGTACTAGCTTATTGGCACCAAAACTGACCAAATATTTGGTTTGGTAATATATTCTGATGTGATGGTGTCGTGGTGGGCAATATAAAATACTTTTGAAAGAACATATTACGTTCAGACATAGGTCGCCGATAACTATGAATTGCAACCAAATATTTGGTCAGTTTTGGTGCCAATAAGCTAGTACGTACTGACAGTTTGCGATTTGTAATTTTCAGCCATTTACCTGATAATTTTTTTTTGGTCACAATATTAAGTCACGTTTGAACGCTCGTTGCTTCATAACGCAACCAAATATTTGGTCAGTTTTTACGCTACTGATATGAGAACAACTAGTACTTACCTAATATAACTTACTCAGCCATTTACCTTATAATTTTTTTTTTGGTCATGATAACTGGGTTTTCAGGCGCCCTATTATACAGAGAACGCAACTACTTTACGCAGGCAGACCGACATATTTGGCATCAGAGAGTTGCTCTTTATCTTGTCAATCTAAAATGAGTCATTTTGGCTATCGTTACCAAAAATGTCGTGACCTCGAGACGATCAAACGGTTTGATTCAAACCTTACGTGTTTGATGCAACCGTTTGATGTCGGTTTGAACGGTTTGTCAAACGACACTGGGCAGTTTAGTTCAATACGCACTGTCGAGTACACGTCTTGTGACGAATAAAAAGTATTTTTCAAAAGATAAAACCGACTTAAAAATAGTACGAAATTGAGAATTAAAATTCCCTATCTCAAAAACTACTAAACCTATTTTGATTAAACTTGCAGAAGTCTCCCAAGTTAAACAATACCTAGTACAACCAAAAATATTTAAATCGGACTTGTAGTTCCGGAGATATTATGTGAACACAAACATTAATACATACATATATATATACAGTTTTGAAATTTTGCATATTTGTTCAGATGCGGATACAGACTAAAATATACGAAAACTGGGCAATTCTGGAAATATTACATAAGTACATATTAATAATAATAATATTAATAATAATATGTAATAATAAACATACGCATCGAATTGATAACCTCCTCTTTTTTAGTCTGTTAAAATAATGTACTCCAAAGAATGGTACAAAGTTTGTTCAAACGTATCGGAACACGATCAAACAGCGCGTCAAACACAACAAAAATATGAAACTTCATCAAACGAGCTTCAAACACGTAAATGTTTGACAAACCGTTCAAACTAGCTTTGTAAACGATCAAAATGGTTTGAGTCAAACCAAAATTTACGTGTTTGAGTCAAACCGTTTGATCGTCTCGGTGGCCCTTTCTACTTTTTATTGTTGGTGTGGTTTGGGTTTTTATTATTTTTTTCCAAGTTGTGTTTTTTGGGTTTTTGATATTGTTCTCTATTGGTAAGAATTAAAATTTAAATTAAAAATAGCTATGTCTTCCGTGAGTTTTTACTAAAACATCGTTCTAATAACCATATTTCGATTCATTGGAATATTATTGCGTCTTTTTAAAATTGAAATTTGCCCAGTTTTGTAGCTGTCTACCCATACGCCATCTAGTTACCAAAATGAAAACTCTTTGATAATCAAATTATAAAAAAATAAGAAAATGCCTCAATATTTTTTTTAAACTAGCATCATCGAATTTTGATAATGATTGATGCTAGTGTCGAAACAAGTTGGAAACTCGGTAATTCGGTATATGATATATCGAAACGATTTTGAATTTAATCGATTCCGATTTACTTATGTCGCCGGTTACACCGTACACGGTCAAATTTTCATCAATCTGATCCATCAATCCGGTACGGATTGACGAAAATTTGATAGTGTACGCCACGGATTGATGGATTGATGGTATTTTTAATATGAACTTTTTATACCCATCAATATTCCGTCAATCAGATTGATGGATCAGTCGATTGATGAAAATTTGACCGTGTAACCTGCGACTAACAAGCTAAGTAGCATTATTAAAGTCCTAGTAAATAATTCTTTATTTGTGAAAGAAAGGATTAAATTTTACGAAAAATAAAAGGAAGGAATAGATTAGGAATAGGTTAAAATAAGAAGGTTTTTATAGCTCTTGACTCTTCAAAAAAGTACTCTTTATAGTCAAAGGCTAGTTTAATACCATTATATTGTAATGGGCGTACCCAGGATTTCAGCTAGGGCGTACCCAGGACTTCCGCTAAAACCCTGGGTATATAAACTAAGCTGTCAGATGGTCGGTCTGACAGTACATTGAAACAAAAATCATCAAAATTTACTTTTATTCTAATACTTTTATCAATCTGACTTAAGTCAAGTCAGTCCCTAAAATTAGCAGGTCGATTCTGTCAATGCGAATGTCGACGTAAAGGACATTAAAATAACATTAATATCAGCGCGCCTTGTACAGTGGCAGCTACGACGCTCGCCGCGTCCTTGATAGGTTATGAGCCCGGGTTACCCTCGAAATTCGCATACATACGTAATACCAAAATAATTTTGTCATACGAAAGTATTTAACATGTTTGAGATATTTTTCAGCTTAAAATAGTAATTACCTAGGTTCCTGAACAAAAATTAACTTCAAAATATTTAAACACTAAAAAAATTTTTTTCGTAAAATTTTTTTTTACTAAATTTACTACATGTTTAAACACTAAAAAATAGAGTAAAACACTAAAAATTATATAAATAAATAGTAAATTTACTACAAAATATTTAAATACTAAAAAATATTTTTTAGAGTTGAAATATTTTGTAGTAAATTTAATATTTATGTATATATTTTTTAGTGCTTCACTCTATTTTTTAGTGTTTAAATATTTAGTAGTAAATTTAGTAAAAAAATATATACACAAAAAATTTTTTAGTGTTTAAATATTTTTAAAAATAATTTTTGTACAGGAACCTAGGTAATTACTATTTTAAGCTGAAAAATAACTCAAACATGTTAAATATTTTCGTATGAGAAAATGATTTTGGTATTACGTATGTATGAGAATTTCGAGGGTAACCCGGGCTCTTTAGGCGAAATAGGAGAAAATTATTTTATTTTATTAATGACCGAATCATTTATTAAACAACTATTCGGTTACATATTTCCTTAGAACTATAAAAAAAGCTATCCTTTTTGTAAAAGAAATCATATCATTGTCATTGAAAATTACGAGATGTTCGAATTTAAAGTGTATTTTTATGGCGATAGCCAAGATTTTTGTGCAGAATTATTACCATGCAATTTTTCAACATAATGTTCGGTAATTTTTTTACTTTGTTCCTTTTTAGTCTACATTAATTTTGGTGTAAGAGAATTCCACATAATTTCTTCAGACAGGAAGCATAAATCAGTCTTTTCGAACTGGCCTGGCCTTAAAAGATAATATTTTGTTTCCAACACTTTTACACAGAGTTGATAACACGTTTTGAATTCCCATTTTCCAGGAAAATCGACGTTTATTTTACCGAGGGGGGGGGGGCAGTAATAGTATAGTGGTAATAGCTAGAGACTGGATTATATGCAACATAAAAGCCTGTGTGCATGCAAATATGAATAAAAAATGCGTGAAATATGCATGAAAATTAGCAGAATATGCAAAATTAAATGACAATATGCAAATTCAAAATCTGCGTATAATAAGTAAATTATTTTTTGATAGGCAATAATAGGTACAGTAAAATTATAATATGACATTAAAGTTATTTAAAAATTTTGTAAACGTAAGCAATCAAATATCTTTCTAAATTTTCAGTTGTAAGATTGTGTCTGCGATCATTTAGAATATTTTGTAAATAGAAAAGGTTCGCTCCACATTCGCTGAGAAAACTGGGCAGAATTTGAACTTGAGTGCTATGTTAGCGCTTACAGTTTCAGGCAAAAGTTCTGCCGTCCCATTAATTTGTAGTTGGCAAGCGCGTCGCGTGACGTTCTTCTTTCTCTTTCATTTTAATATCGTAACTATCAAAACAAAAGACGGGCACAACTACTGACTGCATTCAAAATGCAGTAAAAAGTCACAACTATTACTGAATTATTATAGCCATGTTTTGTAACTGTTATTGTTATTAAATTTGGTCGCATTTCGGAACGCAGAGCTAGTGAAAAATGTTGTAAATGTACCGATAATATGCATCAAAACTAGATCTTAGGTAAAATATGCTAATACCGCTGAGAGTGGCTAAAATATACAAATGCATATTATGCAAATATTCAAATGCATATAATCCGGTCTCTTGTAATAGCAAAGTATCCAGAACGTATCCGGTGACCGGCACTATCCGGAACGTTGTGAATGGCAAAACATTGTCATTTTGTCATAGTGGTAACTCGTAACTTTAGTTACCTACCAAAAGTCACAATCGATTTTAAGTGCAGTTAAAATCGAGTCGTTTCAATTACATC
Source organism: Lysandra bellargus (assembly GCA_905333045.1). Taxonomy (NCBI): domain Eukaryota; kingdom Metazoa; phylum Arthropoda; class Insecta; order Lepidoptera; family Lycaenidae; genus Lysandra; species Lysandra bellargus. The sequence goes on from HG995344.1 coordinate 4,619,922, forward strand.
ACTAATTAATGTCGAACACAAACTGCCAAGTGCCAATTGCCAGAATCCAGGTTTCTATTGAAAATCCGTATTTTCTTAAAATATTTTCTGTCCATGTAGTTAATTTTATTTACCATGAAAACATAGATTAAAATGTGCTTATGAGTATTTATTTTAATTATTATTTGATGACGAAAGAAATTATACAAAAGTAGAAACATGAGTGTGTTTAAATCAGCAATGGGGTACTTCAGCTCTGGAGGTGCCAACGGAGGCAGTGATAATGATTTTGTTGGTCAATTTGTTGAAATAGGAAACATGAAATTAAGAGTTAAAAAAGTCATAGCAGAGGGTGAGTTGATTTAATTTACCAATGATTAAGCTGAATCACATTTTGATATCAATCTCGATTGCACGATTGTTTAATTTTTCGGGGGCGTAAGGATCTCTTTGTTACTGGCTTCAATACATTATTTATTATTAACACGCAAGAAAACCAAAGTTAACATTCAGAATCTTAAGATATATAGATATTCAATTGTTATTCAATTGATCCCAAACAAGAATAATTATTGGTATGCTCATGACAATGTTTTGGATAAACTTTTATTCGTTTATATATTTTCTTCGCTTTTTTAATGAATAGTTGAAAATTCCCATTCTAAATAAACTATGTCCATCTTCCAGGTGGGTTCGCATTTGTATTTGTAGCTCAAGATGTATCAACTGGAACTGAGTATGCCTTAAAAAGACTTATGGCTGCTGATGAGCAAGCCAATAAGAATATAATACAAGAGATAAGTATTTTAAAAAAACTGTCCGGACACCCCAATGTAATAAAATATATAGCCGCTTCTTTTATTGATAAGTCGAAGACCTCACATGGCATGAGCGAATATTTGTTGCTCACTGACCTCTGCAGCGGAGGAAGTCTGATGGAAGCCTTGCAGAACAGGGGGCAGGCGTTCCCACTGTCCACTATATTAAGAGTATTCTATCAGACTTGTAGAGCTGTACAGCACATGCACGCTCAAGTGCCTCCGATAGCTCATCGTGATCTCAAATTAGAAAATTTCTTAATATCTAACGAAGGTAATTATTTATTTGATTAAATTAACAACATCTTTCCTGTTGTTACTCAATTATTCTGACATATAATTGTTTCCACTTCTAGTACTTGTACTATTGCATTTTTAATAACTTCCTAAAGGAGAAGGTTATGTTTAATATGTTGTTTTATTGTTAAACATTTACATTTTGGCTTAAACGAATTTTTGTTACATAGAAATGAATCATTGGCCAGTAGTGTTAGGTGTATTAAATAAAATGGAAATTTTTACAAATTGAATAAAAATATAGTTTTGTGAGTTTTTAGTGACAGTAGATTTTTTAATCAGTTTTTCTTCAGCAACATTATTAAAAGAATAAACTAAACTTCTTCAACTGGGTGTTAAAGAATAAAAAAAACAGATCTAACAAATAAAATAATTGCAGGTACAATTAAGCTATGTGATTTTGGATCAGCCACAACTGATGTTTTCACACCTAATCCATCCTGGAGCGCCAACCAAAGAAACATGTTAGAAGAAAATGTATGTTAATAATTATATCTATTTTAAACTAAGTAGAATTAGCAGTTTAAAATACAATATTAGGTTACGTAGATTAATGTAAGTTTATATAACAGTATTTCAAGGACACCGTTTGAACAAACAGAATAACAGTAATTTGTATTAAATACATTATCTACAAGTGACTTTTTAAATTGCTTTTTCATACAATACAAAAACACCGAATTCTGCTTTTGAGTTTACAATGTGTACATAATGATTTTCAATTTTCAGTTGGCTCAATTCACAACTCCTATGTATAGAGCCCCAGAAATGTTGGATACTTGGGACAATCGGAAAATCGATCATGCAGTCGATGTGTGGGCTCTAGGCTGTATATTGTACACTTTATGCTTCATGCAACATCCATTTGAGGATTCCGCGAAGTTGGCCATCCTAAATGGAAACTACAATTTAAACCCAAATGATCAAAAGTACAAGTGCTTCCATGAAATAATACGTAAGCAATCATACTGTCTATAATCTATACTATGCTTACTTCTATACTAATATGAGGTAATTTTTCTATTTTTGTTCCCTCATCTTGCAAAAAAGCAAAAAATACAGGACCAGAGGATTGTAACAGATACCTCGCTATAAGAGTGCTCTTTTATATCTGTTGCAGTCGACTGGTTAAAAAAGCCATTCAATCAAACAGTTAGCCCTTTGACTGAACAACGTAATTCAATCACACGCCTATACTTCGTTTAGCCGACTTGTTGACTGCAACAGTCAACACTACGTATAAATGGTAAATTAACTAATGTGACCATTAATTTAGTGCTATTATTACACAAGTGTAATGATAACAAGCAGATTAATTGTATTCTAACTCATTTTAAACACAATAGCAATAAATACCTTGTTAATGCATTACATAATCCCATAATTTGTCCTCAAATATTAGTTTAAGTTTTGATTCACTTGTATGTACCCCCATAATTTACTTGTCCTTTATAATACTTGTAACATATATTTACGAAAAACATCATAATACAACCACAAAACACCGGTTAGTTGGTGCCATATTGTAAACAAAATGAACCTAGCACCGTGGTGGTGAGCGCTATCAGCTGAACTAATTCAAATATATGTGGGAGAGCCATGCTTCGGCACGAATGGGCCGGCTCGACCAGAGAAATACCACGTTCTCACAGAAAGCCGGCGTGAGCGCTTGCGTTGTGTTTCGCCGAGTGAGTGAGTTTACCGGAGGCCCAATCCCCTACCCTATTCCCTTCTCTACCCCCCCTATACCCTTCACCCCCCCCCTATTACCCTATTCCCTCTTAAAAGACCGCCAACGCACCTGTAAATCTTCTGATGCTGCGAGTGTCCATGGGCGATGGAAGTTGCTTTCCATCAGGTGACCCGTTGGCTCGTTTGCCCCCTTATTTCATATTTTTTTTTAAATAAACTGCGGCTATTGAATCAGCTATATTGTTGAACGTTTTGAGCGACTTAAATATTCAATTAAAAAGCTACATTGTGATTGAATGGCGTTTGCAGTCAAAGGACTAGATGTTTGATTAAACGGCTATTTAAACCAGTTGGCTTCGACATATCTATTACAAATAGGCATCATCATTATTATCATCATCAACATTGATTTGCAATAACTTCTTCAGTTTTAACACCCAGTAAAGTTAGTAGGGGTCAACTAGTGATTTATAATCTTTTTTGGCATTTGGCCTAAATGGTCAAAAAGTTTTATCTTACAGATGTCTGTTAAATTAATAATAGTAGTTAATAATAGTAGTAGCAACAGCATACTTCAGTAAAGTGTTTTGACCAGCATTGAACTACGCATGATTTTATACAGGGTGCAATTAAACCTTCCTGCCAAATTTTTTCCAGGGCTTAGGTATCATTAGGAGAGTCCATTTAGCAAAAAAAAAAAAAATTGGGTGTTATTTTTTTTCAATGACACATTTTATCCCATTTAAACCTTCGATCGGAGATTCTCGGAAATGCCATTGTATTCTATTGTTGTCGCGATCACCGTAGCTCGTACGGGGCTTGATCGGTTAAAATCGTTGCAGAATCGTCACTCGTGGCGCGGGGGAATGAGAGGGGGTGCGCGGGATGAGGCGCACGCGCGGGGGCATGTCACGCGCGGCCGACGCATCGTGTCCATTAATTGTAGTGTTTTTTAGGATAACTTTCGGCAGCTATTTCTCAACATTTTAGTACTGAGTGACTATAAAAGAAAAAATACGTGTATTTTTATTTTTAACAAGGATCAAAATATCAAAATTTGGCAGGAAGGTTTAATTGCACATTTTTTAATGAGAGTATTTGTGTTATCCGCAGATGGTTGTCTAACAGTGAACCCTGAGATGCGTCTAACGATAAGCAGTATTCTGGAGCGGCTGGCGGCGATAGCGGAGTCCAACAACATCAACCTCAAGCAACCACTCAAATTTGAGCGTAAAAAAGTTGAACAATCTGTGGCCACTAGCTCGCCAGGTAACAAAAAGTCAAGTAAATATTACACTACCATATCTTAAACGTGCTAGTACCGACAGTACAAATAAACGCGTTAGAAAATTCGTTTGCGATGCCCGTATCAGTTGTACGTACGTCTCCGGTCCATATCCGATATATATTCTGTTGCATATTCTCGAGCTAAAAATGGTCAAGTTTTTTTAACTTTTTACACTCAAATTATTTTGATTTTCACGTAAATTGTTTTAGTTTAATTAAAAAAAATTGTGATTGTCTCAATTGATTTTCAACAATGAAGGTGAGAGATACTGTTGAACGAAACGAGAAGGTAGTATAGCATTTATTTGACTTTACTCATGTATTCTATTTACTATAAGTGCTTTGCTTTACGATTCCGACTCTGTCCCCGAGCATCCTTAGTTGAAAACTAAACTATGATGCGGGGTGAGTAAAAGCTTAAACATATAGGGCCATCGGCATAAAAAATTAAATTACAAAAACTTTAAAATTATGTTACCAAAAAGAAAAAAATGTGCATTTATAAAATGTACGTGATTTATTATTAGATTTAAGTATAACATATATATCACAAAACATTCCTTAATATATTGGTTTTTCTAATTAAGGAGCTGCCCAAAGGCAATATAAATCATTCCATAGAGTCACATTTCAGTAAAAGCCTCCACTTATTACAGTAATATTGCAATATACTCAATAATTATAAGTATAGAATAATTTCAAATATACCAAAATATTATGTTTATTATTTTTCTTTTGTGCCATTATTTTAAACTATTTATCACAAATCACAATCGACGGCTCAAAGTGGCTGTTACTAGATTTTTTCTATCTATTTACACGTTGTGAAATTTACTCTTCAATGTGGTAGGGATTAAGCTATTATTTTTCTACTATCGCATACAAAAAATAAATATAAATTATGTCATTAATAAAACATTCCAAAACAAAAACTTCGACAATACCGCATTAGTATTAAAATGATAAATTATATTTCACAATAATATTAAGCGTCTAGTTTTCTGGATCGGTGTTTTAATTCGCACTAATAGTTGGGGCTTGGTAATCACACAAAATGTTTCAGCTTTTCACATTGGCATAATAACTAGTCGGCTTAAAAATGGTTATAACTTATAATATATTCAATTATTGTCACAATAGGTAGCTGATTGTTTTCAACATTAGCAAAATTTATATTTATTGTTACCCCGGCTACCTGTTTTGGCGGTAAATGGAGGGAAGCATATTCCACGATTAATTAAGAAGTCATATTCTATTCTTAAATGTTTGACCGTACTCAAGTACGATAGTTATGTAATTTTATACATCACGTCTACCCCATTACTAATAAAAATATTTACGCAACTGAGGCAATGTTGCTGTCTTTTTCAGTCGAGAGTCTTTTTCAACGTTCAGACAGAGACGGTAACAATAGTAGATACTCAGTTGAATAAATGTTTGTATTTCTACGGGATCTAGTGTACGAAAATCTGGCGGGGAACGCCTTCTGTAACACACTATATTTTATTATAACTTGTTAATTAAGAGAAAAATAAATTATTCTCATTAATCAAGGTTGGTGTTTTTTTTAACGAGTGAATAATTATTAGGATGGATCACTGGATTTCACGGTAAATAACTTTCAGTATTGTGTTCGACTCTACTAATGCTTATTAACACAATAATACATTAAGGCTTATACATGGTGTTTCTTATAATATTATCATCTTCTGCTAAAATGTCACAAACTAATCTCGGTTTGGTCAATAACATTAATAATTTTAATAGATATTAATCCAAATAAAGAATATTAAAAAGCCTACCAAAATAATGGCCTAATGTCTCCATTATGTGTTTCCTAAAGTATAGGTCAATAATTTATTTTAAGTTCCATTGTAAGGCTTTTAAAAGAAAAATAGTTATCTAGCTTACATATGTATGATACATTTTGAGGTGTCCAAAGAGTAAAAATCAAAATATAAAATTAATATTAAAACTATTATGCGTCCGTCTGTCTCTCTTTCGGTTGAGGCTGATCTTATGAACCGTATCTTTCTACTATTGGTGTTACCGTGCCATAATTGCTTAGAACAAATAAATAACTTAAAGGCCTGATAGACGTACGAACTTAAAGCACGCGGATTTTAAGTTCGCGAACTTACTCGGCTCGACGTCGGTGACACACGAGAATCGCTCACACAGGATTACCAGGCCAGGGCCCGCGGCTCGCGGCTCTTTGCTGACACACAGGCGAATAAGATCTTCGAGCCATAAGTGCGCGTACTTACTCGCACGTCTGTCACCCCTTTTACCTACTTATCTTCATTTACATTTAGGCCCGTATTTTTGGTCAGGCTCTGTAATTGGTTGGGTGTCAAAATTTGGACCAATCACAGAGCCGAACCGCGTCTTGAGACCGGGTCGCATCTTAAGTACTGACCAAAAATACGGGCCTTAGAGCTACATATTGTACAGGAAAATATATTTCTAGCCACTTTCTATTATCTCCTTTCGGTTGACTATAGCAACCACGACAGCAATAAAGTATAAAAGAATTGTAGGAAGCTTTGTTAGTCCGAAAATGTCTTGGGATTAGTGTAAGTAAGTTTTTAGGGTCTTTTCAGGCCATTGAAAATGACATCCGTAATGCTCAAAACGTTTGATCCATAAAAGGCTAAGTTAGAAATTATGAAAACAAATGGATCTATTTCTTAGGGTTTAGCTGTAAAAAACTAAAAAGTATTCGTCAGATAGCTTGATTAGAAATAAAAGAAATAATAAATATTTTCCTGCTTGTAAAATAAATACTCGCTGACACTCTCGCAGTAACTTTAAATGAGAAAAATAAGCTGGATCCGTCTAGGTTCTAAATTGATCTACGTAAGATCTTGCTTTCTCGCTTACACATTATATGTGCGAGCGAGTGACCATGACGTAATAACGTCTAAGCGGGCCGCTAGACGAACAATAGGCTACTTGACATATATTTAATTTCATTGAAAAAATGCATATTTCTAGTAGAACTTGGCCTAGGAAACTATATTTCACCCTTATCGTGAAATAAAAGCTTATGATTAAAAAAATAAAGTCAATTTGAAAATATGATTTTATGAAAATAGGAATTGTACTGACGAAAACGCTTTTGCGGTACTTCCGATCTGGATGTGACGTCATCCCATTTGTAATTTAATATCTTTTATTTATCGCGCTCGTTATATGTAAGTTTATTTGTACATAAATAATATGAATAAGCCTAGAAAGATTTATAAAATATATTTTCTTGAATAATTCAAATAAAACATCAGTTTTATATATTATCTCCATTTATTGTAGTTAGGAAATGAAATGGCCAAAACTTTTCAAGTGTTCAACATTACAAGTGATTTCTAAATTCTTTTTTAATTTTTTAAGCACTGTTAGACTCGTACGTTTAGCACATAAAACTTTTTTCAATAAAGAAAGTATAAGATACAAAAAACATGACGTCACACTATGGCGGCACAATGGCGGAAAGTGTTTTTGGCGCCATATATAGGGCATATTTTTCAATCAACATTTTTATGAGTTTCTACTGTTTAAAATATTAAAATATTAGTTTTTTTTAGTGAAAATGAATGATTAAGAAGCGATTAGAATGAAGAAAAAAAATAGGTCAAGTAGCCTATTTTATTGCGCAATATCACATTGGTATTGTGTACCTAATACCTATTATTATTGACCGTCTAGGGTTGATATTGTACATCACGCGCCTTCAATCTATCTAATAGTCAAATAAACTGTTTAATAAAATTGAAGCGTGATATAAGATATTGCACAATACAATTGATCGTCTAGAGTCTAGACTCTAGGGGCCGGCTTAAGGTTAAATCGCACTAATGCGACACAACACGACGCGATACTTCACTTCCATAGAACTGACGTTTGTAAAACGTCAGATTCACGTTTGTAAATTACAAATACTATGGAAGTGAAGTGTCGCGTCGTGTCGTATTGCACTAGTGTGGTTTCGCCTTTATACTTGCCAAGGGACCTATCAGACAGAGAGCGGTCACGCGTTCAAGCGTTCTGCGTTTGCATTTTCGTTCGAGCTGTCAGTCACACAGGAAGAGTTCTGACGCGGTTAGAACGCCCCCTGTGTTAGCATCTCAACGTAATACAACACGAACGCAAAACTGACCGCTTAGACCGCGTGATCGCTCTCTGTCTGATAGGTCCCTAAATGTGCCGTTCCAATCAACGCGACAAGCGACCGCGACCGACGAAATTTCAAATAAAATGCCACTTTATGACCTAGGCTATATAGGTTTCGTTTTGCTCTTCGCTATTACAAAACAGCAGCATGACGCCGCTGTTGCTAGACTAATGTCGGTAGAAAATGTAGCCTATGTCATTTTATTTGAATTCTTGTCGGTCGCGGTCGCTTGCGGCAAAGATCGGAAAGCCACCTTTACGTTTATATTACGTGTAAACGAGAAAGAATGACTTCTATCGCCATTTTTATACAATCGCAAACTATGTATTCGTAATTGCATGCTACAGTATCCAGTAGGAACTTATATTAGCTTGCTACTTTTAAAGCTTAATTTCATTGCATGATTTGTTTTCTTTCTTATGCGAAATTTCATGCCTTTATGTAAAAATTTATTATTTTTTCATTTGAATGTATCACACAATTCGCACAGCAATTCTATCGATTAAAATCTATCTAATCTGTAACTGCGTAAATCTGTAATAGGCACAAAAAAGGACAAAAGTAAAATTACTTGTGTTATTAGTTTATTACCTACTTATTTTACTAAAATAAAATAATCATATTTCAAATGCGGCGCTATTAAACGCACAAGGGTGGACGCGATACACATCTCTTCTCCAATGGTGCGTACGCGTACGCAAACGCGTACGTGCATGCGTACGAGAGAACGTGCACATCACATAATATTATTACGAGTCACGAGACTTGATACCTACTGCTGAATATATATACAAAAATTTGACAAATAATATTATGCTATAAAATACATGCTTTTTAACAGTTTAATTCGGAACGTCTCAGAAATATTCTAAGTTCAATTAGGTATGCTAATATTTACATTAACTGTTGTAAGTTATATTCCTTGTATGTTACTTGTGTAGGTTAAAGTAATAATGAAGGCATGAAGTTTCGTATCATTGACCACTGACACATTCATATCACCTTTTCTTTTTCATTTTAGGTGTTTTCAACTTTTTCGGGTGCCCGATAGTTTTCTCGTTTAAATGACCCTTGGCGCATGAACTCTTGGACTCACCGCACTATGCTTGCTAGAATGTCGGACATGCTCGCAATGATGAGTATTGTTTTTTATTTATTTACAACCGAAATGCGTCGCGTATTTTATATGACTAGAAATTAACATGCAATTTTTTTTTGTTGATGGCCAGATTTAAATGCGTCCGAACGCGCGGTTTGGCGGCTAGACCGCAAGATTACATTGTATGTAACGATTTATTTTAACAGCGGCGCGGTCGGTCGCGCTGTCATTTACATATACAATTGCTTGTTATCTCGCGCTATAGCCTCCAAACCACGTATCATAGGCCTGGAGATGGTGACACAAAATTCTTGGTCATTTGTACCAAGCTGGCGGTTCTAGAGGGGTATAATTATGTAAAGGCAAAAGGAAAATGATGGTCATAGCGTTCGCACTGGCTGCCCAAACGCTTGGGCGTTAATCGAACGTGTCGGACAAATAACGAGTGTCGAACGATTTGTTCCACAAAAATGCTTGTATTTTCAGATAGTCGAAAAAAAAAGTAGGCGAAAGCGTAATGCCATACTTGTCGGTTGCGGCTTACAGCCCGCCATACCGACGCGAATACCTTAATTTTAATAAAAAAAATGAACCATTTGTACCAGGCTAATTTTTGGATAGCTAATCATCGTCGAGTAGCCAGTCACGAAAATCACCTTGCCATACTTTTCCGACAGGTCCCAATGGCCGTCATACCACTGCAATGGTGTAAATTTTTTTTTTTGCCTGGCAGCCCAATCGGGCTGCCAGTGCGAGCGCTATGACCATCATTTTCCTTTTTGCCTTTACGTAATTATACCCCTGTAGAACCGCCACCCTGGTACAAATGACCAAGAATTTTGTGTCAGCATCTCCAGGCCTATCACATTCAATTTAAATTTGTACAAGACATTATTTTTAATTTTTTAACTTTGATTGTTTATGTTCAAAGAATTTTGTAAATATTCCATCGCTCAAACTTAGGAGATATAAAAACAATTTTTGAAACTTTAGATAAAGCGCGACGCATTTATGTTTAATTTCCTTTGTTGGCTTTCCATTGTTATAAGTATAACTACATAAGTTATTAAATAGTGTAAAATTAGATATACTTTAGACGACAATAATAGAATAAGGTAACTTGCATGATAACTTCCGTTAACCTTCTGGACATTTTATATACATACCTACTTCTTATAAAATAAGAATGACTGGTATAGCAATTACCAAACTTTAATAACTAAAGTACAACAAACACTATATTGCTATAGTTTATGTACTGTCATACCTTTTTAATAAGACCGAGCCTAATGAGACTTACGGTCTTAAGAAGTCTTTAAGAAAAAGCACAAGTAAGTCCTCAAATGGAACAATGTTTTTAAACGATTTAATTTTCTCCAAAATAATATTTTTCGATATAGGTATAGTTTACTTTTTAAATATCATTGTGCTTTATGTATAAAAATTAACTCTTGAACGTAAAAAAGTATCATAGCAAGTTACACTCTTTGATAAAAAGTTTCTAAAAATTACCATTGCTTCTAAAATGTTAATATAATTTGTTAAAGTTGTTTTTATTTTTTAAGATTTGTTTTATCCGAAAATAACATAAGTTGTAAGATTCTTCCTAAAGTAATCTGTGATGTATGACAATTAACATTCCAAAAGTTAAAACGCTGTGATTGGCTTTATTTCCAAAGTAAACGATGTAATAAAATTATATCTCCTTGTAACTTATAAAAAGATTTGAACTGTGTATACTGTATACAGATGCTATAGTTTAAAAATATGTTTCCTTGTCTGTCAAGCGGGTTTTTAACGTATCAGACAAGGAATATACATTGTAAAACTGCAACATTTGTATACACGGTGTGTACCTTTTTACTGGTAAGTGGGAATATCTTGAACATTTAGGGCATGTTTCACCACTTCCTGATAAGTGACGAATAGGCTATCCAACAATTAACTTGACAGGTCAAGTATGGAGAATCTGTCAAAAAAGTTGTGAATAGCCTATTCGGCACTTTATCAGAAAGTGGTGAAACAGGCCCTTAGCATTATATATTTATTATTTACTTAGTTCTTTTTACTAAGCTTATCTAAACGAGCATCAGCATTTGATACAAAATGTCTATATAATGTATAAGTAATAAAAAAAACTTTTTTCTTTCTAGTATGTTAGGTGAATATTATAATTTAATGATGAACAATAATTGAGCATAATTATTCTTATCTTTTTATTTTTGGTGCTATTTTTCATCAAAATCTGTTTTAACATCTGTTTTATCTGACAAAATAATAATATATAGTTTATGCCAAGAATAGGGATGATGACAAGGTCTAATTAGCAGATTTTTGAAATAAAATAAAGATATACCGGTAAAAAATAAGTATTTCCAAAATTTGAGCTTGATAACTTTTATATTTTTTCTGTTATGAGCCTTCAAAGTTAGATAAGTCGATTTTTCTTTACATAAATCAACTAAATATTTATTTACCATTTATGCAATTAAAAGCAATTTTTGTTATGTAACCACTTTCATAAACGCAATATTTAATATACCTATCGAACAAAGTTCTCTTCCGATGCGTACAAACTACAAGAGTAACGTCATAATTTCGTAGCACGTATGGAGCATTTCGGGAAGGTCTATTTTATTCGATTTTTGAATTGTGTTATTTGAAATTTGAATGATCCTTTAATTACCAAGAAGAAAAAAAAATAGTCATCATGCCTATTGAAATGAAATCCGTGATCCAAGGTCCTAAATAAAAAATCGGGATTTTACTCAGTTTTAAATTAATATTTATTGAGACCCATAACTAGACGAAGTAGCTGTAGTACTGGTTATTTATTTTAAAAGTAGATCAGTACCTGTTATCACCTACTTACCAACTTTTACCAAGAAATGTATATTGCTTATAAGGTCTAAGTTTTTCTTTTAGTTTTAAAAACAAAAAGAACATTATGAGAATAAATATAGAAGTCTAGATTTCTTATATTAAAAGAAGCAATATTTAGCAGCTTTGTTAAAAGTATTTTCATTTTGTTAAGTAATTAATAGTTATACAAAAGTATGTTTGTTATAAATAAGTTTACCTACGCTGTAAGACAAATATTACTTCAATTACCAATAAATTTTATCTTAATTATATTTTGTTTTCTTTTTTTTTTCAAAATAATTTATAATAATCCTTTGCTTTTAAGTCTAAAGTTTGAAAAAATTTTTATTGCTCAGTGCTTAGATAAACATTTTTGAGTTCTGTTTTACACTCAGAACTTTCAAACCAATACTGAACCATTTATATTTATATTTTCAGTTTAGAATTACATAATTATTATGTATCCTAAACAAAGAAAATTTTGAAATTAATATTGAGCTCACCTTCATAATATAAATGAATGATAAATATAGGCTTAAATCCTAGAAGCAGCGGTAGTTTTATTTCAGTAGTTAAATAAAGTGTTTCAAAAATTATATGTGAAATTATTACTAATAAATAATAATAGCAGGTACTTTATCAATTATCAAGTAATACTTAAGTACCTTGTAGAATATAGATACTGCTACTTATCCTTACAGGATTAGTTATTCAAAGGTAGAAACAATATTAAAATACGCAAAAAAACAAAAACTAAAAGGTAAAATAAAATCCTTTTTCAAACAGAGTCAGGTCCATTTACTATTAGCACATAACTCATATCTATCACTACTCGCGCCTTTTCATTAAAATGAGTGACATAGGAAGTAGGTACCTAAGTGATCTGTTTTAAAAACATTTTCAAAGCGAGACCATGTAGCGAGTAACAACAGACATCGTTTGAAGTATCAACCAGAATCTATCACTGCACTCTCTCTACAGGCGCTTGCTTTGAAAATTTTGAATAAAAGTTAGTAGGTACTGCAGGACAGGCTCAACCTAGTGCAGGCGCCAAAGATACACAAATTGTGTAAAGTATGTTATATTATTATTCTATATACAACTGTATTGAACTTTTATGATATTATGTACTTAACAGATGCTAAAAGTTTTAAATAAATATTATTATTATTTATTTACTTATCCACGTGTTTATTTCAGCGAACAACGGTTCGAATATCCAAGAGACTGCCAATTCGCGGCCGCCGGAGCCCGCGCGACCACCGCCGCCGCGCCCCGCCCCCGCGCCCCGCCCCGCCCCTGCGCCGCACGCGCCGCAATACGCCGCGCCCGCATCGGGCGGACTGTTCTCATCAATCAAAGATGGCGCCGGCAGTTTCCTAAAAAACTTGAAGGATACCTCGTCTAAAGTCATGCAAACTGTTCAGCAGTGAGTATTGTCATTAGCTTTTTAAATTAACCCATCAAGCCCCATATGGACACCGGTATGCAATCCCGCAAGAGAATTTCAATCCCGGTATTTGCGGGATTGAACCGTCACAATCCCGCTGGATCCCGGTATTTGCGGGATCCCGCTGGGTGTATTTCAACTTTTAAAATAAATCGTTATAATGACTTTACTTGATAGACCCCGTTTTATTCTTAGAATCTCAAATAAAACAAACTTTGTCGGACACTTTTTTCAAGGGTGTAATTATTAACACCTCCATACTTCAGACTTTATAAAAAAATGAAAGAAAAACTAATCATTTTTTTGGAAATGTCTTCGTTATTAAGGTAAAAATTGTGCCCAAAGATTCCGAAACGGTTCCTGATATTCGACACAAGGTAGCTAGCAGCTGCAAATGCTCGCTCAGCATCCACGCTCGTTAGTTCAATTGTCATGTAAAGTGTGAATTAAAGCTAAATTGTTTAGCGGGCTGCCTGTAGCCAGTTCACGCACCCCGCGCTCAAAGTTACGCATATGAATCACATTTCTTTGTAATCCCGCCAATCCCGCGGGATCCCGGTATTGCATTCTCTAGACACCGGTGACAGCGACTACAATAGAATAACAATAGATTTTCAAGAATCCGCGATCGAAGGATTAATTACACTTATGAATTATAAGAATAATTGATTCATAGGTAGATCCTGCGATTATTCGTCAGGTTATTACAAATCAATGTAAACCGTAATCTGTCGATTGCGCTTGACATAACCTGACCAAATTACGTAGGCTCGCCATCTGCCTATGAATTAAAATCTTCGATGAATGACAGTATATATAATATCAGTATTAATAAATATACAGGGTGCAATCAAACCTTCCTGCCAAATTTTTTCCAGGGCTTAGGTGTCATTAGAAGAGTCCATTTAACCAAAAAAAATTGGGTGTTATTTTTTTTCAATGACTTTTTTTATCCCATTTAAAATCGTTGCAGAATGGTCGCTCGCGGCGCGGGGGTGACGCGGGGGTGACGCGGGATGAGGCGCGCGCGCGGGGACACGTCGCACGCGGCCGACGCATCGTGTCCATTAATTGTAATGTTTTTTAGGATAACTTTCGGACGCTATTTCTCAACATTTTAGTACTGAGTGACTATAAAACAAAAAATACGTGTATTTTTATTTTTAACAAGGACCAATATATCAAAATTTGGCAGGAGGGTTAAATTGCACCCTGTATATCAGGATTAGATGATTTGCATTATTGATTGATGGCTTTGTCAACAACAACTAACATAATCCAAATATTTTAGATCCATAGCTCGAGCCGATCTGGATATAAGCTACATTACTAGCAGAGTGGTTGTGATGTCGTACCCGTCAGAGTTGTTGGAGAGTACTTATAAAACGAATCACATTGAAGATGTTAAAGTAAGTATGAGTGGAATACATGTAATTCAATATTCTTTACAAATTCGGACTCGTAAAACTTAAAAATTGCTTACTTACTGTTTTATTAATCCCCGCGTTCCATTAGACGTTAATTTTGATCAAAACCCTCAAAACGTCCCCTTCCACAGTGTACGGAGGAGACGAAAAATCGGAAATTTTCTATTTTCTTTAATTTTGAATAGGCATTATTATAATGAATGCGAGAGTAGAACACCCGTGTGTCAATTCGCAATAGTTTTGATGCTACGAGCTACCAAAGTTTAGCGATTTTTTGCGGCCCGGAAGCGAAAAATCCATATTTCTCCAAAATTTTTGTGTAATAAATAAAATTTTGTATTCCACCTGAAAGCCTGTTAAATAAGGTATATTTCAAGCTTTTTTCCTGATCCGCTGAGTCGATATTTTACCTACAATAAATAATTTTAATTTTTAGGTTTTTATTTTTTTTATTCAAAACAAAAAAAAACGCGCAATCGAAAATATCGACAAATTAAAGGTATACAAGCATTCTATATGCACAAAAAAAATCACTCATCAGATCCGATATTTAAACGTGAAATCCTACGCTAGGGCTGCCACCATACGTCATAATGCAATAGAAATAGTTACATAATACATGAACATTTATAGCATGAAAGTTATAAACGCTTTTAATGAGTATAATTAAAAATTATAAAAAAAAGTCTTAGAAAAAACATATAACCTCTTCTTTTTTTAGAAGTCGGTAAAAAAATCGGATGTCAGTTTGTAATACTTCAAACATTTAATATTGTTTCTAGTATTTATTTAAAAAAATCAAGGTATGTGATGGTCACGCGAAAACGAAAAGACTACAAATAATACAGCGTTGCGTCGTTTGATAACCCTGTTGACAATTAAGTTTGTAAATGGAATAAATTAATTTAGAATTGTTAGCAAACGGATCTCACGGGTGATTTTTTTGTGTGTATAGAATGCTTGTATACCTTTAATTAATCGATATTTTCGATTGCGCATTTTGTTTCGATTGCGCAGTTTTGGATAAAAAAAATAAAAACCTAAAAATGAAAATTATTTTATTGTAGCTAAAATATCGACACAGCGTATCAGGAAAAAAGCTTGAAATATACCTTATTTAATAGGTTTTCAGGTGGAATACAAAATTTTATTTACTATATAAAAGTTTTGGAGAAATTTGTATTTTTTCCTTCCGGGCCGCAAAAAAACGCTAAAGTTTGGTAGCTCGTAGCATCAAAACTATTGCGAATTGACACACACAGTCTTTTTCAGTGGCGCACAAAAAAATTTGTATCACACACCTGTCAAAGCACGGCAGCTAGACGTGCGAGTTAGAGATACAACTAGCAACTTTTTAAAATAAAACCAACGGAACAACCAACGAAGATGAAAATGAGTATATTTCATGTACAAAATTACAATACCATAGGCATTATACATATAAAACATTTCAGCTATACCTCGAGAGTCACCACCCGGGCGGAGCGTATTGCGTGTACGCAACAGACGCACGCGCCCGCTTCCCGCGCCGCCAACTCGTAGCGGACGCGGGGGTGTGGCCTGACGAGCGGCGCGCGCCGCTCCTCGCGCCGTGTTACGCGTTCCTACAGCACATGTACCAGTACCTCGCTAAGGACGACAAGAGCGCGCTGGTTATTGCTTGCCAGGTATGTTTGTATGTTATAAGGGTAAAGACACGCGCCCGCTTCCCGCGCCGCCAACTCGTAGCGGACGCGGGGGTGTGGCCTGACGAGCGTCGCGCGCCGCTCCTCGCGCCGTGTTACGCGTTCCTACAGCACATTGTACCAGTACGTCGCTAAGGACGATAAAAGCGCACTAGTGATAGCGTGCCAGGTATCACGTTTGTCTGTACTTTGTATATTTTACTTAAAATTAGGTTACAATATTGTTTTGCATAAATAAAAAGTGTAGTAATTCGCAAAGAAATCTTGGTTATTTTTCTTTGAAGGTCACGGAGCGCTGCGCTTTTATAAGTCAACGCTTATAAGATTATATTAAACTTGAAAAAATACAGCATGTAACTTGAAGGTTGTTTGTTGTATTTTTAACCGACTTCCAAAAAACGAGGAGGTTATATGTTCGGCTGTGGATATTTTTTTTTTTTTTTTTTTTTTTTTTTTTGTATGTTCAACGATTACTCCGCCGTTTGTGAACCGATTTTCGAAATTTTTGTTTTGTTGTATTAGGTTTCACTCCAATTTGGTACCATGTTCACAAAAGTGGTGACCTGATGATGGGATCCATGAGTAATCGAGGGAACTCCTCGAAATTTATATGGAAACATATGATGATTTTGGTTTTATGTGAAGTGTACTAAGAATATGCTACCAAAAAGTCAAATATTGGGTCAAGGTATACCATGGTTTCGAAGATGCTGAGAGAACTCCTGACTCCTTATAGATACACGTTTGGTAGTTTCGGCGTTGTTTTAAGAACAGAAGGCATATGCTACTATGCAATTTATATTCATCATCATAATCATCATCATCATCATCGTCATCATCATCATTACCACGTCGTGTTAAGGTCACCAATGTCTCATGGCACAGACTAGATAATAGTACAAGGCATAGGTATGGATATACTAATAATAATAATTATGTACTGTATAACAACACCTGTTTATTTAATACATGACGGCGGTCGGCGCCGTAGAGGCGACGGCGTCGCCGCCGCGCGGCGCATGGCAATACTTTATTAACTACTTTATAAAATTTAAATAGACAAATAGAATTGAAATAAAGTTATTGTAAAAAGAGCATTTAAACAAAACAAAGTCATTAAGAGTCTTTTTAATTAGTTATACTTATTAATCGATAGATGGCGCAGTAAGTATCGATTTGAATTCTTTATTACAAGAACAGCTGTCAATAATTATGATAATATTAAATATTATGAGTAGCTACGCTACATCCTATGCAAGTTTATACAATTTTTTATCTGATAGATCCTTCGATCGTGGAAATCGTGTTATCGCAATCGCCGGTGACCGCTTGGGGCTTGAAGCATTAAAATTGTTAAATTACTTAGCACAATATGTTCACTTCACTGATAATAGGTATATTATTTTGTGAGTGTGAGTTGTGACTCTTAACAAATTGTAATAAGATACTTAGGTAAAATATACGCGAAGGTTTATCTACTAGTGTAACTAAAAAGAGTGAAATTATTATTATTTTTAACAAAAAATTAAAACCGACTTCCAAGGTAAAAACAATAATAACATTAATATGAACTAAAAAGTATTAAATAATTTCTACTATCTAATAGTGCCTTTTTCCGAATTCGGCTAAACCTCAACTATTTCTGTACTCAATCTTCATAATTTTGAAGTCGGTGCCAGTTCCAAAAGTTTCAAATATTCTGTCAGAGGACTGAAGTTTCAGCTATCTGGTACCGACATCAAAATTATGAAGATTGAGTACAGAAATAGTTGAGGTTTAGCCGAATTCGGAAAAAGGCACTATTAGATAGTAGAAATTATTTAATACTTTTTAGTTCATATTAATGTTATTATTGTTTTTACCTTGGAAGTCGGTTTTAATTTTTTGTTAAAAATAATAATAATATGAGAAGACTAGCTAGATGACGCCCGCAACTCCGTTGCGCCAAAATTTGTTTATCTGCGGAAGCTACATTTTCCGGGACAAAAAGTATCCCATGTCCTTTCCCGGGACTTAAAGTATCTTCATACCAAACAGCAAAATCGGTTCAGCGGTTTGGGCGTGAAGAGGGAACAGACAGACAGACACACTTTCGCATTTATAATATTAAAGTATGGAAGTATGGAAATAGGGATATACACAGATAATACTAAGTACTGGACCAAAAGAAACCGTAACGGGCAATCACATCCCAGTTCTGATGAATAAAGATAAGTACGTAATGAAAATATTGCTGAATAAATGAAAATATGTAGTATCTAAAAACGAATTGCGCATAGCTATTTGTCTAATTTTCAAATAAACGTTTAGGTTGGGTCTTACTAAAATATGGCTAAAATGAGCTCTTTCAAATTTTGATAATATTTCAGGCCTTGTGAAAAAATCAACCCATAATGGGAAGAAAACTTAGTTGAGATATTGCAGGGGAATTTGTCTGAAGTCGCTATAATAATATAATAATAGCCCCAAATATTTCACTAGTGAATAGTGATCTTGTAAAAAGACGTTGACCCAGAAACGCCTGTATCGTGTGAAGATTTTTCAGCAAAATATGGAAGAAATTCCAAATGTTAAGTACAGTCAATAATAATTTTAGTTATTATAAGTTACTTGTTAGTAGGAAAAAGGTATGGATGTTATTTTTAACCGACTTCCAAAAAACGAGGAGGTTATATGTTCGGCTGTGGATATTTTTTTTTTTTTTTTTTTTTTTTTTTTTTTTTGTATGTTCAACGATTACTCCGCCGTTTGTGAACCGATTTTCGAAATTTTTGTTTTGTTGTATTAGGTTTCACTCCAATTTGGTACCATGTTCACAAAAGTGGTGACCTGATGATGGGATCCATGAGTAATCGAGGGAACTCCTCGAAATTTATATGGAAACATATGGTGATTTTGGTTTTATGTGAAGTGTACTAAGAATATGCTACCAAAAAGTCAAATATTGGGTCAAGATATACCATGATTTCGAAGATGCTGAGAGAACTCCTGACTCCTTATAGATACACGTTTGGGAGTTTCGGCGTTGTTTTAAGAACAGAAGGCATATGCTACTATGCAATTTATATTCATCATCATAATTATCATCATCATCATCGTCATCATCATCATCATTACCACGTCGTGTTAAGGTCACCAATGTCTCATGGCACAGACTAGATAATAGTACAAGGCATAGGTATGGATATACTAATAATAATAATTATGTACTGTATAACAACACCTGTTTATTTAATACATGACGGCGGTCGGCGCCGTAGAGGCGACGGCGTCGCCGCCGCGCGGCGCATGGCGGCAGACGACAGATCGAATCCTTTACTAACTACTTTATATACAGATCGAATACTTTATTAACTACTTTATAAAATTTAAATAGACAAATAGAATTGAAATAAAGTTATTTTAAAAAGAGCATTTAAACAAAACAAAGTCATTAAGTCTTTTTAATTAGTTATACTTATTAATCGATAGATGGCGCACTAAGTATCGATTTGAATTCTTTATTACAAGAACAGCTGTCAATAATTATGATAATATTAAATATTATGAGTAGCTACGCTACATCCTATGCAAGTTTATACAATTTTTTTATCTGATAGATCCTTCGATCGTGGAAAAACGAGACACAATAGCCTTTCTATTGTTATCGCAATCGCCGGTGACCGCTTGGGGCTTGAAGCATTAAAATTGTTAAATTACTTAGCACAATATGTTCACTTCACTGATAATATATTATTTTGTGAGTGTGAGTTGTGACTCTTAACAAATTGTAATAAGATACTTAGGTAAAATATACGCGAAGGTTTATCTACTAGTGTAACTAAAAAGAGTGAAATTATTATTATTTTTAACAAAAAATTAAAACCGACTTCCAAGGTAAAAACAATAATAACATTAATATGAACTAAAAAGTATTAAATAATTTCTACTATCTAATAGTGCCTTTTTCCGAATTCGGCTAAACCTCAACTATTTCTGTACTCAATCTTCATAATTTTGAAGTCGGTGCCAGTTCCAAAAGTTTCAAATATTCTGTCAGAGGACTGAAGTTTCAGCTATCTGGTACCGACTTCAAAATTATGAAGATTGAGTACAGAAATAGTTGAGGTTTAGCCGAATTCGGAAAAAGGCACTATTAGATAGTAGAAATTATTTAATACTTTTTAGTTCATATTAATGTTATTATTGTTTTTACCTTGGAAGTCGGTTTTAATTTTTTGTTAAAAATAATTTTACACATGTATTACATAAAGTGAGGCCAATGTTTACCTGTTTTAAATCAGTGCTTACACAAACTATACATTAACCTAAACTATCTAATGCACTTTTAAGCTAATCTGTGTTTTTTAATTGTGAATTATTGTCAAAATATAGGCTTTTCAGTCTACAAGAAACAACAAAAACAGCCACTTAACAATAATAAATAATTATGTTTAATTATTAATAAAGAGTGTAAAAAACATTCTAGGATGGCAAATCGCGCTCCTGTATGCTGCTGTGTGGTTTGCTGTTGTATTCTAAACTGGTGTCCGTCCCGGAGGACGCGCTACAGATATTCGCGGTCAAGCGCACACCCATCAACCTGCCGCCGAGCCAGCTGCGATACTTGTATTACCTCAGCAACATTATAAGGTATGGGCTTTTGCCGATTATGTTATCTGAGCGTCCGTGGCCTATTGGATAGACTTTTGGTTCGCACTCGCAGAGGGTGCAGGTTTGATCCTGGGTGGAGGCGTGTACCAATGAGACGTTTTCTAATCTCAAGTACAAAATACGGACGCTCGTACGGTGAAGGAAAACATCGCGAGGAAACCTGCACATGGTTGGTCTCAGACGTATGTCCCGTTCTTTTCTCTGGACTAGGCCGACGGTGCTGCGATAATGCCGTATGTGCTTGGGCAACCATATAGGCATTTAAAAATCTTGTCCCAGGCACTACAGTATTTGAAGAGTGGTTACTTTGCTCTGCTGCTTTGGATGTCTAGTTTTTATCTGTACTAGGCACTGATTTCCATTATACAAGTACGCTGGATGTATGATACCCACTTTTTTGTTGTGCCTATTTGAAGCGGAATCAGCGCCCCCATTATCAGGGATCGGAACTAAATTTGACGTAACCATTGGTAACCATGTATGTATTTTAATTCTCTATGGCTTAATCGTTTTTGTGTTTTTCAAGTGTTTTAAAAGGTTTTACGTAGGTTTTACACGATTAAGTAATATATAAATAAGGTGGTAGTTCATTGTTAAACTATGAAAGAGTGTATGTTATGTAAAACGCGGTACAAAAAGGGATGTGGGGTTACATTTCACAAGTGATTTTAACAGCTAATTTCTACGATATTAAACTTTTATTGATAATATAGGAACTTAAAAATGTGGCACTAATCTTATTATACCATATTCACCACATATTTACCTTTGTTTTACCGATTTTTGATAAACAATAAAATTCAATTGTGGTGAAGTTTTCTGTCGATAAAACTTATCGATATCTATAATAATTGTATTGAAATCTCCGATAACTGACTTTTATTATCAAATACATATTATAATGCTGTCTGACGAAGTAAAACTGGAATTATGGTTGAAAAAAATTGAATAGCCTGGTTGGCGTCCGAAAATTGCTACTACCGCTTGCCGTTACTATTTGAAGTGCACAAACGTTCTCTGTGAAAATACAAGGCGCAAAAACTACCATTTGATCGTGATTATGTTTGGAAAATTTATTTCAGCGTCTACTCTTTCTTGACAGACTGTAACTGTGTAACGGTAACTAATAAAATATAATGTTAAAGTATCGCACATATATTTTTATTATTTATAAATACAATGTTATTAAATTATTAAATTATTTATAAATACAATAAAAAATGTATTCAAGCGTTCCATATTTTTTTATGGATCGCATTATCCAATTAGTTAATTTCCCTCGCACTTCTGCAATCAGCGCCAAAATGGCGAAAATCAAATGAGATAAAGTGAATCGATAAAAATTGGCTTGCTAGATCCATAAATAAAGAGGGAACTTTAATATTATTACTAGATGTTCCGCGCGGTACGAAAAACTAAAAAAAAAAAAACTGAAGATAAGCTTCTAACAAAGTTTTTGTTAGAAGCTTATCTTCAGTTTTGTTTTTAGTTTTTCGTAGTGCTAACTGGTAAAAATAAATGGATTATAGATAGGTACTGCTACTTCACGTTATCTACGTATGAAATCGTTGTTAATTTATTACACCTATCTAAATTACGGAGAGGAAGTCTGTAATCTTTAATACAAATATGTAGCGTTTGTATTATTCAATTTAATATTTTTGTCCTAATGGTCGACATAATCTGAACCTCTAAACATTTCATCGATAATAGAAAAGATAGTTGTACATCACTAGTATTAATTCCAAATACTCCCACTACTGCTATCAGCGCCAATATGGCGACATGATGGCGACTTTCAAACGTCATTTTTACGTCAAATTTAGTTCCTATCCCTGATAATGGGGGAGCTGATTCCGCTTCAAATAGGCACAAAAAATAGCTGTCATTTCAAAGGGTCCATTTAGTCCAGCGTACTTGTATATTAGAGGTCAGTGGTACGAGGGGACAGGGCATATATGACACAATATGTCACTGGGACACCCCCTCAAAATGCCAGCGTAAAAATGATTATTTTTGCTTTATATTTGCTTGTTCTGGTTTTTTCTGTTTTATTATATCTTGTATTTGCATGGTCGCATGAAGTCATCACTCATTACCCGTGCCCAGTGCATGGCAATCAGTTTGCGTTATATTATTTAATATGTTATAACTGTATATATTTTTCGCCTCAACTCTGACGCTGGCAACTCCTAAACGGGGAGGCTTACGCCAAAGAAGAAGAAGAAACCAGTATTAAAATATATTATTTATATTGCCTCCCCCCCCATTTCAGGAATTGAAAGTAATAGGTTAAGATAGAGCAATGTTCGAATTTTCTACAAAAAATCTACATACTAAATCACTGGACTTTACAATTAATATATTTTTTTGTTTCAGGCCAGTGCCCATCCTACCACACTTCAGGCCTGTTTCTCTAGTCTCGATCACCATACAACCAGTACCGCTATTTACCAAAGCAAGGTATGTAAATACACGACATAAAATAACCTATTGTTCAACTGTCGTGAAAGACATTTTCGAAGCGAGCGTCTTTATAAGCTCACAATCATAATTTAATTACAAATATTCTGTCATTATTTTATTAGAAAAAAAAAAAAAAAACAATTACATACTTTGCAGGGATGGATGCAGACCATACCTAGAAGTATACAATGAGGACAGGATCGTGTCCCCACCGATAAGAGGCTACGAGAGCTTGCACGTGTATAACATGGCCGAGGGAAAAGTAATGTATCGTAGTCCTCCTATCCATACTAATATTATAAATGGGAAAGTGGGTCTGTCTCTCTGTCTGTTCACGCCCAAACCGCTGAACTGATTTTGCTAGGCATGAAGATACTTTGAGTCCCGAGAAAGGACATAGGATAAATTGTCGTTGAAAATGTACGGTTCCGCGCGAATAACGAACTTAGGCGCAACGGAGTTGCGGGCGTCATCTAGTTAGTTATTTTTTTTTACCTTTTTCATGTAATTATATTGTATTGTTTAATGGTAAAAATACCTAAGTATATTCTTATTCTTCTTATGCTCTAATCTGTGATCCTAATTTCTGAGTTTTTTTTTTGTCAGGAGTTCGTTTTTGACTGGGTAATGTTTCACGCCATAAAAAAGCGCTAATCAGTAAACAAACTCCTGTCAAAAAACTTTAGAAACAGGACATGAATATAGCTATTGGGACTCGTTCCACTCTCGAGTGACAAAAATGTCGGCCCAGCGGAAGATCAGCGCTGATTGCTTGCAGCCAGATGACGTCATTGTCCCGTTACGCTCAAGCGCGGCACGAACGAGAGAGAGGCAAGATCAGCTCAGTTCGTAGTTGTCACGTCAAACTACCGCACGTGAACCGACTTTACAGACAACCAATTTTTTTTCTGCACCTCAGGTGACACTACCGCTAGACAGCACCGTGGTGGGCGACGTCACCATAGCGGTGTACCACGCGCGCCAGCAGCTGGGCAGGCCACAGCGCGTGCCCATGCTCTCCGTCGCCTTCCACACCGGCTTCCTGCAGTACGACCAGCACGCCGTCAAGTTCACCAGGTGACGTAGTGCGACACGTGACAGATGACGTTACCGATACACAGAGGCAACATTTTGTTATTATTATAATAATTGTAACAAAGACTAAAGCCGGGTCACAGCAACGTTATACAGCACCGCGCGACGTTGCCAGCTGGCGCAATCGGCAACATACTTGGTAGTTCGGCACCGTCGCACAGCAGTAAGCGACGTTGCTGACTGGCGCAAAAAGCTCGGCAACGTTGCACAGCAGCGCGCGACGTTGCCAGCTGCCGCGTTGAAACTTGACAATTTATTTGAAATGTTCTCTACACGGCTTAAGAATTGATGAATGATTTTTTTTCTTATATCATACAGGTCAGAGATCGACGGTATCGACGAATCGGGACCAGTTAACGACCACTTCTCGTCAAACGTGTCGGTGGTGATAAGCCTGGTGGTCCAGAACGGCGAGCGACGCAAGCCGCGCAGTGATTTGTGGGAGGAGGACCACTCGTACCCCGTGCGGACCCCAGACGTGTTGTTCTCAACTACGCTGGAGAGAGATGAAACTATTGATAACTTTGGTTAGTACTACTGTTTTTTTTAACAGGCAAAAGACCCACCACACATTCCCACCACTGCAACTACTGTGTCGCCAGTACTACTGTTTATTTAAGGCGACAAATCTATATTAATAGTATAAATGCGAAAGTGTGTCTGCCTGTCTCTTACCTCTTCACATTCGAACCGCTGAACCGAATTTGCTGAAATTTGGTATGGACATACTTTGAGTCCCGGGAAAGGACATAGGATACTTTTTACCGGGATCCTCAATCCCGAAAAAATGTAGGGTTCCCGCGCGACAAACGAAACTTTGCGCAACGGAGTCATCTAGTAAGGTATAAATAGATATAGAGTTCATATTTTTCTAAGCCTTTTGTGATTGGCCTGGAAAATATTTAGGTATTATGTACTTTTGTTTTCCTCTAAAATGTTAGAAAGATACAATGTCAGTATAATCGACGTTATTGTTTGTCACGCTAGAAATATGAATATATGTTATACTAATAAGTAAAACTTTAGTTCTCGATGCTTAGTAATTTATGGTATTAGTAGTAATATGTAATTAGGTATATAATGTTATATTGTCGTTATGCAGCTAATATCCGAAGAAACCCGCCCGTACCGCCAACAAGTATGTAATGTAGTGTGTAGTGTGTTAGAAAATAGAGGATCATGTAGTTTACACTTACATGTAACAGTCACAGCATTATCATTTTTACTTACGTGTTATCTTTACGGTGGCACTTCACATGGCTATTTGTATTCGGTATTGGCTATTTGTTGCATTTGGCAAAATTATTGACGTATACTGTATATGTTACGCTCAAAGACCGAAATCGCTCAGTGAGCGAAAAAATGGCTCACAACGCGTTGTGGTCACAGTGAATCAGCCACGACGCGAAATTCGCGTCGTGGCTCAAATGAAAACGGCCACGACGCGTATTGGCAATCACAAAAAGGCCGTAACGCGAAATTCCTGTCGTGGCTGATATGCTATTCGTTTTTCTTGATTTGTTCTTGATTGATTAATCATCCATAGGTATGGAAGATTATATTTAAATTACCACGCGTATTACAAAATATTTTTTCTTTTACAAAATCACTGCAAATCAAGTTTTTCATTAATATTTGTAAAATATCCATAGTTCCATGATATCCGTACTAATATTATTACTGTCTGTCTGTCTGGCGCAAAGTGCTATTGTTTGTTATTGTTTTTTTTTAATATAAGGTGATCTTAATAAATAATAAGTATTTAGTTTTATTTTTCTTTATATATAATTTAAATATAATACTACTAGTTGATGCCCGCAACTATGTTGCCTCAGACAGACAGACAGTAATAATAATAGTATGGATAGTATGGAAGTATAGATATTTTATAAATAATAATGATAAACACGTTATGCAGTGATTTAGTAAAAGAAAAAATATTTTGTAGTAAGTACGCGTGGTACTTAATTCAAATATAATCTTCCATACCTATGGATGATTAATCAATCAAGAACATATCAAGAAAAACGAATAGCATATCAGCCACGACACGAATTTCGCGTTATGGACTTTTTGCGATTGCCAGAACGTGTCGTGGCTGTTTTCATTAGAGCCACAACGCGAATTTCGCGTCGTGGCTGTTTCACTGTGACCACAACGCGTTGTGAGCCTTTTTTTCGCTCATTGAGCGATTTCGGTCTTTGAGCGTAACATATACACAAACAAGCAAATAAAGACAAATACGGCCTTCCACACATGGACGTCAAATACCAAACTTTTACTTGATTTTGTTTACTTGCCTATTTGACTCTTTTGATGTGCGTCAAAAACCGACAAAAAATACAAAATGCAAAAATCTTTATTCACAAGTTTAAAATACAATATAATAACAGTGTTTGAGACCCCCTTTTAAGTAAAGTTACCTGTGTTAGTGGAATCTCGCTCTGCCGAAAACTATACATTTGGAAGTAAGTATATTAAGTGAGGCTAGTAATTATTACAAGGAGAAATTTATTATAGAGTTTCTTCAGCTATTCGGAAAGTGAGCGCGTATGTACTTCTGTAGGTGAATGTAGGTGTGTGTGTGCGTGTGTATGTGTGTGTGTGTGTTGTGGGTATGCGTGATGTGTGTGTGTCTGTGTTGTGTGTGACGATGTTCGGTATATTATGTGTATTGTGTATGTTAATAAATTACCAAAATTCATACTGGGTAGAAACTATTTAATTTAGGATAAAATAAGGAAAACCTAACATAACCTATCAAACAGTGCTTCCGTTTCGTCGTAGCTTAAGTGTAGTAGCCATTTATTTAGTGTCTATTTCAGTTTATATTTGCTTAAGTCATAAATGTTGTTTTTTATTAATTAGGTTGTAAATGTGGGTGTATTGAGATGCATATTGTCTTGCAGCAAAGTTGGATCTTACTGTGACTTTATCTATAATGTTTTTATTTCTTCGCTGTGTTGTTTTGTTATTATTATAATTTAATTGTTTATGGACTTATAGGACTGTGTGTAAGGTATATAATTTTCTGATCGTAAGCAATTTTGATTCAGTATAAAGCAGGTGAGTTGGATTTATTTATTTATTTATTTAACCCCCCAAACCGTTATACAGTAGCTTATAACTGATTCTGCTAAGGAAATTTGGCTTAGTAGAGGTTTTGTAGCGGAATGTTTCAGACCTTTAAATATCCAGATAAGTTTCCTAACTCTACCCGCCAGCAGTTCTATTTGTGCATGCCATGACAATCGCTGATCAATCATTATGCCCAAATATTTGGTTGTCTTAACTTTATTTATTTCAGGACAGAGGCTTACAGAGTAGCATTACGATTGCACGAGTGAATTTTTACACTGTAGTTAGTGGGAGGCTGTGTGTTATTGTACTTTGTATTATTATTTTTAACAAAAAATTAAAACCGACTTCCAAGGTAAAAACAATAACATCCTTATAATATGAACTAAAAAGTATTAAATAATTTTTCCTATCGAATAGTCCCTTTTTCCGAATTCGGCAAAAACTCAACTATTTCTGTACTCAATCCTTCATCATTTTGAAGTCGGTACCAGATATAGCTGAATCTTCAGTCTGCCAAAATATTTGAAACATTTGTAACTGGCACCGACTTCAAAATTATGAAGGATTGAGTACAGAAATAGTTGAGTTTTTGCCGAATTCGGAAAAAGGCACTATTCGATAGGAAAAATTATTTAATACTTTTTAGTTCATATTATAAGGATGTTATTGTTTTTACCTTGGAAGTCGGTTTTAATTTTTTGTTAAAAATAATAATTTCACTCTTTTTAGTTTTTAGTTACCTAGTAAGTAGTAAACTATCGCGTACTATGTACTATCAAAGAAGTTGATTCCTATGCAGATCGGGGAGCAGTTTGGTTGCGTTACGTCAAACCCAGCCGACAGATCACAATTAACATTGAATTGACATATTCGACCAAATAAAGTTGGTCTATCAATTATTGCATAGGAATCAATTTCCTCGATGGTACGTAGAATAATACACCTGTATTATATTATTTTACGTATCTTATTACAAGCTCACCGGTGAGCGAGACACAATAGAATAACAATATATTTCCAAGAATCCACGATCGAAGGATACAAACTATTAGCAACAAATCATAAGTATCGTGCAGAGACCGGTCTCGAACGCTTCAACTCCCAAGCGGCCACATTGTGGTGTTATACGAATTCGGACATCTATTAATAACCGGCCCCACTCGTTCGACTCGAGCGATCTTTGCACGAAAAATTTTGAGTGTGAAGTTTTGAAAATAGACAAACTGTGTTACGCTCGTAAAAATCTCATTATTCGGTATTTTATTCGAAGATGAACTTTTCTCATGTTCTGGGAATTGGATCCCAGGTGCGCGAGGTCTACCGTCTATGGCGGTTGCATACTAAGGTATAATATTAATATATTATCTATCTCGATGGCCGTCGCCGCGCGCCGCTGCGGCTCGGCCGCTAGTGCGCGCCCGGTCGCGAATTTACAAAGGCTATATCATTAGAGTGAAAGCGCAAACTGAACTGGCTTAGCTTTTGTTAGACAAAAACTTGACAAAACACTTATCTGTTTTAGTACAGAAAATGACCGAAATCGCCTAGAAAGAGATTAGCTAAATTGTTTCTAACGTTGCAGCAACATATTATGCTATTCAATTTGATACCGATATGGTAAATACATCGTCATTGTTAACTTTAAAAATATGTAGGTGGATAGTTATATGAAAATTGTTATTACTTATTATTTTAATGTTACAGTAATGAAATTACTTACTCGTTTCTATTCTGTATTTAAGGGTCCGTATACGAAATTTGTCGATTTCGCTGATTTTACAGACGTGATTTAACAGTTAAAATACAGTATTTCTATAAGTTTTAATGCACAACATGTAAGATCATTTCAATTATAATATAGTGTTGGAGCTAGATTTTTTATTTTTTTAAGTATCTTTAAATAATCCAACTCAAACCCGCGACAGTTTTGTGATTTTTGCTGTAAAAGGTTTAGAATATCACCTTTTTATGAATTGTATTGACGTCTTAACGGTATGAAAAAAATACAATTCACTGTTAAGAAAGTCGTCTATAAAATGTTGGAATTACTTTTTACCACTTTAATATAAAAAACCGTTTAAAAACAGAAAACCTCTATCTGCCCGCTAACTTGGCGATCGTCCTTTTTCACCTGGCACATGAAAGACGGGCGTGAGTGTGAAGAGAGCAGTAGAAAAGAGAATACGGGCTCTTAAGTGACAAAAAATACTACTTAATTAACTAACAAACTTTAATTAATAGGTAAGAAACAGGTATGTACATAACTACACACTTGTTGAGAGTATGGAGATAGGTCACCAATGCGTCTCCAGTTTGTATGTGAAGAAAAAGATAACTCACGTTGATAATGTTTTTATTCCACATACACAGTACATAGTCCAATCACAGAAGGCACAAAGAAAGTTCACGAAGATGATATAACATATTCAATAGCGCACAGCACAAAGAAACAGCGGAAAGAGAAAATACATAGAAAATAGAAAGTTTATAGCGTAGAAGTAAGCGGTTAGCGATACGGTTAGCGGCGCACGTAACACGCGTGGCGCGGGTAGCGTTTGCGACTCGACTGCCAGGGCCGGCTCGAGTTGTCGTTCAGCGCGTACGCAAACAAAGGAACCGGTCCTGCAGTAGTGCGTGACGCGTATCGATAAATGCATGTCGATATGATGTATCGATGCATTGTATCGATATATCATATCGACATACGTGTTCGTGTATGTGTAATGTAAAATAATTAATATTATGTGTATATAATATTAATTATAAGTAATTAAGTAATTAAGTCTTAGGTTTAAGTTAGTATTAAGTTTTAGGTTTAAGTTAGCATTTAGTTTCAATTATTATAATATTAATTATTATTTACAATAAAGGTCCGAGCTAACTATGTGTGTTATGTGTAGTAGGTGAGTAGCCTACACCACCCCCCTCCGGAGACCGTCAGGGGCGATAAAAATCTGGAAACTTAACTCGACGTCCAGAACGAGTAAAATATTTTTTCTGAACATCTGGTAAATGCTCAAGTGTTTCATGGTCAGACAGTATGAAGGCCGGCTTAATGCGATCTATGGATACTGTGACCTCTTTGCCTTTGAGCAGTATTTTAAATATTTTGTCGTCCCTCGACAACACTTTATGGGGTCCCGAATATGCAGGTTGGAGAGAACTACGTGCTGCGTCTTCACGAAGGAAGACGTGGTCAGCGGTAGCGAGCTCCTTGTAAATAAATACCTTAGGGCTAGAGTGTCGGGAAGCAGCTGTGGGTTGTAACCTTCTAGCAATTTGCTTAAGGCGGGCCGAAAACTCAGACGTATCCGTAGTACCACCGTCTGCGGGGTCAAAAAATTCGCCTGGCAACCTTAAAGGCTCTCCATATACCAGCTCTGCAGAGGAGCACTGGAGATCCTCTTTAAAGGCAGTTCGTATGCCAAGAAGGACCCATGGCAAGGACTCGGTCCACCTGTCGTTGGCATGACAAACTATGGCAGCCTTAAGCTGCCGGTGGAACCTTTCCACCATGCCATTGCATGCAGGATGGTAAGCTGTCGTCCGCCTGTGGTCGAAGCCAGTGGCTTTGGAGAGGCACTGAAATAAGGCCGACTCAAATTGCCGACCACGGTCGGTTGTGATTTGAGTGGGGCAACCAAAACGTGCGATCCACGTAGACAAGAGCGCCTGGGCAACTGTCTCCGCAGTCATGTCTTGGATGGGTACCGCTTCCGGCCATCGAGTAAACCGATCTACGGCGGTAAGACAGTAGCGGTACCCCTGCGACAGCGGTAAGGGACCCACAAGGTCTATATGGATCTGGTGGAATCGCACTCTTGGCAAGGTATATGTACCTAGCGGTGCAGTCACGTGGCGGCTGACCTTAGCTTTTTGACAAGCTATGCATGCACGAGCCCATTGTCTGCAGTCCCGACGGATGCCTGGCCATACAAAGCGCTCTGCGACTAATTTGGCAGATGCACTGACACCGGGATGGCTTAACGAATGCAGGCTATCAAAAACCTGCCTTCGATAAAAGTTTGGCACAAAAGGCCTGGAGGTCGTTGTACTGACGTCGCAGTACAGAGGTATACGACTACCAGGCACCACAAGCTTTTCCAATCGCAGGGATGTGCCATCTGACAGAAGCTGCTGCAATTCAGGGTCTGAAGCTTGACTTTGGGCTATGTCTTCGAGGCTCACCGGCTTACCTAGTTCCTCAATCCGCGACAACGTATCGGCAACCACGTTATCCTTGCCGGATATGTGTCGGATATCAGAGGTGAACTGGGCAATGAAGTCAAGGTGTCTATACTGCCTAGGCGAACAGGTCTTTTTCCTTTCGTGGAAAGCGAAACTAATCGGCTTATGGTCAGTATAGATAACGAAGTGCCGGGCCTCAAGCATGTGCCTAAAGTATTTAATGGCCTCATAAATTGCAAGCAGCTCCCGATCATATGGCGAATACTTCACCTGCGATGGGCTAAGTTTGCGGGAAAAGAAGGCCAGTGGTTGCCATGCACCGTTTTTATACTGTTGCAAAACAGCGCCGATCGCTTTGTCCGATGCATCGGTGACTAAAGCGAGAGTAGCAGTACAGTCAGGATGGGCAAGTAAGGCTGCGTCGGCTAGGCTGCGCTTACACGCGTTGAAGGCTTCAAGGGCTTCGCCTGTCAGGTTGACGGGTTGTGAGCCTTTGACTGAGCCTTTCAGAAGCGCATGAAGTGGAGCCTGGATCTCAGCTGCTCGAGGAAGAAATCTCCTATAAAAATTAAGCATACCGAGAAATGCCTTGAGCTGACGCACTGTTGAAGGAACAGGAAATTCGTTGACCGCCTGCACCTTGCTGTCCAAAGGTTTGGAACCGGCTGCCGAGATGGAGTAACCTAAAAAAGTTACCTCAGGAACACCGAAGACACACTTCTCCGTGTTTATCAGCATACCGTACTCTCTGAGCCTGCTGAAAAGTTGGCGGAGATGCTTCTCGTGTTGCTCCTCATCCTGGGAATATACTAAAATATCATCAAGGTAGACGAAAACGAAGTCTAGGTCCCGGGTAACCTCGTCCATGAACCTTTGAAAGGTTTGGCCCGCATTCCGAAGCCCGAAGGTCATAAATGGGAACTCGAAGAGTCCAAAAGGAGTTATGATTGCGGTCTTCGGAATATCTGCAGGACTGACAGGTATCTGATTATACGCCTTCAACAAATCCAGGGTGCTAAACACTTTGCAGCCAACCAGATCATGGGCAAAGTCATGAATGTGTTTAATCGGATACCTGTCAGGCACAGTGCGGGCGTTCAGCATGCGGTAGTCACCGCAGGGACGCCAACCGTTGTCCTTCTTGGGTGCTAGATGGAGAGGAGAAGCCCAGGGGCTCTGTGAAGGGCGAGCCGTTCCATTGGCAATCATGGCCTGGAACTCCTTTTGAGCAATTTTTAATTTGTCGGGTGCTAGACGACGTGGGGTGGATGAGACTGGAGGGCCTGGTGTCGTGCGAATGTGGTGGACGGTGTTGTGAGTGACTGTGCGGTGTATACCGGTTGGACGTGTGAGCTCGGGAAATTCCTTAAGGATTTTGTGGTAACGAGTCTCACCTGTCAATATTTTAACAGAGGCTATGTCGGAATCCTTTACAATTTTAGCATTACACGAAATGGAAGTATTACAATCAAGCAATCTTTTGTTGCGGCAATCTACAATTAGGCCGTAGTAATTTAAAAAATCTACGCCTATAATAGGCTTTGTAACATCAGCTACAACAAAACGCCAAGGAAACACTCTACGAAGGCTAAAATCTAAATTAAGGTGCACATAACCATAAGTACTTATACTAGAACCGTTCGCAGCACACAAATTATAGTCCGTTTTCGCACGACGATCACGCAGCAAAGACCGGGGGAAGACACAGAGGTCGCTACCAGTGTCGACCAGGAATTGCATCTTCGACTCACGATCCGTCACGAACAGGCGACCAGTTGAGTTAGGGCAGTCAGCAGTCGCCATTATCGACCGCCCTTTGCGTTTCCCGCCATGTAGTCGCAGGGCTTCACGCATCTGCTGGCTTTCTCCGCATATTTGGCATGATACCAACAGAGCGGGAACTTGCGATAGTTGGAGTCGGATCGCCTTGACCTGGATGTTGATCCTCTTCGAGCAGGTCCTGATGATCTGGAACGTGGTCGGCTTCTTCTACCCGTCGACAATCGCTGAACCTGTCGTCTCAGCTCGGCTACCTCCCTGGCTAATGCGTCCAGTGCAGATCCAGGAACAGCTTGGCTGGTGGACGCCACAGCTGGCATGGGGGTGGCCAGTTCGTGAACACGATCGGCCAAATCCGCGAGGTCCTCGATGGAAGATGATGTAGGTTGACCAGCAAGCACTGTCTGGATACCGTGGGAAAGTCGGCTCGTCCAAATGGTCTTCAATAATTCCTCAGAGACGTCGACACCGGCGAGGCTTTTGAGGTGACGCAGGAATTGCGAGGGCTTGCGATCTCCAAGCTCCTCGTGCATCAAAAGCTGCCTGATCTGCTTCTCCCTCGATGCTGACAGCCGTTTGATCAGCTCCCGTTTCAAGGTGTCATACTTGTTTGCTGAAGGTGGGCTTATAATGATGTCCTTAATCTCTCTGGACTGCTCGACGTCCAGGTGGCCAATGATGTAATTAAATTTTGTCAGGTCATTTGTGATACCTGAGATGGCAAATTGTCCTTCCACTTGCGCAAACCATATCTCTGGTTCTTCCGGCCAGAAAGGGGGAACACGTACACCGACTTTAAAAACATCGACATTGGGTATCGACTGTGTCCCCTCACTAGCGGCATCGTTCGACCGCGTGGCAGATTTTGCAGGCATGGCGCTAGCGTCGTGAAATTCCTTATCCATATTGTTCTAGGCGGGGTCACCAGTATGGAGATAGGTCACCAATGCGTCTCCAGTTTGTATGTGAAGAAAAAGATAACTCACGTTGATAATGTTTTTATTCCACATACACAGTACATAGTCCAATCACAGAAGGCACAAAGAAAGTTCACGAAGATGATATAACATATTCAATAGCGCACAGCACAAAGAAACAGCGGAAAGAGAAAATACATAGAAAATAGAAAGTTTATAGCGTAGAAGTAAGCGGTTAGCGATACGGTTAGCGGCGCACGTAACACGCGTGGCGCGGGTAGCGTTTGCGACTCGACTGCCAGGGCCGGCTCGAGTTGTCGTTCAGCGCGTACGCAAACAAAGGAACCGGTCCTGCAGTAGTGCGTGACGCGTATCGATAAATGCATGTCGATATGATGTATCGATGCATTGTATCGATATATCATATCGACATACGTGTTCGTGTATGTGTAATGTAAAATAATTAATATTATGTGTATATAATATTAATTATAAGTAATTAAGTAATTAAGTCTTAGGTTTAAGTTAGTATTAAGTTTTAGGTTTAAGTTAGCATTTAGTTTCAATTATTATAATATTAATTATTATTTACAATAAAGGTCCGAGCTAACTATGTGTGTTGTGTGTAGTAGGTGAGTAGCCTACAAGAGTACAAAATATAATTATAAAACTATCTTAGATAAATAAACAAAAGCTCATCTATTAGAGTCTGGCTCGTGACTCAAACGGTATAAGCCTTTGTAAATACGCCGCCCGGTCTGGTACATGGCAACGCGCGCGCCGCGCCGCTCGCTTGACAGCCCTAGCAGATTATAGCAAGCGAGACGCCAGACAGTTAATGTACTATGAACGCTAAGCGCAATGCAAAAGGTTGAAATTAGGTTGTTTCATGTGTTGTTGTGAGACATGCATGTTATTTATATTAATTATCGAAGCAGCTTACTTCTCAGAAGTAATGTCAAATGTGTGCCTTATGCTCTGGACTTAAGGATGAATTTGTTTTGTTCAATTTTGGTGACATCGGTGACCCTAATGTGGTAATGATGATGATGATGATGAATGTAATTTGCATAGTAGCATATGCTTTCAGTTCTTAAAACAGCGCCTAAACCCCCAAACTTGTATCTATAAGGAATCCGGAGTTCTCTTAGTATCTTCGGAACCATGGTATACCTCGGTGCAAAATCTTGCGTTTTGGTAGCATATGCTTAGGATGCTTCTCATAAAACCAAAATCACCATATGTTTCCATATAAATTTCGAGGAGTTCCCTCGATTACTCATGGATCCCATCATCAGGTCACCACTTTTGTGAACATGGTACCAAATTGGAGTGAAACCTAATACAACAAAACAAAAATTTCGAAAATCGGTCCACAAACGGCGGAGTAATCGTTGAACATACAAAAAAAAAAAAAAAAAAAAAAAAAAAAAAAAAAAAATATCCACAGTCGAACATATAACCTCCTCGTTTTTTGGAAGTCGGTTAAAAAGTCATAAAGTTGGTTTTAGTAACATTGAGGGTAAGAAAATTATAATTGAGCCATTCAGATATTAGTCTGAGCCCAGCTTCAGCCTTTTGTTTAACTTCTTCCCATGATTTGCCAGTGAAAACAATAGCAGTATCATCTGCATAGGAGAAGATTTTGGCGTTGTTGAGTTCGAGTCGGGAGTATCAATGTTGACGAGGAACAGGGTTGGACCGAGTACGCTGCCTTGTGGAACCCCATAGCAAATATTCTCGTCCTCACTAACGACCTCGCCAATCTTTATCCTTTGCTTTCGCTCTTGAAGATAAGCGGACAACAATTCTAGGGGCCTTCCCCGTATACCTTTATTTTCTAGCTTTTTTATAAGAATGGGAATAGAGACGGTGTCGAATGCTTTCTTCAAATCAAGGAAAACGGCTAGGCATTTCTGTTTACGATCTACTTGATCAACATTGTGCTTGGTTAGAGCAGCAATAGCGTCTTCAGTTCAGCGGCCATTACTAAAACCGTGTTGTGAGTTTGAGAATAAATTAAATTTTTCAAAGTAGGAGAGTAATCTAAGGTTTATAAGTTTCTGTAGTATTTTAGAAACTGAAGAAAGAACTGAAATTGGCCTATAGTTATTAATGTCGTCTCTATTCCCATTCTAGACAAAGGTACGGATACGATTTTGTATTGGTCATATTTGTCAAATAGGCAAATAAGACCAATACTTTGGCAAACATACCGTCTTGGCGAATATATGCGCAAATACAAGTAGCTATGTGAAGTGCCACCATTACATCTTACTCAAGTAAAATACTCAATTCATCAGTCCATACCAGAAGATTATTCTGGTATGGACTGATGATTTGAGTCACTTTATTTGAAGTTTCTTTACATCATAAAAAAGTATTATTTTATGCATGGAGCCGATAAATCAGTTTAATACCACGGTCATCAACATAAAAGTATTATAGTATTTACATGTACATTTTACACGCTAATCAACACACTTTTTCATTATTATTATTACAAGCCTAAACCGTACCACTGCTGGGAAAAGCCTCCCAAAGACTTCCATCTGTCTCTCTCCTGCGCCACTGCTAGAACGACAATGGCTAAGAATCAACACACATTTTAATAAAAAAATATATTCAGTACCCGCAGAGTATCCGCCAAAAGAAGAGAAGCGTCCGCCGTCCCGGCCGGCCCCGCCCACTCCGCACCGCCCACCACCCCCGCAGGTTGCGCCGCAACCGCAACCTGCATCGCAAACGCAACCGCAACCGGACACGGCCGACTTCCTCAATCTCGGCGCGGCGAAGACGTCCGCCGCACCGCAACCGGATAAGAAACCGACCGAGAAGCTCAAGAACCAAGATTCCTTCGATTTCTTCGGCATGATGGAGAAAGTTAAGGATGACACGTTCGGCGACTTCCTGAGCGGCGGACAGGTCGCTGATAACCCGCAGGTAATTGATATACCCGCAGGATATTAGCTAGTTAAGCAATTGTCATAAATGTTTCTTTCATTGTCATAGTAAAATATAATGCTTGTTATCATTCAGCAGCATTTAAGTTAGTCGTGTTTTAAACTTTGTGTTTCTAAAAACTAAAAGAAAAATCATATTAAACTAAATTTGAATAGGTTATACTACGTATGCGTTGCGGTGACCCACGTCAACACAATAAAAGATGGTGACAGTAAGAGCCTGTCCACACGGCGCGTTGCGTCAGCGTTGCGTCGACGCAGCGCTGCCGTTGCGTTGTTTTACATACAAATAACCAAAGTGTTCACACGGCGCGCTGCGTCGTGACAGCAGCGCGCTGCGCGCAACGCACACATGACGGACAGCAACCCCCGAGACGAAGCGGGAGAGGGTGTTGACGTTAAGACTGCTTCGTAATAACGCTGCGATGGCGCAGCGCCCGTGTGCTATGCGTCAAACGGCAGCGCTTCTTTAGTCGACGCAACGCGCCTTGTAGACAGGCTCTAACGCGTCTTCACTTCCATTACCGTCCGTCATTCTGTCAAAGCACCGCATTCGACGACGCAACACTTGTTGCATGATGTATAATGCTGACTCTCTAAAAGTGCTCGCAATTTTCAGCCGTTCCCATCGGAGCCAATATTTGGCGACCTCCCCGCGCCGCCTGCCCCGAGCAACGTCAACTCGAGCGATATCAACTTCGATCCGTTCGGTCTGAATGATCCGCTGCCCAAACAGGAGCCACTACTTAGGCCCCAAGCACCGCAGCCTGTTAAAGAAGAGAGTAAGTATGATGCTAACAAGTATTGTATAATGTATTGTAGAGTACATCCGTAACGGTTTGAAGTGAATAAGTTAGTATTCGCTTTCAAAAGTCGTGCTTTGCAAACGTATTTGCGTACATCCATACGTGATTTAGATTGTGTAACTGCGTTCGAAACTGATTTTCAATCAGACAAAGTATGCTTGTAAGTATTTAGTTATTCAAAAGTTTATTTATATGTACCTCGATCGTAGGAATCGCAGACACAATAGATTTTCAATTGTTATGCGGCAGCCGAGTACCGCTTGGGAATTGATGGGTTAAAAATAATGGCTTTTTTATAGAGAAAGATGTTGAAAATCACACACAACTTCTAAATATTACGCTATTATTTCAGCGCGAGCCCCAGATGTAGTGAGTGAACCCCGCGATCCGTTCGCCGAACTGCTCGGCGAGCCGCTCGGCCCCTCCCCCCGCCCCTCGCCGCGCGCCTCCCCCGCGCACACGCCGCACTCCGCCGCCGGCACGCCCGCGCGCTCGCCCGCACACCAGCCCGGACCTGACTACAGGTAAACGATACCGGCAAGACAAATGACAATTATATTATATTACAAAGAGGGTAATCCACTTATGTCTTATAGGCTACAAGCAATGACTACAAGACAATATTTAAGTCGTCAAAAGGGTGTGGCCATTTTGGCGAGAAGCAAATTGTCTGTTGCTTTTTAACAATAAAAATTATTTGTGTAATAAGGATTAAAAAATATAACTTTATTAACCCTTAGCTGGTTTCGCTAAAAAAGGCAACGTATCTGGTATCGGGGGTAAAAAGCGACCCCACTGCAAAGAAACATAAAAAATATATCAAAACAGCTTTTTTTCAAATTAATTAGTTTTTTATACTGAAATAAATATCTTAACCTTAATAAATTTCAGCTTTTAAGGCCAATAATATTAATGAGTAATATTTTTTTCCTTTTATAAAAAAAGATGTAAGTTTTCGATCATACTTAGACGACTGTTACTTTAACAGCCCCTCATTATATTAAAACATAAACATATATTTTATTTCTTTTTTTATCTAGTTTTCTTATGTTACCTAAATAATAAAACACACGAATTTATTTTGATATCGGCTAAAAATAAAAAAAATGACAGAACAAACCCAGAAACCAAAAACTACTCGCAAAATTTTGCTATTTTGTATGTGATTTTGGCAAAATTTTCTTTACATAACAATAACGAGCACTTGCTATACTTGATACACCTTCTTAACTACTAGAATTTTAAGAATCCGAAACTGTATCTATGATAATTTCGCTAGAAGAGCTGACTTCCTTCCTCTCCTTACGATCGTAATCAGTTTCACGTTGCAGACTGTTATAATAGTTTTGTGGGTGGTTTCTGAATTAGATTTCGAGTACTTATTACATAAAAGCTAATTTTGGTTTAAAATTCCCGAAATATCTAAGAAGTTTTTGAAAACCATTACAAGGTGCCTTTGAAAAATAACATACACTTCTGGTATCGGGGGTCATTTTTGACCTCACCCCTGTATGTAACTCCACTTTCAGCAACAGTAGAGCCACGTACGTTCGTCATCCGCCGCATTACCCGACGTAACGAGATTACACAGAATCAGAAGAGTGTACATGTTTAAATAGTAAAGATATCATAGAACATTCGAACGCCTGGGGTAACTTTTGACCCCCGATACCAGTTAAGGGTTAAACATACAATGGACAGAACACATAATGAGTAAAATAGTTACGTTTTGTTAATATTTATAAAATCCCAATGATAAATATTGCGAGTCTTGTGTCCACACTCTATTATTAATAAAAATGTAGATAATTCAACATTATTTGCCACAGCCGCGCCCACTTTGACACCGCTAAACCTCAGGAGGAGAAGCCTAAGAAATCAGCGGATGTATTTGGTGATTTACTCGGCAGTCAGGGCTACGATTTCGCCAAGCGGGAAACGGGCCCTAAAACTATCAACGCCATGAGAAAAGAGGAGATGGTCAAAGAAATGGATCCGGAGAAACTTAAAATACTCGAATGGGTAAGTACATTTATTAGAATCGAGATATTTAATATGAGCATATTTACCATCTCTCTCTGACAAAAATTTCTTATGTAAAGATGTGGTAATGAGTCATGAAGTCATAAACCACTATTTCCCTCCCTCTGCATTTTTTACGCAAAAATAGGAACTTAAAAACTTTACATAAACGCATTATTCAATTTCCCTATCCCTTCTTTTCCTCTTATTGATGAACATAATGTTAGGTAACGTATGTACCATCGAGGAAATTGATTCCTATGCAGTTGATAGACCAACGTTATTTGGTCGAATATGTCAATTCAATGTTGATTGTGATCTACCGGCTGGGTTTGACGTAACTCAACCAAACTACGTAGGTCCCCGATCTGCATAGGAATCAACTTCTCTGATAGTACAAGGCTAGCTGGCAGCTACCTTTTACCTGTCCTTAAACTTCTCAACATGACTGACAAAGCCAAGCAGAAGCAGACATCGAATAGTCATTCAATGTGTGATTTCTAATCAGTAAAGGAGCTTTTGTATTTCTATATTCCAATATTTACGTTTACTCCTTTCATAAGCGTTATATTGTTCATACGCAGACGGAGGGTAAGAAGGCGAATATCCGCGCGCTGCTGTGTTCGCTGCATACGGTGGTGTGGGAGGACTGTCGTTGGACGCGCTGCGACATGTCGCAACTTGTGTCCGCCGCCGACGTCAAGAAAAACTACAGGAAAGCCTGCCTCGCTGTACATCCAGACAAAGTAGGTAGTCGAACGGAAATCGTGAATATCCATGCTGATCTGCACATTGATTCACAATTCACGTTCAAATCGAATTTGAAAACATACTCGCGTTGATTGGCCAATGCTAGCCGCGCGTCTATTGGATATCGCGCAAGCTAACGAATGTGAGTTATGTATAGTGTCTAGTGAATAAGGCCCCATGTTTAAAAATATATCAGTTGCAGCATGTTAAGTGATCCCCGGAGATAACTATGTATTATATCTTTCTGCGTATTAATGTAACTTATAACATGATATTTAACTTTAAACTCCATTTCAATAAGTATTTTAAAATTGTTTATTTCATAAATTTAAATTTGTTACAGCAAATGGGAACACCGAATGAGAACTTAGCTAAAATGATATTCATGGAGTTGAACAATGCCTGGAGCGATTTCGAGAACGATTCCAAACAACAGAACCTGTTTCAATCTTAATGCGAATAGATAGGTATGGAGTTTACAATTATAAAACACTCATTAGCTTAGATTTCAACGCTTTCTACTACTTAAGTGTAAGTGCTGATTTATAAAGCAAAGAGCGCCAGTAGCTGGTTGTGATTAATACAACGCAGCGGGTGTATTACCTAACTTTTATGAACATAAAATTCTCAATTTAAAAAGCTATATTGTCAAAATGTTGAAGTCTTTACTTTTTAAATTGAGTTTTAAAAGTTAAAATGCCTAAATTATACCCATGAACCATAATATGAAGTTTCTGTTCAAGAAAATAAAGTTATTCTACGAAAGACTAGGCGGTATGATCGGAAGAGCCGGCGGTATAGCCT
This sequence comes from Lysandra bellargus, assembly GCA_905333045.1. Classification (NCBI taxonomy): domain Eukaryota; kingdom Metazoa; phylum Arthropoda; class Insecta; order Lepidoptera; family Lycaenidae; genus Lysandra; species Lysandra bellargus. The sequence continues at coordinate 4,662,213 of HG995344.1, forward strand.
GCGCCATGGGTGAATAGAAAAAAAAGAAAAAAAAAAGTAATTTCATACTGGCGCCCTCTATTGTAAGTAAATCAGTACTAATGAAAGGAATTAGAATCGAAGCTATAATTATTTGGACATCACCCGTACTTACTTAGAATATGAAATTGATATGAAATAATTATGATTGTGATTATGTATAACAGTATTAGATGTTTTATGTAGATCTGTTATTGTAAATGTTCTTTTCATAGATTTTCCCAAAGCATTAATGTCTGTTGATAATAAATTTAAATATTGTATGTATAGAATGTGCAGGGAAGCAAGTCATCTACATAAATTATATATTTATGGCAAATTTTTATTATTTTGTAATATTTGAAATTTATATATATTAATGTTATGGCATAAGCCTACTTAACCGTCAAAAATTACAATGATAACCAGATCTAAATTGTAAAATATCATTGTTAAATATTTTTGCTTAAAAATGTGCCATACAAAACCGTATACTCAGGCCGGAACGTATTGCCAGGTTTTTTTAGTTATATTTTTTTATTAAACTGCCCTTTGATGAGAGTTTTGTAAATAAACGGACTTTAGAACAGAAGGGTGATTTTGAGATTGTGTCAGAGCGAGATAGTAGGCCGTAGTGATAAGGAGAGAGAGGGAGAGAGATCTGCATCTCTCGTCTCGTCGTCTTTTGTCACTTGATGGCGCCACACTGATGTCATTAACGTATCCAGTGCTCAACATTATGAAAGAACAATATTAAAGATAGGTGTAGATAGGGTGAAAAACATAAGGCAAGTTACAAAACTGCATATTAAAATACGAATAATAAAAACTAAGGAAACGTAACTCCCATACTTCAACCGTTTTGAATTTGGTTCCTTTACGCACACTAAAATATGGCAATAGCAACGAAACACTAACACTCAAATTTACAAAATAAACCCGTTGACATTAATTGTCACTCCTATATTTACACAAAATTGTGTACCGAATACATGCATAAAGTATGCATGTATTCGGGTCACATTTTGTAGACTCGTGGACAAATTTTTTGACACAGTTACTCTTAGTTTTTATTATTTGTAGATATTAAATATTAAAATTTGTATGAAATTTTGTGACTTAACTTGTGTTTTGAACCATTACAGAATGTATAAAGTCGCATATGATTCGTCATAACTCCTTGTTAGCGCTCGAAGTTTATGAAAGTTGGAAGTAGTACAATACCCGGCAATAAATATTGCACATCGACCTTTGGAAAGAGACATTCGGCTAATTTCGGTTTCATAGAGCGTTATCTTTGTAGCACACACCTATTTGACATTATGTCAGTCGTTGTTCAAATTCAATAGAGTGCAGTCGCGTCCAGTTCAAAATATATATCTAGAGTTGTTAACACCCCTAAATTTGCGACAGCTGTAATTTTCCAAAAGAATTTTAAATACGTAAACATAATTTGAACACCCTTTTTTATTTTATTTTACCCGAATATAAAGCCAAAACTTATAGAAAATAACCTTAATTGTTTTAACAGCTCCTAATATATACCGGACTTTTTGTATTTCGTGCGTAAGAGATAACGCTCTACAAAACCGAAATTAGCCGACTGTCACTTTCCAAAGGTCGATGTGCAATATTTATTGCCGGGTACTGTACTTATTCTTCTAGAGACTTTTCTAAGTATGTATAGTTAAAACCAGTTATGTTGTATTATTTAAGTTTACGTAGTTTATGCTTGACGGCTATGACACATAATATTTATATCGAAACGTCTTGAAATTGTATAAAAATCAATTATGAAGTTAGTTCTTTTGGATACGCAAAATGTTACCGTTTTTGTTGCATACAGATTCTACAAGGTGAATAAAGTAGTAACATCCTTACAACATTTTTCACATTCCATTTTCCGGATACCTATTTTAGTGCAAAAAGCTCCAAAAAAGTATGAATCGCTTCAAGTCTACGACACTGAAACAGCGAAATCGTTATAACAAATACAATTGATTCATAAATATTAATGATGTAAGAAAAGTGAAGGAATGAAAAATCGAAAACTTATACGTACTTATTTAAAATTTACGTCTAAAATTAATTCACTTGTGTTATAGATTGTTATTATAAAATTCTATATTTAATTTTCATCTTTTTATTATATTCGTCTTATGTTTTTATTTATTGATTTCAATTATTATTGATAAGGGTTGCAAGACTTTATGAATATGATAGATTTAATATTACTAGGTTGAAGTAAAAATTTTGTTCCTTTATTTTTTTAGGTTTTCCTCCTTATTAATGGAGCTGGTATGTAAATTGGGTTGGAACGATGTAACATTATTTTATTGTCTTCTTTATTTACATAAGTAGGTGAAAAGAGATAGCGAAATATCGAGAGCCTATGTTCAGCTATAGTTTATATTTTTATAGAAGCTTCATATAGGCCCCAGCGGTAGTATAAGTTGAACAATTGTATGTATATCTTGTTGCTTCAAAAGATCATGTAAGTCAGATTTGTAACCGAATTGTTCTTAAATAAATACTGGATATATTATGTGAGCAATATTTGGTTTATTGTATTGACCACCATTGGTTTGTTGGTCGATGAACCCCCCTCCACACTAAGCCGGAGGGAGTCCGACATATCACTGGCCTTCCCCATTAAAAGAAAGGACGCGCTTTCCTGACCCTTGACAAACCCATCTAACATTGTAGCCTACAAGTAGACGTTATCACAGTCCTACAGTTTGTAGGACTGTGGTAACGTCAACTGCTTTAAAGAGGCCGGGTGCCATCGAAATTCTCATACATACGTAATATATTTTTTTTGTGTTTAAATATTTTGTAGTAATTTTTTGTGCAGGAACCTAGGTAATTTCTATTTTAAGCTGAAAAATAACTCAAAAATGTTAAATATTTTCGTATGAGAATGATTTTGGGTTATACCGGGTGCCATCGAAGTTCTCATAAGTTATATGAACTTATATGTATGAGAACTTCGATGGCACCCGGCCTCTTAACAGATTTTAATTCGTTTTCAGAGAAAAGAGAAGGATAAGGCTGCGTTTCCACCAGAGATGTGTTGCGAGGAATGTGTTTTTAAGATCCAATAGAATCGCTGCGCTGAGCGAGGTCACGTCAGTGAAGCGATTCTATTGGTTCTCAAAAATACATTCCTCGCAAACATCTCTGGTGGAAACGCAGCCTAAGGCAGAAAAAGTAAATTGAGAAATCAAAAAACTGACTTAGGCTAGCTCTCTTCTATTTTAACATCTAAACATCCATATCTCTCCAGTAACTCCTGTTTTTTCTTTCTGAGCAGGGCTTCTTCTATGTCCTTCTGTGAGGGCACCGCCACGTGAGCCGTGATAGAGGATGAACCGTCCTCGTCTTCTATTCGCTTGTCATCAGGCTGAAATATAACAATTTGTGATATTATTACATCATATTATGTCTGTACTTCTTAGAGCCGGGACACAAAAACACGGCTCGACGTCGTACGGCACCGTGCGGACGCGCGTAGTAAAAAACCCACGGCACGGCGCCGTACGGCGTCGTACGACGTCGTGCCGTAGAAACTCACGTAGAAATTCAATATGAGTTTCTACGGCACGACGTCGTACGACGCCGTACGGCGCCGTGCCGTGGGTTTTTTACGACGACGCGCGTCCGCACGGCGCCGTACGACGTCGTGCCGTGTTTTTGTGTCCCGGCCCTTAGAGTTAAGACTAGCCCAAAATTGTCGATTTTATAATTCATTTTTATACTTGAAAATTAGCCCCAAATTGTTTCATTTTCTAAAATTAGATACTACATTATAATTCCGAGAGTTCAATCTGAGCAAAAACACGATATCTTAAAATTATCTCGATAGCAAAAAAATCACAAAGATTCATCGAATTTTCACGAATTTTTCATTTATTGCCATAACCGTGCATTGAACTAAGTTAATATTTAAACACATTGTATAAATTATATCATTGAGAGATCGACCTAGCGGATTTTTAAAATGTTGTATATTTATCGAGTTATTGAGAAAAAACTAATTTGGCGATTAATCCGTGTCGTCCTTTTTCATCTGGCATATGAAAGATGGGCGTGAGTGTGAAGAGAGAAGGACGATGTTTCATTTTTTGCATTAGTCGCCCTCTTAATAATAATAGTTTAAAAACAGCTTTTTATTATTTTAACAAATTATTGCATTGTCATTAGCTCTTAATACGTATGCAAAGTTTCGAATTAATTAGACTACTGGAGATAGGTAAAAGTCGAGCTCAAAGATTCCGTTACATACATACAGCCCAAGCTAATATAAAAGCGTGTTAAAAATGGCCAATGTTGATGAAATCTTGCCATTTATGGAATCTAGTAGCAAATTAAACGAATAACCTATTCGTGATAACATTGTCAATATGGCAAATTGACTAGCCATTTTGACACACAGGGGCGTCTTTCCCTTAGGTGCAGGGTGTGCGGTGCACACGGGCGCCGCGGTCCTAGGGGCGCCGAACGCCGCTCGCAAAAAGCTAGCGTTGGCCGGCCGCCGTGCTTTAATGACCACCGTAAAAAGAACTCCAGTTTGCATACATTTTGTGAATTATCTGGAGCTCTTCTTACATAATATTTTGTCGAATTACAGCAAAGCAAGGCGCGCCATGAGCGGCTCGGCTTTTGCAATATAAAAATAAACTTTACTTTTCATTTTTCAACATGAAATGAATCTTAAAACACATAAATGAAGATTATATTTGTCGTCAAGATAGGCGCCAAAATAAGCGCGTAAGCGCGGTTTCGCCGCTAAACCACAAGATCACAAGCAAAATATGTATTCTTGACGGTGCCCTTGCGGTCGCACCGGGCGCCGTACAGCCAACACCTTCCGTGCATCCTTCTCATGAGATCTGCGTATTTACTTCCCGCTCTCTTTATGCAGCCTCCGTTTGCAACATAACAGTTTCGCAGAGGGTTAAGCTACTGCCTCCCAATAAGTATTAAGTAGTAAGGTCCAATCCAAGGACGGTGCAAAACTCAGCCCGTTGCTTAGCCCAAGCAGAGCGTTCAATCGTCTTTCTCAGACTGTGGTGGCACCTAGGCGATGTTTTCCTCCTAGCCGTATGGCGCCCCTTGAATGTGCCATCCACTGTTGTAGTATCGACCGGATCGCTTTCACAGTGCGGCGGCCGGCAGTTGGGGAACCCATCTGGTCTTGCCTGGTGCGTATTGTAATTACACGCGCCTGGTGGCGCCTTTGGGTTGCCAGGTCTAGTAGCATCCGTTCTCCTCGCTCTTTAAAGCTGTGTGTTGTTATACTCTCCGACAACACGGGTGCCTCCAGATTCCACGGAGGGGACCCTGTCAGCGCCAACGCCGCTTCACCAGCCAACGATTCGATATCAGCGTAGTATCCGCAGTGCTAAAGCATGCTGCGGGCTTCTGAGCAGCTGTCTATTCCGGGTGCCATGTGTTCCCCATCTGCAGGTGGCCCCTGGACCACAGATTTTTGCAGAAGGCAATTCAGGGCCATGGCCATCTTCTTCACAGAAAGTGTCAATCGACGAAAATGAGGGGTATTAAAGATCCGTTCAGAATCAAGGACCAGAATCAAGCACTGCATTTCAGCGCCGATCGGCACACTCTCCTCCACATCTCTGCGTTGCGCAATGCCTCTGCGGGGGCGGTGCTTCCGGGGCCCATAGAAAAACATGGCCTACGTCTTGTCGACTGCGACTCGCAGCCTCAACGCTTCTATAAGCGCCACAACCTGAGACTCACCCACTCTCGCCATTCGTATTGTTTCCTCAAAAATGTCTCCGTGGGCCAGCATGTATGTGTCGTCTGGATAGTGGATAGCAATCCAAACGTAGCCCACGGAGATGGGCCGTTCGCAGGATGCAATGGTAGCCGATGTTCCACAGAAGTTAGAAGGCCAAGAACAGACCACCTCAAAGTCATTAATAGAATTTGAGGTGGTCTGGTCTTAAAAAAAAAACTAAAAAGTATTAACTTTTAGGCAGTCGGCTTACTTCATATTATTTATTCTGGTCATAGACTGCAGGTCGTAGATGGCATTCATTATATTCTCTATGCTAGAGAGTTGAAATTCTCAGATAACAGATTATGTCATTCTGTTGCTTCTTTTAATAAAGAATACTATAAGCAAAATAAATTGAATATTTAAGGATACAATCCCGTACAAGAAATGTGATTTTTTGGCCATTAACATAGGAACTTGAAATTTGAAATATTCACAAAATAAACATTTAAGGGGCTCATAACACATAAAAACATAATTTTTGCCTTGATCTTTGCTTTATAATCGTACGGAACCCTTCGTGCGCGAGTCCGACTCGCACTTGGCCGATTTTTTTATCGACAGCGCGTTTGCTAGGGGGCGCTAGGGTAATATTGGCACACGGGCGCCACGCCGGCTAGAGACGGCCCTGTTGACACAATATGTACGGGCATTGACTTATTAACGAGATTGACTATAGCAATACAAAATAGAAACTCACGTCTTCTGGATAAATGTTCTCCTCTTCTGGAATGTCTTGTTCACCATTATCCTCTTTGTTTCTCTTCCACTCGTCTACTGCTCTCGCAATTGCTGCAAAGTTAATATTTAGCGTCAAAATATGTAATACCAATCGCAGAAGATAGAACTAATTTGTAATGCTTATGAGCGATACTATAATAAGTCGTCGCAGTAACGTATTGACTAGTAATTTACGCGATTAACTAGAGCGAGATATTTATAAATAATAGCTGTTGCTCGCGACTTCGTTCGCGTTAGCATAGTAGATCACATCCCAAGTATTATTTACTGTACAAAAATATTCAATGTATAGAATTGACTTTCCTACGATTTTATTATATATAGATGTTCCGCGCGGCTTCGCTTGCGTAATTTAGGAATTTTACGCAACCGTACATTTTTCCGCAAAAAATAGTGGTCTATTCTTCATGTTTGCCAAGTAACATAAAAATTGTTCCAGTAGTTCTTAAGATAATAAGCAATTTCATATAATTTCCCACGCTTCCCAGGTTTTTTTACATTTTTCTCTATTTCTTCACTCCAATTAGTTTTAGCGTAATAAAATATAGCCTATAGCCTTTCTCGATAAATGGACTATTTAACACTGAAAGAATTTTTCAAATCGGACCAGTAGTTCTTGAGATTAGCGCGTTCGAATAAGCCCTTTCATATAATTTCCCCCGTTTTTTCCACACTTCCCTCTATTTCTTCGTTCCTATTAGTCTCAGCGTGATAAAATATAGCCTATAGCCTTCCTCAATCAATGGGCTATCTAACACTGAAAGAATTTTTCAAATCGGACCAGTTGTTCCTGGATTAGCGCGTTCAAATAAGCCCTTTCAAATAATTTCCCCCCGTTTTTTCCACATTTTTCTCTATTTCTTCGCTCCTATTAGTCTTAGCGTGATAAAATATAGCCTATAGCCTTCCTCGATAAATAGGCTATCCAACAGTAAAATAATTTTTCAAATCGGACCAGTAGTTCCTGAGATTAGCGCGTTCAAACAAACAAACTCTTCCCATTTTTTTTTAAAGTAGTTATTCAAAAGTTTTACAAATTTGTGACTTTAACCTAATAATCGCCAAACTGAATGACAGTTTGTTGGCGATATAAAGAATATAATTATAATAGAACTAGCTGTCCCGGCAAACGTTGATTTGCCATAATATAAAGTATTTCGCCCATATTATTTTATTGAAGTGACTAAATAAAGTATGTCGCCATGGCAACGTCGATCGCTATCCCGTCGCACAAACAATGGTCGCCGTCAGTCTCTGGTTGTAATAATTTACTATTATTTATTCATCAATATAAAAAGTAGATGTTGTCCGATTCTCAACCCTAGCCGATATGCTCGCTAAGATTCACGAAAATCGGTCGAGCCGTTTCAGAGGAGTTCAATTACGCACACCGTGACACGAGAATTTTATATATTAGATGAAACATAACTTAAATGCCTGGGTCAAAAGAAGCCCTCGCACCGACGTCGACAAATGGCTCGTGAGGCTGATGCGCGTACATCTTCTCAATAGAAAGAGACAGCAACACACCTTCCTTCTCGGCCTCTCGTTCGAGCGGGATAAGCAGGCCGTCATCATCGTCGCGGTAGCCGTAGTAGTCAGCGTCCACGTCTCGCATGAGGTCCGCGCGCGTCCGCCGCGGCGGCGCCGGCGGCTCTTGCTCGAACAACTCGCGGACACCTGACAGAAAAGTTCTTATTAGCACGTAAAAAATACGGACGTAACCTTGTCTAATCACGAGTGAAGCATAGTTATGGCCGCCCGTGTAGGATGTGTGCGTGTCATTGGCGCCGTCACTCTATGTACAATGGCGGCGGGTTGTAGTACCTAGTTGCGTGTGTGAGTGTCGGTCACGTGTACAATAAACGAAATAGTCGTACCTTGCATGCTTCACCTCTTTATAGTATAATGCTACGTCCGTATTTTTTTACGTCCGTGCTTATTAGTTACTAGTTGTCCCGGCAAATGTTGTTTTGCCATTTAAAATATTTCTACTTCATCAGTTGATACAAATTCTTACCCCCTCTTTTGTCCCCTAAGAGGGGTGGGGCGAAAAATTGCATAAACCAGATGTTAAGTTGGAAAAAATAGTTAGTAATATGTCAAAGTAAGTCCATTAAAGAAAAAAGTTTGATACAAAATCTGACCCCTTCTTGGTTCCCTTAGAGGGGTGGGGTGGGGTGTGGTGGGGGGTTTTTTAGTCACCAAATGTTGAGTCGGAAGAAGACAAATCTGTGAAAACCGTATGCAAATCGGATCAGTAGTTTTCGTGTTAAAGCAAAAGTCTTATACAAAATCTGACCCCCTCTTTCGTCCCTTTAGAGGTGTGGGGGGAAAATTTTTTATACACCAGATGTTAAGTTGGAAGAAGGCAAATATATCTGCGCAAACCGCATTCAAATCGGATTAGTATTTTTCTTGTGATAGTGAAACAAACATACAGACAGACAGACAAAAAAAGCTAACCACATTTTTGGCTTCTATAGCGATGTAGTAGACACCCCCTGCTTATTATTTTTTAATATCTTTAATGTACAGAATTTTCATTTCTACAGTTTTATTATAATGTATAAATAGCAGTCGCCCGCGGCTCCGCCCGCGTGGATGTCGGTTACCGCTGCAAAAAGCCTACCCAGAAAAGACACGGTCAGCAAAATGATTTCCAGGTCAATTCACAGAAACATCGACGACGCAGTCATTTTCCGCGGGCTGCACAGATTGTCTTTCTGTGGATGTTAAAGTTGTTAATGATGAGAATATTTAAATGTAATTAATAATAAGTTTTCACCTCTGACGGTAGTCCCGGAGTGCAACCCGTTGTTTTAGGATAAATAACTGAAGCGATTATTGTAGAGCTTTTCTATTAACAACATTAATTGACGTTAAGTTATTTTCAGGTAACAAAATATACTGATGGTCGGGATCCCCGACATGTGATTGAGCAAAACATTATTTTCATAAATCTATTCCTACTAATTTGAATGTTTGGCCCTGGGATTTACATAATATTTATCGTTAGTGCAAAATATTTTTTTACAGGAAATTGGAGCCTTTTGAAGGGTATAGGTAAATCAGTAGGGATCATTGGTATTCTTGGTATTATGAGCCAATTCACCAGCTGCAGGGCCGGTCATAATCTTCGCTACTGTGCACCCCCGCCTTGGTAACGCCTACTTCGAAACGAGCGTAAATCGCAATTTTAATTTCGCCTTAATTTCTAAACCAAACGTCCAATTTTAATCATTCAAAGACCAAATATTATCTACATAAACTGTACTTAGTGATGAAATAATTTATTTTGATAAAGATTAATAGCATAAGTGAAATAAATGCGTTTAAATGTAGTCAAAAAAAAAACAAGTTTTTTAAATAAAATAATGGTTGTTGTACCTCACTTGACATAGATAGGTATAGTGTGTCGCGGACTTTTTTGTAGATATTTAAAAGATCTATATTTACTTAGAACATTGTATGGTTCTATATTTTATAGTTTAGGCAGCGTACGCAAAATAAGTAAATTTTCTGGTTGATTTTTTTCACCTTGTGTCAGAAAAATCCAAATATCTTACGGAACCCTACATTTTCCGAAATAAAATGTAGCCTATGTTACTCGTAAATAATGTAGCTTTCGAATGGTGAAAGAATTTTTTAAATCGGTCCAGTAGTTTTTGAGCCTATTCATTACAATTAAACAAACAAACAAAGTTTACCTCTTTATAATATTATTAGTATTAGTATATTAGCACAGTGTAAATAACTACAGTGTTCCAACGCCTTTGAAGTCGCGCGAAATGCCGCTTTTATGTAGGTATTCGTCATTGCTTCAGGGTTGTCACAATAATGTGTTTTATTTTAATCTGTTCTACATTTTATGTATTCGTAGTATTTGTATATAGAGTACTAGGAACAACAAAAATAGATATAGAAGTATTATAAATAAGGAGTTTTATTATAAAAAATACAAATGCGTATACAAAAGCTCAGGGTTCGCATGATATACCTATATTATATCAATTGATATATATATATATATATATACAGGGTGCAATTAAACCTTCCTGCCAAATTTTGATACATTGATCCTTGGTAAAAATAAAAATACACGTATTTTTTCTTTTATAATCGTGACGTGTCCCGCGCGCGCGCCTCGCCCCGCGTCACCCCCGATTATACCCACCGCCGCGAGTGAGCATTCTGCAACGATTTTAAATGGGATAAAATATGTCATTAACAAAAAAATAACACGTATATATATATATATATATATATATATATATATATATATATATATATCGGATATAATATCAATTGTTATTTATGCTTGATATAACATATATCAAAATTGATATTTATATTTAAAAATGTAAAATAATGTTTTAAATGTCTTACATCAAGTCGTAGTCTAAACACAGGTCTTATTTTTCGAGAGTTTCACAAGCCTAGGTCATCAAAAACTTGCTATTTGACAGGACATTAACTAATCACAGCCGTCGACGCGGCTTGTAACTTAGGCTTATGACACCCACGTGACCCCCTGTTTTTCGGAAGAAAATTCCTTGTTTGTTATTATACTATTTTTATACCATTTATACCATGTGTTAAGTTAATTCGACCGATAAAATTAATACACTTTTTTTTCTTCTGGTTAAAAAAGCTGTGTTTCGCCGAGTGAGTGAGTTTACCGGAGGCTCAATCCCCTATCCTTTTCCGTATTTCCTCCCCTACCCTCCCCTATTACCCTATTCCATCTTAAAAGGCCGGCAACGCACCTGCAGCTCTTCTGATGCTGCGAGTGTCCATGGGCGACGGAAGTTGCTTTCCCTCAGGTGACCCGTTTGCTCGTTTACCCCCTTATTTCATTAAAAAAAAATTGATACTCAAAAGTATCTATCGTTGATTTTTACTTTATTTGAAAACTTTGAATATCAATAATAAATAAATGAGTTTAATTTTACTTCCCTATCTTCAAATTATCAAGCATACAAATAGGCTACTTGACCTATTTTTTTTTCTTCATGCTAATCGCTTTTTAATCATTCATTTTCACAAAAAAAAACTAATATTTTAATATTTTACACAGTAGAAACCCATAAACCAACCCAAGTGTCCTTAGATAGGTGACATCAAAAAGAAATCAAAATGGCAGATGTTTGACGCCATATTGTGAGGTAAAAAAATAAAAATTCTACCAAGCCTATCGAGTGGGGTATCAAAATAAAGGATATTAAACACTGATTCTAAATATGTGTATAACTTGCAGTTTTAATATTAAATAGAACAATAAATCTACACTAATATTATAAAGAGGAAAGATTTGATTTTTTGTTTGTTTGGCTCCGAAACTACTGGACCGATTTGAAAAATTCTTTTACCATTGGAATTCTAGATTATTTTGGCTGAACATAGGCTGAATTTTATTTTGGAAAACAATAAGGTACCGTAAGATATTTGGGTTCTTCGGACGCAAGGTGTAAAAAATCAACCAGAAAAGTTACTTATTTTACGTACGCTGCCTAAACTATAAAAGATAGAATCATAAAATTCTAAGTAATTGTAGAACTTACAAATATCTACAAAAAAGTCCGCGACACACTATACCTATCTATGTCGAGTGAGGCATAATAATTAATAACCATTTTTTTATTTAAAAATCTTGATTTTTTTGGACTAAATTTAAACGCGTTTATTTTACTCATTCCTTTAATCCTTATCAAAATAAATAATTTCATTACTAAGTACAGTTTATGTAGATAATATTTGGTCTTTGAATGAATATAATTGGACATTTGGTTTTGAAATTATGGCGAAATTAAAATATTACGATAGTTGGCGTCACCAAGGCGGGTGCGCCCGCGTGCGGGAGGAAGACAATGTGTGAAGTCTGACAATGTTAGTGTCGGAGTCTGTGAATTGACCTGGGAATCATTTTGCTGACCGAGTCTTTCCAGGGTATTCTTTTTGCAGAGCTCACCGACATCCACGCGGGCGGAGCCGCGGCCGACCCCTAGTAATAAAATAAGAAAAATCCAAAATCCATCTGCATGGATAAATCCAATATTAATTAAAAATTAACTGACATTACTGAAACAAGATGAAAATTCAATGACAAAGTATTAAAAAAAACAATGATTTGGTACTCATACATTTAAACAGTACCAAACCTATACAGTACCTATTATAACGTATTGTAGGTACCTACACTTTTCTAAGTGTACCTACGATATGTGGTTATATCGGCATGATAGTTTTTCAATTTTTATTAGATTGATTGTCGAAATGGTTAGATGACTACAACTAAAAAGTCGCAAATAAAAAAAATTAATTAAAAATCAAAAAACCCGACTGCAAAAAATGTTAACTAAAAAGAACGAAACAAGACCTACTTAATTCTGCCGGAGGCATCGAATCCATGTTTTTATTGATACGACTCTTGCTTACGAGTTTCATGCCAGGATAAAAAGAAGGTTACATAGAAAAATGTAGAAGAAGAAAGTGGATAATAAAATGCAGTCGGAGGCATAATATTTTATGATATTTTACGAATTAATGTTAAACTTGGTGCGACATGCCTCCGACTGCATTTCATCATCCACTTTCTTCTTCTACATTTTTCTATTTAACCTTCTATTTATTCTGGCATGAAACTCGTAAGCAAGAGTCGTATCAATAAAAACATGGATTCAATGCCTCCGGCAGAATTAAGTAGGTCTTGTTTCGTTCTTTTTAGTTAACATTTTTTGCAGTCGGGTTTTTTGATTTTTAATTAATTAAATGCTCAGAACGCGTCGTGGCTTTTCTCGATTACCAGAACGCGTCGTGGCCGATTCACTATAACCACAACGCGTTGTGAGCCATTTTTTCGCTCACTGAGCGTTTTCGGTCTTTGAGCGTAACATGTATGTATAACACATTACACTGTACACACATGCAAGGTTTAGCATGGTCACCATAGAAAGGTTTATTCTTACGGTAAAGTAGACAAAGTGATGTATTAACAAAGGAAAGATGTCAGTTTGTCCACAAAAACTGTCAGCGTTTCTATTCTTTCGCAATTGCACGGCCACTACTATGGCACGGCCACAGTAGTGGCCGTGCCATAGAAGAAATTGATTCATAGGCTGTTGACGGACCTACATCATGTCGGAATTCGGATTATTTTGATACAATGTAAGTCGTGATCTTGGCTGGGTTTGATATAACTTGACCATCTGCCTATAAATCAACTTCACTGTGACGATAGTACAACGCACCTACAAAAAAGTTCTTCTTCATAATATTGTGGTAACTACTAACAAGTAACAGCTCAGCACAACATCGTTGCCGCAGAATTAATGCGTTCCTTGGCCGCACGACTTAACCGTTCGACCTTGTCGCGCGACAATCGCTGATACATTGCCAATGCAACATTATTCCCGCAACAATGACGCCGCAACCAACCGGCATATCCAGCAGAACGTAGAACCTCCTTTTTTGGGAGTTTGTTAAAACGCCTTCGTAAGTTTAAGCCGGCTTACTAAAGGACTTGCAAAAATCTAATCAGGACATGACTAACCTGGCAAATCTTTCGCAGCGCCGAAGTACTTGTATCCGCGGTTACCGGGCACCTCTTTCCCGTCTTGGTCGAGCATCTTGGGACCGACGCGGGCATGGTCGGGCCCGCCCAGCGCCTTAATCTGTACTTCCCAGTGCCGCTTCTCGCGCATCAGCTTGTTTATCTCGTCGTTCAAATCTCGTATCCTGAATTCGCCGAGACCCGCTAAAAAAGGATTAAGTTTTATAGTGAATAACGAACGTATTGTAACTTGTAAGCATAGCAACAAACTTCTCAAAATGTGTACAATGTATGAAAATACAGAAAGAAATCCAGTAAGAAAAATATTACTTGTCCAGAATGTATTCCCACTTTTACGTTAAAGTTCTATATATTCTATATAGATAATAATATGATTTTCTATTTTTTTTTTAATTTCATGTTAAGCGTCGTTAGACTTATTTGTTTTTGCGTCCCGAAACTTTGCTGTGCTTCCCGACAGTTTTAGATTTGCTCCCCTTTTTTGTTAATTTGTGGTCACTTTTCTTTCCTTTCTTAGATTTTTTCAATTTTTGCGATCCTGCAGCGCCCGATAGCAAGCTCGAACTACATTGCTGCGAAACATTCTCAATAGCTTTTATTGGGCCTTTAGGAGTAACCAGTTCTATTTCAAGGTCGGTTTTTTTGTCTGCAGTTTCCAGCTTTTTGCCAATTTTAAGGATAAAAACATCTTTCAAAGGATGTACTAGTTTGCGCATATCTACAGGGACTGGACAGTTTGTGGGTGTGACATTAACAATTCTTTTGTCCCTAGATGTATCAGAGGCTATTCTTCTTTCCCTAGATGTATCACAAGCGTTGTAAGTATATTTGATATCAGATGTGTACGTGTTATTTGTGCCTTGTTGTAGGTCTTTCGGAAGTTGAAACTGTATCTGATCGCCCGTGTTATATGTCGTATTTTCACATTCACAAAGCTCCTGTATCTCATCATATCTAGCAGTTCTTTCTGAACGCTTGGTTTTTGGAACTCTAATTTTCAATTCGTTTTCGTTCATTTTGGTAAATATTTCGTTGTATCTTGGAGTATCGTCTGTAATATTAGAAAAATAAGTCTTATTTATATAAATAGGTAATTTAAGTAGCCGCTTTATAGCCCTATTATTTACAAACCTCGGCCAACATGTACTGTGTGATTACTTGGTACATTTGCATTATAGTTTCCTGGTTTAGCGTCTTGATATTTCTTCTTTGCTAACACATCCTCATTCAATATCACATTACCCTGGACGTCCATTTCCACGTCCTGGCACGTGCACAGACTAACGCCATCGTCATTCTTTCTCAAAGGTGATGTTTTGCCTTTGGAACCACAAAAAGTCGTTGTGATTTCTTCACCCAGAAAAGACATTCTGACAGATACTTCTATTACTCCTATCGGTTCGCAATCATCATCTCCGCTATGTTTGAGGTAGTGCAGATTCCTTTTTAGTGGCATCGACGTTGTGCACGATAAATTGTCAGACGACTGTTCTTGAGACCACTTTTTACACAACTCTTCGCGCAAATTTCTAAACTCGTAAGTATAATCTAAATTTGCTTCGGCAATCTTCATCACGCAGTCCGAACAAGGCGGCTGCTTCGTCACTTGTATTTTGATGGTGAAGTCTTTAATAGAACGTATTCTCTCGTAGGTCATTGCGAAAAGCGCCGACTTGCCCATGTTCAGTCGCTTGAGGTCGTCCTCCTCCTCAAATGAGTTGTCGTATAGAATGATTGGTGGTTTCCCCAAAAATTGTGCAGTCACTACTAAATTGATACAATCGACTTCAAAGCATTCGCACTTCATGTTGATACTATTAATGATGAGTTCGATTAGGAATAGGTGGTATGGACGACAGTCAGCACAGTTTTTGTCCTGTTTGGTGATACTAAGATCCTTCGATAACATTCTTAGAGACTTCCTTAGCGCCTCGGCTTCGTTCGTCAAAGTTTTGCTCATATCGGATATCTTTTTGATGCTACTTTGAAGCGCGGGCGACTGGGGTGTTTCTAGGTTTTTAGACAGTTCCTTCAAAGATTCGTTTAGTTCATCGACTTGGTCGTTTATCAATTTCCCTTTTGGTTCAATTTTGGAAAACGATTCTAGGAGATTGATTTCATTAGTCTTTTCATAGCCTGAATGGGCTTTCTCGTTTTCTTTTATTTTATTTATGTTCTCAATTGAGTCATGTTTAACAGATGAACTTTTAATACTTGGTATGGAAATATTTAAGGACCTTTTAGTGGGAGAAACTGGCGATACTGTGACCGGCGACCGTTTGCTTGGTGATTTGGTTTTTAATTGAGAACTCGGTGGTTGCGAAGCTATTCCAAAATTCTCCATCAATTCATAAACATATGGATCCTTTGTTATACTAGGGACTGGTGAAGATTTCTTTCTAGGTGATTTGACACTTTTGCTCTCTTCCAAATTATCTTTTACTAGTTTATAACTTTGAGCAGAGTGACCTCCAGAATTTCTCACATTTGGCATAAGAATATCAATAGATCTTTTATCTGGAGAGCCAGATAATGTGGCGACTGGCGATGGTGTTTTCGATAATTTCTTATTAAATTGAGCACTAAGGGTTGGCGATGCTGATTTCAAATTTTCCATTATTCCTGATACACCTGGATCCTTTGGTATACTTAAAACTGGAGAAGATCTTTTTGATGGTGATTTAGATACATTTGCTGCCTCTGCCTCTTCCATACTTGTACAATTTAAATTCTATTTAAATATTTAAAAAAATTACATACTGGAAATTTTAACGAAAAAAACTTATTGAAGTCCATAGCCATATAGATTTTCTTCAATAAATATTTTATATTGACTGTTCCATCTTAAACTAGCAATTACTATCTAAATTGTTACATTCACAGACACCAAGCTGTTCAACATATATATTTTGTTTTCTTCCAATAAGCTCAAATAACTTGTCTTAAAAATTATTTATTTAATGACAAAATCAAATATATTGTATCATAAATAATCAAAATTGTATAGAAAATATTATGTACGCTGTCTTATTTGTGTAAACACACCATGCCAAAGTTCCGCTGCAGAAATTCGGCATCGGGCATGATTATGTCAGCATTGTTTTGACATACAATATAATGCGACGGAATTTCAGCATGGTGTGTCATCGGTAATTTAAAATACATTGCAGGCGGAATCATACCGAACTTCCGCCGCGGAACTTTGGCATGGTGTGTTTAGACACTAAAAAATTCTAATAAGCATTGACAATCTGTGTTTTTTAACAATTGTCCAGATTTTCAAATATCCAAATGTCTAACTACAACAACTATTATTTGTTCAGTTGATAAAGTTCCTACTGTATAATGTGTATATATTTTTAAACCTTCAATTTCTTTGTACAATGTGTAGATCTAATGCATTTCAAATTAAACCTTACTCACCATTTTGAATCTGTGCTACTTTTTTTGCAATTTCTCTAACAATTTGTAGTCTCCACTTTTCTGCTTGTTGTAGGTCATTGCATTCTGAAGCTAGATACGGCCGGCGTTCCTTCTGTCCACCGGCCTCTTGTACTTGTGCTGCACGCCATCGTGCTAATGTAGTCCTGAAATCTCAAGAGAGTTTTAAGTATAATATCATAAAAACGCGTTAAATATAAAAGAAGCAATTGATCAAATTACTTGCATTTAATATGTTTTAAAACTAGGCAATTCCTTCAAAAGAAGTTTTAGTTGCACAGCATTTTATGATATTTAAAAGGATAAATGTTTTATGCAAAACTTACATAGCCTTTTCTGCATTTCTTGCCTGGAAAAGAGAATTATAAATAAAGTTTGGTAGACCATATATTTGCAGCTTATTCACATAAAATGAAATGTATGTTTTATGCATGTAAAATTTGAACAAACCCAAATAAAAATAAAATGATATCGAATTAAACCCTTACCATTTTGTATTGATGATTTAATAGAAGTTTTTAGGACTTTAAAGAAGTGAGATTGTAGTTGAATTAATAGATCACCAAGGACTAAAGACAATATAATCACTAGTAGATCACAGCCAAGCTTTGTTGTAGGAGTAAAAAATGATTTAACGTTTTATGATTGATTTCGAAAATTTTTAATAACAAATTACTTATTTTATTCACAAAGTGCGAATAGAATTTGGAGGAATTATTGGACGCACAGACTACTTAGAAGAACTAACGTTTTGGAGGTTATATTTATTCCACAGAATGTCTTCTTCTTTTACTTTTTTTCTTGATCGTGTACAGGATTTATGCCTTTTTCTTCTAATAACTAACTACATATTTTTGTTAAATAAAAGCCAAAATTTATCTCAAAAATAAACAAAGCAGTCTGCATCTTATATGTTTTGAATTTAGCCTACAAGTTGGTTCCTGTTCTCATTTTTACAACAAAGATGATATTTTATTATTGTGTGGCAAATATACTTATGGTAATATTCATTTGCAATAAGAAGAAGTAGTCTTGCGTCTCAGCTTTCCGCTTGCTGTCAAATATTAACTGTCAAGTCAACAAAAACAAAAGTTTCAAGTCGTTTTGTAAAAGCGTTGTAAAAGTGATTATTGAATTAAAATTTCGTATCTGTTTTTGTAGACTAACTGTTGACTGTGTAGTTTTTGAATAATAATGAAAGCGTGAGTTGATTTTGTCTCTTTAGCTGCAGATGAGTTTATATTGCTCGGGTTTTTATTCTCACAGCCATTTTGGCTTGTATGTAAACACATTTTCCCGATTGCCTTCAATGTATAGCACATGTTGTAGTTATAAAAATTTAAAGGTTAAACAAGTCTAGTGGTAGTGGTATGCCAGCGTCGATGTCTTACCAACAGCAAACCAGTGATTGTGGGTCCGGTGTTTGCGAACTATTTGCCTCCTACTTTTCAAATTTCATCTAACTTCCTGAACACTACTTTTAAATGGGTCTGAGCCGTCTGACTATTGTGATGCCAATATATCCGCCGCATTTGTCACTACATCTACCGACGCTGACATCGGAAATATTGTTTTTGACCAAACACAAAACAAACTACATAAAATCATTTGATACTAATAAATATGCTGGTCCGGATAATCTACCATCCTTATTTTTTGTTCGCTGTGCGGAATCTCTATCTTACCCTGTATTTTTACTATTTCGCGCATCATTGGAAACCGGTACTGTACCCAAGGTTTGGAAATCGGCCTTTATAACTCCAATCCATAAAAAAGGTGCTAAGCACTTGATTGAAAATTATCTGCCTTTTTCCAAGCTTTGTGTATTTGCTAAGGTTCTAGAGCGAATTGTCTATAATCAACTTTATCCAGCATTAAGTCCACAACTCAACCACTCACTAAGGGTAGATCAACAACATCAAACCTCATCCTATTTACTGATTTTGTATCTGAACGAATGGACAACCATAAAACATTTGATAGAATAGACCACCTTAAACTATTATCAAAGTTAGCTAGAGCTGATATAAAGGATAACTTACTTAGATGGTTTACCTCATATATAAGTAATAGGTTACAGTCAGTTGTTGTTAATGGATACTCTTCGACATGGCGCCAGATCTACTCTGGAGTCCTTCAAGGATCCCTGCTTGGGCCATTACTTTTTATTATCTTCATACAGGATATTGATAGCTGCTTTCATAACTCAAATTTTTTATTGTTCGCAAATGACATGAAAATCTTTAAAGTTGTTAACCTTTTGGACCAAATGTTGCTTCAAGAGGACTTGTTCAGACTAGACCGTTACTGTGCAGACAACTCTGTAAACCTAAATGTATTCAAATGTTGTTTTATTTCTTTTACACACAAGCGTAACAAATTTCATTCTAGCTATGAAATTAAAAACCTGCTATTACAACAGGTGACCAATGTTTGCGACCTGGGAATTATATTAAATGATAAACTCTTATTCGACAAGCATATCCAAACTATTGTAAGCAAGGCCTCAAAAATGCTTGGATTTCTAATAAGGTCAACTAAAGATTCATCTCGTCTTAAATCAATTAAAGTTCTATACTGTGCCCTAGTAAGGAGTAATTTAGAATATGCATCCCAGATATGGAACCCACAATATGAATATTATATAAATCAAATTGAAAAAGTACAGAAAGAACTAGTTAGATTTTTAAAATATAGATTTAAACTAAATACTTACCAAAACTATAGCTATGACAACCTATGCAGCCACCTCCATCTGCTCCCACTTGCTCTTAGAAGAAATATCTGTGATGTTACCTACCTTTATGTTATATATTATTTAGAATAGACATCTAATATTTTGTATGAACTTTGTAGGTGGGTACATTCTTGTTTTTCTTATTGATTTAATAAGATAAACTAAGAGGGTACATAAATATTTTCAGTGTATTTTTGCTACCCAGCTCAGTAAAGCAGTTCTTTCGTAATTTAGTATTTTAATACTTATTCTGGACATAATACTTATCAATATCGCCAATAGTTCCATTAACTGTCCCTCACTGCTGGCTAAATTAAACCTTATAGTGCCCAACAATACACATCCTCGCTACATTAACACCCTTCACATCCCACTATCTCACACTAGATTCCGTGCTAACTCTTTCTTTCCCAGAGCGTCCCTCAATGAATTAAGTATAAACAATAACGATATAGACATCTTTTGCACAAGTGCTAAAAATACAAGAAAACATCTAGCGAATATTTATTTCAAATCTTTCCCAAATTGATGTCACCTTAGTACCACATTTACATCTTGTTGTTTGCATAATCTTTAGATTAATAAGTGGCCTTAAGTGATCATGTTTCCTTTTCAAAATTGAATTTAGAACCAATTACAAGCCTTCAGATGTGAATTACATCACATCTGAAGGCTTGTAATTGGTTCTAAATTGTAATTTTATCTCACTATTACTTAATTTTAATGAACTTTAAGTCTTCCTAACAAATAAAATAAAATTAAATTAAGCTGACAACCGCTACAAGTATTTACGTCTCTCTTCTAGAAAGCAAGTCCACGCTCAAAGGAAATATGCTCAAGGTGCTCACATTCCGTCGTCCAACCCCAGCACACCCTTGGAGAGAAGAGTCGAGACTGGAGCTCAAAACTCTTACAAAGTATTTTATAATAACAATGACGCCAAAAATCTTTTAGATATAGTGTCATTCAGCAGTAAGTATTTGTGTGTAATTCATTTTGTTATTGTTGTAAGTTGCATGAAAATACCCATTTTGAATGGCGATTTTGAGTTTGTGTAGTAAAAAAATGACGAAACGTTAAATTTCAGATATACATCGTCATACACGACCCATAGTATTAGTTAAAAGACTGGAGAATACTAGAAATGCTTTAAAAAAAGAACCACCTCTTCATAGAGCAAGCAAACCCATAGAAAATGGGGCTAGATCTC
The DNA here is from genome assembly GCA_905333045.1 of Lysandra bellargus. Lineage (NCBI taxonomy): Eukaryota > Metazoa > Arthropoda > Insecta > Lepidoptera > Lycaenidae > Lysandra > Lysandra bellargus. The sequence goes on from HG995344.1 coordinate 4,683,715, forward strand.
CTTCTAAACGTGAAACAGAGAAACCACCTGAGTTCTCTGTTTCACCAACATCCAAGACGAAGTCTGGAAGATCAATTAAATTGATTAAAAAGAGACTCTTGAGTAAAAGGGTTCGTCGTAGCAACAGGCTCCGTGGAAAGCCATCTCCTGTGCTCAAAAAGACTATAATATTTAAGAAGAAAATTAAAGCTAAGACAAAGATTGTTACAACTAAGCGGATAATTAAATTGTCGAAGCCACCTGTGAATGAAACTAATGAACTAGATGCTGTGTGTCCCTCCACTGATGATGATGAGCAACCACTCACCTACTTTAAAAAGAAATCCCAACAAGTAGCACCTAAGGAGGAAAAAGGTTTGTTTTGTTTACCTCATAAAGCTTTCCTCAGTGTCATTTTTAATATCACATTTTCTTTTTTCCTTGTACACATGACAGCATGATATTAATAAGGCTCAATTCACACCGGAATGGCAGAGGCGAGGCGAGCAGTTTCAGTGTCATATGATTTTAAACTTTATCTTTATTATTGTAATACATAGTATCGCTTGAGAAATCGCCGCCGCCGGCGGCCGCAAGAGGCCACGAACGGCCACGAGAGTCCACGGGCGGCCGTAGATTTCTCAAGCGATACTACGTATTGCAATAATGAAGATAAAGTTTAAAATCATATGACACTGAAACTGCTCGCCTCGCCTCTGCCATTCCGGTGTGAATTGGCCCTAACACAGAATTACAAATAGCCCAAAGAGCACTCTCTCTCAATATCAACACCTATATTAATGATTTTAATATAGTTTAGTGGTAGAGTCTTGTTACACATTGCCAGCACATCGTAATGGTAAGAACTCACATACGGTTTTGCTTGATTGAGCAATAACGTCGAGCAAAACCCGCGGCTTGGGCTTTTGTCCACACATTCAGCATTGCTCGATAGTTTTACTCTAAATCGATATATTTAATTCCTTCGAGCGGCTCATTGCCAGCCTTGGAGCTGTGAGTTTTGCGGTCCACACAGTAATTATTACTCGATTTGCAGTAAAATTATCGAGCAAAACCACAGAACAATAAAAACAGTAGAAATGGTAAGTGGGCGGGGCACGCGTGTCACTAGTTAGCGTTGTAACGCAAACTCACTAAGTACTTACGCAAACTCGACATCAGTCGATTCATATTTTGTTTGTACGCGGCGACACGTGTAGTCGGTTGTAAAAATTCAAACCAAAAACAATCTTATTACCTGAGAAATAAAGCATAATTTTGAAAATTAATCCTGTTTGTGGTATAACACATTTATAATTTATTATCATAATATTATGACGCTTGATTACAAAATAAATGCAACTTTCAATAATCGGCAAAGTGCGAGTCGGACTCGTGCACGAAGGGTTCCGTACTAATACAGAACAAAAATAGGCTAAAAATTGTATTTTTTGTATGGGAGCCCCCCTTAAATTTTTATTTTATTTTAATATTATTATAAAATATAAAAGTACACATATAACAAAAGAATGTGTGAAAAATTCAAGTGCCTACCTCTTGCCATTATTGATATAGAGCGAAAAAGACCGAAAAAATCACGTTTGTTGTATGGGAGCCCCCCTTAAATATTAATTTTATTTTCAGTATTTGTTGTTATAACGGCAACAGATATACACAATCTGTGAAAATTTCAGAAGTCTAGCTATAGCGATTCTTGAGATACAGCCTGGAGACAGACAGACGGACAGACAACGAAGTCTTAGTAATAGGGTACCCAAAGGGAAAAAACGGGATTCCCTAAAAAGGTTGGTGGGCCCTATTCTATAAAAAATCTAACAATATCCAGAAACAAAGGCTACGAGATTAATATATGTATGTAAAAAATTAAGATAGTTTGATTCTGGACAAAAAGTTTCTTAAAGCTTAAATGAAGGAGTTATCATTGATTTTAAAATGACAGTTGACACACATCCGTGCCTAACACCACTTGCAAAAAAAAGTGATGGCACTGAAACGTGCCATCCGCAATGAATTGGTTAAGTATTTTAATTGCACATTAATTTGGCTAGGTAAATTTTAACATTTATGATTTAGTTGAAACTAACCAAAAGAGAGTGTTTTGAGGTACTTAAATTATTTCAGGGGTACTTTTTTTTTAATACCGTATAATCTTGGTAATAGACCCTTGGTGAATGGTACCCTGAAACAAATTAAAATTAAATATCATGTATTCAATAAAATTTAAAATGTTTTAGAAAAGAAGCCAGTACCATTAGTCACATTTAATAGAAGAAAAAGTATTAGACGCAAATCTAATGACACAGGTAAGCTTGTGATATACATAGTAATATATTGAAGCACATAAATAATTTTAAAAAATTAATAAAATTAATACTTGATGATGTTTTAGAACCAACACCAACTCCTGAACCACCAAGACAATCTACAAGGGAAGAAAATGATACTCATACTGCAGGTAAAGTATTATTGTGTAAATAAATTATTCAAAAAGGGTTCGTCGCAGCACCAGGCGCCATGCAAAGCCATCTCCTGTGCTCTAAAAGACTACGAGTATAATATTTAAGGGGCCGGGCTGCCCTCGAAAATAAATTTTCATCAAAGCGCATGAGAATTAATGGTACCGACCTTGGGCATTCTCCTTTACTATTTATATATTTTTAGTGTTTTACTCTATTTTTTAGTGTTTAAATATTTAGTAGTAAATTTAGTGAAAAAAATTCAAACAAAAGTTTTTTTTAGTGTTTAAATATTTTGAAGTCAATTTTTGTACAGGAACCTAGGTAATTACTATTTTAAGCTGAAAAATAACTCAAACATGTTAAATATTTTCGTATGAGAAAATGATTTTGGTATTACGTATGTATGAGAATTTCGAGGGTAGCCCGGCCTCTTAAGAAGAAAATTAAAGCTAAGGCAAAGATTGTTACAACTAAGAGGATAATCAAATTATTATCAAAACCACCTGTGAATGAAACTAATGAACGAGATGCTGTGTTCAGTGTTGCCAACTATTCAAAACGGAAAATGTTTCCTAAAGCAACTTCAAAACCCACTAAATTTCAACCAAAACTCCCCAAAACATCAAAATATTTAAAATTACTTGGGGTGTGTTCTATTAAGCGCTCAAAACGCTGAAATACACCTTCAACAGGCCAAACAAACAAACAGGCCAGCAGTTTTAAAATACTTCAATATTTATTTTTTTCATTATATATGTTACGCTCAAAGACCGAAATCGCTCAGTGAGTGAAAAAATAGCTCACAACGCGTTGTGGTCACAGTGAAACAGTCACGACGCGAATTTCGCGTCGTGGCTCTAATGAAAACGGCAACGACGCGTTCTGGCAATCACAAAAAGGCGATAACGCGAAATTCGTGTCGTGGCTGATATGCTATTCGTTTTTCTTGATTTGTTCTTGATTGATTAATCATCCATAGGTATGGAAGATTATATTTGAATTAAGTACCACGCGTACTTACTACAAAATATTTTTTCTTTTACTAAATCACTGCATAACGTGTTGCACTGTGACCACAACGCGTTGTGAGCTATTTTTTTCGCTCACTGAGCGATTTTGGTCTTTGAGCGTAACATATACAACGACAACAAATATAATAATCTGTCAGCCTACTGTCAGCAGTGTCAGCTGGTACTACTCGTCATAGACTATAGAGACATATGCTTTGTGCAGCAGTTCCAAGATCCATCTTAAAGGTGGCTTTCGGATCTTTGCCGCGAGCGACCGCGACCGCTAAAAATTCAAATAAAATGCTACTTTATAACATAGAATATAGGTATCATTTTCTACTAACATTTGCGTGGTGATCCATGCTGCCGCCGGCGGCGGCGTAAAAGATAGTGGTAGAGCAGTGTTGGGCAAATTTTAATTGCAAGAACAATTAAAGATTAACAATTAATCAATTGTAATTGTGAAAAATTACAACTAACAATTAATCAATTGTAATTGTGAAAAATACAACCAACAATTAATCAATTGTAATTGTGAAAAATTACAACTAACAATTATTTCATTGTTAACTGTATTAGTAACAATTAACAATTAATTAATTGTCAATTATTTTGTTAATTTTAATTAAAAATAACAATTATAAAATACTGCTGCATAATATTATAAAGCCGGTATTCCATACTAATAGTAATAAGTAATAATATTATAAATTTGAATGTCTGTCTGTCTGTTTGTGTTTGAACCGACTTCAAAAAAAGGAGATTGTCAATTCGACGCGTATGTATGTAATATTTCCTGCTGCTCAGTTTTTGCATAATATTATGTTAGTCTATTTCAGTGTCCGAACAAATTTTCCAAATTTCAAAAGTGTATGTTACATGTATGTATGTATGTATGTTATATTGTATGTTTTTGTGTTCGCATATCTCCGGAAGTCCGATTTAAGTAATTCTTTTTTGTTGTACTAGGTATTGTTCAATTTAAGGAACACTACAAGTTTCATCAAAATCGGTACAGTAGTTTTTGAGATAAGACAATCATAGTTCTCAATTACGTACAATTTTGAAGTCAGTTTTATTTTTCTAAAATGGGTACTTACTATTTTTTTATTCGTGTCAAGTCTAATCCTCATAGCTTAATTTTCCTAAATCTTGATACATAAAGTTAATTGTTAATTTTAATTGTTTTATGAAACAATTAAAAAAGTTAGTTGCAATTATTTAACACACGTTAGTCAAATTAATTTAATTGCAAGGTGCAATTAAAAGTTCAATTGCGATTAATTTAATTGTAATTAAATTAATTGCAATTACTTTTTTAGTCAATTAACAAGATAATTGACAAATTAATTGATTAATGCCCAACACTGTGGTAGAGTAAAATGAAACCTATAGCCAATGTCATAAAGTTGCATTTCGTTTGAATTTTCGTCCGTCGCGGTCGCTCGCGGCAAAGATCCGAAAACCACTTTAAGGTTGTTACTAAATAAAAAAATATTCCATTCTTCAAAAATTTTATCCCCAAAATATTTTACCCCTAAAAACCCACTAAATTTATTTTTTCCCACTAAATTTAGTGGGAAATCCCCATAGTTGGCAACACTGGCTGTGTTACCTACTTTAAAAAGAAATCCTAACAAGTAGCACCTAAGGAGGAAAAAGATGTATTTTGTTTAAATCGTAACTTCTTGCTTCAGTGTCGGTAAATTTTTGGAGAATATCATGTTCTCTTTTTTCTTTGTACACATGAAAAATAAGATAACACAGGATGACAATTAATAACCTAGATATCAAAAATGGCTATAATGTCAATATTAAAAATGGCTATAATGCCACCAATTTGAATGTCACATATTAGTAACTGTGCATTAAGGAAATAATTGCACATTAATTTGGCTAGGTAAAGGACATCAGGCATTCTCGTCTAAAAAAAAAAGTGCGGCCAGAACTAAGGATATTTCCAATAGCTAGGCCATATTAAGACCTTAAAAAAAAGGGCTTAACCGTGTAACTGCATTTTTTGAGTAATTGTTTAGTTAGGGGTCTTACTGGGAAATGACCCCTTACCCCGTATTACCTCTTTCCTAGTAGGATGCCATTTCCAGTACGACCCCTTTCCCAGTAAGACCCCTTTAAATGTAATGCTTTAAATATATTTTCCTAACTAAATAATTAATCTGAAGATGCAGTTACAGGGTTAAGTCCATATATATATATTTAAGTTCTTAATATGGCCTAGCTATTTTAAATAATCCTAGGTCCAAGGCCATGCGTTATAGCGCAGTCAACAGCGAACGTGAGGCATGCCCGCGACGCATGCCCTCTGACCGTATCCAAAACTTAAAAAATGACAATGTTGGCGTTGCGTTTCTTGGCGCATTCAAGTTGAATGAAAGAAAATGGCGAAAATTGAAGACGAAAGCACATAATGTGGACATAGCTAAAGAGAGTCATGAGGCACCTAAATTAGTTCAGGTGTACTTTTTTTTTCAAAAATCCATACTAATATTATAAATGCGAATGTGTGTCTGTCTGTCTGTCTGTTACCTCTTCACGCTCAACCCGCTTAGCCGATTTCGCTGAAATTTGGCATGGAGATACTTTGAGTCCCGGGAAAGGATATAGGATCCTTTTTATCCCGAAAAAATGTACGGTTCCCGCGCGATAAACGACTTTTTGCGCAACGGAGTTGCGGGCGTCATCTAGTTTCATATAATCTTGGTAATAGGCACTTGGTGAATGGTACCCTAAAACAAATGAAAGTTAAAATGTTGTATTTAATAAAATTTTATATGTTTTAGAAAAGAAGAAGCCAGTTCCATTAGCGACATCGAATAGAAGAAAAAGTATTAGACCGAAATCTAATGACTCAGGTAAACTTTTCTAAATACATTATATTTAATATATGTATATGTCGCAGTCATCTGGTTCAATCTGCGAATCGATTGTATGACTAGCGCATTCATTGAATGACACCATTCAATTGAATGACTAAAGGACAACTCGTTAAGACATTGACTGTAACGTTTAACGTCTTGACTAAAAGTCATATAGCGAAGTCGTTATATGGGATGCTACCTATATTTTTTTCAAGTAGCCGTTGACGGGGTAGTTATAGGTAAATCCACGCTTTCATATTATTTTATTAGTTACTAGATGACAACGGAGTTGCGCCAAAACTCGATTATTACGCGGGAACCGTACATTTTTCCGGGACAAAAGTATCCTATGTCCTTTCCCGGAATTCAAAGTATCTTCATGCCAAATTTCAGCAAAATCGGTTCAGCGGTTTGAGCGTGAAGAGGTAACAGACAGACAGACAGACAGATAGACAGACGGACAGACAGACAGACAGACACACTTTCGCATATTTTATAATATTAGTATGGATATTAGTATGGAAGTATGGATTACAAATAAAGCACTTGTAAATGTAATCGATAAAATATCAACACAGTGCTATCAGCTGTGCGAACTGTTTGACGCCATATTTGTTTTAGCGACTAGTAGCGCCGCAGTAGGAAGAAAATGAAATACGTTCAATTACTTGACTGATTTCATGTCCGCTATTTTCAAAACGCTATGCTACAAATCGCTAACTAGTCGAACGTTGAGGGACGATCGTTCAATCGACGTTCGGCCGAGTCATTCAATTGAATGGTGTTATTCAATGAATACGCTAGTCATTCAATTGAATCGCAGATTGAACCAGATGACTGTGACATATAACATGGGCGTACCCAGGATTTCGGCAGGGGGGGGCAGCATGGTCATTGCCCTCCCCCCCCCCCCCCTCAAATATAGTATATAAACCATGATATTCGGTCTGGTATATTGAAATCTTTTATCAATCTGCCGATTTAAGGCGAGGAGCAAGCCCATTTTATTATTTCGTGACTTTCGGTTTACCTACTTTCAATATAATAAGGAAATGTAGAAAAATATGAGATACTAGATGATGCCCGCAATTTCGTTGCACCAAAATTCGTTTATCGCGCGGGAACCGTACATGTTTTCGGGATAAAAAGTGTCCTTAGATGTCCTTTCCCGGGACTCAAAGTATCTCCATGCCAAATTTCAGCGAAATTGGTTCAGCGGTTTGAGCGTGAAGAGGTAACAGACAGACAGACAGACAGACACTTTCGCATTTATAATATTAGTATGGAAGTATGGATATGGATAAAGCACAATATTTAAAAGGTTCTAACAAATATCTTTGTCATCGAAATATAATTATTAACTGGGATAATATTATTATACATTTTATTTGAATAAATTGTTAGTAAATCTAAGTATAAAAATTCTGATCCGAACAATTTTATTTCTTAATATTTATTTCCAAAGACATTTTAAATAAACATGAAAAATAGAGAACATCCGCCCCTAGTAACTACTTACAATTTTATGCTAAGCTAAAATGAATCTTATTGCGATGCGTATACGCTTGGTCTTTGGTTGTGTGCAGGGTTATCGTTTTGGATTGAGATTAATCCCCGCCTTAAGGCAAAGCTGTCCCTAAAATTTGTAGGTCGATGTCTATCAGTGCGAATATCGACGTAAAGAACATTAAAATAACATTCATATCAGCGCGCCTTGTACAGTGGCGGTTACGACGCTCGCTGCGTCCTTGATAGGGCAAAATAGGAGAAAATTATACATTTTATTTTATTAATGACCGAATCATTTATTAAAAAACTATTCCGTTATTTCCTTAGAACTATAAAAAAGCTATCCTTTTTGTAAAAAAATACATAATATCATTGTCATTGAAAATTACGAGATATTCGAATTTGAAGTGTATTTTTATGGTGAAATTCAAGATTTTTTTTACAGAATTACCATGCCATTTTTCAATATTATGTTCGGTTATTTTTTTACTTTGTTCCTTTTTGAGTCTACGTTAATTTTGGTGTAAGAGAATTTCACATAATTTCTTCATACTGGAAGCCTAAAAATCAGTCTTTTCAAATTGGCCGGGCCTTAAAAGATATTTTGTTTCCAACACTTCATTTTACGCAGTGTAGATAACACGTTTTGAATTTTCACTTTCCAGGAAAATTGACGTTTATTTTACCTTCCAGAGGGGGGGGGGGGGCAGCTGCCTTCCAGGGAGGGGCAACTGCCCCCCCCCCGCCCCCCCCCCCGCCCTCCCCTCGGTACGCCCATGCACAATAATGTTTTAGATCCAACACCAACTCCTGAACCACCAAGACAATCTACAAGGGAAGAAAATTATGCGGTTACTGCAGGTAAAATATTATTGTGTAAATAAATTACTGTGGTATATATTGTTACGAATACGGACACACAGATCCATCTAGCGTCGAACCAGGAAAACTTATCTATGGGACACACTACACATAAATTCCCTACTCGAAACTAGATGGCGCTAGGTGGTACATGCTCGAGCCTACTAGAAAGTTCCCAAACTTGTTTACTTGTTTACGTGCTTGTTCAAATCCAACGAACCCTAGCACGTAACAATATATTTCATTCTTCAAGACTTCTGGTTAGACTACTGTCAAGTGTACTGCCATGTGAGCTTATCTGTGTATTTCAATCAAAAATACAGTGTAAAAGTGACTTTTCGAGTGAGAATACCTACCACAAACACTAGTGAATCAAGTCCGGTGGCAAAAAAATTTGTGGAAAACACGTTGAAATACGGAAGAAAACATCTAAAAACAAGTGCACTAATCATATATTATAATTTATAACTATAACTACAAACATCGCATAGGTACCCACATATGACATAACACATTGTTTTGGTTTGGTTTGAAATAAATTATAATCAAAAAACTTTTTGAAAAAAAGCTTTTATTTAAACATTCTAAAAAGAAGAAAATAAATCTCTCCATAAAATGTTTATTAAGTTATAACCTCAATATAATATTTTAAAGTATACATTTTGTATGATAATAAAAGCTTGTCGCGCGACTTGTGAATTGTGAATAAACTAGTACCAATTTAACTTGGAGTAAATTGATATTGTGACGGTACCCACAATTTGCCATCGCGCTATTCGAAGTTTCGGAGAACGGCAAGATAAATTATATACAATGTCTGAAATGACGTCAGTGGGCTTCGGCCTGAACGAGCATGCTTAACTCTCCCGGTCGGAAGATCTTCCTTTTCGGCCGCTACAAACAACGTTAAATTGGTGACCACCGACAAGAACACGCATCCTTCTGGACATCAATCATCATCAACACTCCCCGCCCCTCCGCACCACGCCAGCAGACATCAAGCATAACCGGGTCGCCTCGACCATAAGCCGCGTTGGGCGTCGGCGCCGGTCGAACCCGTGTCTGGCTTGAACGGAGCACTCATAGGCTACAACGACCGGTCAGCAAGCAGAGCACGGGGTCCCTCTCCTGGTCATTGCACGCGTAGCTTCGGCCCACAGCTGACAACACAAGCGCATCGAAGAATACCACAGGTCTTCGGGGGGGAGTGGTGTGGCGGTACCCACAATTCGCCTAACAATCCTGCATCGCGCTATCGAAGTTTCGGAGAACGGCAAGATAAATTATATACAACGTCTGAAATGACGTCAGTGGGCTTTGGCCTGACCGAGCATGCTATCTCGCTCGGTCGGAAGATCTTCTTTTTCGGCCGCCACCAACAACGTTAAAATATTATATTTTTTATTTTAATAAATTTATTAAATACTGACAGATTGTTAAGTCTCGCGACAAGCTTTTATTATCATACAAATTGTATACTTAATATTATATTGAGGTTATAACTTAATAGTTAAACATTTTAAGGAGAGATTTATTTTCTTCTTTTTGGAATGTTTAAATAAAAGCCTTTTTTCAAAAAGTTTTTTGATTCTAATTTATTTTTTGTTTTTTAGATATCTCAGGGTAGATTTCTTAGTCTGTTTGACTGTAGTTTGTTTTGTTTCAAGATTTGTTAAAATCTAACTAACTTTTAAAGTCCTTATAAGAAATCGTGCTTTAATACCCCTTTTATTTCTGCTTGATTTAGTAAAATTTTACTTAAAAAGTTTAATTTTACTTAACAAAAGTGACCGGATCCAACTGGGCATTTTGAAAAACCACATGACACGACACGACACACCACAACACGTCGTGTCGCGTCGCGTCACGTCACGTCACGACACGACACGATACGACACGACGCGACACTTCACGACACGTCGCGTCGCGTCACGTCACAACACGACACGACACGACACGACACGACACGTCCACGACACGATACGACACGTCACGACATGACACAACACGTCACGTCACGCCGCGTCACGACACGACTTGACTTCACTCTACTACTTTTTGACACGACACGACACACTACAACACGTCGTGTCGCGTCACGTCACGTCATGACACGACACGACTTGACTTCACTCTACTACTTTTTGACACGACACGACACACCACAACACGTCGTGTCGCGTCACGTCACGTCATGACACGACACGACACGACACGACATGAGACGACACGACACGACACGAGTCACAACACGACATGACACGACAATACACGTCACGACATGACACAGCACGTCACGTCACGCCGCGCCACGACACGACTTGACTTCACTCTACTACTTTTTACTTTACTGTCAATGAGCCCCTTTTATTTGACACCCATATTGCATAAGTGCTTTTAAAATAACTATTCCTCTATCTTGGATGAGCGTCAATGTTGTACCTATGTAGAATGACATTACATTCGTTTCCGAGTTACTCTCAATGAGCCCTTTCATTTGATACCCATATTGCAGAAGTGCATTAAAAATAACTATTCCCGTGTCTTGGATGTGCCGCCATATTGGATGTAGAATGACATTACATTCGTTTTCATGTTGCTCTCAATGAGCTCTTTCGTTTGATACCCATATTGCAGTAGTGCATTAAAAATAACTCTTCCCTTATCTTGAATGAGTCGCCATATTGGATGTAGAATGACATTACATTAGTTATCGAGTTACTCTCAGAAATCCCTTTCATTTAATATCCATATTGTAGGACTGCATAGAAAATAACTATTTCGGCCATCTTGGATGGTTGGCCATATTGGATTTAGAGTGATGCCACATACCATATCGTGTATTGTCATCCAAACTACAGGTGTATGCAAAATTTCAGCTCATTCGGTTAAATATATCTGCTTCAAAATTGAGTTCCAAGATTTCACCCGAACATACATACTTACATACATACAGGTCAGTTAACAAGAGCTGGCACGATCAACACATTTAAACGTTGCGCTTGTGTAGTGTCTGTGAATAAGCGCGTGGCGTGACGTCGTACTGCATACGTGATACGCATTATAAAAAGTCTGCCCGTCTCTCTCGCGCGCGGTCTATCTTATGAGCGTGAAGGGGATATTTATTGTTTTTTTATGCTACTGTTTATAAATAAAGCGTGATGTTATAAGTCGGTAACGTGTGATCGGCGCGCGGCCAGCGTTCGAAACCGTACGATAATTATCGTACACATACGATAATTTTGTGCGTACGTACTGATGTACGATAGCATATTATTATCGTACGCAGATTATACGATAATTTTTATCATGATGCAAACATATTATATTTTTAAACATAATGTATAGTGAAATTGCATAAGTTTGAGCACTGTGAATGTGCCAGCTTTAGTTAACTGATCTATACAGAGCAAGTTAAATAAAAGCTTTTAAAATTAACTATCGTGCAGTTGGCAATACGTATTACGTATTTCTGACTTGTGACAGCTGTCACCTGACTGATTCCATAGAGATAGTAATACCAGTGCGCCTAGCATGCGCATTACGAGAAAACTTTGTCTACATAATATTATCTCGATGTTTCATGGTTTAGTCTCTTCATCTCTATTGACTCTAATCTATGCTAATATTATAAAGCGGAAGAGTTTCTTTGTTTGTATCATGTATGTTTGTTTGTTTGAACGTGCTAATCTCAGGAACTACTGGTCCCTTTTGAAAAATTATTTCAGTGTTAGATAGCCCAGTTTATAGGGGGGTACAGATAGGGGGGTTTGCCGAGTGTGACAAGATGTGACAAAGGGGGACAGGGGGTCTACGGCAGCGTGACGTTCGCCGCTCATTAAAAATTTTACTGAGTATTAATAATTATTCTCTCGCCTTTTTTTTTGTATTATGATAATGATAGAAGTCATTTATTTCGTATTAGCAAATATACCGAAATTTGTGTATTATCAATCAACAATGTTTAGTGGGGGAGGGGCCTTAGTTTTTGTGACGAAATATTTACAGGGGGGGGGGGGGGTAGCAAAAAGTGTGACACAGCGTGACAACCGGGGGGGGGGGGGGGAAAAAAAGTTAATTTTAGTGTTACGTATTTTATGGAAACATAATATGGTGATTTCGATTTTATGAGAAATAACCTAAGCATATGCTACCAAAAAGCAAAATTTTGCACTAAGATATACCTTGGTTCCGAAGGTGCAAAGAGAACTCCGGATTCCTTATAGATACTAGTTTGGGGGTTTCGGCTTTGGTTTAAGAACTCAAAGCATATGCTACTATGCAATACATTCATCATCATCATCACCACTACCACCAGTCACCACACCATGAATCATTAAATCATAACTCTTAATTTGTCGAACGATTGTTGCCGTATGCAGAATACTCCTAAACCTCTACTATTTCTGTACACAATCTTCATTATTTTGAAGTCGGTACCAGTCTTTAAAATTAAAAATATTTTGTCTAAGAACTTACCATTCTTAGCTGGTATCGACTTCAAAATAATGAAGATTGTGTACAGAAATAGTAGAGGTTTAGGAGTATTCTGCATAAGGCACTATTAAGAGTAAGAATTATTTCATACTTTTTTGTTCATTATAATAATTATTATTGTTTTTACTCTGGAAGTCGGTTTTAATTTTTTGTTAAAAATAATAATTGGTTTTAATAACATCGTTTTAACCTTCGTTTGACAATAGAAAAGGACAATTTGCTGATTCGTATCTTATATCTTTAAACGAGCAATTCTTGTATATTATATAGGTACAATTGGAATCTCGGAATCGGTTCCAACGATTTTCATGAAATTTCGGTCAAATAGCAATTTTTTAATTAAAATAAATGAATTATGTTGTGGGCAAAAACTTTTGACCGGTAGTGTACATGGAAAATTCTTTCGTATAATATAATAGGCACTTGGTGAATGGTACCCTAAAACAAATTAAAGTTAAAACGTTGTATTTAATAAAGTTTTAAATGTTTTAGAAAAGAAGAAGCCAGTTCCATTAGCCACATCGAATAGAAGAAAAAGTATTAGACGGAAATCTAATGACTCGGGTAAGCTTTTCCATATACATTATACTTAATATATACATAATATGTAACTATATTGAATGAAGCACATAAATGATAAAAAAAACGAAATTAATACACAATAACGTTTTAGAACCAACACCAACTCCTGAACCACCAAGACAATCTACAAGGGAAGAAAATGATGCGGTTACTGCAGGTAAAGTATTGTTGTGTAAATAAATTATTGTGGTATATATTTCATCTCCAATTATTAAATTGTGTCTAGTTTTCATAGTTTTCATTAGTATCTTATTTGAATATTCTGAATGTTTTCAGAATCTAACAGCGGGTTATATTATGGAACGAATGGAATAGAAAGATGGATCTCAGAGAGTACAAAAGATATTACTGAAAGCAAAGACTATAAAGTTCCTGTCCTTCTGCAGAAGAAAAAGAAAATTGAAAAAAGTCCAGTAACAAGAGGCAGCACTACAAAAACTACTTCCCCACCAAAGAATGTTTGCTCTTCTGTAAAATTTCTATATCTCAAAGACGTGATGAACGCTTCTCAGGATGATATCAACGGCAATTGCAATAACTGCACGCGCTGCGAAATTATAAAGAAGGTCGTGGAATTATCTAAGCTAGTCCGAGATACGCGCAAAACCACTAGAAGCAACGGTCTGGATGTCGACCCCAGCATGGAAACGACAGTGTCTGCCTACACCAACATACCCAGCCCACGCGTTCACGGCACTGCTATTACCCGACTAGACAAGTCTAGAACTTCGAAAAGCGAGGACAAACAAGCTTTTTACATGGACCTCTTACCCGGATCGGACAAAATAGTAGAGGTATCATGGTGCAAGATTCCTAACCGCAAAGACTCCCTAATGAGCGCGCGGCTCATCTCGAAAACGAATTTAACGAACTCCGGCGACGTCACTCTCGCAAATAATGAGACTCTGCTAGACAAGTTGCTTCAGCTATATAAAGAGAAAACACACACAGAAAATTCTGCCGATCCAGTAGACGCAGCACAAAGTAGCAAACAAAAAAGCTCAGAAAGAAGTGCAAATAATGCGCCCAGTGAAAAAGAAAAAAATAAAAACGTGGAGGCAGATAAAACGACCAAGAAAACAAATACCGAAAAATCAAAAGTCTCATTTGCAAAAATAACAACTAGCAAAACATCAAATGTAGAGAAGCCCACAGGAAAACAGGCAAATACAGAACAGACAAAATCAGACACTTCGACTACCAAACCGGCAAACACAGAAAATACTCTCAAACAAATGAAAGCAGAAAAACCTAGCAAACAATCAAATGTGTCAAAGAAAAACGAAAATGACATACCACTTTCTAAAATAGCTGAAGCAAAGAATGAACAAAAACCAGCCCGTTTAGTTAAACGCAGTTATTCCGTTAAAGGAAATATATCACAAGACGCCTCAACATCTGAAAGCAAAAAGAAGAAAATGGATTTTAATTTCCCAAAAGGGGTAGATCAGGCCAAATTGGTAGACGCGCCCGTGTTCTATCCCACAGAAGCAGAGTTTACCGTGAGTACAGATCTTGCAATCTACGAGCGCGCGCCGCCCTTAGTTGTGTGAGTGACCATATTATATTATATACACGCGTACATGGCTCGCTCGCTGTCGCTACTGACTGCTCCGTCAGGTACGCACACTAACGAAAATGTCTATTTACAATTACAACTACAAATAAAGGCTACGCGCGCTCGTAGATTGCAAGAACTATAATATAATATTACTAGCTGTCCCGGCAAACGTTGCTTTGCCATAATATTATGAAGTATTTCGCCCATATTATTATTTTATTGAAGTGACTAAATAAGTATGTCGCCATGGCAACGTCGATCGCTATCCCGTCGCACAAACAATGGTCGCCGTCATACGTCAGTCTCAGGTTGTAATAATTTACTATTATTTATTCAACAAATGCACTTATCAATATATAAAGTACCCAGTAGCCGATTCTCAGACCTACTGAATATGCATATAAAATTTGATAAAAATTAGTAAAGCCGTTTCGGAGGAGTTCGTGGACTAACATTGTGACACGAGAATTTTATATATAAGATATTACTTAACTTGTCAAAATTATAATATACGATAGTATATTATAATATTAACAAGGAAAATATTTAAAAAAGAAAAAAAAAACCTTTCCTGCCTTTCCTCTAAAAGTATTGAGAGAAATACTTGACAATCATTTCAAAGTCTTGGTCGGTCTAGTCATAAGATTAGGTAGGTATGTAAGAAGACAAGTCTTATTTTAAGATATAGAAACAAAAAATATCCTTAAAAATCAACCAATTCAACGATATACAGTAAATTAAAATGATAATAATTAATTATACCATAAATACAACCTTTTCTACGTTTCAGGACCCAATAAGCTACTTTGAGAAGGTGATGCCGATCGCATCCCAATTCGGGATCTGCAAGGTGGTACCACCAGCGGACTTCAAGCCGCAGTGTGTGCTTAGCGATACCAACCGGTTTACAGTCACAAACCAGTACATTCCGCGACTGTACACGCGGTGGGGCCCCGCCTTCCGCGAGATGTGCGCTATACGCTCTTATTTGGCGTCCCAGAAGGTTCATTTTACTAGAGCACCGTTGGTAAGTCGTTTTTATGATTACGATAACGCTAATAGACTGGAGTCAAATGCTAGGAATTGCAACTTGCTAATGGAGTAAAATTATGACGTCACAAGAAACAGCAACGCTATCGGGAAAGTGCGTTATAACTTATCTTATAACTTATCTTATAACTTATAAGTTATAAGCTAGTAGCTACTGGTAAATACAATTACTAAGCCAAGCCAAAAATCTATATTGCCGTGCAATAGTTGTTTTATTGTATGAATTAGTATAATTTCTAAATTTTCATAATTACACGTGGGAGAGCTATGCTTCGGCACGAATGGGCCGGCTCGACCGGAGAAATACCACGTTCTCACAGAAAACCGGCGTGAAACAGCGCTTGCGCTGTGTTTCGCCCAGTGAGTTCCGGAGGCCCAATCCCCTATCCTATTTCCTTCCCTACCATCCCCTATTCCATTCCCTTCCCATCCCTACCCTCCCCTATTACCCTATTCCCTCTTAAAAGGCTGGCAACGCACATGCAGCTTTTCTGATGCTGCGAGTATCCATGGGCGACGGAAGTTGCTTTCCATCAGGTGACCCGTTTGCTCGTTTGCCCCCTTCTTTCATAAAAAAAAGACGGGTTGCACTCCGGGAGTGCCGGCAGAAGTGAAAACTTGATTATTGACGTTGTGCATTTTTTTAACCCATTTTTTATGAAAATAGATTATTAAAAAAATCTATTTTTTTAAATTATTCGAAACCCTTACAATCGATTAAATTTTTAACCCATTTTTTATGAAAATCGATTTTTTTAATTAATTGAAACCCTTACAATCAATTCGAGTTCGAGTTCGTGTTCGAGTTCGACACAAAACACTACTCTCCAACCGTCTTACGGTTTTTCCAAGGTTTTTCGATCAGCACGAGAATCTGACGCGAGTTTCACAGTTTTTACCCATCCCACAAAAGTGCTCAACGCCGCTAAAGAAGTTTTCACTTAAAAAAAAAATCGACATTTTAGTTGGAGGGTCTCGAAGTGAATTTACCGAAGATGTATCACACGGTGCAACGACTCGGCGGATTGAAGAATGTGTTCGATAAGAAGAAATGGAATCGCGTCGCCGAAGAAATGCATTTCTACCAACTGACGAATCCTAGCAAGAAGCTTGAACAGATATACGTAAAATACCTCCTGCCCTACGATACGCTTACCAATAGTAAGTTTCTTTTTTTACAATAATTTAAAATTTCTCACGACTTTTGACGTAACGGAAAATAGCTTATGTCTTTCACTCATCACTGTATCGAATTGCATCATCGATTCATCAGGTGACAGGTTGGAACTTAATATTAATGAAAAATTGTAAGGGTCTACACAGACGGACTGCATTTCAACTGCAATCCAACTGCAAATTGCAGTTGGATTGCAGTTTGAATGCAGTTGACACGACTGCAATACGACTGCAATAGAACTGCAAGCCAAACGCGCAGTTGGATTGCAGTTCAGTTGCAGTCGGCGTGCAGTCGTGTGAACTGTTTGGTTTGCAGTTCTATTGCAGTCGTGTCAACTGCATTCAAACTGCAATCCAACTGCGATTTGCAGTTGGATTGCAGTTGAAATGCAGTCCGTCTGTGTAGACCCTTAACTTTCTCTGAATTATTATGCACAATATTATGTAACACAGAACATTATTTAAATCTTATGTATTGTTATTTTTCATAGGAGAGAGACAGATGAAACTCGCCGAAGTGGAACAGATGTGGCAGAAGAAGAATAAGAAGATGCTGGCGAGAGCCATCAATCCTCTGCACCGACAGAAACGCCTGCTCGGCGATTCGAGTTCGGACTCCGATTCGGATTCGGAGCCAGAGGTGGGTTCGGATTCGGACGAAGAGGTCACCTCTAGCAGCCACAACAGCGACCCGCTGGCTGAAGCAGAAGAGTGCATAGTTACGGGCAGGACTATGAATTTAAATAACTTTGAGAAGGTAAGAATTGTCATTATTTTTTTTAATATCCTGGAACCATTATAAGATTATTCTGATATCATGTTATAAGCTTATTTTTAACCGACTAAAAAAAAACGAGGAGGTTATATGTTCGGCTGTGGATATATATTTTTTTTAAATGTATTGTTTAAAATTATCTGCAGCTGATATTATATTTTGTAAGTGTGACTGTTAACAAATTGTAATAAGATACGTAGAATAATATACAGGTGTATTAGGGCCGATTCACACCGGAATGGCGGAGGCGAGGCGAGCAGTTTCAGTGTCATATGATTTTAAACTTTATCTTCATTGTTGTTAATAATACCACAGAATATATATTAATACATAGTATCGCTTGAGAAATCTACGGCCGCCCGTGGACGCTCGTGGCCTCCTGCGGCCGAAGGCGGCGTCGATTTCTCAAGCGATACTATGTATTACAATAATGAAGATAAAGTTTAAAATCATATTATGACACTGAAATTGCTCGCCTCGCCTCTGCCATTCCGGTGTGAATCGGCCCTAATCTACGTATAGTACGCGATTATTTTACTAGGTAACTAAAAAGAGTGAAATTATTATTTTTAACAAAAAATTAAAACCGACTTCCAAGGTGAAAACCATAATAATATCCTTATAATATGAACTAAAAAGTATTAAATAATTTTTCCTATCTCATGGTGCCTTTTTCCGAATTCGGCTAAAACTCAACTATTTCTGTACTCAATCTTCATAATTTTGAAGTCGGTGCCAGTTACAAATGTTTCAAATATTCTGGCATCTGGATTCAGCTATATCAGGTACCGACTTCAAAATTATGAAGATTGAGTACAGAAATAGTTGAGTTTTAGCCGAATTCGGAAAAAGGCACCATGAGATAGGAAAAATTATTTAATACTTTTTAGTTCATATTATAAGGATATTATTATTGTTTTTACCTTGGAAGTCGGTTTTTTATTGCACCTCAATTAATTAAGTTAATCTATGCAGACAGTGGCAAAAGCGCTATGTATTACAATGCTTATGGAAAATTAGTTTTTGATATTTCTTCTGCCAATAAGTGGCAGATTTCAGACCCGTGTCATACAAACTACCGTTTAGTGACAATCTAGTGGCTTCGTGATTTCGCAAACTGATGAATTTTCGACAATTTCCAACTGTTACCAAGCGGAGCTCTGTATCAATTAAACACCGTCATGAATTCAAAAACTCATTCATTTACAGGTTGCCCATAACGCATTCAAAATGTATATCCCTCCTAACGAGGAGCCAAACACTAAGACCATAGAGAATCTCTACTGGAAGCTGGTGTTATTCGGCGCTGACCACGTGTGCGTAAACAGCGCGAGCGTTGACACCGGGGAAGAGGGATACGGGTTTACTAAAAACAAGAGCAACCTGTACGGAAAACATCCTTGGAATTTAAAGGTACGTCGGCCATCTTGTTGCCGCCATTTTGTTGTTTCCGCCATTTTACCAAAGCTGGTTTTTAGTTGTCATCTCGATCTTGTTATGTGAATTGACTGGTTCCTAATAACAAATTATGTTCCCTATTTGTAATTTTATGTAGATTTCAATTTTCTAGTATGATTACCTATTAGCAATTTTTAAACCTACTTTCTAATTGCAGCATATTTTATAACTCTAAAAGGCTATTCTATTGGTGATATTTCATTTCTATATTTTTGTGTATGTCCGAGTCATAAAGTTAATATACCTACCGGAATAGCGTAGAAACAAAGAGCTGAGCAAGCGATATGTCACTATCTATATCAGTAAAGCCCGTTGCAGACGATGCGCAGTAGCTTGCGCGAGTACTAATACTAAGCATATATTTTCATCGTGTGAACGCATTTTGCTTAGTGAAAGTGCGGGTGCAAGTAGCTTAGTAGCACTCGCTTTGGTCCTCGCGCAAGTGCGACTCATTTGCCCCGCTCCGTCTACTTCACCCCCGCGCTACTTGCACTGCTCATCGTTTGAACATGCGTTGACCAGTACTAGCGCCAGTACTAGCGCCAGTACTAGCGCCAGTTCAGTCTGTTTGTTTACGTACAATGTAAACAATCATACAAATGTTTTTTTTAAATGATTTAATGTTATGTTATTATAAGCACCTTTAATATATTATAACATCAAATATCCCACATATTTGATTTAAGTCATTTCAAGTTTCTAGTTAACTTGGTTATTGTTTGTGAATTAAAAATAAATAAATGGAATTCAGACAAAACTATACATTATATTGAATTAGGTACTTTTATTCAAAACCAATATACGCTTGTCCATGGTTGCCTACTATGCCCTGGCACTATACAAAGCTACTTCGCGTCATCTTTTTACGTTTGAACGCTGGCGCAAGTACTCGCGCAAGGCTTAACACTGCGTGGTAGAGAGAGATGCGTGATTTTTTCATCTGTTTTGACATTCAGTCATTCATTCAGTCAGTCATTATCGGCACGTTGACAATTTGAGAATTGAGCTCTAAGAAAAATGTATGTAGGAAGTAGGAACATCATTTTCACATTTATTTTTCGTTTATTTGATGTCATCAAAATTCGTAGCACCCATTTGCTTCCTGTTTATAGGGATGATGACAAGGATTAGCGAATTTTGTTAATAAAATAAAGAAAGCACGGTAAAAAATAAGCGTTACCAAAATTTCAGCTCGATAGCATTTGTATTTTTTTTGTCAGGCGCCTTCAAAGTTGGATAATCAAGTCGAATTTTTTTTCAATTAAATTTCTTAATATTTGTATACCATTCGATAACTTATGCAATTAAAAGCAACTTTTGGTATGAAACCACTTTCATAAACGCAATATTTAATATACCTATCGAACAAAGTTCTCTCCCGATCCGTACAAACTACGAAAGACTGACGTCAGTCTTTCGTAGCACTTTGTATGGAGCGTTTCGGGCAGGTCTATTTTATGAGATGTTTGAATTGTTCATATCTTGGTGAATTTTTAAGCTATGAGAGTCATTCTTTTAGCGATGTTTCTATTTTTTAAGGGTCTTTCAATAAGAAAAAAAATAGTCATCAAGCCTATTGTAGATCGGACTCTTTTTTTTATTCAGATGATAAGTCAAAATAATGGCAACCTCCTCCGTCCCCTGGGTCCGGTGCTCGGTCTGACGGTGCCGACGCTGCACCTCGGCATGATATTCTCCACGAGCTGTTGGCACCGCGACCCGCATGCGTTACCCTGGATAGAGTATATGCACCAGGGACCTGAGAAGATATGGTGAGTGCTGCGTTATAGCCTGTCCACACGGTGCGTTGCGTCTACGCAGCGCTGCCGTTTGACGCATAGCTGGCCAGACGGGCTATGCGTCATCGCAGCGTTATTACGAAGCAGTCTTAACGTCAACACGCTTCGTCTCGGGGGCTGCTGTCTGTCATGTGTGCGATGCGACGACGCAGCGCACCGTGTGAACACCTTGGTTATTGCTTATTTGTATGTAAAACGCAACGGCAGTACTGCGTCGACGCAACGCTGCCACAACGCGCCGTGTGGATAGGCTCTTATTTTGTATATTTTGAAGTGTTGTCTGTTAATAGAATATGTGATATGTTGGTGTTTTGCGCTTAAATTCGTTTAAAGCGAAAAGATCGTAAATTTTATATGATAAAAATATTTTGTGTCCTTTTCTGGGTTTCATTGTACCAAATTTCGTATTTACATAGGCGGATTTCAAAGATGAAATCCGCCTATGCAAAAATGTTATTTATTGTTTATAAGAAAAAGTCTGTCAAAAAAGAATAGACGCTGAACTTAATTTTCTAATCGTTATCATTATCGAATGATGCTTTTTCGCCTCGTATTTCCACTCACAACATTTGTACACTTCAAATATTATCATTTTACATGTGGCTTAATACAGTTTTTCAATATTTTATGTAATTTAAAATTTGTGTTCGGCGTCTACTCTTCTTCTTCTTCTCCTTCAAGCCCGAAGCGGCCGCATGCGGCCGCTTCGGGCTTGGCCGCTTCAGGCTTCGGACTTCGGACAATACAAATCTATTGTGTCTCGTTTTTCCGCGATCGAGGGATTAGACAAGATTTATATTTTATTTATTAGGTACGGCATTCCGGATGAGCAGAGCGACAACTTCCGCAAGGCCGTGGAGGTGCTGTGCCCCACCGTCTGCCAGAACAAGGGCATCTGGCTGTCGTCCGACATCACCATGATCCCACCCAACATGCTGCTGGAGCACGACGTGTCCCTCTCCAAGATCACACAGAAACCGCACGAGTTTGTTATAGGTTTGTAGCTTATGAGAGGGTTAAAATATGACGTCATACAATTTTTGATATTTTAGACGCCCTTGTATTACGCGTATAAATAGTTGTAATAGGTAACCTTGCAAAGAAGGTTTCCCCTTACCCCTTCCTCTCCTACTTAACATTTGGAATAACACGGCAGAGAGAGTGAAATCATGATTCAGCAATGCAGCAGGCGATTGCTAGCAAACTGACAACAATAGGAATTTACATGCAGGAAAATATATTTTGACTGGCAGTAGATATTAGATATTACAAAATAACTGCTGTTGTGGTAATGTGCGTGGTGGCCACAAAGGAAGATCTTCCGACCGTGCGAGGCCGAGGTGTATATACTTATTATACCGACGCGCTCAAAAAACTTCGATAGCGCGATGCAAGAATGTTAGGCGAATAATTGTGGGTACCGCCACACTGTCAATGCTCGTTGCATAGCTATCGCAAAATACATAATATCACGCCGCAGGCTCGAACGCATCGCAACTTATCATAGCGCCTACAATTCCTTATGTCAAATCCCTTAAGTATAAGTTATAACTTTGTTGTCAAAACGATTGAAGGAAAGATGTCTAAGACGTAGGTTACACGATTAGCTTTTCATTAATTTGATCCATCAGTCTGGTAAAGATTGACGGAAAACTGATGGTCTAATCCAGTGGTCCCCAACCTTTTTCATGCGGGCCACAAACATGTTTTGGTCTTGATGTCGCGGGCCGCAACAAAAAATTTTTAGGGTCAAAAAAAAACATTCGTCAAAATTAACGATTTAAAAGTCGAAAAAATTTAAGGGCTATCACGTAAACTACGTTATTTTGCCGGTGGGCGTGAATTTCAAATTTATGGTTAAACATCACGCGGGCCACAAATAAAGTCCCGGCGAGCCGCGGGTTGGGGATAGCGGGTCTAATCCACGGATTGATGGACTGATCATTTTTTAAATAATATGTTCTTTTTATAACCATCAGTGTTCCGTAAATCAGATTGATGGATCAGATTGATGAAAAACCTACCTAAAGTAACCCGCGTCTAAAGTAGAGATCAACTACGATAACATGGCGCGCCCCTCCAAATGACTGTTTCAATGTGTGTAGTCACATTCTTATGAAAGAGTTTGTATGTAGTAAATATTCAACCAATCACAGTACACGTAATATTTCAGTTAATGTCACTTATTACCAAGATTTGTTGGTTAACTAATCATAAGTCATAACTAGCCGACTGCGCAAGACAACGCACTTCAAACGTTTTGAATCTTGGAGGGGCGCGCCATGTTATCGTTGATCTCTACCTGTGTGTAATATTATTAAAATATTTCGCAGTGTTCCCGAAGGCGTACTCTAGCTCTATCTGCACCGGCTATACGATCTCCGAGAGCGTGTACTTCGCCACGCAGTCCTGGCTCACCACTATGTCCAGCGTCTTTCAAGTAAGTTCATTACAAAGACGTCGCGCTCCTGCAGTCCCCTCGTGACCACGGCTGTTGCAACACGGTCGAAACGTCGAGAAAAAGTATGTACTCGTAAGTAGCATTACTACTAGAATAAGTCGCGTTAGGTCCCGATTAGTTTTAGGTTTTAGTTTTGTGGCGATGACATAGTTGCAGTAAGCAGAATGCTGACGCGAATGTTAGGCGAATTGTGGGTACCGCCACATCACTCCCTCCCGAAAACCGGAAGTCGAATCTTGAAGTCTTGTCACTTGAGTCACCAGTGCCAGAGAGTTCCAGTGAGTCGGAACTGTTGCAGTGAGTCCCAGTGAGTCGGAACTATAAGCTGCTGCACGGGATCCAATGAGTCGGATAGCTGCCGTGAGGGGCCGATGCTACGTGCTGACCAGGAGAGATGTGCTCTGCTTTTTTCAAAAGGGGGAGTATTGTGGCGATGACATAGTTGCAGTAAGCAGAATGCTGACGCGAATGTTAGGCGAATTGTGGGTACCGCCACAGTTTTAAGTTCATTACTAGTTGTTGCCCGGAACTTTCTTGTGCCAAAATTCGTTAAAAAAACAATTCTCAATTTTTTTGTCCTCTATTGATCTACTATAGGGCTGCCAACCGTCCTGTTTTCGCAGGACATGTTCTATTTCGTAGCGTACTGGGGTGGCACCGATTACCGAATAGTTTTGGACGGCGTCCTCTGTTTGCTGTAAAGCTAAAGTATATAACGTAACTAAGTTAAAAATAGTTAGATACTATGTGTTTGCTTATACATATTCTAATTTAGTATCGTATTATTTTTTAAACATATCAAAAGGTATTAATTTTACTTGTTTTTAGGTTTCTGTACCCAAAGGTTAAAAACGGGACCCTATTACTAAGACTTCGTTGTCTGTCCGTCCGTCCGTCCGTCTGCCAGGCTCTATCTCAAGCACCGCTATAGCTAGACTTCTGAAATTTTCACAGATTATGTACTATCAGAGAAGTTGATTCCTATGCAGATGGGGGACCTATGTAGTTTGGTCGCGTTACGTCAAACCCAGACGACAGATCACAATTAACAATGAATTGACATGATCCGACCAAATGACGTTGGTCTGTCAACTGCCTAGGAATCAATTTTCTCGATGGTACATATTATGCTGCCGCTATAACGACAAATACAAAATAATATTAATATTTAAAGGGGGCTCCCATACAACAAACGTGATTTTTTTTGGCCTTTTTGCTTACTACTACTACTATCTATAACGGCAATAGCTCTTGAAATTTTCACAAAGGCCTCAAACTAATTTAATAATTAATAATAATATTTAAATAAAATAAAAATTACGCTCCGATGACGCAGCGCCCGTGTGGCCGGCTAAGCGTCAAACGGCAGCGCTGCGTCAACGCAACGCGCCGTGTGGTCTGGCTCTAACTGTTGCCGAGCGATCCTAAAGATGTGCGAGGCCTATACAACGTACTATTACAGGAGCTGCGCGAGAGCTGCGAGCCGACGACGTTCGCGCTGGAGCAGCTGGTGATGAGCGTGGCGCGGGACGGGCGCGCGCCTCTCCGCGTGCTGCAGACCGTGCACGCCGCGCTCGCCACCCTCGTCACCGCCGAGCTCGCCGCCCGCAGCGCCCTGCGCGCCATAGGCCTCCAGGTACTGCTGCGTAAAGGTAGCAGTCCGATCTTCGCAACACGCAACCGTGACCGACAATAATTCAAATAAAATTACACTTTATGAACTAAGCAATAAAATATTAAT
Source organism: Lysandra bellargus (assembly GCA_905333045.1). Taxonomy (NCBI): domain Eukaryota; kingdom Metazoa; phylum Arthropoda; class Insecta; order Lepidoptera; family Lycaenidae; genus Lysandra; species Lysandra bellargus. The sequence goes on from HG995344.1 coordinate 4,709,533, forward strand.
TTTCACGCCACTACAGAGCAGTGGCAGAATCGGTCACTAGACCAATCGGTAAAATATGATACTTTATAAACTAGGCTAAGTGAAACATTTAGCCTAGTAACTAGTTTATAAAACGTCATTTTATTTTAACCTTTGTCGGTCACAGGTGCGTATTGCGAAGGTCAGAATGCTACCTTAAGATATCTTAAGGTCCTTAAATAATGGTACAAAAAAACCGTCCTTCTCCATTCACACCTACGCCTGTCACTCGTATGCGAGGTGAGAAAGCACGACGCGAAATCGACGCTAAAGCTGAAAGTATATAATGCTACGAGTCACTAACGTTACAGTATTATTTTTTATACGTGTTTTTTACTTAACAGGTGACAATCAACAAAGGCACCAAGGGTAAGAGAAGACTGATTCGTCATCAGGACGAATGTGAGATTTGTCGCACGACCCTATATCTTTCTAAGGTAACTTAACATCTTAATTCCCTCACTTATAAAATGATCCTAACTTGGTACACTGATTTTATAGTTAGGTATATACAAAATTTGTTCGAGTCTGATATGTTAGAAAAGTAACTTGAAAAACAAGGACAAACTAATGTTATCTATAACGTCTGTAGACTGTTCGTATGTACCATCGAATATATTTATTCATAGTCAGTTGACGGACCTACGTTATTTGGTCGGCTTATGTCAATTCAATGTTAGCTGTGAATCGTGATCGATTGGATGGGTTTGATATAACGCGTTAGCGTGTTTACACACGCGCCGCAGCGGCAGCGGCACCGCCACCGCGACGGCGCCACTGCATACTCATCCTTATATTTCTATGGGCTCTTTTCACACGGCGCTGCCGCGGCGGCGGCGACCGGTGCCGCAGTTTTCAACAAACATACGAGACTAGTCGGACCCATGATCGCGCCGCAGTGTGCGCGGCGGCGCCGCAGAACCTGCGGTGGAGAAACCGCTGGTTCTGCGGCGCCGCGGCGGCGAAAAACAGCCTTAAAACGCCGTGTGTAAACAGCCTTACCCGACAAAATTACTTATCAACTTCTTTGATAGCACACGGGGTGTATTTTATTATTAGTAACGGGAAATATGACCTCACAAAAAATATTTGTGCAGTCTTGAGTCTTGACTTAGCCGTATTTTCAAGTTTCATCAAAATGATGTAAGCCATAAGAAGCGTGGTAAAAAATACTGCAGCTAATTTAATGGAACTGTTTTTGTAGGTAAAAGGTGTGTTCGGCAAGCAATCGGCGCTGTGCGTGCAGCACGCTATGCGCGTGCTCGTAGAAAACGGAACTGAACTCGACGACAAGAGAATAAACAAAGACAACATAGAATTAGAGATTTTCTTTACTAAGACTGAACTGGAAGAAATTGAACAGAACCTTCAAAAACGCTTATTGAGCTAACTTCATCTATGAAAATTCTAAAATCTATGAAAATAGTTTTTTTTTATACAAGTGTGCCAGAAGAATGGTTTAATTTTTTTAATGTATGTATGTCGCCGGTTAGACGGTCAAATTTTCGTCAATCTTTACCGGATTGATGGATCAGATTGATGAAAATTTGACCATCTAACTGGCGACTATGTTTCCATGTATTTTCTTGTCACATTTAACCTTGAGGTGTCAATAGATTTGATTTGTGCGAGTGACATCAAAATAGGCAAGTTTTTTTAAAATGATAACTAGCTATTTGACCGAGCTTTGCTCGGTATTCGATAAAACACGATTAAAATGACATTTACTAAACTTTACTAAAAAAGAATTGCTCGTTTAAATATATAAGATTAGCTTTGTCCACATTGTGCCTTTTTCTGTTCGTCAAGGGCATACGTTATAGCGCAGTCAACAGCGAACGGAAACATGCCCGCGACGCAGGCCCTCTGACCGTATCCAAAAAACAAAAATAGCAACGTTTCAATAGCAACAGGTAGGTACTTGATTTTTTCTCGAAGTCCTTAGTTATATGTCTTCTTTAATATTTAATAATAATATTAAAATAAAATAAAAAATTAAGGGCGGCTCCCATACAAAAAACACAATTTTTGGCCTGATTTTGCTCTATAACGGTACGGAACCCTTCGCGCGCGAGTCCGACTCGCACTTGGCCGATTATTATATGTACACTGCTCACGATAAAATTCCAAGACGAACTGTCAAAATGGCTGACTGGCGATGACAGAGCGGCGCAGTGTTGCCAACCACATTACAGAGCCAAGCTGTAGATATGGTAGAAAAAAACTGTAGAAAACTGTAAATTTCAAGTTGGAAAACAGTATCTACAGTTTTATCCTTTATGATATTTTATTATTTATTTATGGTAATAAATTTAATATATTTTAGGAAGCCGGAAATTAAAAACCAGAAATATCATGAAGTATGTTTGTTTTATTTTAGCGATCGACCGAGCGATCAATGTCGGTAAGGGGCTTATTCTACCTTATTAAATTTAGACTTCTGATTGATTGCACCCAAAGAGAATATAAATTACGTAACAATTGCACCAATCAGAAGCCCATATTCTTCTGATTTAGTACGCTAATTAGGATCCTAACTTGTCTGCAACTAACACCATCTATTAAATCGATTGATGACCATTACCTCTGTTTCGATTGCTCGACAAGGCTTTAAATGAACGTGGCGAAAAAAAGAACTAACGCTGTATTCATACAAAAACGCCATTTTTACAGTTCTCCTTTACCAGCCCCCGCCCACGTTAATTTAAAGCCTTGTCGCACTTTATATCATAAAATAGATTTTTTTTTATTTACCATTTAAAACAATACACATTACAAAACATTGCATAATATTATATCACCGAGAAACCACGAAGGTTTATTAAGATGATATAAGTTAACACCAAATAATTTAACACTTGAATAAACCCTAAGGGGATACTGTTATTACATAATATTATAGGTAATTTAAAACAAGCTACATAAGAAATTGGCAGTTACCTACTTATAGTTTGTTTTAACAGATTAGTATAAATACAATTTGGATTATTTACCTAGCTTAGGTACTGTAGGAGCTAAGATATTATATCATTATTATCACTATGTTTTATGTTAGCAAAGTGCTTCTTTCTTTTGAGCCTTGATATTGTTTGGTTTTAAGGAATCTCGAAACGCAGGAGGTAAGTTATTGATAAGTCGAGGCACTAGGTACTGCGTGGTTCGCTTGCCATAGACATTATTCGCACTTATCGTAAACAACCTATTCTGCGAAATAGCTCGGGTATGTACGGGGTGATCTATTTTTATCTTTAGAGATTCATTAAAAAAATTATCTTTAAGAAGCAGATATTGTATTTGATGATATACTGGGATTATTTGACAGTAATTAAATAGTTTATACTCGTTGTTACTAAATTGCTGCTTAATAGTTGGCGGGACAATCGTTTTTAAAATGTTTAATTGTAATTTGTAAATTTTATCTAAGTAAGTCTTATATGTTTGTCCGTAACTGGTGAGGCCATATTGAATATACGATTCTGCCAGTGCAAAATAAAGCATTCTCTTAATTTTAAAAGGGATTTTATTTTTAAGAATTGTTAAGTTTGCGAGGAATTGTCGGAGTTTATTGCAAACACGATCAATTTGTTGGTTCCAGTTAAACCTTGTATCTATTACTAGACCAAGATATGTTTGTTCTTGAACTATCTCAATAGGGGGACATTTACAGACTGTACTTGTTGAGTGAAGGCAGTCATGATTATGAAATATAAGATTACCAACATCATGGGACTGCTTTTTATAAGGTGATTTAATTAAAAGTAGTTTTGTTTTGCTCCCATTGATGACTAAGCCGGCATCGTGACACCATCTGAGAAGAGCGTTAAAGTCTTGTTGCAGAAGGGTTTTTGCTGTTTGAGGGTCTTCCAGTGCAATAACAAGGCAGGTATCGTCTGCAAATTTGTAGCAGGTGCAGTGTTTGATACGACTGCCCATATTATTGACGTAGGTCAGGAAATACAATGGCCCCAAAACAGAACCCTGGGCTGTACCTTCTGTCACTTTTATTGGGTCGCTATAGGTGTTATCAATTTTTACTGAGTAAGTGCGGTTTTTTAGGTAGTTTTTGCACCATTGTAGTAGCGGCCCACGTATTCCGATGACGTTATGACGTTAGCTAGCTCATAAAAACTGTAGATTTCGAGGCCTATACTGAAAACTGAGAGGATTTCCGAAAAAATGTAGATCTACAGCTAAAACTGAGGGGTTGGCTACACTGGAGCGGCGTCTCACTAGCGCTTGCTGTGGAAGGCGAAATAATAGGCATTAAGGGAAGGAGTACACTGCAAATACGTAACATTCTAAGGGGTAATCTCACAGGTGGATCAAGCGAAGGTTCCAACACCTAAATGAAAATGTTGGCGTTGCGTTCGTTGACGCATTCAATTATTGAATGCGCCAAAACGAAAGTTGAATGAAAGCAGATGACGAAAATTGAAAACGAAAGCGCATAGTGTGGACATAGCTAATTGATAAGGCGGCCAAATGAACAATTATAGCTATTAGATGATAGTCATATATTATTTTTAGTGATAAGTATAATATTATGTAGAAATAGATATTCATTGTAATTATCCTTTCCTATGGACTGCTAATTGCTATAATATATTTTGTGTGATATCATTAAAATTGGTTTTATACATACTATACAATTCCAAATAGATAGCATGAAAAGATTAAAATAAGACTACGAAGCACGAGCACTGGTATAATTATCATTTAAAATATTACAGATGATCTCACTACGAATAGTATTAAGTTCGATTAAGTAAAATAAATTTCTTTCTAGAACATTATACTGAAGATATTATGGACTTAAAAATGTAACATAAATAAGTAATCTCTGTTAATTAAGACTGACTTTTTTTTTAAGAAAATTAATCTTTTATAGAAAATTTTGTAAAAAAGACACCGTATCAAAGTTACTATAAGTATTAAAATTTAAAGAAAAATCGACTACAATATTATATTTCAATAAAAAATAAACTTATGTTTAATTACTAGTTCTGAAATAATTTGATAACTCTGTGATATAGTATTAAGTTAAATAAACTAGTTTTAAACTAGTATGTACGATTAAACTCTTTCCTTAAGTTTGCGGTATTCTGTTTGCTCTCCATAATTTCAATCCTTCGATCGCCAATTTTTGGAAATCTTTTGTAATCGCGGCCCACTTAGGTCTTACGGGGATTGATAGGTTAAACTGTAAAAATTGGATAAGCTTTAGTTTGCATTCGAGATCATTTTTATTTACGTGAAATATCTTATCTTATATGTTTAAACGAGCAATTCTTGTATATAATAGGTATATAATTGGAATCTCGGAATCGGCTCCAACGATTTCATGAAATTTAGTATAACTATATAGGAGGTTTCGGGGGCGATAAATCGATCTAGCTTTTATCGAAGCTTTTAGAGATTTTATCGAATACCGAGCAAAGCTCGGTCAAATCGGTTATTTTTTAATGGTTGAAATAAATACTTATTGAGCAGACTACATTACAGGGTTTCTGTAAATTTTGTGTTTTGTGATTACGGATTATAGAGCGTAATATATTTTCGTAAACATAATACATTTAGTTTTATTTGATCTTTAGGAGCACTAATTAAAAATATTTAAGCTCTGTCAATGAGGATGTTTGATATTCCATTTGCCACGGTGCAGTGCCGCTTTGCAGCCTACATAGCTGCACGGTGCACCTGCAGGGCTAGCATAATAATAGCTGTAGAGATGGGAAAGATCACAGACTACTAAGGGATACTAACGTATGGAAAGACCAAAGAATCGACACCGTGAGTAATTTGTATTCTGTGATCGACATACTGACAGATTTTATCGACAAAATGGCGGATTCCAATTGTCTAACTGTCACTTTGTCTTGTCTTACGGTGACTTTGTCTATTCTTCCGTAGAAAGAAACCGTTTCTATGGTGACCATGCTACGCCTGCTGGTGGCATTTAAAAATATATCAAACACCCTCATTCGATCATGGCTTATAATTAATTGATCACCAGAAATTTTTAAATTTTAAAACATTTCACAGACAAAAATAGTAAACGATCACCATTTCGTTATCGTGCACAAGTGTAGGAAAGTGATGCAATATCCAGAAACGTGCTATTTTGGTTTTTGTGTTCCCTTCAAAACTCCATCGAAAGTTTCAGTAAAGCGTCTACTACTTTACTGAATCAACCGACTTGACTTCTTGACTGTATTGACTTTTAACTAGACTTTTGGACCTGACTATACAGAAAATCGATTGTTTTCCCGCCATAATATTATGGCTTCTACAGACGGGCGAACCCGGTACGAATAGTAGGGGAGGTAGTGCTAGCGTTCGCTAAGTCATTTCATACCAACCAAATTTTTGTCCAGCGGTAGCTTAATATTTATCAATCAATATAATTAGCGTCAGTCGCCGCACCCGTGGTGGAATGTTAACTGAGAGTATTTCAAAGTTGTAAAAAAAATAGTTGCGAAAAGTGATTTTCTACCGAATGAAACTTTGATGGATGATTATTGAGGTTGTGGCGAGTCGTCGTGCAAGTTGCGAGGCAAGTTGCAACTTGCACGTAAACGAGGCATAAGAATCACGCCACCTGACGTCACGATCACCTGATTTTAGGGGATGACACTACGCATTGCGTTAGCTCCGCCCACGTAAATATGGCCGCATGCGTAACGATCGCCTATTTGCCTACGCGTTGCCGCCATGTTCCTGCGCACCCCCGCTCCGACATAGAAATGGTCAAGTGGGAGTCGTAATTATTATTAATTATTTTGTGTTATAAATTGACGAATTTTGAAATGTAATTAGACATTCGCTATTTTTAGGTCTGCTGATTAACTTTGTGTCCGTACCGCGATAAATTGTTAAATAGCGAATAAATCGAGTGTTTGTTTTTTTCGGCATCTTTCATTTAATTCCATTTAAACCTAAATTAGTTAATTTTGAGTTTTGGTAGTTTTTCTAAAGTCTAGTAAATTAATATTATCGGAAGTAGCTAGGTAGCTCCTAGGCCCTAGCTGCCTTCACTGGTGACCCCTGTCAGCACACGCCCCTTCGGTTCATCAGCATCAGCATCAGCACAGGTGACCAAATGGCGGACCAAGGTAGGACACTTCCGGCTGCACCAACTGCTGCACCAGCAGCTGCACCTGCCGCTGCACCAGTCTCCGCGCCTGCTGCCGAACCTGCACCTGCCAAGGACGTGCTGCAAGAAGCATGCCGTGTTGGAGTACGGACACCAACTTTCAATGCAGAAGACCCTATGCTATGGTTTGCACAGTTGGAAGGTCAGTTTGTTTTATCAAATATTACAGCGGATACCACCAAATTCTACTACGTACTGTCTCAACTGGACCCCCAGCATACCATGGCAGTTCGGGACCTGGTCGTTTCTCCACCAGCTTCAGGAAAGTACGAGAAGCTGAAGACCGAGCTGATTAAGAGACTCTCAGCATCACAAGAGCGGAAGTTAAAGCAGTTCGTCTTGCATGAGGAGTTGGGTGATAGAAAACCCTCGCAGTTTCTCCGCTACCTGCAACAACTGGCCGGTCCCACCGTACCTGAAGATCTCATACGTACGATATGGTCCAGTAGACTACCAACCAACTTGCAAACCGTAGTCGCATCGCAGGTGAACATGAGCCTTGAGAACGTTGCTGAATTGGCGGACAGAATAAACGACATCGTGACAGTGAACGGGCAAGTAGCTGGCGCCAGTGCACCCCCGATGCCACCGATGGTTGATTTTTCACCTGCTTCGACTTCTACTCATCAATCCATCGAGATGTTGACCCGGACAGTAGCCGACTTGAGCAGAAGGTTGGAGACAATGAGCATGGAGCTCCGTGAACGCCATCGCTCCCGATCCAGAGGTCCATGGAGGTCACGCTTTCGTTCTCGCTCTCGTTCCCAGTCTAGAGATCGCCCCTTCTGCTGGTACCACCACCGGTTTGGCGACCGGGCTCTAAAATGTATCCAGCCTACAAGAAGAAGCCTGGTAGTTCGGGAAACACCTTGGGCAGCCATTAGTGGCGGCGAACGACTGCCTAGCTATTTCGAGCCGCCTGTTCATCACGGATCGTAAAACTAAGGTACAATACTTAGTAGATACGGGTTCAGACCTGTGTGTATTCCCGCGATCCGCTGTACGGGAGCCACGCATCAAGACCAAGTACGAACTGTTCGCTGCAAATGGAACAGTTATTGCCACTTATGGTTATTTGCCGCTTACATTGGACTTAGGCCTGCGTCGCGCATTCACTTGGCGATTTATAGTTGCAGACGTCTCCAAGCCTATCATCGGCGTCGATTTTCTAGGTTTCTACAACCTACTTGTCGACTGTCGCAACCAACGTTTAATCGACGGTGTCACATCAATTACAGTTGCCGCACCTCGTGTCAAGGCTGCTGAGAATATTTCTTCAGTTCGCACAACCCTAGGGAATACGGACTACGATAGACTGCTGAGAGAGTTCCCCGAAATAACGCGCCCTGCTGGTAGACCAGGTACTCCCAAGCACAATACAGTGCATCATATTCGCACTACTCCAGGTCCTCCAACGTCCAGCCGCCCTCGTCGTCTCGATCCTGCGCGGATGAAAATCGCAAAACAGGAATTCGACGAGATGCTGCTGAGTGGTACAGCGCGCAGATCAGAGAGCGCTTGGTCTTCGCCTCTTCACCTAGTCCGCAAGAAGGATGACAGCTGGAGACCCTGTGGGGACTACAGAGCGCTGAACGCTCGCACAGTTCCAGACAGATACCCCATCAGGCACGTTCAGGATTTTGCTGACCAGCTAGTAGGTAGCACCATGTTTTCCACCGTGGACTTGATCAAGGCTTACAACCAGATCCCTGTTGCTGAGGAGGATATACCCAAGACTGCCATCACGACACCCTTCGGACTATACGAATTCCCGTATATGACGTTCGGGCTTCGTAACGCTGCGCAAACCTTCCAGCGTTTCATGGATGAGGTTCTCCGAGGGTTAGATTTTTGCTACGGGTACTTGGACGATATTCTGGTCTTCAGCCGTGATGATGAGGAGCATCAGGAGCACTTAAAGACTCTTTTCAGAAGGCTAGCAGAGTATGGAGTTCTGATCAACACCAACAAATGCAATTTCGGTCAGTCTGAGGTGAAGTTTCTGGGTTACAGAGTTTCTGCCGCAGGTATTCGACCTCTTGAGACCAAAGTGCAAGCAATCCTGGACTTCCCAGCACCCAAGACAATTAAGGATTTAAGGCGTTTCCTGGGAATGATCAATTTCTATCGTCGCTTTTTACCTTCCGCAGCTTCCTTGCAGGCACCCCTCAACAACCTTTTGGCAGGACCGAAAGTTAAAGGTTCTCATCCAGTCACCATGACGCCGGAGCTGCAAGAAGCTTTTAATAAATGTAAGCAGAGTCTTTCACAGGCAGTACTCTTGGTTCACCCACTGTATTGACTTTTCACACTTCTTGACTGTATTGACTTTTATAACTTTAACTAGACTTTTGGACCTGACTATACAGAAAATCGATTGTTTTCCCGCCATAATATTATGGCTTCTACAGACGGGCGAACCCGGTACGAATAGTAGGGGAGGTAGTGCTAGCGTTCGCTAAGTCATTTCATACCGACCAAATTTTTGTCCAGCGGTAGCTTAATATTTATCAATCAATATAATCAGCGTCAGTCGCCGCACCCGTGGTGGAATGTTAACTGAGAGTATTTCAAAGTTGTAAAAAAAATAGTTGCGAAAAGTGATTTTCTACCGAATGAAACTTTGATGGATGATTATTGAGGTCATGTTTAACCAAAAAATCACCGTCAGCCGTATTGCAGACGGGGGATTCAACGTCAGTCGCGTTACTGAACATGTTAATTTTTTTTTAATATAAAGTCATTTTATACCGTACAAAATTTATACAGGTGAATGTTTCTACTTTGTAAATAATAAAGAAATCCGTCAGTCGCTAATACGATGGTGGAAAAACCGTCAGCCAGCGATATAAGTTATGATATTTGTGAAGAAGAATTATATACATTTTACTTTAAAAGCGCCATCTGTTGTTATATACTAAAACTAAAATAACACCTACCGAACCTAAACGTGTATAATCTAGATATGAACCTATAATAGGTGCGAATTGGGATCTTTTTAATGTCAATTCAATACGATTCCCAACAAAAACTTTGAGATGCTCTCAATTTTTATTCCACACATTATGAAGTGGCTGACGATCAAAGCTAAGTATGTATTAATGGAATACTAATATTGTAACGATTTTCGCTCGGTATGAAATGACTTTTTAAACTGAGCGCGACCTCCTCTACCAGAAGTGAAGGTAGGCGTAGGCACAGAATACTTTTAACCTGGGGCGTAGGCGAGTTTGACAGCTGTCAAACTCGTATGCAGCTACTTCACTTCGTACGAATTTGACAGTTTTGACCTCTGTGGTTTTGACGGTTCGCAGCGGACCGTCAAATTTGACACGTGGGCTTAGTGTTGCCAATTTGACAAATATCTGCCTATATACAAGGAAAAATATTTATTGTAGTTGTATAAATTTAACGCAAAACTTAACATTACTTACGGCTCCTGTCTTTACTTTTAAAATAATTGGGGTTTTAGAATAGAATAGATTTTTTTATTTGTACTTGTACTAAACTATAGAAGAAAAAAGATTAAAGAAACCGTACAAAATAAAGGCGGTCTTACCGCTAAAGTGGTTTCTTCTAGAAGTATAAAGGTAAAGGTTTCTTCAAGTCTGATAGCAAAACAAATATTTTTTTGTATTTGGCTGTATATGCTATATATTTATGCTATATATCCAAGTTTAAAAAGAATAGCTGTCACTGGCTGTCCGAAACCGAGGTATTTAAAGGTTTCTTCAAGTATGATAGAAAAAAATATTTTTTCTATTTGGCAGTATAATCTATACCTATTATAAAACAAAGTCGCTTTTTTTCCCTCATGTCCCTTTGTTCCTATTCCTCCCTAATCTTTAAAACTACGCAACGGATTTTGTTGATTCTTTCAGTATGAGATAGCCCATTTATCGAGGAAGTTTATAGGCTATATTTTATCACGCTAAGACCCAATTTCACCAACCTCTGTTTGCTAAATCCTAACAAGGCATGACTTAACGGACCTTAGAAAATTAAACAGACTGTTAAAATACTTATGTCCCACAGTAAAAATTTAACAGCGGATTAGTAAATGCAATGTTAACTGAACAACGAGTGAACAACTATCAATTCGTTCATTCTTGTTATAAGGCGACGAAATTGCGATGTACAAGTTTAATACGACATGTTTGCTGCAATGTGTCACTTTCTTCCCTAATCGTATAATAGTAGATAATGCGACCAAATTAAAATATCACTGATCGCATACATTTGTTACGCTATAATAGTTCTTCTTAATTTACCAGGTTAATAATTATTATCTGTCAAAGCTGAAAGCATGAATCATATTACAAACTTTTATTTACATATTTCGGTTTGGTAATTTTGATGCAAGTTAGAATATTTGCAATGTCAAGGAAAATCTGAGGGCTGAATTTTTGACAAAGTGAATATAAATAATTATTCATAACTATGAAAAATAATTAATAATAAGGAGGTAGCGGAAACATGGCGGAAACACTCAAAAGTCAAAAGAGATTCTTTTATTTATATTGCATATTATTGTATTTGAAAGTTGTTGTATTGACTCATATAGCCTGTTAGATATTTAACGGACCTCCACAGCAGGAATTAAATTTAACACCTTGTTAGGTGATTTGACATGACATTAGGGCATAGTGGAACGCTCGATAGCTCTAACAGGCCATTAACTGATTTAACAAACCATTATTTATTTAACATTGCTTGATGAAACTGGGTCTATGGCTGGTATAAATAGTCAGTACTTAAGATGCGACCCGATCTTAAGACGCGGTTCGGCTCTATGATTAGTCCAAATTTTGACAGCCAACCAATCACAGAGCCTAAACCGCATCTTGAGACCGAGATGCATATTGAGTATTGACTATTTATACCAGCCTAAGACTAACAGGAGCGAAGAAATAGAGGAAAATGGGGGAAAAACGGGGAAAATTATTTGAAAGGGCTAACTTGAACGCGCTAATCTCAGGATCTACTGGTCCGATTTGAAAAATCCTTTAAGTGTTAGATAGCCCATTTATTGAGGAAGTCTATAGGCAATATTTTATCACGCTAATAGGAGAATGTGAAAAAATGGGGGAAATTATTTGAAAGCGCTTATCTCGTGAACTACTGGAGCAATTTTTATGTTATTTGGCACAGATAAGAAATATACCACGTGGTCCTTCACAGGCTATCCATTTAAATCATTTTTTCAGTGGCTATATATTTTATACCCCTGCGACGCCGGGGCGGGTCGCTAGTTATGCTATATAATAATTATTATTATTTCAAACGAACTTGTATCAATACATAAATTTATCAATCAATGTAGCTTATTATATTTTGTGTTATATAACAATCGTTTGATGGTCATAGCTGACTGTAGGAAGGTCTCCTTGATTGAAAAATTTTTTAAGCACAGAATTAGCCAAAAAATGTTTGTTGTTGTACCTACCTTCCAACAAAGCCCAGTAGTGGTCGTAATAATTATAACTAGTTAAAGGTATATGGACGATGAGTTGCGCAGCTTCTCCGGTGAGGTGGACCTTGGGTTACTGGAGCTTTGGAACAATGAACATTGTCCAGTGCTGTCTTTATATTTTGGTGTTAGCCAATGATAAAAACAACTCACCAACTGAGCCATTCAGTGTGTGCACTTGAATACGTGGGAATACTGATTTCCGGTTACTTAACACATGAGCTGGCTGGTTTAAAAGTTTCGGTGCACTGATTCTATGATACTGTTAACTGAAGCTGCGACTTAAATTCTAAAAAGAATTCCTCAATCTCTGTTTATAAGTATATTTTGTAAAATATGCTAATTTCTGATCCTTGCCACCTGCTCTTACAATTTGCAAATGATTTTCATTGATTTTCTTCCATTTTATCTCTATGTTTGCTCTCTTGTCTCCACAAAGGTTTGAATTTTTTGAAGGAAATTTGTTTTTAGTTTTAAAGCTGTGCTTTTAATTCTAGTTCATTATAGAATAGTTCATTCATATTTTCGATCCGGCTCTAATGCGACCAAAATTTTAATTGCAAACTAAGGATATTTTCCACGAAATATTTAAAAAAAACACTTTTAAGTACAAGTTGCGACCATGCGACCGATATAATTTATTCATAAAAATATTAATTGACAACATCAAAATCCTTTCTACTTCTCACAAAAAAAATGACCATCTGTGATTTTTGTATCACGTCAGAGTTAAATAATTGATAAATACAGTGTGGGGTAAATATTTCTTTCAGAATTGGTAACACTTTACGAAAATAAAGCTTTTGGGCATTTGGAACTCTATTGTAATGATATAGAGTTTAAAATCCGAAAACAATTTTACAAATGTCATTCTGGTTTGACAGACAGACAGACGAGGTTCGTGTAGTGTGTATAGCTCATAGAGATGTATTTAGTACGTCCATGGTATAGCTATAGTGCGTTTCATCGAAAAGTTCCTTTGCCGTCATGTTGGCATTTCTGTCTGTCAATAATGTAAACAAGGTTGACATGTTCTGCGAGTTTTCATAATTTTACTGTGATTTCGTGGGAAAATCATGGCGAAAACATTAAAGAGTGGTGAAAGAATGATGGTGCTAAGAGTGAAAGAGTTTTGTGAACGTGAAAAACGTAACTAGGCCTCAATTACGGCTTAGTGAAATAGGGTTACCAGCGTCAGTTTAATCACCCTTAAACTTATGAATGAACAGTAAAACTTATGAATACATGCAGAGCGTGTCTACCGTGTTTACGTGATGGCAAAGGAACTATTTGATGAAACACACGTCTAGTAACGAAAACTACATACATGCGAATGAAGGCGCGGGTAAAAGCTAGTACAATAATATTGTCAGGGCGAGCGAAGCGAGACCTAGTACTTCTCAAAACCTGTACATTTTGTGGTACACTTTACGGACAAACTATCACGCCTATTGATTTATGCTTTAACATAGTATTTACATGTAAATGTGTTATCATCAATCAGTGAAGGTGTGATGACGCGAGCCCTCACAAAACTCGGCTTTTAGCTACTAAATGCGAAAGTGACTTTGCTGGTTACGCCTTCGAACATAAAGTACTAAGCGGATCATCATAAAACTTTCATAGGTACACGTTGTCTGGAACTCTGGAGTATGGAGAAGGACATAGGGTACCTTTTATCCCGGGGAAAAGAACGCGGTCCCCGAGGGATAGACGTTAAAGTAGGCAGAGCCGCGGGCGAAAGCTGTTAGAATTATGTACAATTTTCTTTAAGTGCATTTTGTGATAACATATTATCTCCCCTAATTTAAGGTAGCACAGTAAGGGTAATGTGGCAACATTAATTTGCATCAGTGCCAACATGACGGCAAAGGAACTATTTGATGAAATCGTAGATAGAGTAAATTAAGTATAGATTGCTGGATATTTCCTTTTCACTCACATAAAGAAAGATATAGTTAATTACGTATTGCTTGTGGAGAAAAGAGATAAAATAATTAATATTGTCTGTCCCTCACCGCGTGGCCATTTTTTCCAATGTGATGCTCCTACAGAAGCATAACAAAGTTTGACGTTTCGTACACAAACAGCTGTGATTTACAAATTTTGTTTGATTTAATATCTAATTAATGTAACGTATATAGAAGTAGTGGTTTGTGTTTTTCATAAAAGATGTGTATGTGTACTATATTAAAATTATGTTGGGATGTAGTGTTATGGGCTGTAAAAGCAATACTTTATGGAAAATTGAGGGAATATCTTTTCACACGTAATTTTTCAAAAATTTCGTTTTATTTTATTAGCATCACAGTTTTTATAAATTAACTTTCTTTAATTATTAATATTGTTCACATTAAACATATATTTTACTAAAATTAGCATCTAATATATTGTATTTTATGTATTTTGTTTTTATAACTTCAAATGCCAGTGTTGCCAGATGTTGCTTACGTTAATTACCCTGCTAATGGGGAAATTTAAGTAAATATGATTTTTTGAATATTTTGTTGTTTTTTAACCGAGTTCAAAAAGTAGGTTATCAATTCGAAGCGTAGGTATGTATGTAATATTTCTAGAACTGCCCAGTTTTTGTATATGTTAGTCTAGATCAGTGTCTGAACAAATGAAACAAATTTCAAAAGTGTATGTATTTATGTATGATATTTTTATGTTTGTGTTTGCATATCTCCGGAACTACAAGTCCGATTTCAGTAATTCTTTTTTTGTCGTACAGTTTCAAGTTTGGTATTGTTCAACTTAAGGAATATTGCAAGTTTCATCAAAATCGGTCTAGTAGTTTCGAGATATTTTAATTCTCAATTAATTAAGTACAATTATTTTGAAGTTGGTTTTATATTTTTAAAGTACTATTCCAATACAATTATCATGTATCCAATTTTTTTCCAGATTTCCTAATGACCCTGAAATCCTTAAATTATGGATAACTGCAAAAAATAGACTGAATTGGGGCCCACCACGTGGTTCAAGAATATACAGTAAACATTTTAATAAAGAAGATGTATTAAATGTTGGAAAGAAAACATTTCTTTTTCTGTGCCTGTCAAGGTAATTTATTTATAATTCATTAGGTCCATTTTGTCTGTGTACAGAAATTAAACTCCTAGATTCTAAGAGCGAAGCATCAGGTAACCCATCGTGCGAGACCTTCTGCTTTGCATGGGGAGGGAAAATGGGAATATTTCCTACTCCGCCTATGACCTATCTTCTGATTAATTTCGTTGCGGGTCCCAAGATAGCTTTAGCATGTCTTTTGGGCTCCCTGAGATCATATCAAAGGATTTTCGTGGTGGTGGGAATATGTGGTGAGCCAAAGTCCGTTAAAAATACTTTTTTAAATACTTACTGCCGTACTCAGAGAAATTTAATGATTAGGTATTAAACTTCAATTTTATGAAGAGTTTGACAGATAAATAAGATAATGTAAAGATAAGCCCCATGGCTTAACTCAATATTTTTTATTCAATCACAGTTAAGTAATTATTGATACTCGTCTCTGAGTGCGGCCGTTAGCTAGTTAGTAGTTACCCTTTATTTGATACGCATATCAAATGTATGTTAAATAAATATGTTAATGATTGAATTGTGTTTTTATTTATTAGTCACATTTTACCCGCGGGTTTGCCCACGTAAAACTGGACCTCATAATTCAAACTTGTAAGTTTGAAGTAGCTTACGACCGGAAAAATGTCACAATATATATTTTTTCCTAATAAATCAAATCAAATCAAATCAAATCGTTTATTTCGGGCATCAGAGGCCCATATATCAAATACCTTAAAATCTAACATACATATTATAATTATATAATAAAATATACCTTAAAACTAACATACATATTTTATATATACTTAAAAAACTAACACTGTCACGTTTTGCCGGCGACGTGACTCGCTACTGACTGAATAAACCGCGGGTAACACCGCGGGCCACTGCTAGTATTAATTATTAAATGTCGAATAATAATATTAAAAAAGAATTATTCACACGATTAAACTCTTCACAGTGTATCACATTTTACAATTATTATTAATAAGTGAGGGAGTAATTACCTAACGTAAGTTATTAAAAAGTAAAACATCAACAGCTTTTAGTTTTGGATAGATGATGATTACTGAATGCATCCGTTTGACGTCAACAGTATGTAATAGGCCTTAATATACGCAGCTGTAGTTGCGGTAAGTAGCTAGTTTATAATAATTATGAGATCCGTGGGTAATTTTTTCATATTCCTCGTTACTGGTAACACTAACTACTTTTCTTCCTGTCCCTTTCAGTGACACGCTGACCAAAGTTCTACCCAATCCTCTTTGGATGAAACGCACTATAGCGGGACGAAGAACCGTCAAAACTGTCAAATTTGTCTCTCACGAGTCACGGACGGACGACGTCCCTCACGGACGCGGTCTGCAGACTGGGTTCGCGCAATCTGTAGAAGCCATAGCCCATAACAGGGCTTCAAATAACGTTATTTTTTCATAACGTTACTGCTTCAAGGGCATATTAAAAATAACGTCAAAAATTGATATTACATCGGTTAATGTTATAACGTTATATAGGATTTATAACGGTAAATATATGTTCTTTGATAACGTTATAGTCCGTCAAGAAAGTCATGACAGGCGGGAAAATTTTCTAAACGTAATCACGCTTAAAAGGTGTATTTTTTCTTTGTATTTTCACACAAATCTCGCAAAAAAAGTGGGCTACGAGTGAGATTTAGTGCACCGTGCACGATCGCATACCTGATACCAGAAAATAACGTTATATTTACCGTTATTATTATAACGATATTTTTTCGTTTATACATAACGAAAAAATATCGTTATAATAATAACGGTAAATATAACGTTATTTTACTAAATATCGTTAAAAAAATAACATTATCTGGCTACCATTATGAAAATAACGGTACGTAACGATATTTTTTCTGTTATTAGATAACGTTATGAAGCCCTGGCCCATAATGGCTTATACTCGACACTGGCCTGTGGCCATGGTTAAATAGCCGAAGTGCCAATAAAAGAAAAAAAAACTGCCAAGTGTCAACCTAGGTACAATATCTAATCTGTGGTGTCAACAGTCAAATAGGTAAACCAAAGAGGATGTAAGCTGTATACTACGTAACAAGAGGTCGGACTTAGAAGAAAAAAAATAAACATCCGTTATTTTTTTAATTTGAAACTGAAGTTAAAATTTTTAAGTGCAAAACCTTTCACTCTAAACATACCAAAAATTAAAAAAAATAAAATAAAAAATAAATAAGCTCAAATAAATGTTTTATTTCAATAAAAATTATTGTACACAGCTAAATAAATAGGCTAATAAGGTAAATTAAACAATAAAACAGATTGAATCCACAAGCTTTTGTTGATTTCTATTATTCAATATTATAATATTACAGTACAGTTTTATCTATTTTATTTATAAATATAATAGAATAGCTGTCTATGCTACTCTACTAACTACTTGATTGGCTTACACAGTAAACTCTATATAGGGAGGGGATTAAAGCTGCGCGTCCACCAGGTCAGAATCGGGGCGTACGGTGCGGACTGCGCGTCGTGTCGTCATATATATTTTGTTAGGCGCAGAATGACGTTCCAGTACTTCTAGTGCAGTTCACAGTAGTCAGTACCATACATACAAAGCAACAAATCCGTCCGCTGCATACCTACGCAGTATGCTCCGATCTCGATCCAGTAGACGCGCACCTTTATACATGTAACACACTTAAGTATCATTACTTTGTTTTGTTACACCTGTATACGACAGCTGAAATCTATCGCGTGGGATCAGGCCAGCTGCATACCACCTCACGTCTTGACCTTCCTTCTCCAGCTATTGCTTGCAGACTAAAATGTTGCAAACTAGTATAGGGACCTAAAAATCTGAAATTAATGAAACATTTTTCATTTACTACATTTCCATACAGTTTACATAAATTATATATATTATTATTAGTATACTTATCAACCTTATGTATTATTACAATAAAACAATATACACATTTTAACATTTTCCAAATTAACTGCATACTGATATACATTATAATATTTTCTATGAAATAATAATCTATCTTTTTCATATTAATATAGTTTATGTTGTAAATTATTGTACAAATATGCAAATAATACTGCGACATACTTTGTATTAGAACATGGTATGACATAGTTATGTTTTGCTTCAATTTATCAATTTACGGTTACATTTACATTTTACAATGGCTTACCTTTCGTTTTTCATTAATTAATTCACTTAATTTACAATTTTTGTATGAGTTGCTACAAAATAATTTTCACAAAATGAAAATCGAACTTTGAATTTTGAACTCCTTCTTCGTCTTTTTTCTCATGTAGTTTATATTCTCTATGGTCTTTTTTATCAGCCAATCACAGTCGACCTTGCACAGATTATCTGATTGGGTACAGTTGCTACGTTTAAATTTGGAACCCAAATTTTTTTTTGTTCGGGAATTTCGTCCACCTGTAGGTAAACAATACGATTTTTGGGTATACTAATGAGTTACTTAATTTGTAGTAATTTTAAAAGTAAAAAACAAAGAAAAACATGTGGACATTATCTTCTTTAATAATTTTACCAAATATACAAAGTATTGATAGCCACCTTTTTATTATAGTGACCAAAAAATCGATTGCTTAGAGAAGAGTTTTTTAATTGTTTAAAATCTTTACTTTTTTGATATAACCCCATGAGATGTATTCAGGAACAGCCTTAGATGCTGAAAAATTAAATAATGATCAACATGTTCGCAATTGGGGCAACTGCCCTACGGAAATATTGATATTATTTTTCTCTCACCTTGATTTAAAATCTCTATCAATTTGTATGTCTGTTAACAAGTTTTGGTTAGGAGCTGTAAAATATTATCTGCAGGTAAGTTGCTTACTAAGTAAAAAATGAAATCTTGGTGTACAATTTTACTTAATAGGATACACGAAAATAATGATTACATTAAAATCAGTCATTATTATACTAAATCAATTAAGTATTGTGTGTGTATTTTTTAAGCTTACTGCAGTAAAATAATAAAATATAAATATGTGTTATTTTTAAAGCATTTTGAGTTATGGCGTGAGATGGTGGAAGTAACAATACCTAATAAAGGTGTTCTATATAAAGAGAAGTGTGCACTAGGATGGAGGGAAATACTTTTCAATTTCTTCCTCTGGAGAAAAATATCAAAAGCCAGAGTATCTCACTATACAAGCTTTCATATAAAACATGTCAAATATATGAAAGTGTACAATAGTAAGTAGATATTTACATCTTGAGTACTATCATGACAACCTTTGACGACCTATGTGAGTTTTCAAAGTTCTTGGGTTATGGATGTGTATTAAATATGTATATTATATAGTAAAAATCTTAAGTATGTGTATAGTATAAAAGTATTAAATATATTTCCGTTGTCTGGTACCCGTAACAGAAGTCCTTCAGGTACTTAGCACGGGGCCAGACTGATGTGGTGTGAAGCATCAATAGATATTATTGTTATTATTATTATCATTAGTTACTACCTGAATCATCACCATTTTCTTTCATTTCATCAAAATTATTTATTATCTATTTTATTTATAAAACCAATTTACAACAGTGTTTAATTTTTATGGAAGTTTGCATTTTTTTCAGATGAACTTATAGTTGTCCTTGATAATGAAGTTAAATATTTAAACATGGTGGACACTAGCTGCAATAAAACATTGCATGTAAAATGTAAGCTATGATTATAATTATTAGAAAAAAAGCATACTTATTAGAGAATAATTTGAAATTCTAAACTTAAATAAAAAAAAACTGGGACAAGGAAAGTATATTATTAAAATAAATATTATATATTTTTTAAATGTAGCCCACTTAATGCTTAATTGAAAAAAAGAACTGCAGTAGGTGCCGAGGCAACTTAGTTTCGTAAAAACTTGTTTATTACCTGGAAAAATTATAAATAGTTTTTATAATAGTGGATAAAAAACTATGACGTTTGCCACAAGGCAAACTGAAATTAATAAAATATCACTTTCTATCCATTAAAATATTATAATGGCTTATAAAATAAAGTCTATAATCTATATTATGTAATTACCTACTTGATATTATGTTATGTTTTCATAATGTTTGTCTTTTAACAGGTTACAGTTATGAAGAATCGGACTATTTGGTTACAATACTGTCGAAGCAGAATGATAACAATAATTACAAGTCACTGCTAATACAAAATAAGCAGTACCAGTCAGACATGCATTACTGTGATGTATTCAATCTCGACATTATTGGGTGTTACAAGTGAGTTGCTTGTCGTTCTTGCCATTACGGCAAACAGTAGACATACTATAATACTTAAGCTTGAAAATATGCAAAAGCTTTGTAGATACTTTTAATTCTACAAAAGGACATAGCATAGTTCTTATCCATGACAAATATAATATGGTTGCAGACATAGACGGCTTGCTTTAAATAATAATCGGCCAAGTACAAGTCAGACTCACACACGAAGGGTTCCATACAGTTATAGAGCAAAAATAGGCCAAAAATTGTGATTTTGCATGGGAGCCCCTCTTAAATTTTTGTTTTATTTCAATATTATCATTAATTATTAATATACACATATATTTAAAGCCTTTGTGAAAATTTCAAGTGCCTATCTGTTGTCATTATTGATATTGAGCAAAATAGGCCAAAAATCATATTTGTTGTATGGCAGCAACAGATATACACAATCTGTGAAAAATTCAAAAGTCTAGCTATAGTGGTTCTTGAGATACAGCCTGGCGACAGACAGACAGACAGACGGACGGAAAGACGGACAGACAACAAAGTCTTAGTAATAGGGTCCCGTTTTTACCCTTTGGGTACGGAACCC
Source organism: Lysandra bellargus (assembly GCA_905333045.1). NCBI lineage: Eukaryota > Metazoa > Arthropoda > Insecta > Lepidoptera > Lycaenidae > Lysandra > Lysandra bellargus. The sequence goes on from HG995344.1 coordinate 4,731,073, forward strand.
TAAAAACCGGTGAAGTGCTAATTATATTTTCAGTATTTAAGTAGCAATAGAAATACCTGCATGAGCTGGGAAAATATCGTGCTTAAGCACTAAGCTTAGTAACAGATAGATAGACAGATAGTAAATTTTCACCAATAAAGTCCTGTCCTTTAGTTTACTTAGTGACTTTAGAGTTTAGTGCATGGAACTCCTAAGAACATCATTTTTAAAATTATGACTTTATAATATTGCAGGTTATATTCAAACAGTTGTTACTTCGTAGACAGCAGTAGCACTCTGTGGGTGGCGATCACTGAACGTCACAACTACTTCAGCGTGAAGGCCGTAGCCAAGATCTACAGGCCCGCTTGCATTGTGGCTCTGCACGTGTTCGACCACAAAGTGTATGTTGTGACAAAAGAAGGCGTTATGTTCTATGTAGATGGGCTACAGTTTAAGAAGGTGCACCACATATCTTACCCCCAACTTTGTGCTGATGCCGATACTAATTTATCTTATCCTATACCATTTCTCTTCAATGATGGCTGTGTGGCTTATAAAGGTGAGTGGGTACTTGAAGCGTCTAATTGCCGCGTTTTAATGTATTTAATGATTACTTACTTTAATGAATATATTGACATAAACTGTATACATTATTTCCCAAAGTCTTACTGCCGCACTCAGAGACATTTAATTATGATTAACCTTCAATTTAATGAAGAGTTTGACTGATCAATGATCATATATTATCGGCTTATGTCAAAATTTTAAATTAATTAAAGTAATTAATGTTCCAATCTGAGTGCGGCAGTTAATTAATAATTTTGGCATCGCCCACATTAGGCGTACGCGTTCCTCGGGCTTACGAGCGCAGCGTGCGTGCCGCCGCGGCACTGCCGCGAGCGCCCTGCATAAGCGTCGCTCACACGCCCGAGGAACGCGCACGCCTAATGTGGGGGACCGCACGCCTAAATGTCTCTAAAGGGTCCCACACATTAACCGTTCGCCGGCAGGCTGTCGCCTGGCCGTTAATGGGAAAAGACCACAGACTCAAAGTTCCCCGGACGATTTTGTAGATAATTGTAATATTATTGGCCATCTAGGGTTGATATTGAACGCACCCACCTTTCAATGTTATTGTCAAATGAATTGTTCAATAATATTGTTCAATGATATTTCACAATAAAATTAATCGTCTAGGACTCTAGAGGCCCACTAACGGGCGCTCACGTCGCTCACTTAGAGACATTTAATGATGATTAAACTTCAAATTAATGAAGCTAATGCGGATAACGTATGGAGTTCATGTCAAAATCTTCATTTAATCACAACTAAACATAATTAATGTTCGTCTCTGTGCGGCAGTTAGAGCAGTTGTTAAAGTTGAAATTTTACAGACGGAGACCTGCCAACAACTTACGCTATCTTACTTTTTCAGTGCCAGCTAATGCGAAATGGGAAATATTCAAATCGCATCAGTACGATAAAATCATAATGGCTGTCCCCAGATTGTCGGCGCTTTATGAGCATGGAGAGCTTTTGTTCGTGGGATATGAAGATGGAAAAGTAAGCAAAGTATTTTATAATAATATTCATAATATAGAAGTGTGTCTGTCAGTCTGTTCCCTCTTCATGCTTAAATAGCTTAATTTGGCATTGGGACATAGGAAAGGATATCATTAAAGTTTATCACATTACGTCGCGTTTTAAACGTGTTGCGCCGACATTCAAATTCATTAAAATATACAGGACCATATGTGCAATGCACACGGGCGCCATCCTCTAGGGGCGCCAAATCGCCATCTTTAGGAGCGCCAAAACCAAGGACCCAAAAAAATTGCGTAAAGGGGCGCCAAAATCCTTTTTTTGCACACAGGTGCCAGTAGCCCTGAAAATATATGCATATTTCCATACTCATTTTAATATATTAAAATATAGTATGGAAATTGCTACATGCCTACATATTCTAACTGTTGCTTCTCAATACATTTTGGATAATGTTTTATATGTTAAAAAGAATCTTAGTAAATTTACAACCAAAAGTGACAGTCACGGAAGAAACACTAGAAATAAGTAGTTATAAACTAGAAATACCGGTGATCAGACTTAGTAAAGTTAGTAAATCTTTTAAAGGTCAATGTGTACGCCTTTACAATAAAATCCCAGAAAACGTTCAAAATCTTTCCATTAATAATTTTAAAAAAGTAGTCAAAGAACGTTTGTGTGCCAAAGCCTATTATAAGGTCAATGATTTCATAAACGACGGCACATCTTGGGAGTAGGATGGCTGCTTGTAAGGCTACTTCTACATTATTTTATGACTTACAATTATGTATGTATGTTGACATTGTATAATTTTAAGTTACAGCATTGTAAATTTTATTTTAAAAGATTAATTTTTTTCTCACTTTTTTTGGTAAATAAAGTGGGCCCCCTGCGAGTTTCTTACGCCGGTTCTTCTCGCCGGGTTAGTTCCCGAACCGGTGGTAGGCATCATGTAGACTTTCAGAAAATATTTGCAAAAATTTATTCTGAATAAAAAAAATTGAGTTTGAGTTTTTTTGCCACTGCCTGACGCGCCAAGTGACTATAGAGGGCTGAGTGTAAACGCTCACACGCGTCGTTACGTCGGGGGAGACTCCGGTACGAAGCGAGTCACGTCGCCGGCAAAACGTGACAGTGTTAGTTTTTTAAGTATATATAAAATATGTATGTTAGTTTTAAGGTATTTATTATATAATTATAATATGTATGTTAGATTTTAAGGTATTTGTTATATGGGCCTCTGATGCCCGAAATAAATGATTTGATTTGGTTACTGCTGCAGAAGTATTCATGACAATATTGCCGGCAGCGCGAGGAACAGCTGTAGTGACTGAGTGTTAATAAAATATTATTAAATAGATTTTTTTCTTTCTAGATAGAAATACACTGCACAGACAAAATTCTACAGTGTCAATACGAGCCCCAGAAGCAGTTTTATATGCGGAGTTTTGTGTACGACAAGGACGGCGATTACCGGATACAAGCTATGGACGTGTACGAGCGAGTCGGCAGACACTACCTGGTCGTCGCCTTAGAAAATAACATTCATCAGATGTTTATACAACTGAAACGATGCTAGTCACATGTTAAGCCCGCTGTACACATTGGGCCAACGCCAGTGATGGTTTAGGACTACTTGATGCCCTAAGGCTTAGATTAGGCCATCAAGTATCTTAGGGCCTAAGCCATCCAGGCCCTTATCTTTAGTATGTCAACGAATCGGTCTTTGAACCTTTACTCTTCTGGAGCCCCCTCAGACGTGATGCCCTAGGGGCCTAATCAATTGCTTAATTTGATTAAGGGTAAATCCGTCACTGGCCAAGCGCATTGGGCCTACGTGTACAGTACGTAATGTCACTCCCAACTTATGGTCAAGTAGGTCTCTACAAGTAAGTACGTAAGCATAATGTGGTGGCTCAATGCGCTGGCCTAATATGTATAGCCGGCTTAAGACTGCGCTCAACTGCAGAGCAACATGCGTCGCGGTGTAGTACAATATTGTAGTGTATCAGCATCAATGATGTGTCATTTAAGGCTCAAATCACACCGAAATGGCAGCGCAGCGGCGAGCATTTTCAGTGTCATATGATTTTAAACTGCGTGGGCAGTCTTTAATGAAGATAACTTCATTACAGACTGCCCACGCGCCGCCGCCGCGTAGGAGTCGTCAGAATGCTCGAGCGTCGCGGGCGGCCGCGAGAGTTTCTCAAGTTTCTCAAGCGATACCATGTATAACAATAGTTAATAAAGATAAAGTTTAAAATCAAATGACACTGAAAATACTCGCCGCTGCGCTGCCATTTCAGTGTGATTGCCTAAGGCTCAACTGAAACTGGGACGTCGAAGCGACTAAAGCGACGCGACAGTTTTTCGCCAACGCATATTCATCAAAAATATGACGCGTCGCGACGCATCGACTGAACCCCAGTTGAGCTTACATGCGTAATATTTTATGATCTAAAAAAGAACGCAAGCAATTACGCTATGCATCAATTTGCCTCAAAAGTACAACTGTACCTACTTATTTGTACTTTTGAGGTATTTTATCATAAGTACTTTTTGTTACATATAAATTTAAACAAGTTTAAAGCATAATTTTATTTATTTAGTAATAATATATTCGTTGTACCTATTGGTACTTTTAAGCATAATTTTTTCGGTGTGATTTGTATTGTGATGAAATAAAACAGTTTAGGTCGCGGAATAGTTTTTTGCTTTGAAATATTTGTGATTTTTACTTTTATTCTCTTCTACGCATACTTTGCGAAACTGGTATTTTATCATAATATTTTATTTTGATAAAATACCTCTTGTCAGGGATACTGCAATAAATAAGTTGTATCATTATAAATTTTTTATTTACCGCACAATATTATTTACATAGGTACCTAAAAGCATTAATTATAAGTTTTAAATATACAATGATATGCAAAAATAAAAACAAAATTGAGAACTAAAACATTTTGTTACTATACACTATGAGTATGTAACGTACGATAGTAGGCACTTAATAGTTAATACCTAAGGCTACTTGCTCCGTTTGCCGTATCTTCCGACTGTAATATTATAGTCAAACACTTCAAAATAGTCATATTCCAAACGTACGTTGCCACCAAAGTACCAATAACGACCTTAAAAAATAAAAAATTCTTTTCACCATACATCACGTCAGGTTTTTCTTATTACGAGCTTATTTTATTTTTGTATTTTTTTAATTAATAAAAATTAATTTAAAAAAATTCACTGGACAAAAATGTTTTATTTGCACAGCGAAAAAAACATACAAATATTCATCATATTCTAGTATAGTTTATACAGTGCGACCAATGACCATGTTTCTAATAATTTTGGGCTGTCCTAACTTTTTTACATCGTCGGTCGATTTCTATAGAAAAATGGTTTAGCTATGTTTAGTTAACGTGCACTCCTCTTTTACTTGCTAACTTACAACGTTGAGCTGCTAAAATACCTTCCTCTTATCAAATAGCATTATGCCATATTATCTAGGAACTTAGGTGGCAGCACTTATGAAGTAAACAATTTGAAGTTCCGAATTTGTGTCGCCAGAAGACGTATTTCTTTTCAAAACTGAACTGAGCGCAACTATGGGCAGGCCACAGGACATGTCAAGCCAATAATCAATTTTCGGAGACACCAGTTCGCAGTAGCATAACATCCCTAGTCCAAGCTTCCTTCCCTCTTCGACCGGTAACCGAGTATGGTGACGCGTGGTCTCTACGTTTCTTACTTAACAGCCTTTCCCTCTTCCGACGGTCGGATCCGTCTTCCAACGGTATTCTACCGGTCGGTGGCGTTGGGGTTGGTGTAGGAGAACCCTCGGAAGGCCTCCTGGTCCATTGAGCGGAGGACCTGCGGCTCGATGGCGGTCAGTCGCGGCCGCTCGCCCGTGAACGCGCGATCGAAATACTGCGTGTCTAGGGGATGACGCTGAAAAAAGTTCAGTTAGGTATTTAATTTGGGTAAAGTACGATGTTTTAAATGTAAAGATATTGTAAGTTTAAACTAAGCATGAGGCCTCATATATCATCTCGGAAATGAAGACTTTCAAAGATTTTCAAAACTTTAATTCACACAGAACCTAACAGGGATAGCTTACAAAATAATTTTACTGGCTTGCTTATACTTGGCCAATTTCCCTAAAACCGTCAACCTCCGAACAGACGAGCCTCGCCCTGATTCACAGTGTCGAATTCGACTCGGATTCGGAAACTTCATCGCGAGAAATCCAATAAAAGCTCGCCGCGCTCGGCATTGGACAATGAGCGCACCTCAAATTTTCCGAATCCGTGTCGAACAGGAATTGTGAATCGCCCTGCTGGCGTCCATGAGCAGCAATCCCTTGCCATCGATCAGGGACTGCTCGTTTCCCGTTCCATAAAAAAACTTACCACTCTCGGCTTGAAGGGCGCATCGAGTTCCCGCCTCTCGAGCTTGTCCCAGGGTATGGGTCGGAAGAAGTCCTGGTCGCGGATGTCACCGTGCATGCACTCCACGCCGCCCAGCCGCGAGCGCGCGTCCTTGTCCAGCAACTGAAAAGACGAGCAGGTTCCTATTCGTCGACAATTCGACACTATTTAATATTTATTATTAAACTTTAAACTAATATCTCAACGTCACACTAGCAGGGTCCCCGCTACCATATGTGCAATGTGTGCAATGCACACGGGCGCCATCCTCTAGGGGCGCCAAATCGTCATCTTTAGGGGCGCCAAAACCAAGGACACAAAAAATTTGCCTAAAGGGGTGCCAAAATCCTTTTTTGCACACTGGCGCCAGTAGCCCTTACGGGGGCCCTGCACACTAGAGTGGTGTACTCTAGTGTGACGTTGAGATATAAATAGTTCGCTGGATATAAGTAGTAAAGTATAGAATGTGGCAAAAGTTTGGTCGGATTTCAAAGATATTAAAATCATAAAAAGCACGAAAATATTGTTACGGACACACAGAGCCATCTAGCGTCGAAGCAGTGGAACTTACCAAGGGAACACAGGCAACATAAATCCCCTACTCGATACTAGATGGCGCTAGGTGTACCTACGAGTAATTTCTAGAAATATCTCATACTTGTTTACGCATATCGGGTTTATTCTGGGATGTTCCGGAATTTTCTGAGATTCGATCCGGCCCGTATAAATAGGCGCAGACAGTCCAGCCGGCAGTTCAGTTTGATACAAGCGATCATCAAGGCGACTTCGAAGTGAGAACAAGTGATCAATAAATAGTGAGTGACAGTGATAGTGCTTAGTGTTTGGACTTAGTGCTTAGTGTTTGGACTTAGTGCTTAGTGTTTGGACTTAGTGATTTGTGTGAGCTAGTGTTTGTGAATAAAGTCTTCAAGAGAGTCACCAGGTCTTTCTCTCCGAATCCTCGAACCCTAGCACGTAACAATATAGCTGCCAGGGAAAATAATAGGTATTTTAGTTAGATTTTTTTCTCACCCAAAAGGCCTTAACTCTATTTCTGAATTTCAAGGAGCCATTGCAATCGCAAAAAGTTACAACACAACAAACTACCTACTTAATAATTACTTTTTATTATTTTTATATTGCCACTTTTAGGGATGGTGTATGAAGTGGGATATTTCTGTGTAAGGAAGCGTGAATAATACTTATTATGCCTTCTGTAGGTTCCATTCCATGTTCCAAACGTTCACTATCATCACATTATTTAGTCACAACTCACAATAGATCCTCAAGGGTCGCAGTGGTATACCTAGACTTGACCTGCCTTCAGCACACATCGTCACATTATGTGTCTTGCTGATCTTACCCTAGTGAGTATGGTGTGCGACTCCTGCGTGAGGAAGCGCGGGTAGGAGGGCATCTCGTTGCAGATGGACCAGAACAGCTCGTCCTCGTCGCAGCCGCTGAAGGGGCTCTGACCCACCAGCATCTCGTACAGCAGCACGCCGAACGACCACCAGTCCACAGTCTGGTTGTACTTCAGACCCTTGATTATCTATGAACAAAATCTGAGATGGATCGGATCATCCAAAGTCTTAGTTACGGCCGCCGTAAGAGACGTTTAATACTGATTAAACTTTAATTTAATGGAGATCTTCATAAGCTCGAGTTTGACAGATAATGTATAATGATAATGTATGGGGCGTAAAAATCTTTATTTATTTCAGGCGGTATAGCTCTACTGATAGAATTTAATTTCTAGGTCCTAGATTTGGAATTCAGATAAAATGAAGAAATATTTGAATCAAAACTACCACTCATTTGCGATAGACTGTTTTGACTTATGAGGGTTTCATTCAGGGGCGTAGCTATACCGCCACACCGTACGGTCTATATTATATCGTATCAATTATGTACGGAGTCCCCGGGCCCCTAACGTGCGTTAGCAAAAAAAGATTGAAACTTAATATTTATTTCATTAAATTCACAAAATATGAGAAAAATAAAGAAATCAAACTTTCCTAAGGGCCCCCAAACAAAAACTAAGGCACGCTACGCTTCTGGTTTCATATTTTATTCTCTTTCTGAGAATGTAGTTCATATTAAATAATTATTTTCCATAAATCGTAGGAGCCCTAAAAGCTCTATTTGATTGAATTTAATTTGCATTAGGGAGATCGCAGACGGCAGACTCGATCACACAAAAATTCTGCCGTCTGCGATCTGCCTTAATGTTATTATTATAGCAGCACAGTAGTTTGCACGCTATACCTCAGGAGCCATGTAGTCCGGCGTCCCGCAGAAGGTGTCGGCTGTCTTGTCGAGGTAGATCTGCAGCTTGCACATGCCGAAGTCCGCTATCCTCACGTGACCGTCGAAATCCAGCAATATATTGTCCAGTTTTAGGTCCCTGTAAACATATAATATATTATATAACGAGCATGTACTTAGTATTTACGTTTACTCAGTATTTCTTTCAAAAAGTTAAAGTATATATTGTGACTAAAAATGAATTTGCTACACTGTACCAAGGCTACACAATTATTGGTTATTTATTTATGCGTTTTTGTTGGGTTCCACCACAGACATCGATCAAGATAGATACCGCATGTTTATGTACTATCAGAGAAGTTGATTCCTATGCAGATGGGGAACCCACGTAGTTTGGTTGCGTAACGTCAAACCCAGCCGACAGATCACAATTAACATTGAATTGATTTGATCGACCAATTGACGTTGGTCCGTCAACTGCATAGGAATCAATTTCCTCGATAGTACTTCGCGTGCCATATCGCGTTCCCAAACGACGAGCAATGCTCATCTTTCGAAAGTCTGTTCTTCAGTATGCTATCGGAATCGGACGTCAATCGGAATTTTTGAAATGCCTAAATGTCTAATAGTGCCGTATTGAGCTGTAGAAATTCAAATAGAAACGTTGGCCTAGATAATGCAGGACACGTTTCTATTATTATCGGTACGTCACAGTAGTTAGGAAAAAAGTGACACACTCGTTTTCATACAAATGGAGCGACATGCGGTATCTATCTTGATCTATGTCTGTGGGTTTCACGCATGAATAGCTGAGCCGATTTTGATGATTTTTTTGCAAATACTTTGATATCCGGTAAAGAACAAAATCGTTTTTATACCAAAAAATGTTAAGTCTGCGCCGAACATAATATTATATAGATACGCAAAGTTTCAGGCAACACCTCATTCAATAAGACTCAAAAGCAGGACTATGTACCTATAGACAATGCCGCGTTTGTGCAAGAACTTGAGTCCTGACACGATCTCGGCGGCGTAGAAGCGCGCGCGCGGCTCCGGGAAGCGGCCGCTCTGCTGAATGTGGAACATCAGGTCGCCGCCGTTCAGGTACTCCATCACGAAGAACAGGTGCGACTGGAACCATTATATAACAGGCTTAGTGTCTAAACATACTAGGCCGAAAATACGCGGCCGAAGTTGGGCATGATTACGCTTGCAATGCGCTACGCATAGGTACAATATAACGCGACGTAATTTTGGCGTGGTGTGTTAAAATACAATGCAGGCGTAATCTTGCCGAACTTCAGCCGCGTATCTTCGGCATGGTGTGTTTAGACATTTAGACGAGTGGAACAAAACGCGAGTACAGAAGAGAATTCGTTAACGTTGGCCAGTTATCTGATTCTGTAGACCCGACTTGTATTATAATTTACAGAGCATACTCTTTGCTTTATCAAAATAAGGGTAGTAGATGTATCAAGGCATAATATAAGGAACTTTCAAACTACAAAATACTTGTGGGTCATTAGGATGTCTATTGGCTTACCAGTGTCTTTAGTATGTTCAATTATACACGTGATGTAAAAAGGCATAGTTTTTATTTTTTAGTTAATACATAAAAATGTGCATGTAGGTAGCTTAATGAAATTTTGTACCGTACTGGACATGGAATTTAAAATATATTACGTATTACGATTTACGCACATGGACTGCCAAATACATTACCTTTCATTAAACGCCGTTATCGGGCTAAATCTACGATTTCAATTTGAAACTCACATCAGTCTGGAAGGTGACGAATAGATGGCAGAGGTAGGGGTGGTTGGTGCCGAGAGCGAGCACCTTCCTCTCTATGAGGGTACACTCAACATCATCGTCCTCCAACACGACGTCCTTCTTCAAACACTTTACAGCATAATAGTACTCCGTCTCGCGAAGTTCCGCTAACATCACCTGAAAAAAAAAGTTTTATTTTAAATTTTAAATTATAGACTAACTTTTTCCGTCCTATCCTACATGGAAGTAACAGTCAAGTTATTTTTAATATTTTTGCCTCATTTTTCAATGTTATTTTAAAGTGGTTAAATTTTTTAGGAATTGAAGTGTTTTTTTAGAGTTAAGGCGACTTATGACTATTTCGTGAGAATGTCATAATATGTATTTTGTAACTAGCGACCCGCCCCGGCGTCATGGTACAAAATATATAGCCACTGAAAAAATGATTAAAATCGATAGCCTATGATCCTTCACGTGGTTTACTTCTTATCTGTGCCAAATAACATAAAAATTGCTACAGTAGTTCGCGAGATAAGCCCTTTCGAATAATTTCCCCCGTTTTTTCCACATTCTCCTATTAGTCAGCGTGATAAAATATAGCCTTACTCGATAAATGGACTATCTAACACTGAAAGAATCATCAAAATCCGTTGCGTAGTTTTAAAGATTAAAGGGAACAAAGGGACATGAGGGAAAAAAAGCGACTGTTTTATAATAATTATGTATATCTAGATATAGATCTATAACGACTGTGCAAGTACATCCGAAATTTCAATACGCCTATAGTAAACATTTGTAATAATTCCTGGATGAAAACATAAGATTTCAACTTTTGGCATAGACGCTTTAATAAATTAAGCTTTCATACATTTATTCAATAATATTATATCATAGCATTTTATTTTAATAATTTAAAATGAAAGTTCATATGACGCGGAGTCCGTCGGAGTTCGACTGTGAAATGTCAAACTATATTTATATCTAGCAGTGCGATGAACTACCGGACAGTGTGTGCCAGCGATATATTATAACATGTCTTTATTACTCGTAAACAATTTTGTGTTTTGCGGTGAATATTTCGCATCATGCTTTCGGTTACGTAAGCTAGCTTACGTAAGAAGTTACCCTCTAACCAAATAATAAAGTAAGACAATCCCGCGTTCCATTTTTTTAATATAATAAGAGGGCAAACGAGCAAGCAGGTCACCTGGTGGAAAGCAACTTCCGTCGCCCATGGACACTCGCAGCATCAGAAGAGCTGCATGTGCGTTGCCGGACTTTTAAGAGGGAATAGGGTAATAGGGGAGGGTAGAGAAGGAAATAGGGGACGGTAAGGAAGGGAAAAGGGTAGGGGATTGGGCCTCCGGTAAACTCACCCACACGGCGAAACACAGCGCAAGCGCTGTTTCACGCCGGTTTTCTGTGAGCCCGTGGTATTTCTCCGGTCGAGCCGGCCCATTCGTGCCGGAGCATGGCTCTCCCACGTCAGCCATTAATTGAAGCCGGTAAAACTACTTCTGTTCGTGTTTCCCGGTATTACCAAATAACAATCTATGGTTATACCTATAGGCCTTAGAGTGAGATTGCATTTTTGGTGTGGCGTATTTGCATATTTGTGCGAATAATGCATTTTATGCCACATCTATTTTGTTTAGATATAACAATAAGAAACTTATCTCATGCAGGCACTGCACAAAAGAATCGACAAATGCTTCATTTCAGCATTCAAATCAAACAACATCTTATGGAGTTACTAGGACTATACGCAACACTTTAGGTAATGGTTACGTAGCAACTATTTAGTAATTTGTGGTAATGGGACGTTATAAGATGTGGTTCTTTATGCCGTATTTATTCTATCGGGCTACATGCACACTATAAACATAACAAAACAAGATTCTCTTTACGATTTTCTAATCTTTGTCCAAACGATTGATTATACCTAATATTTATTACTTCTAAATTAAACTTGTTACAATTTAATTTGAACCATGACATGAGCGAAGTGACGAGTAAATTTGAAGTTATATGCAAAGTGGCAAATTGCCACCTAACATGCAAGTTCGTGTACGCTGCAATTAAATTTACATCAGCTATTTCGGTCGGTACCATCACCTAGACGCGTCACACACCCGTGACACAGGTACTTAAATATACTTGTCTAATTGCGACTTCTACACTTGGGGCCACAATAGATAAACGCAGAAAATGCCAAGATCGCCATTACCTGGCAGGCTCTCTCTAACGTTGGCCTGCACGATGGATAAGGGTCATCGAGTAGCACCTCTATCGTGGCTATCGCAGACACAATGCGAAGCGACCATATATATTATTATTAAGGGCGTTCCCTACGGAGATTCCGTAATTCACCGTATTTAGGGGCTTATAAACTCATAATTTGAAAGCTACAAAGTTATAATAAAAATATAGCAATAATCTTCAGCATATCAACATTCCTTTTCACGTTTTAAATTTTCTATTTTTGTTTAATAAACTAATGATATCAGCTTCCAAAGTAAAACCGATTTATTAAAATTGAAGCATACATTCAGCATCTCCTTAGTATTTACAAATTACTGTTATTTGAAACACACGCCAATAGATCGACAATATCATAAACTACGTATTCCACGTTAAAATTTTTTTTAGGTCAGTTTTGAACTAAGATAAGTAAAAAAATAGGGTTTTGGTGCGATCTCGGTAACGCGGCAAATGTATGGCCAAGGTCGTTTGCTCGGAGGATGGCCTTAATAGATTTTCAATTGTTATGCGGCAACCCTGCCGCTTGGGGATTGATGGGTTAAGTACAATTAGAGGCAGATATTCTCCTCAAACTTCGAAATTGCTTATATTGGTTAATCAAAAGTACATTCACATACAAAACGCACAATCAACGCCTTTGGAAGGCTACTACCGCTGATCGATGCATACTTGAGCGTTCGCTTGTTGTCCATAATAATGAATTATTGATCCACGTATATCTATAAGTTGTTACGTTGTACAGTGTTTTTGTTATAATTTAAGGAAGGCCACACGTCATATTGTGGCGGCCAGATCGGTAAATGTATAAGAGTAACTCATAGAGTTCAATAAGTTACTCTTATACATTTACCGAGTTAGTCACAGTGTTTTTGTATTATATCCATACTTAATATTATAAATGCGAAAGTGTGTCTGTCTGTCTGTTACCTCTTCACGCCCAAATCGCTGAACCGATTTTGCTGAAATTTGGCATGCAGATTCTTTAAGTCCCGGGAAAGGACATAGGATACTTTTTGTCCCGGGAAAATGTGCGGTTCCCGCGCGATAAACAAGTTTTGGCGCGACGGAGTTGCGGGCGTCATCTAGTTTATTATAAGAACCGGAAACGAACTAGCAAATTTCTCTCATGGTTTAAAAAGTATCAAGTTAATACAGTCATACGTATGGTGGCCGACAGATCCGGTGTGCACAGTTTCAACCTTATCACATTGTAATAAGGATCCATACTAATGCCAAAACTGTCGACGACTGTACACAGTCGCTACCGGTCAGTACTCCGTCGTCTTTCAAAACATCAAATTGCGAAACAGTTTCGGTCGACTGCTAATGTTTTTGTCCATCTGCCAAGAAACTACAAAGGAACCGCGAAGACAATTTCGTTGATATGCACGAATAAAGGAAAATCTTGATAAACAAATACGAATTAAAAAGAAAAATAAAATTAAAAAAAACTGAACTAGCCTCTACGCGGGGTCTACGCTTTGGCCTCTACGCGTCTGCTACGTGCTACGAAGCTACGAAGTGCTACGAGCCTACGATATTCATACACATTTTAAATTCATAATCAACCTTACTTCCATTTGTACTCAGAGACGAATATTATTTAACTGTAATTAAATAAAGTCCAGTTTAATAAATAATGTCCCATACATTATCTGCTTATCGTCGTTGCGCCTTCCAAATCCTTTATAGTAGAGGAGGAGAAGAGGGGATTTCGGGAGTAGCTCGGGCGTGTCAGATTAAACTTGTATAAGCTTCCGACATGTGCCTAGTTATCATGGTATAGAAATCAGATTTGTCACGTGGTGGGTTAAAAATTTTTTTTTTTTTTGAGTAGTGAAATGTCATCCGATCTGTCAGATTAAGATAGGGGATGTTTAGTATACCCCAAACAAGCTTCCATAAAAAGCACTAACGATTCAAAGGTTAGGTAAACCTGTAGGGACATTTTAAAATATAAAAATATAAAGCTTCATATTTTCCTAACTAAGCTTCGCAGATATTTTATTTTGCACTAAACTAAATGATTTAGTCCTTGTTGTCTAAAATGTAATAATTTCTGACCGAAATAAGCAATTTTCTGAATATTTTCCTTTTTCAAAACTTTAAAATGGCCGCAGTTTCTGAACCCACCGCTAAAATAAAACACGCTCTTATAATTTTTTTATCAGTTTTACCTAATGTACAAAACCTACTAGGTCTTCATAACGCTCGAGTGACTACAAAATTAGCACCTTCCCCTCCCCTACTATTATGTGTTTTTAGTAAAAATTTCAGGGGTTGACAATAAACTGTTTTATTTAATGATTGATTGATAGATTTATCAATAAATTGAAGGTTCATACGTAATAAGATTTGCCACCATATTGCATTTTTATTTATTGATAAGTCCAACCATAAAATAGTTTATTGTTTACCCCTGAAAATTTTACTAAAAACACATACAGGATTTGGCAGGCGCAATTTACGTGTTTCCAAAATTATAGCTTTTATTTAAAAATGAAAGATAGTGGGAACTACGATTTAAGAATGAGGTTACAGGAACGTGGTTGAAGTGTATTTATTTGGGACATATGTTAAATATATGAACTACTTAAGTATTTTTGAAATGAGTTTTGTGTATCATCACTAATTAGTACTTACTAAAGTAAGTACACAATGATAAGCAAAAAGTAAAAACGCTGCCCGCCTCGCTGGTTTGGACACAAAGTGCGCATACGTTTAATGTCATTTAAAATAATAAATTCATACCTTCCATCCAAAATTCTAAATAATATTCAACTCGCAAGATTATCGCCAAATCTCACGACCAACATAATTACCTAGCAAATTGTCAAATTAGATAAAATATAGATTCTATTTCAATAGGAAGTGCGAGTGTACGTCGTCACCTCCAGACCCATTTGTATTGGTTATTAAAACGTTCCTGGACAGCTCGCCCTATTTACAGTAGAAGACGTGAGTGAATGAAATGGGTAACTAACAATTTGAGAACTGTCGTTTTTTTCATAAATTGAGTCTTTAGAACCGGGAAAATGATTTGAAATCAAAAAAATGTACTTCTATGTATAGCTTCCTTAATTCTTATAATATTCTCCTTCTAATGGGTTTCTTCCTACTGTAATTTTTTTTCTCTTTTCATTATTTTTGAAGGTATCGGTCCTAGTCTAGTCCTATAATCTCTGAGCAATACCGTGGACAGACATACAGACAGACAGATGGACAGACGGACGGACAGACCGAAACTATAGGGTTCCTTGTTGACTACGGAGCCCTAAAAAATGAGCAATTGCTCCTAAGTTGTAAATTGTTAGTTATCCACTTCACCCACTAATATCTTCAGTTGACACCGGTCCAACATAACATACTAGTTACTACAGAGAAAGCGGTAAATATTATAACGGGAGCATTCGCGCCTACCCGCGCTTCCTCATTTGAGTGTTCATGTAATGTTTTGATATCGGTTTGTTCTACATTTCAGTTTATTTTAGCACCCCAAACGGAGCAGAACATGAAAGAATTTTTTGATTTCATTCATTCATCAATTATTGTCCTTATGATAAATTTATTAATCACATAGCAGATCGGTTTAGTACAGGACCTAATTAATGTGAATTTGGTAATTAAAACATGCAATGGAAAAATTACAGCAACATTTTTAAAGATCTGTATTCGTTGTGAACTCAGGTGTAACTTCTTATAGGTAATAACTATTATTTATACTAGACCAATTTTAAGGGAATAATACTTTTACTGTGGTGGCGACATTTTTCGTCTCCGCGATATTATCTCTTGCACGCTGAAGCAACATTTAAATGATTAAAACTTCATCTATGATGGCATTTGGAAAAATTTTGCCTCTCACCTTTGGGCACTGTTTGACAATACAATAACTAAGAATCAATCCTCTCTTCTAAATTTAACAATGCAAAAACTAGGAATCAATTCTCTCTCCTTTGATTGACAATGCAAAAACTATAAGAACCAATCTTATATACTTTGTTTGACAATGCAAAAACCAAGAATCAATTCAGAATTCTCTCTCCTTTGATTGACACTGCAAAGACTAAGAATTAATCTTCTATCCTTCGTTTGACAATGCAAAAACTAGGAATCAATTCTCTCTCCTTTGATTGACAATGTAAAAACTAAGAATCGATTCACCCTCCTTTAATTGACAATGTAAAACAAAGAATATTCTATCCTTTGTTTGACAATGCAAAAACTACGAATCAATATACTATCCCTTGTTTGACCACGCAAAAACTAGAAATCAATTCTCTCTCTTTTGATTGACAATGTAAAAACTATAAGAACCAATCTTCTATCCTTTGTTTGACAATGCAAAAACCAGGAATCAATTCAGAATTCTCTCTCCTTTAATTGACAATGTAAAACAAAGAATATTCTATCCTTTGGTTGACAATGCAATAACTATAAGAATCAATTCTCTCTCCTTTAATTGACAATGCAAAAACCTAGAATCAATATTGTCTTCTTTGTTTGACAATGCAAAAAATCAAGAATCAATCTCTCTTAACAGGGATACAAAATGGAGATACTTTGTTTCCCTGTTTAGACGATATACATTTTTGTCTGAATGTGCTAAGTGTGTGTCACAGATCATTTATAACGCGTCTGTCAACAACAAAAATCTCAATGCGTCGCCTGTTGGCTCAAGTTGGGCCGGTGTTTGGCAGGGATGCGGCAGACTTGCCAATGCCTTACATATTTCTGCGAATGTAGTAATCTGCGATGATCTTTGAACACTTGATAATAAATGGAACGTGGCAAAAAACAAGGAACAATAATTTTTACTCGTCCATTTAAGATGCGAAATATTAAGGCCATACTAATTTAAATTTAAAGGTCCTTAATACTTTGTATCGAGTGTGTTCGGAATTAAGGCTACTTTATGCTGGGGGAAAATACAATAAGGTTAACATATTAAGTACACAGAAAATAAAAATTAAAACCGTTTTCTCTACTGGGAAAAGCGAGATATTATCCTCTTAGTACTCGATAAAAATAATAACTTAATTTTAAATAAGAGAGCTTTCTGATACGTTGGAAAAAATCACTAGATGGATAAGACGGCAACTTTGTTTATATTATATTATGTATTATAATACATTAGATGTGCGCTATGAAAATGAGGTTCTCAGAGGTTGGCGAAAATAAATCACGGATTAAAAAAAATACGGGTGTAACCTTGTCTAATCCCGAGTGAAGCATAGTAATGGCCGCCCGTGTAGGACGTGTGCGTGTCATTGGCGCCGTCACTCTATGTACAATGACAGCGGGTTGTAGTGCCTAGTTGCGTGTGTGAGTGTCGGTCACGTGTACAATAACGAAATTGTGACGAAATTGTCGTACCTTGCATGCTTCACCTCTTTATAGTGTAATGCTCCATCCGTATTTTTTTTTTAATCCGTGACTCGGATTAGATTCACTGCCTATAAACAATTTGCAACACAAGTAACCTAATTGAAGTATTATTTTAACGTCTTTGTTAGTTGTTACTGTCGACCTACTTTTGTCCCTTAAAATAGTCGGCTTAAACTTGGCCACTAAAGATAGACGCACCTGGGCGAAGACCGCAACTTTAAATATATTTTGTGATCGTTTGTGATGCAAATAGGTAAAATATTAGCTCATTTACTAGGTCACGACGAAATAGTAGGTTACGATTTTACCGGTATAATATTTTATTTCATTTATAGCGAAACAAACAAATACGGTAAAGGTACTATCAGAGAAGTTGATTCCAGGCAGATGGTGGACCTAAATAATTTGGTCGCGTTAAGGCGAAGACAGCTGCTAATTCGACATCTTTGTGCAGTTTTCTAGACGTATATATTTCATTGATTGGCAGAAAAAATATATGTGATTTTTGATTATATTTGAAAAAGCTCCTTTTTTTAAATAATACATTAATGTATTCCTACTGGATGAAAAAAAATACCAAAGTCACATCTTCCAGGAACTTTTAACAGTTCTAACTAAAATAATATACAAGCTATGCTTTTAAAAATTTGTTTATTTGATGCCTTTTACAAAAATCTAAAGCTTGTAAGATTTAATTTTCGGTTCTGACATCTAGATTTCCCATAATATTTATTTTTTCCTTTAACAAACGAAAAATGTATCCGCGCTACCGAGTGAACATTTCACATCTCTATCTCTCTGGCATGAAAATCGACACGGGCGCGAGAGTGATGCGAGACATGCGAATTCTCAAGGTCATTGGCAGTTATCAGCATCTTAAGTCAAACCCATCCGACCGAACACAGCTAACATTGAATTGACATAAGCCGGCCAAACGACGTAGGTCTGTCAACTGCCTAGGAATCAATTTCCTCGGGTATACATTAACAATGTGATTTGTCAGTAACAACATTAAATTACTTGGCAACTTCTATTATATAAAATTTACACTATCTTACATCCTTTCCCGAGACAAAAATATATCTCAAAAATCGATTCGTCTGTTTAAGCGTGAATAGGGAACAGACAGATATACTTTCGCATTAGTTATATTAGTTTGTATACTCTTAGGTACCTTTCCGAAGCTGCCTTTCCCCAGCACCTTGATGAACTGGAAGTCCTCAACTGTGTACTTCCTGAAGCGGGGAATGGAGCGAGCGGGCGGCGTGAACCGACCGGTCTTCCGGAACAGTTCGTATGCCGTCGAGTTCTCTACAATAAGAAAACATTTAAAAAAAACAGTATTAGTATTTTTTTATAATCAGAAAAAATATTTTGAAAGGTTGATGCATAGTGAAGACACCAGTGTACCAGTATAGTTACCTACTTTATTTAATTATAATTTATTCATAGACGGCAAAACGTATCAGCTTGCTAAAGGTACTTTAAAGGTTTGTAATTTAATTTACAATCAAGACATTGATAATAATTTGTGTAGTTGAAGGTGACAAGAAGATAAATTATTTTTGTTTTTGTTTAGTCGTTCAAATTGTAAACGAAATAGTTGTTGATTTCAACAACATCTTTTTTATTATTATTTTTTCGCAACTTAAAAACTTGGAGAAAATTCCATGTTTTTGTCTCGTTGTCCGACGATAAATAAAATATAATTTAGCTACAAATTAGCGTCGTAATGGCAGGTATCCAAATGACGTAAGCGGTAAGTGTATAATTTAAAGATATTTAAAATCTACATGAAGAGCTTTCCATTCAGATTGCTCAAGATTGATGGCGTTTTTAACGATGTATCGTATCGTAGCATGTATTAACTATTTTAGTAACAATGGCTTTGGTGCCACAGTTCAAACCGAAACGTGAGGAGACGAGACGCATGATGTATTGAGGCCAAAAAAATGATCAGCCAAGTGCGAGTGGGACTCGCGCACGAAGGGTTCCGTAGCATTGTAGAGCAAAAAAGGCAAAAAAATCGTGTTGTTTGTATGAGAGATATAGTATTTGTTGTTATAGCGGCAACAGAAACACATAATTATTAAACTTTCTAGCTAATATTACCGTTCTTGAGATACAGAATGGAGACAGACAGACAGGACAGACGGACAGACATCGAAGTCTTGCAGGTAAATAGGGTCTAGTTTTTAGGGTTCCGTAGTCAACAAGGAACCTTATAGTTTCGGTCTGTCCGTCTGTCTGTTAGCGGTTTTGCTGTCCGTCTATCCGTCCGTCCGTCTGTCTGTCCGCGGTTTTGCTCAGAGACTATAGGGCCTACAAAGCCGTAATATTGCAGGAATGCACATATTAATAATGGCGACAACATGGTTTAAAAAAAATAAAAAATATATTTTTAAAGCACCTCCTTTACACATAAAGCGGGGATGATTTCATTCATTGACCATACAAAAATTATCAAAAACTAGCGGTACTACGGAACCCTGATATATTGTTCGTGGCCCGACACACACTTGGCCGGTTTTACTCTTAGGGTAAAGAAACCCTAATTACATTTGTGTCACGCTATTGGACATTTTATATTCTTCTGCGTTATGGAATCTCATCTACTTTCGTCTCGTTTCGGTGTGTTTGTAAAGAAGAGCAATGATATTCTATGTTACTAACGAAGAAGAGGCCAAAGGGAGGTTAGAGATTTAATTGCATAGTGAACGCTCATGTGTTTTGAATTTCGACGTAATGGTTGACGTAATGATCGACGTAATGGTTGTAATAATCGCTTAGCATTAGGCGAATCGTCTGCTCGTTTACTAATCTATTATTATATCTATTATTATATAATATTATCGTCAAAAACTAAGTAATATATTATTATCGACAGCGAATAAAGATGTTGAATGCCGATGCATAATAATTGCAACAGCTGCCTCATCGTTTATCTAACAAGCTCCTAATTGTTTGCTAATAAATTAGTGTCATTAGACGAAAGGAAATTTATGGTTTTATAGACAAAACTTTAGAATGTTCCCGAAAATCACGTGCCCTCTAAAAATATTTTGCCGAGAGCTCTATCAAGGCCGGGGCGAAACTGTTATTCAATGTGGATTTAGATTTATCTTAATCTTTATTGCATGTTTTGCTTCGTTTAAAATAAGTATGTCTCTCGCATTATGGCGCTAAATAGTATACTTTCTTGTTCTACATTAATTTTACGTTGAGAAATGTGAGAGCACTAAAACGACAGTACATTTTGAGTACATACAACACTATTTACACCGATGCATACAACAGCAAGTACTTTTTTCATGTAAATATAATCCATACTAAAAAAAGCGAAAGTGTGTCTGTCTGTCTGTCTGCCTTTCTGTTACCTCTTCACGCCTAAACCGCTGAATTGATTTTGCTGAAATTTGGCATGGAGATACCTTGAGTCCCGGAAAAGGACATAGGATACTTTTTGTCCCAGAAAAATGTACGGTTCCTGCGCGATAAAAGAGTTTTGGCGCAACGGAGTTGCGGGCGTCATCTAGTATATAATAATAATCTAAGTTAATCCATGAAAACAAGTAGAGCTAAAAATATTTATGTTAATAAGGAGCCATAGGGGTTCGTAACCTTAGTTTATCCATAAAAACAAGTACAGCTAAAAATATTTATGTTAATGTAGAGCCAAAGATAATATCAGTGAAGGTGTATATATTTATTATTATGTAGATTGTAGAGAAATAGTTGAGCTACATTATGATCAATATCTGTGTTATGATATCGAGTATGTTTACAATGATTCCTTTGATTATTATAGCCAATATAAATAGATTAACGCGGTCAACGGTCTGATCTGAGTGGTGTGACCTAATGTTATGTTTACAGTATTACATTTTACAGCATTTCAGATTTGATTATATAATTTTGTTGCTCTGTAATAGCTCTGCTGAGCTGAGCTCTATTGGTGAAAAGCAAACAGTTTAATGATCGATTTCATTATATGGAGAAAACTTTATTCTACACCGTTGATTTCGCTCAAATTTGAATTCAGATTTTAGAATAAACATATATTCTGTAGCTAAATACAAAAGCTTTGTTCGTCTCAAATTAATTTTGTTACACGTACTACATCAACATCTAATATTTTGTCTGTTATTTATTTTTACCTGTGCGATTTTTGTCGTTTTACTATCGTTATGTCGACACCTGAAATTGGGTCGTCCTTTCATCGAAACACTTTTACATGTGAGATGTCACTGTGCCAAAACATTCGAAAATACTTTAAACGCTTATTGACCCATTTCGCAAAACTGTAAATTACAGATTAAATTATTTATTTAAAATCACACATGAAAGAGATAAAGACAAGAGTAAAAAAATCGGTCAAGTGCGAGTTGGACTCGCGCACGAAGGGTTCCGTACCACAATAGAGCAAAATAGGCTGAAAATTGTGTTTCTTGTATGGGAGCCGCCCTTAATAATTTCATTATAAATTATTAAAGTACAAATAAAACTGAGTATTTCGTAAATATTTCAAGTGCTATGTATTGCCGTTATTGATATCGAGCAAAAAATAGCAAAAAAAATCACGTTTGTTGATGTGTGGGGATGGTATAAAACTATGGATATTTTATAAATAATAATGTTAAACTAAATATATTTTGTAAAATAAATAAAAATATTTTGTAGTACGCGTGGTAATTCAAATATAATCTTCCATACCTATGGATGATTAATCAATCAAGAACAAATCAAGAAAAACGAATAGCATATCAGCCACGACAGGAATTTCGCGTTATGGCCTTTTTGTGATTGCCAGTCGTGGCCGTTTTCATTAGGACGCGAATTTCGCGTCGTGACTTTTTCACTGTGACCACAACGAGTTGTGAGCTATTTTTTCGCTCACTGAGCGATTTCGGTCTTTGAGCGTAACTGTACATATACACAATCTGTGAAATTTTTAGAAGTCTAGCTATAGCGGTTCCTGAGTTACAACCTAGAGATACACAGACAGACAGACGGACAGACATCGAAGTCTTAGTAATAGGGTCCCGATTTTACCCTTTGGGTACGGAACCCTAAAAAAACGGCGCGTATGGGCGTTATGTTATGTAAGATGCAGACGAAGTGTCGCCGAGTCGTGTTGTTAATAATTATTATTGTTATAAGAAGTGATAGCTATATCTTTATTGTAAAATTACTAAATGATCGTAAATTATGATTCGCCTTAATAATACTCCGCAATTCACATAAAACTGTGATCCTACTACGTAGATCACCAGCATAAAAAGCTTTTGCGTCAAAAACTAAAACTAGAAATAGAATTTATTGAATAGATTGTTTGGTGGAGCGAAAATAAATCTGACGATTTCCTGGAAAAGAAAATAAAATTTGGCGATCGGAATCTTTAACAAGCAGGTACTTTTTCTATGTATTCTTTTTTTTTCAGATTACAACACTCTACGTGTAAGTTTAACTGGTGTGATGAATTTTTATCACCATAACAATATTTGTTACAATATAAAAGTTAAGCTTACGCCTACATATTAAAACTACTTTAAAGTTAGTAAAAAAAAAAAACAGAAAATTACTTGGGTTAGACAATGAATTGCGATTAAAAAGTATCTATATAAATATAACTACAGGGTTAAAACTAATGAAGAAGATTATATATTATTGTCTGT
Organism: Lysandra bellargus; assembly: GCA_905333045.1. Classification (NCBI taxonomy): domain Eukaryota; kingdom Metazoa; phylum Arthropoda; class Insecta; order Lepidoptera; family Lycaenidae; genus Lysandra; species Lysandra bellargus. The sequence continues at coordinate 4,754,390 of HG995344.1, forward strand.
TCAAAGTTATTTTGCTTCGGAGTTTGGTGATTTGGTTATTGTTGTAATAAGGGCTCTGTCACAGGTAAAATAACTTGGAACTGTACAAAGTAGGTTTCATGCAATGGTCTTACCTAATTCTTTCTCTAGGAGTTCTGGGGTATAGTTTTGCGCAGGCGCACTGCCTGACGTGCTGGGACTGTCTCCACCTGCATACATTCACTTTGGTACAGTCACCAGAACTAACTGATACATGCCAAATTCTCAAAGAAATGTAAACGAACTATGGCTCAAAGTTTGTAAGATATACCTCTACAACGAAGTACATTAAATACATATTGTATTGAGCCGTATACACTTTCAGAATTATTTAGCACGTACCTATGTTAGTACTCGTAGCTCTACATAAACAACTCAGTCCTTTTTACCATTGCAAAGACTAAAATTTCAACCCATTCCATTTCAGGTGTCTTAAACTTCTTAAAAAAATTTAGACTAAGAAACCTTCCAAAAAAACTCAATTTTTTGGTCACCCTTAACTGACTTTCAAAAAAATGCGGAGGTAATATTTAGTTTATTTCATAATCATAATAATTCATAACTGTTATCGACAATAAAACTTGTGAGTCCCGGTAAAACAAAACACCCAACTCTATGCCAACGAAGATGCCTGGATAAAAATATGACATTTGAAATCTCTTAAACTTTTCTAGAAAAGCGATGATTTCCCTTATTTCTACTAAACTAGATACTTTTAATTGTTTGATGTTTCTATAAATATTTATTACAATTATATAATATATTTACATTGTATTAATATCATTTCATATCATTAACAGCCTAGCAAAATAATATTTTTGCTCAATTTCCACTAACACATTAAGGATTGCACTTAAGCGACCAAAGCGACTGCGAAGCGGTAGCGTCTACCGCGCGGCGGACGCTGCCCATGTAATCTTATGGCGCTGTGCACACCTGCACGACCGCGACGCGGGATGTTCGCGTCGGCAAGCGGAACGTGCGCGTCAAGTTGTCAGACGCGTGTTTTGAAGTGTACATAACTAGACTTCTTTTTTAAAACCTTTTTTTATATTATTTTCTACAACTCTTTAGTTTATGGTTTTTTTGATTTGTATACGTTTTGATAGATTGTGTCATGATATTAACGTTTGACGGTTCGCACCGTAGTCGCGCAGGTGTGCACGGCCAGTTTCGCGTTGCAGACGCTCCCGTATCGCGTACCGCGTCCCCTGTCACTGACGCTTAGGTTTGTTTTAAGCTTTATTTCGCACTTTGAAAAAGCGAATTTACTTTTTTAAGCGTAATCAACATAACTGCGTAACAGCGTAATACATTAACCTGTTTAACTGGGAGAACCCTGTATGTTTGTAAATAACTGCAAACCTTAAGTGTTTTCTTAATTGTGCATTTAATTGAAAGTTAGCGTTGCCAAAAATTTTAGTAATTGCCTATAATTACAATGAACCTGGAAGTACTTTGTGTTAACGCACTTCTTTTGTGGTTTGTTGTTCTATGAATCATTCTAATTTATTACTTAAATGCACGTGTATTGTACCATCGAGGAAATTGATTCCTATGCAGTTGATAGACCAACGTTATTTGGTCGAATATGTCAATTTGTGATCTGTCGGCTGGGTTTGACGTAACGCAACCAAACTACGTAGGTCCCCGATCTGCATAGGAATCAACTTCTCTGATAGTACATTTCACGACCACAATAAATATCGATTTGACATCTGCCTACTACATTCGAAAATAGATTATCTGTATATTTTAGTGCCATAATTTTGTACAGGTGAGAATTAAGGGGTTGGCCGACATCCAAACAAAGAACCCCCGAGCGCCTACGCGACAATACTACAACGTAAACAAATACTCCTATAATTGTGATACTAATCTGTTGCATCATCGAATAGTAAGCAATCAGATAGCGACTGTTGTATAATACGTAACGGCTAGCCGAGATTATGTAAGACTCTACTGACTCGGACTTTCGAAGCTAGACTCACCTCGCTTGGAAGTAGTCCGGGAAGCTAAAGCCTCTACCAGTAGACGCTGGTTTACCCCGCACAAATTAGCCGTCAACTTTTCACATTTTCGATGGCAGTTCACATCGCAGTCTAGAACAAGTAATAGGAGTAACGAATAGCGGGAAAATGCGAGGCATTCTCCCTTCAACCGTTAGGATTCATGCTTAGGCCGTGCAAAAGCATTCGCATATTGTTCTACATGCCTAAAGCCTAATCTGACACATGGATAGATGTATGTACAGACGATTGAATTAGTCGGTTATAAGCTTCAATATTCTGTTCACAATATGCTAGAACCTTACCTTTTTTCACGTGGAAAAATCCAGCAGGTGATGTAGGAACTGACGAATCGAATCCGGAGTCACTAGATCCAGTGGAGGTTCTTCCGTCGACGTTGGTTTCACATTCAAAGAATTCTTCGGAATCAGAACTTGAATCACTTTCATCTTCAGACTCATCATCGGAGCTTTCTGATGATGAGGAGGAATGTATAATTTGCGGAACCTTCTTTTGGAGCGGTTTTGGCTTCGCAATTAGCATTATAGGCGCTTTTTCTATTTTTGCTGGCTTTTTGATGACGACGGGCGTAGTTGTCGGCACATTAGCTGAACTACTATTCACTAACTTATCTTCTCCTTTCCCATGAACTGCTTCATTAGAGGTAGAGCTCTTAATTTCTTTAAGGTTACTGTTAACTGAAAAAGTTGCTCCGCTCGTACTACATATATCGTTTATTACTGTAGATGCTGCAATTTTATCACTAACTTGTGTCAAATTAACCCCAAATTTTTGAATGTCACTACATAAACTTTTAGTAGGTTCCTCAATTTGTATACCAGAATTTTCTTCGTTTGATGGCTTTATTTCTTCGTTTTGGGTAGTATTTTGATTCTTCTCATCTTCCACCTTATCTAAATTTGTTGCATCTATATTTTTATTTGAATCTGATTTTTTAACATTATCTAATTCTTTTTTACATTTTTCACATATTTCTTTCTCTTCAGACTTTTGGTTCTCCTTAACATTTTTAGCAATCGATTTTAATATTTTTTTAGTTTTTCTTTTAACAGATGGAGATCCTTTATTACTAGGATCCTTATTAATTTTGTTTTTGCTTTTAGTTTTCTTTTTCATAGATTTAATTTTATTTTCCTTAACTTCCACACTCTTTTCATCAATTAAGTCTTTTGATACATCGTTGACAGGCGTTGCTTGTACAGTGAAATTAGTTTCAATAGGGATTATTCCACTATCTTGATCCTGCGATATATTTTTACCATCACTTTCTACAGAGGAAACGACGGATTTATTGTCATTATTTGACTTATTTTCAGATAATAGATGTTCAGCTTGAGGCATTCTTTCTGATACCGGCTCTATATTTTTATCTAAGGTTTTTATTGTGTCTACATATATTTTGTCATCTTCAACATCAAGTAGGGGTTCTATACTTAAGTTGTTTTCTTTTATATTTTGTTGCGAGTCAATATCTTTTTTGGTTTCGTTCACGCTTTGAGGCATTGTTTGTAAAACATCTAAATTATTCACAATTCCTTCGTGAAAATCTTTGCTATTCGTTAAAATATGAGACGAGTCTTCTTCTTTTTTATCTTTATTCTCAACAATGTCTTTGACTACTAAATCTAAGTCCTCTTCTTTTTTATCATTATTCCCAACATTATCTTCGACTATTAAATCTAAAGGTTTCTTATCATCAATAATAGTAGTTTCTTCCTCTTCTTCAGGACACCAGTATAGCAAGCGCTTATTTTTCTCTTTTGTTAAATTGTCCTTCCTTTGCATCAAATAAACAGTTTCTCTTTTACCAATTTTGTCCCAAAAATTATCACCATCATCTTCTTCTGCGCTAACAGTATTATCACTTGGAATAGAATTATGTGGTTTTGGTCTAAACTTAGATTTTACACTCTTTCGATGTTGTGGCGTAATTTTACTATGAGTATCTTCACTGTCAATAGAGCTTGAAAATATGACGTCTTTCTTTTGCTGTTTCGGTATTTCTTCAACCGTTACATTTTCAACATAGAACTTGATAGGGCTAGATGGAGCGGTCACTTGTACAGAAGATGTTATTTTTGGTTTTGATTTTGTTTTATTTTCCTCGACTTCATGTATTTTTACTGACATTTCAATTTTGGGCAGTTCGGAAATACAGTCTAATCTACAAATACTGCCTCCTGATAACGATTTCTTCAAACTCCTTCTTTTATTAATTGATATTGCATCACTCAATCCTTTGTCATTCTCGTTTAAAACACGAGTATGTAAAGAATGGTCTGATTTCGTTGTGCTAAGTTCATTCCTTTTTTCGGATAACTTACGTTTCTTTGAAAACTCTAAATCCTCATTCTTTTGAGGAGTTTCTACTCCTATTTTACTAATATCTAAAGGAACGGTGATAAGATTTTCATTTTGTATTAATGAGTCTAACAAAGACGCTTGTTCAGCTAACAATTCCATTGAGCAACGCCTTGAAAATTTATTGCTGTTAACGTTCAATGCATTTTGATTTTCATTATTCGTATCTAATAAAGCTTTCTCTATTTTACTTACATTTATTTCACTAGCCTCATCCTTGATTTTAAATTTCTCCACAAGCTTAGCGCCTAGTGTTTTCTTATCTTTCTTGACATTATATGTGAGATCACTTGCGAGTTTTTCCCGCCATTTCATGGCCTCCGATGGCTTTTCATTTTCAAGATCATTTCTTTTGTTTTGTAACTCCGAGGTTTCTGGGGGTTTGCGAGGAGAATCACGGTCCTTACGTTTAATAGTATGCAGTCTAACGACTGTGCGATCGCGTTTGATAGTAGACCGCATCCGGCCAGGAGAAGAGTCGATTCCAACATTGGGTTTCTCCTCGACATCCGGAGTCACCGGACTAGTTTCCTTTTTATTTTGCTCGCTACTGGATTTTGGCTCATCATTTATCGACGACGACGACGACGAGTGAGAACTCAAATCTCTTAATTTAGATCGATATCTGTCCTTCGAGACGTCAATGTCGGCCGTGTTGATATTGATGGGTCTCGGCGTGTAGGTGCTTGGCATGTAACTTCTACTGGATATCGGGGTCCGTCGCGGACTGTTGATTCGGACCGGGCTCGAGGACCCCTTTTCGGAGATCGTACTCAGCATCGGCGAGTAGGACCTGCCGCCGCTCGTGATCCATCTCGACGTGAGTGGCGTTCGGGAGTATCCGGTGATAGACGAATGGGAGCTATAATTTCCACCGGGATTCAAATATGAAGCACTGAACGATCCGTATGGCGATATGGAGCTCGAGTAGGGGGAACTGTAGGGGCTGGTGTAGGGGGAACCACTGTAATACATGTTCGATATGTGATCGGAGTATAGAGGCATTATGTACACTCGCGCACAGTTGGCGCGGCGCGCGCGCGACACAGACTGAAAACAACACGGGGACAGCTCCGCGGCGCGTGCGATCACACCTGCGCACGCTGCCCCCCGCGCCGCCCGCCCTCACCACCCCCCGTCGCCCGCCCAGCCGGCTGACTGATTGATGAGGTTCACTCAACAATAATAGACTCGCAGTTATTTATTACGAAAGCAATATCGATATGATTTGTCGAAATAGTGATACTGCACACACGGAAAACAAAAATAATTTGATCCCGTGCTCTTGAGACATGACGTGTTTACGATTGTTTATAAAAAAACTTTACCATTACTTACTACAATAAGAGCTAACCATGAAGAGGTGTATGTAGCCCATAATATTACTTTTAAGTATTATATTTATTATATTATATTTTATAGTAATCCATACTAATATTATAAATGCGAAAGTGTGTCTGTCTGTCTGTTACCTCTTCACGCCCAAACCGATGAACCAATTTTGCTGAAATTTGGCGTCGAGATACCTTGAGTCCCGGGAAAGGTCATGGGATACTTTTTATCCCGGAGAAATGTACGATTCCTGCGCGATAAACTAATTTTAGCGCAACGGAGTTGCGGGCATCATCTGGTATTTTAATAGTTGTTGAAAAAAATCTTCAATAATGTTAGTTATTTCATTAGTCGAGCTACACACATTTTTAATTCAAAAATACCACAATTTATATATTTTTAAAACATAATATTTTACTTTTGTGAATGTACAGTTGTCTGTGCCAAGCTAAAAAGATTGTCATGTTTTTATACACACGCGCACGTCTGCATCGTGAGCTAGGTTCAAGGACGAGGCCCGAGGGCCTAATATTTAAACGCTAATATTATAATACGCTAAATTAAATTTTCTTTAAGATTTTACACATAAATTCTAAAATATAGTCATGGGCGTCAATAGCTGTATTATTCGTATCAATTCTTTGGGGAACAATTCAAACAGGGGACCAAAACATTTTTCATATGGAACCACTCTAAGGTTTTATTCCATTGCTTAGCAGCCCAAAGTAGGATTGCGTTATTTTCATAATCAGTGCTAGATTGAAGACATGATAGCAATTTGCATTTTAAAAATCACCATAGTCCCGTAAACATTTGTATTTTGTAACAATGAACTGTGCCTGCGACACCGTAGACCCCTACCCCTACGCCGTAGCACATCTACATAATATTTTCTTCTTTAGTACTGTAATCATAATTATTACGTTTTTTCCATAGTAATTGATGGTAAAAGTTTCTTATAAACTTTTTATAAAAATAATAATTGTAGACCTTATCAATTTGCGGGTTGTATTATTTTTAAAGTCATTTTCCGTAACATATTACCTATACCTTTTTTTTATTTTTTCATCATCATCCTTATTCAAATTAACTATCTAGTTCTAAATGGCACTCGGATGTACATAATATGCACATGTTGTATGTAATATACTGCATGTGATGTGCATATGTACACTGTACATACATCCATATACGTGCACGTGCAGGTGTACAAGTGGAAATACTATTAATAACATTATGTTTGTGTAACCTTGATTCTGAAAGAATAAAACTAAGTAATTGTTAACTTAAAATGTTATATAATGGAAGAGTAGTCATAAAATATTTTTTTTATTTTTATTGGAAGGTTCACAAACTGGTAGTATCACTAAAACAAGTATATAAAATAATGCAGTATGTAAGTATAACTGAGTGTACAACCTACTACAGTGAATACAGCATGCAATATAAATTACGCTCTTACAAAAAATATTTTAAGAAGTTTTCGGTGAATAAACACAATATTATGGATGATGGAACATAACAGTAACATAAAAAGAAACTCAAGAACGGTTACAAGTTACAATTGACAATAATAAATACAAATAAAGTGGTTACAATTTAGAAGACATGAAATGGTGTTTAATCGATTTGACCGATGCATTGAATATATCAAGTTCATGGCAGACATTGTTATATGCATAGCAAAGACGATAGAGTGCCGAATGTTGACCGTAATTAGTTCGGTGCGCAGGCAAGTTGAAGGTTTTTATGTTGCATAGTCGACTTCCGGGGCGCGGCACGCGGATTTGCATTTTTTCGAGTAGCTCAGTGCTTTCCATCTTGCCAGTAAGAATTATATAATAAAGTAGTTTAAGAATGGGGTGTAAACAAAACGTCCCTCCCAGACCGATAAACCTTTTAGGTTTTTGTACCTATAGGAAACTATGTCATGTTTTTCTTATTGTAAAATGTAATGCTTTGAATAATATGGACTAACAGCTTCTTAGGTTCCGGGTTACTTTCATCATCATCATTTATTTCTATTTATAACGTTCATAGTAAACACAGAACAAAGAATTATTGTAAGACCATATTAGCAAAGTTCCCAATCGAATCACACAATATTGATAACATCCAATAAAATGTTTATTATTAAACACAAAACAACACATGCAATAAACATAATAATACTCTTTACACACATAATATAAACAAATGAATATAGGTACTGTTAATTGAAAATTATCCACTTCAGCACCAGAATTTAGAGCACCAGCTTTTAGGAAAACACTTTTATTTCATGCGTTAGGTACTTAGTCGAGTGCAAACATTCACCTAATTGAATATGCCAATTATTTTGCATCTAAATAGCTTATACAATATCCAAAAATACAGTTGCTGCTTTGTGAGAAAACTTTAACACGTTATTATGTCTTGTTAATTTCTCATTCAAACACTTTGTTAATTGTAACGGATAAAGTAACATATTTATCGCAATTATTTTCAAATTATTATAAACAGGTGGTTGGTAGAAACAGTTGACAACATAAAGTAGTAATAGTATTTGAATAAAAATCGCGTCTATCTGGGAGACGCTTTAATTAAGCGTCTCCCAGATAGACGCGGCCTGCGGTGGCGGTGGCGGTGGCTGTCAGTTGAATGGCTTGGCCGCGTGGCCGCGTGTGTTTGTGTCGTTCCTAGAACTCTCAAGTCATCCAACTGATCGCCACCGCCACCGCAGGCCGCGTCTGTCTGGGAGACGCTTTATGCAACATTTCTTTCAAAAGCTCACTGATTGTCAATTGTTTTAGCTTCGTCCATAGATCGTGACGTCTGCCGGAAATGGGCTACCGACGACAGCAAGCGGTGTAATAGCAACCGACTACGGTTATCTGTAAGAGCCAGTCCACACGGCGCGTTGCGTCGTCACAACGCAAATATTTTGACGCATAGCCGGCCACAAGGGCGCTGTGCCATCGCAGCGTTATTACGAAGCAGTTTACCGTCAACACTCCCGCTTCATCTCGGGGGTCGTCATGTGTGCGTTGCGACGACGCAGCGCGCCGGCCGCCGTGTGAACATCTTGGTTATTTGTATGTAAAACAACGCAACAGCAGCGCTGCGTCGAAGCAACGCGCCGTGTGGACTGGCTCTAAGGGCGCGTTCAGACATGCGTGTTTTCTGCTCGCGCAGATTCAAATTCCTTTAGCAAAACACGCGACGCGCGCTGGATTGGCGCGAGCAAAGAACACGCACGTCTAAACGCGCCTTCAGCAACATCTGAGCCCCTAGCCAACACGTTTTCTTTATCACTTCTTAAATAGAATCGGCAATCAAAATGTATGGAGCTGATAATAATGCATTCGATATGAAGTCGACAATCGAGTCATGTCATGTTAATTACATTTTATTTGGCGATTCTATAAAGAAGCTTTAAAAAAATATTGTTGGTTAGGGTCTCAGTGTTGACTGGTAATTTGCTCTTTATTTGACGGCGTTTTACATTGACGACCTCGTAACATGGGCAAGTGGGCAATGGGTATGCATAAACACTTGACACCATTTCACCTTTTAACGTTATCGAAGGATTATTGTAAGAAAAAATAATAACAGCTATTAATATGTTTACATTTAACGTTGCGAATACATAGCTGTCAATTGTTTCTTCTTACTTTTTGGACTTTCTCGTTAAAAGGTAAAGCCTTTTTAGAAGTTTATTTATTTAGAAAATGCGTTCGGATGGATATCGATCCGGAATTCCCGAGATGCGGAAAAATCAACAGCACCGAAAATAATTCATGTATTTGTATTATATAATTATACTGTTATGATTTTTTATTGTATGTGTATTACAGTGTAGATTTCTAATAATTTATCTGTGCACGCCCTATCTGATATTTCCCATCACATTTCTCTTCGTAGGACTGCTGGAAGAAATTTCTGTTAGAGATAAGCAGTCCCTGTTGTGTCGTTTTTCTTCTGTGTATATTTCATGTTAAAAATGTATGTGTGCAATAAACAGTAAATAAAAAAAATTAAAAAAAATTTATCTAATATCGTTTTCGGCATCTGAGCTGCCCCAGGGCAGGGTGGACTGACAGGATACGGAAACAGCCGAAGTTTAAATTAAGAACATAAACTACGTATTACACTAGTACTTACTAAGCCTGGGCATGTAATAAGTAACTAGCTATTTGAGCGAGCTTTGCTCGGTATTCGATATTGTTGAAACAATTATTACTTTCAATAAGTCGATTGAACTTAAATTGGTAACTTAAGTTCAATCGGCATATTTTTTAAATTAAAATTAGCAACACCAATATTAAGCCGCAATTTTTATATTCAATTAATAATTAAAACACCTACAATTTAATTGTGAAGAAATACTTACTTATAATGGTAGTATTTATGTATTGTCTCTTAATAACTTTATGAATTTCATTATATTAAGGTGTGTCTAATTGTAAATATAGAATATAATAATTATTCAGGTAACACAACTTAGAAATGAAAATGTGGGTACAAAAAATATAAAATTTGCCGGGGGTAGTTTTGTCATAAAATGTACCTAGTACTTATATAAGATGTAAGAAATGATTTAAAGGCTCTCTCTCCAGCCGCAGAATTTTCAGGTGATGTAGATACCTATTGTTTGTCATAAAGATTTTAGTTTCGTTATAATTATTGTAATTATATTAAAGCATATATATGCTTTATCTTTGCTAGAAGATTTTTAATATTATAATATTTGCTTGATATGTTTTATCTTATAATATAACTAATGTTCTGTGTTATTCCCGAGTTGTATTTTATTAAGATATACTTGAAATACCTTGACTAAATATATTTTGTTGATAAATTACGTAATAGTACGGGAGCCCTAGAACAAATTTTTGGTGATTACTAACAAGCTAATTTTTGTGAGTAGCTTCACTTTGATAAGACAAACAACTTTCATAACTGCGAAAAATCTTGAAAGTGGTAGCTAACAGATATAGAAAGGATTTCATACTTTGATTTGATGGTCCTAAAATATGGATTGTTCTATTTGTAGGACAATGTTACTCTTAAATTATATGCCTATTAACCTATTCAAAAAAAATTCAATCACCGATATTAAAAAATTACTAGCTGTCCCGGCAAACGTTGTTTTGCCATAATATATTTTCCATATTATTTTATTGAACTGACTAAATAAGTATACAGTCACCATGGCTATCCCGTCGCACAAACAATGATCGCCGTCAGTCTCAGGTTGTAATAATTTACTATAATTTATTCAACAAATGCACTTATCAATATATAAAGTACCGAGTAGCCGATTCTCAGAACTAGTGAATATGCATATAAAATTTGGTAAAAATCAGTAAAGCCGTTTCGGAGGAGTTCGTGGACTAACATTGTGACACGAGAGTTTTATATATAAGATTGTCCGAGAGCATTTTACTGGCATACTTATGTTGTTGGCGGGAATATGCAGTGCTTTGACACATGTCCGTCTTGACTGCGTGGAAGCACACACTAAGGAGTAAATTAATATTGGGGTGGGGAGACTGCTATTGACTCGTCGATGAAAAGTAATGCTTAAATTACTTTTATCCAGCGATATGAGAAAAATTCTCAGGACAAATACATTTGTGCCTCTAAGTAACTATAATCGTTAATTATATAATTAAATATGGTCTGTAATAGTAGATAAACTAATATTCTATGAAATAATACAAGTTATACTCTTAACTTATTCATATTTGTTAGTATATAAGCGTTTTTGTTTGTAAAAAAAGTAGAGGGACAGCACCGAATTGATAAAAATAGATCTTTAAGTTATTTATTTCTACCTTTGTAACAGTGCTAGGCATATTATATTTTTGCCACAATCCTATAGCTACCCATTGAATACTAAAACAAGTAATTTACAAAAATATTTCCCTTTTTTTAAAGTAATTTCAACGAAGACAAAATAAAAAGCCATTTGGGAAATTCACCCAATTATATCTACCGACCCTTACTCGTTAAGGTTGTTTTAATAAATACCTTTGTCTTACAGTTTCTTACATCTATCTTGCCACTGCTTGGGCATTACTTTAGTAAATATTTTATATTACCACTAAGTAGTTATGTTAGATCTCTATAATATACCTTAATCTAACACGTGTGCTTCGTGGATCATCGATTTTGTTCGGCTTCCGTATCCGTTTCGGCCTGCCCTGCCCCGGGACAGTTCCAGATGCCGAAAACGCTATAAGTCTGCGCTAATACAAGAATACAAATACTTAATAATTCCTTGACTCAACATGAGGCTTTTAACTATTCTATTAAAACAAACTTATATTTTCAGTGCTATGAAATTTTGCGCAACTCTGGATATCAAGATATAACTCATACTTAAAAAATAACAATTACGGCCGCAATCAGAGACATTTAATTTTGATTAAACTTAATGAAGAGTTTGAGAGATAATGTATGGGGCTTACGTCAAAATCTCCATTTGATTACAGTTAAGTAATAAGGGTGTTTGATAATATTCTATTTGCCACCAGGTGTCGCTATGTAGGCATCGTGTCAAATAGGCATATTATCGTAACATATGACAGCTTTATCGTGACATATGACAACAGTTTAACACTATAGACCCTGAGGCTACAAAGCGGCACCTGGTGGCAAATAGAATTTCAACAACCCTCACTGTTATTACCGCCTATTACGTATTAGCCTTCGGAGTTGCGGAAAATTAACGAACACAACGGTGAAAATTACAACTTGCGTTAACACAATAATGCAGCGTTTTCACCAGAGATGTGTTGCGAGGAATGTGTTTTTGAGATCCAATAGAATCGCTGCGCTTCAATGAAGCGATTTTATTGGTTCTCAAAACACATTCCTCGCAACACATATCTGATGGAAACGCAGCCTAAGGGCCGGGACACAAAAATACGGCACGACGTCGTACGGCGTCGTACGGCGCCGTACGGCGCCGTGCGGACGCGCGTCGTAAAAAACCCACGGCACGGCGCCGTACGGCGTCGTACGACGTCGTACCGTAGAAACTTATCCTGAATTTCTACGTGAGTTTCTACGGCACGACGTCGTATGACGCCGTACGGCGCCGCACGGCGCCGTGCCGTGGGTTTTTTACGACGCGCGTCCGCACGGCGCCGTACGACATCGTGCCGTGTTTTTGTGTCCCGGCCCTAACGCTGCAAATCGAACAATCAATTAAAATTTTTTTGACATTGTTTCGCTCCACATTCGATTTGCAACTGGAGTTATATTTTCAATGCTATGAAATTTCTCGCAACTCCGGACCTCCATATTATAGACTCATGGGAAGGGGTAACCGTACCTTCGCACTTGAGCTCGTATGTGAAGAAGCCGTAGAGCAGCGCGCCGCAGTGGTCGCAGAAGGTGGGTGACATGAACTGGTGCGGCCGGAACCGGTGCGGCACATCCACCTTGAACCGCTCCCTCAGGTACTGATGACAAATACAATAATATATATTAAAAATTACTATAATCAAAACAAAAAATCTATACAAATCCATATTAAACTAATATTATAAATGCCAAAGTACGTGTCTTTTTGTTACCTCTTTACGCAAAATCGGTTCAAAAAAGGTGTGGGGATACTTTGAGTCCCGAGAAAGAATACCTTTTATTATTATCAATAATTATATAAAGGATATATTTCTTTCGAAGTTGCAGGCGTGATCTTGTACTAAAAAAAGTATAATCTATACAATTATTAATAAAAATATTCATATTATTTATTTTACGTTTGTTTTTACTAAACATACTACATAATACTATAAATGCGAAAGTATGCCTGTCTGTTACTATGTTCATCGCTGAAACGGTTAAAGGGTTTAGATAAATTTTGGTGTGGGCATACTTTAAGAGACGGGAAAGGCCATAATATTATGATAGTTTTTGTTGCGAAAAATTAAAATGTAAGAAAGTTATACCCGCCTGATAAACGAAAATCTAGTGATTTATAGAAAATATTATTACAGTTTACGCCTTCCTTTGATTGCACGATGAAACTGAAAGAGGGAATAGGTGCGTACAATATCTACCAAAAACTTGTCACCGTGTGTTCGCAATTTACCAATAAGGTCCTGTCTGATAGTGCACACTGGCCCCGCTCAGTTCTTCACCCTACCAAAAAGACCTTAAATCGAACACGACATAATTAATAACTACTGCGCTAATACACAGTAGGTTGAGTTCGAGAATTGAATAGAAATTATAATTACACTAGATGACGCCCGCAACTCTGCTGCGCCAAAATTCATTTATCGCGCGGTAACCGTACATTTTTCCGGGATAAAAATTATCCTATGTCCTTTCCCGAGACTCAAAGAATCTCCATACCAAATTTCAACAAAATCAGTAACAGACAGACAGACACTTTCGCATTTATAACATTAGTATAAAAGAATGGGTTATTCACTTAGGCAGTCCTTAAACCACCAGTGAATTTTATTGCAATTTATTTATACAAAAAGAGTGAAAGGCGCGGCAATGCACAATACGCATTATTGGGTCATAAAATTAATCGTCTAGGGGCCCGCTAAAGTTCGCATCTCGAGTTTATCTACGGCGTAGCACCGTAGCGCTGTAGATATCGTCGTAGAAGGTCTGTAGCTTGCTACGGCACTTATATTATTAGAATATAAGTTAGTTATTAAGTTTCAATACTTATAGTTTTTATTGCACAGTCATCACAGGCTCGACCGGAGAAATACCACGGGCTCACAGAAAACCGGCGTGAAACAGCGCTTGCGCTGTGTTTCGCCGAGTGAGTGAGTTTACCGGAGGCCCAATCCCCTACCCTATTCCCTTCCCTACCCTCCCCTATTCCCTTCCCTTCCCATCCCTACCCTCCACTATTACCCTATTCCCTCTTTAAAGGCCGGCAACGCACCTGCAGCTCTTCTGATGCTGCGAGTGTCCATGGGCGACGGAAGTTGCTTTCCATCAGGTGACCCGTTTGCTCGTTTGCCCTCTTATTCCATAAAAAAGTATACCCTACGTATTAACGCATACATATAATAATTATATTATTGTACTCCTATAGATACCAAAGGTCTCTTGGAAGAAATTGCTCAATAGCAATAAAGCCGCCTTTGCGTTCTTGTTCTTGTTGCTGAACGTATATTATGTATGTACAATATCTTGAACGCAATAAAGTATATTCTATTCTATTCTATTCTATGCTGTAGCACAGCGTCGTAGCAATCTACAGACCTTCTACGCGCTGATAAGCGCTGTAGTGCTGACTGCTGCGTCGCCGCTGAGCTGCTACCACTATGTACTATCAAAGAAGTTGATTCCTATGCAGACGGGGACCTACGTAGTTTGGTTGCGTTACGTCAAACCCAGCCGACAGATCACAATTAACATTGAATTGATTTGAACGACCAAATGACGTTGGTCTGTCAACTGCATAGGAATCAATTTCCTCGATGGTACTATACATAATAATGTAATATTACAAGGTAAATAACATTTACGGCCACAATCTATTTAATGTTTACAATACTTCAATTTACTGAAAAGTTTGAAAATTTATAGAATTTATGTAAAAAAATGTGTATTGTGTAAGCAGGAACAATAAATTATAGCTACGTATTCATATGTTAAATACTCGTAATAATTATGGTTTTGACATTATGATAGCACCGAACCCTTGAAAGTGTAAATCACAATATTTCATGCATCTTATCTTATATTTTATTTTATCTTATACTAGCGACCCGCCCCGGCTTCGCACGTGTATAAAATATATAGCCTATATCACTCACTGAATAAATTATTAACATCGATTCAGTAGTTTTTAATCTAAGCACATATACTAATATTATAAAGAGGTAAACACTCATAGATCTAAATCTAAATCCCGCGGGTGTTTGTGGTTGTTGTGCTTCACTTGATATACATAGGTATTAGGTATAATGTGTCGCAGACATTTTTGTAGATATTTATAAGATCTACATTTACTTAGAACATTGTATGGTTCTATCTTTTATAGTTTAGGCAGCGTACGCAAAATAAGTAAAATTTATAGTTGTTTCCGAAAAACTGAAATATCTTACGGAACCCTATATTTTCCGAAATAAAAAGAAGCCTATGTTACTCGTAAATAATGTAGCTTTCGATTGGTGAAAGAATTTTTAAAATCTGTCCAGCAGTTTTTGAGCCTATTCATTAAAATTAAACAAACAAACAAAGTTAACCTCTTTATAATATTAGAATAGATATAAAATTCTCGTGTCACAATGTTCGTTCCCGTACTCCTTCGAAACGGCTTGACCGATTCTCATGAAATTTTGTGAGCATATTGAGTAGGTCTGAGAATCGGCCAACATCTATTATAATCGTCATCAATTTGTAAATACTAAGAAGATGCTGAATGTATGCTTGAATTTTAATAAATCGGTTTTACTTTGGAAGCTGATATCATTAGTTTAATAAACAAAAATAGAAAATTTAAAACGTGGAAAGTATTGATGTTGATATGCTGAAGATTATTGCTGTATTTTTATTATAGCTTTGTAGCTTTCAAATTATGAGTTTATATAAGCCCCCAAATACGGTAAATTACGGAATCTCCGTAGGGAACGCCCTTAAGCTGCGCGTACAGTGCGGACGGTGCATCGTCATTTATAATAATTGTCAGACGCAGAAATGACGTTCCAATGCACTCAGTACCATAGAAATCAATACAAAGCAACAAATGCGTCTGCTGCGTTCGGATCCGGGGGACGCGCACCTTTATTTGTTAGCCTACTCCTCATTAAACTACCCACCACAGTGAATTCCGAGAAGGCCGACGAGCCCGGGCAAGTGCCGAGCAGCTTGTTGTGGCACCGCTTGTGCACGGCGGTCTGGCACGCCACGCACCGGTAGCCCTGCTTGCCGAAACCCCACAGGAACTCCTTGCAGAACGCACAGAACGTCGGCTGCCGGAAGAACTTGGCGACAAACCGGTGGCCTTTGAACTCGTGGACCCTGGAACGTTAAAGGATCACAGTTAAGATACGAACATAAGCAAAGAAAATTTGGATTCTATAGTTACCTGTTTGCGTCAAAAAGGCTTTAAAAGTATTGGAACAATTTTCATAAAATAGTACACAGACAATATTATAGAATAGTTTTTTTTTATTGTTAAATAAGGGGGCAAACGAGCAAATGGGTCACCTGTTGGTAAGCAACTACTGTCGCAAATGGACACTCGCAACATCAGAAGAGCTGCAGTTTGCAGGTCGTATAGGTCCGGAAATACTGCTGGTGACAGTTCGTTCCAGAGTTTTACAGTGCGCGGCAGAAAGTTACGCGAAAAACGCACTGTGGAAGACTGCCACTCATCAAGATGATGAGGATGGTATGTTTTTCGCGGGGGACGATGGCGAAAAGTTGCAGGTGGTATGATTCCGAACAATTCTAATAGTTATATAGTCAAATATTAGGTAATTCAAAATAGTTTCGAATAATCCACCACAGCGAAGCGCATAGGCATTTTTATCGAGGGTAAATGAAATGTTTTATGAGTTTATGCTTGATTTTAACGAAATTTGGTACAGACATAGAAGGGGCTCACACACTACGGCCGTACATTTTACTGAACAGCTCCCATGAATTTCTCGTTTTCGAAGTTGCAGGAAACATCACACGTATTCAACTTTACAAAATATGTTTCTCTCTTTCTTTCTCTCTATCTACTTTACATGTATACCAACTCACTTGTGGTGCTTGATGGCGCCGCGGCGCTGCGTGATGCGCTTGGCGCGGGAGCGGCGCACCTCCCCCTCCACCTCGCCCCGCGACCGCCATCCACCACCTGCGCCGCCCGCGCCGCCCAGCCACTGGAAAATAGTAATTATAAAGCTAGTTATAAGGTTCTATTGTATGAGTTATCATGAAGGGTGAGCAATGAATGCTCATTAGCTTTGTCCACACCGTGCCTTTTTCTGTTCGTCAAGGGCATGCGTTATAGCACAGTCAATAGCGAACGTGAGGAATGCCCGCGATGCATGCCCTCTGACCGTCCAAAACTTTCGCTTTGTTATTAAAAATGACAGTTGGCGTTGCGTTCTTTGACGCATTCAATCATTGAATGCGCCAAAACGAAAGTTGAATGAAAGAAGATGACGAAAATTGAAAATAAAAGCGCATAATGTGGACATAGCTATTGCTCGATAGATGCGTAATCGCAACATTATAGAAAATTATTTTGTCACCTCCGGGCGGAAAGCGTCAACTTTCTTCCCGCTGCGCTTACCGATGTTGACGTTTTTCGCCTCCGTCGATGAGAAAATTAGTATACGCACCATGGGCAGTAAATAAGAAAGCCTCAGATCACATGTTTGTTGTTTTTTGTCATTACATGTGATCTGAGACGTTTCTTATTTTCCTGCCGTAGGTGCGTAATGTACCTACATACTATTGCATGAAAATTATGACAGCTTCCACAGCAGTCGATATGATGGCATATAATTTGTGCAATTAAGGCTTCTAGACCTTCTAGTTAATTTTCTTAGTTTTAATATTTATTATTGCATAGCTGTAATATAATTAAATTTCTTTATTCAGTGAATTTCTTAAGAAATAAAATAAAAATGATTGTAACGTTATATTATTACCTCTGCTATAATGTTGCCACAACTGTGTAGAGTGTAGAGCTATAGACGAAGGTATGGTTATTGGTTCCTTCCTAGGCGATGCTTAGGAAAGCCTTATAGTAACTTAAAAGCCGCCGTGCAGTCCGCCGGCTTATATGCAGGATAGTTTTTTTTTTAATGCAATAAGGGGGCAAACTTGCAAACGGGTCACCTGATGGAAAGCAACTTCCGTCGCCCATGGACACTCGCAGCATCAGAAGAGCTGCAGGTGCCTTTTAAGGGGTAATAGGGGAGGGTAGGGAAGGAAATAGGGAAGGGTAGGGAAGGGAAAAGGGTAGGGGATTGGGCCTCCGGTAAACTCACTCACTCGGCGAAACACAGCGCAAGCGCTGTTTCACGCCGGTTTTCTGTGAGGACGTGGTATTCGTGCCGAAGCATGGCTCTCCTACGTCTAAGTGAATGGTGATAGTGAATGGTGTTGCAGGCCTGCACGGCGGACAGCAAAAGGACTGCAATGCAGGATAGTGAAAGAGCCGTTTTATACCTGTACGTTGAAAATATTGACTTGACCATATTATTATTTATCATAGTTTAATAATTAAGCCCAAATGTGACATAATAGCTTGAATTTGAAAAAGTCTACTGAGATATAAAATGAACAAATGAATGATGAATGATCGAACGTCATAATATCCGTTTTACGTCACTACCTACTCTATAAGCCCAAGTTTTACCAGAAGTTGCTTATTGGAAGAAAAGGATAGCAATACCGTACCTAATACTGATTACCTAATAAGACTACAAAACATGTTGCCTCTTTACTTCTACTGAGTTCTACTACACCTTTCATTTGTCAACAAATAATTTTCGTCTTAATAATTTTCTATCATTATAGACATCTACTTACTACCGCTCATAACTGATAAAACGACATTAATAACAACAAGAGAAGATTGAGTATATTCAGGCATAGAAAACGTTACATTTAGAATACTAATTCTGTGTAAAGCAAATCAAAACAAAAACATACCCGGACCAGTATCGACATCTCACATTCGTTGAGTCTCGATACATTGCCAACTCATTCGCCGAGCGACGCGTCAACAAAAACTCGTCTACATCCGATCGTGCGGCGTCGCGACAGCGACACTACTACATCCAACAGACTCCTCAAGGTTTCCGCGGATTTTCTGGCAAGGTTCCGATGCTCGCTAATGGCCAATATTGAAAAGCTTGTCATAAAAGACTCCGTCACGCCATGTGATTCACTCGATTCGAAATCCATCATTCCTCTCGTTAATGATCGGTTAATACCGAACCTGTGACTCCCTAACCGCTGGAGCGGTGCCAGCTCTAATGAATATCAATGTAACAATGTTGATCTAACTATCTGTTAAAAACCAGTAAATTGGCATTCATTCGGAATCTCTGTCTTTGAATTTTGTCGCTAGGCGCATTTATTTGAAGGGCCGTGAACTTTCAATGTGAAGAGCCAGTTTTACGTAGTTTTGGTTACGTACTTTGTGAGTTAATTATTAAGACAAAGCTCCTAGGACTTAATTTACCTACAGTTTACAGTTACAATCATTTACATTTTACAGTTTCGAAACTGTAAATTATGCTCTACATTCAAACATCGCGTCGCGTCTCTTCTCGGTGAGTACTTCCCTAGATCATCACAAAAAATTGTGTAGACAGACATAATTTAGTCAGGCTATGTGAAGTTAATGCTAGTCGTGATCTATCGGTTGGGCTTGACATAATCTATTTGTTTTTCTACAAATCAATAATTGATCCGATACTACATAATATTCAGTAAATAAAATATAAATCGTCAAAGCCCACAGAAATCAGAATTAGGACAGCCACCGTACCACGCCCTATTGTTTTGTGTCGAGGAAATTTAATGCACGTTTATTTGGGTTAGTCTCATCAAAGCACGCCGAAGTAAACCGCCTGTATATAATTTTATTTTTACGACTACACGTAAGCTCGTATAAGGAAAATAAGATTACACGACACACGTAGACTACCATAAGGGGGCGTCCACAAATTACGTGAGGTGTTTAGGGGGGAGGGGGTCGAGTCAAATCTCATCTAATCTCACGTTGGGGAGGGGAGGGTCTCGAAAAATCTCACGTAATTTTTTTCTCAACAAAATAATACTATTTTGGTCCATTTCATCCAGATTGTATGTATGCTTAAGATTAAAATATCGTAAGCGTAATCAATATAATCATTATACGATTAAGATCATTCACAAATTCGTTTGAAAGAAAATCTACTGACTGCCAAACCAAACGTTTACGCAAGAAACCCACATTTTGAAAAATCTTACGTGAGATTTGGGGAGGGGGAGGAGGGGGTTGAATAAAATCTCAGGAAATCTCACCAGGGGGAGAGGGGGGTCAAAAAATTCAGAAAATACCTCACGTAATTTGTTGACGCCCCCTAATATTATAATAATTAATGCTAAAATTCAAATATATTATGGAATAATAAAATAAGTACTCCGATTAACTGGCATTACAATTAAACCATTTTTAACCGACTTCGGAAAAACCAAAAGAAATGGTAATGATTTTGGCAATCTATGTATGCATGCCCTCGAAGCGGCTAAACTCCTAGTCTGATTTTAACAAATGAGGTAATAAATAAGTTATGATGCCGCGGGGAACATGATCCTTCTTATTTTTTTATTTTTATTTTAACCGACTTCCAAAAAGGTTATACTTACGTCGCGTTCGGCTGTACGTAAGTATAACCTTTGTATATTTTTTATGATGGTATTCGGTTATATATAGTTTTTAAGCTGATAACTTCTTTTTCCTTATCAGTTGTGTTAAAAAAGCCAGTTTAGCTAACAAGGACAAAATCACAAACATTGTGTAGGTAACTGGTGGTATGTGATGACTGCATAATGACTTTTGATGAGATGTGTTGTGATGTGATCAAACAAAATATTTTGTAAGCAGATGGCGAACCACCATCCGCGAACCACCAACCGCGGACATATGCGCCGCCAGTGCCCGAGGGCACCTGCAGCGCGGTCTTTTTGCCCACCGTGTGCATTGGTTAAATATGTTCATCCATTTGTGCTATCGTTCGCGGCGAAACTGACCGGCCCGCCCCGCCGCGCCCCTTCGTCTACAAAGCGCCTAAAGGGCCAGGCTTGACAGAACCCAACCAAGCAATGTAGGTTAACCTACGAATGTGTAGGCAATGTTACACGTCTACCGAGTAGAATAGCGAGACAGAGAGCACTATCTCGCTATTCTATTCGGTAGACGTGTGGCCAATCAAATTCTCTATTAACAAGACATTGTAAATAGACAATTTGATTGGCTACTGTACTACTACCAGTAAGTGTAATCAGGCCCTGTGAACCAATTTTTGATAGTGTAACAACTAACAAAGGTATGTCCATCGAGCGTTTAACGAGCTCGGGTTAGTTCTCTATTTATACCGCGCATTACCGCGATCGGCTGCGCCACTCAGCCTTGATGTACGCCCAAATATTCGCCGACTTACCTGTTTCGAACGCAATCGGTCTTGCAAATATCAAAAAGCTTAAAACTGTAAGCGGAATAAGCAAATTATGTAGAATGTGTTACCCGGGCAGTTTTTATGAATCTATATCAGGGGTTCCCAAACTTATTTTGTCTACTACCCACTTTGAGAACAAATTATATGTGAATTTTGAGGAGCACTAAATTCGCGGTTTTTGCACCAAAATAGCAGCCAATTTGCATCTAATTAATAACACAATCCCGAGTTATTTCGCTAACTTTGTCATGCTAGCTTCACACTAGTGGTGGGTCATCGACGCTTTTTCGATCAACGAAACGAGACCGTTTATCGTTCATTGTAAACTAGTTGAAAAAACAGTTTTTTTTTTCGACTAGTTTACGTCTTCGACGAATAGTGTGACGGGTCGTCGACGCTTTTTCGTTCAACGAAACGAGACCGTTTATCGTTCATCGTAAACTATGTAGTTGACAAAACAGATTTTTTTTTCAACTAGTTTTCGTCTTCGACGAACATTGAACTAAACAATAAACTGTAGTTTTGACAAACTTGTTGTCGTTTCGCTCTTCAACGCGACGACTGATGACGACGAACGACGAGACGGTTAATCTGTGAGCGGTGGAAATGCATTTCCCTACATAGTACATACATTTTTCCAGGCTTAGGACTGGCAGGTAGGCAGATTAAATACTGAAATTTTACATTTACTTAATTTAAAATATCACCACCCATCCGTCGATCGCGTCGTCGCGTCGCGACGAACGGTCTCTGTCACACACACCGTTCCGGCATGGCAACCGTTCACGCATAAACCAGTTTATCAGTAGACGCTAAACTAGTTTACCCGTTCATGACTAATAAACAGTTTAATAAAACGGTTCGTTCATACAACGCCCATCCCTACTTCACACACGTCATAAAAGAAGGTAATAACTAATAAAGCTAATAAGTAATACAGCTAATGAGTCCTACAAATAGTGAATACTGCTGTACTTGAGTCTAGACTCTTGATACTCTTAGCCGATTTGTTAGGTTGTATGTTACAAGTTGGCTACAAGTTACAACTTGCCTGAAAGCCTGCAAGGTTTCAATTAAAACTGACTTAGTGCGCGTCACCCGAGCTTCGGTTCCGTACAAATCTGCCTTTTGATTGCATAATGCATTGATAACTTTACAGAAATCGAAAGAAGTAAAGCTAAAATCTTTTATTTCGTAAACCTTAGAACAAAGTTTAAAAAGGAAAACCTTTTGTTTATATCGCTGTTTCAATTTAGTTTTATTAAAATATAAACAGAGGTAGGGATAGGCGGCTCTAATGCTACCTATTTGAAACGATACTTCTTTACCGCGCACTAAAGAAATAACAATGGCACGTTAATTTGGTCGAGTTACAATTTTTTGTTTACAAGATCAAACTTTTTTGATTTTAAAATTTAAATGAAGTACATAAATTCAGATATTTTTTGATTTTTTGTTGATAAATTATTTATATTTATTATATTTTTATTACCAATTATTGTTGATAAATGTAACGATTTATTAAATAGTTAAACGGCCACTCTCCGGTTTGGCATTATTTGCCTCATTACCGTAACCATTTTTTTTCTTCGTCGATTTGACTCAGACACATTGATATATTAAAGAAATGAAAGATACGAACACAATAATAAATGTGGCGTGAAACAGTTAGTTAAAGTTTTTTGGATAATGATACTTAAAAATTTATGGGTACGGTAATTAGACAAATGTAGTGTTTTACGTAACGATACAACGACACAATTGATAACAACTAGCTTAGGGCAACGTAAATAGGCCAAATCATGTAACATAAACATAATATACATAATAAAAATCTAATTGAAACTTAATTGAAAAGTAACGATTACGGTAATTAGACAAGTTTTTAACCAAAGCTATGGCAATTAGATACTAATGTGCTTTATCGGCAGCACACTAACGTTAACGACGTGGGACCGCTGATGGGCTATGGCACACACTAAGGAGAAGCAACCCGTGCACTCGTAATGTGCCAAATCCTGGATATTTTTGGATAGGCATCCAAAAACAGCAGGTGTTATGGTAATTAGGACTTTTGATCGGACAAGCGATTATTTCATGTTAACTATTTATAGGCTGGGCCTATTGAGTCGATATTTTGCAATGCGATAACCAATGTTTATAGGCGTTTAAAACCATGAATAGATTAAATTAAATAGGTACGTTATAAAAATTACAAGCAAGTTTCGAGATCAAGTTGGTGTGGGGACACGTTACGGTAGTTAGAAAAACATGGTTTTTGAACACGAATTCAATTAATTTAGTCTCAAATACTTAAATTAGAAGCCTGTGTTTAAGTTTGTAGCTAGATACTGATGCTAACTACCGTTTAAAAATATTACATGCTTGATTAAGATAATATTAGAGAGTATACAAGCCCGGGACACGTAAATTTTGCTCTCTTGAGAATGGCCGTAAAACTTAGGCTAAGCTAACCAATATACGAGCTTGGGCTGCAAAATTTATACCTGTTTACGTAGCGGCGCCTTTTGTGTATTTCCAACAATAAGTGGCGCCAATCTTGTTCAGATCCACACAATAATACTTCAAAGTCTACTCTGTAATATTTTTATTATTTATTATGTTAACTTACATAATGTAAATAAACAGTAATACATACATTTTCATCGTAATGTCGCAGGTAGTTCGCGGGGCGGGCGCGTGGCGGCGCTGGCGACGTGCGGCGGCGCGCCCCACCGCCCGTGAATATCATGAGCGCGGTCGCATCCCTCCGGCGCGCGTGCGTCCAGCGAGCGCCCCCCCGCGCGCTCACCGCCCCCGCCGACGCCGCAAACCGCAAACGTATTTATAAACAGAATTCCGACCGCCCCGTCCGCCGCGCCGGACACGAGGTACACGAGTTCCAGCACTTACGCCGTTCCCCGAACTGAAGAGGTTCGGATTGTCTGGCGGTTACCGTGACTCAACGTAACTTCACGAATTAAACGGTACACAAAAATGCGGCGCCCGATATAAATACGAGAATAAATTTAGCCGCGAATATTGGGAAAATATCGCGCGCGTGTTTATATTTTGTTTCATACATTCCGGAAAATGAGAGCGCTCAAATGAACGATCGTTTTAATGTGCGCGTGTAAACAAACTCCGATCTTTTAGATTAATTATAAATTTTGCGATATTTATATTATAGTATAAAACTGTTTAGCGCTCAGAAGTTATTTTCAGGCGCGACCTTGCTCCATTCATGCTTCATAGCTTTCAGATTAGGCGCTGCATACACAAAAATTTAGGAAAACGCATGTTACCTTTCAGACAAATTACAATAATTTTTGCGTCCTCTCATGACAGGTAAGTTAAAACGATAATAGCTATACATCCAATGTTTTATTTGTCTCCTGTTGTTATTTTCTAGTTAAAAATGTAAACAATGCGTATGAGGATCTCAGCACCTGCAAAATAATAAAACTAGGTTAACATTGTTATGATTAGATTTACTATGTAAAAACTGAACCCATCCGGCGCCGCTGCTTTCACAATAAACTATAGTCTATAAAGGACACATATAAACCCTAAATTAATTATTTCTTTTATTACATCATGTACCAAAAACACTGGGTTGCTTTCAGTTTAGACAGTAAGCTGCTGGCTGTTCTCATGAGAACCCTGTAGCAACTGAATGGCAATAGAACTGCGACTGAACTGTCACAACTGTGTGTACAGATGATGTAGGCGACTCCACCGGCCACTCGCCGCGCACCATCATCCCCTGGCCGGCCCCTGTATACTGATTAGTGATTACTGACGGTGATGTAGGTCTCGAGCGAGTGCGGGATGATGTAGGCGGTGCGCGGCTCCACCGGCCACTTGCCGCGCTCCATCATCGTCAGCAGCTCCCGGCGTAAGCGCGGCGGCAGGCTCCGCCACTGCATGCTGTATGTAGCCTCGTTCACGCGCGAGCTCTGCACACAAGAGACGAAGTCGTGGTCAAAACTCACACTCCAAAAACCAATGTTAACATCAACGATAATATGCATTTAGCTTTTATTAAATTTGATTTTTAGTGGAGTTCCCAGAGCGTAAAAATCGTGCAAACCTCCGATTTTTGCAATAGTGGATGAAAATTGAAAAGAAAAAAAGGAATGTGTAGCTGATAACATACATAATAAAGTTTACCTATTGTAAAGTTGTGCTTTTGATTTTTAAATTATTCTCTTCCACTTCAAGTAAACTCATAAACTGTAAAATTTTGAAGAAAATTTGCATATTTCTTACTTTTAAATATATAGCAAAATAATAAAATATATATTTTTTTTATTTGTATCGTTGCTTATATTCCAAAGAAAGAAAATAAGTTGGAAAAATATATAATTTAGATTTAAAATTAATATTTTTGTATGTAGATGAGCATACCTCCAAATGTGCTTGTTGTGTGCCTCGCCAGGTAAATGGCGTTCCTATTTTTCTTTGGTTTTAAATAGGAAGCTTAAAATTATTTTTTAGGCTTAACAAAACCTTCTATTTCTTAATGTGTATAATTTTTTAGCTCTTACTTTATTAAATTTTCTGAAAATGTAGCACAAACTTTTCACGGATATTTCGAAGAAAATCTGTATTTTATTTCTTTTGGTTTGGTTATTACAGAATAAAATTGATTTTTATTGATTTTTTTTCATTAATTATATTTGCTAAAATATACATAAAGGCAAAAAATACAAATTAGGTTAAGAACTGATATTTTTTGTATTCAGGTAAGCATTTTCCAAACATAGGTCGCAGCATGCGTCTTTAGTATGTACGTGAGATTTGTAGCACCCAATTTTTTTCTGGCTTTAAGTAGGAAGTTTAAATATAGTTCAAAGAGTAGAAAAAGTCTTTCATTTGTCGATGCATTTAATGTTTTAGCTCTCACTTAAATAAATTCTCAACAAATATAGAAAAATGTTTTCGGTCTATTTTACACATTTTTGGAGATATTTAAACGTTTTTAAGTACTTAAAAGTTATCGTTTCCCTAAAAGTTAAATACGCATAAGTTTAACACACTTTTCGTTACAACCCTTAAATCCACCCAAACCCTTTTAACTTGGTTACGACGAGCGTTAATCTCTAAAAAACTTTGCAATAACCTTATAGTTGTATTTAGCTTAGCAAAGCAAACTTTCTTTTTTAAAAATTGTGTATTTGGTTAATTTTCAACGTAAACAATCGGATAAGAGTCATTAAATAACAGGAACAAGAATTTTTTTTTTCTGGAACGGTTTTATATGGTAAAATATTAATTTTTAATAAAGTAACTAAAAAATTAAAAGCACAAAAAATTTTTTGGTAAACTTTGCAAGTTATAGTGTAAAAAAGAAAATGACACCTCAAAAACAAAAATCCATTCACTATTACAATTTTCGGAGGTTAAAACCTCTAGCGACTGCACTATTTACCAAAAGGACAGTCCCTGCAATACCGGGTAGAGACTATAGAACAGTGATCCCCAAATTGGTCCAGGTGGACCCCCAGGGGTCCACGCGAGACTAGACGGGGGTCTACGTTGGCCCTGACAATAAAGAAAAAACAATTGTATTAGGCGGGGGGTCCATGTAAATTAGTTTGTTTCGCAGTGAAGAGTTTTGTGTAGGCTTGATTTTTTTTATTAGAAAGCAAAGGCCCGAGATGGCGAACCCAATTAAATTGATCACCACTTGCCATCAATTAAAAATACTTTTGTTTGTGATCCTGACGAGTATATTTAAAAATAATACGCCGTGTTATTGCTGTATATATAGTGCTCAGGGAGTCCGCAGGAGCACCAACACTATAAAAGTGGGCCACGAAAGAAAGGAGTTTGGGAACCTCTGCTATAGAAGTTCGTTAATCATTTTTTTCATTACTTTTATCACTTATATATGTACACACACAGAACTAGGTAAGAACGTAGAACTCGTGGCAAAGGCCTATATTTGAGGTACTACTATTGTGTATGTATCGTGGTCGTCTCCAAGAGTTTATTAGTTAGTTCAATTAATTTTTGAGACATCATCACAGACTTTTTAAGCGTAATTCCACCTTTTTTCGCTCAACAGCAACATATGATAAGGGACGTAGTTAATCGCTTTGGTCCAACGGCCTCATCATAATATCTGCTAAAGCTTTTGTGAATAAATTGCACTCTCCACGTTTGATTCATAATTCACGTTTGCTGTTTACATAATAAAATGTTTCCGGTTCCGTACAAACGCGAAGTATCACGTCAACTGTAACCATCTCAACTATTCCAAACATTCGATTCGCGCCATACAAACTAGAAGTGAACCATTAATTACCGCGCGGTAAGTGATGTTTGGATCTCATCCAATCAGTGTACACCGTAATTATATTACCTCAGAGAGTGTATGAAAGTGTTCCTTATGTTGTTAGCATAAAGATCCTGACAGAGGTGAAATAAATCTGAATAAAATGAATCTGTATCTTCTACGCTTACTTCTGCCTTTTTGTTTGGAAGTGAAAATAGATACACTATCAGAGAAAGTCATTTATAGGCGAAAGCGGACGTAGATCGGGTCATGTCATATCCCGCTTCATCTTTACCATATCATGACTTATATTGACTTTAAATAGGGTAAATGACTAGTAGATTGGACAGTACTAGTCATTGGAAAAAGCACAAAAACACCATATTTATTAATGTTGCTTTAAAAACTGACTGTTTTTCTTAAAAAACAGGCGTTCTTTTACTTTAAAAACAGGAAACTTTTAGTCATTTACCTTACATCAATTTTACTGATGCCATGATGGTACTTACATTAAAACCATGTTGATATACTTATGGAGTCACTCAGCAATTTTCCTTTTTCTATATAATATTAATAGATAGTGTATGATTTACTAATAGCCTACCGATAAAATATCTTATCGGTTGCAACGTTACCTCATATTTGAGTTGCGTGCCGTAGTAGCAGTATATGAAAAGCTGCGCCGCCATGCACATGAGGTACGTCACCATCGATATGTACTCCATTGACAGTATATCCAGCTGTTACAGAGACAAAAACATAGTAAATATTTGCTCCAGAATAAACATTACCTATCCGTCTTTGCTGTAGATGGAAAATTTAATATTTTTTCCGAAAAATTTGTAAAGTACTAATAAAATATTCTCAGTAACGCGTAACTAATGTCTTTGTTCCAGATCCACACCATCTACACCGATTTTAAACAATTTTCCCTCGTACTCTTGTTTGTCAAAAGTTTCTTACTAGATAAGGACAAAAGTCAAAACAGTGTTTAACTGTGACATCTGTATAACGATAATTTCCAGCGTAGATCTTCTTATTAGTGAGGGGTTACTACATAATATATTATTACCGAGTTTTTCCTTATTTATTGAGATAACAAGAACCTTATAATCTTTAGAACTATAATCTTTTATCCATGTACGGCAAAAGACGGAAGGGTAAGTTCTACTATATCAACTAAACATGATTAAACTTCACATTTTTAACATAGGCTGTTAAATTTGCTTTATGATTTGATATTTTAAAAGAAATTTTAGTACAAACTCACGTCGACAATTTTATACAGCGTCATACAAATGACCCACACCATCACTAGAAACTGCACGGCCATTGCTTCGCTGAATATGGACTCCACTTCCTTCACAAACCTGAAAATATCGCAACACTAACAATTACAGTATACTTTATCTTTACGTATCCAAATCCATACTAATAGGAAGTAGGAGAATGTGGAAAAAACGGTTGAAATTATTTGAAAGGGCTTATCTCGCGAAATACTGGAGCATTTTTTATGTTATTTGGCACAGATAAGAAGTAGACCACGTGAAGGATCATAGGCTATCGGTTTTAATCATTTTTTTCAATATCAATTCCCGTGCGACGCCGGGGCGGGTCGCTAGTATCAATATATAAAGTACCCAGTAGCCAATTCTCAGACCTACTGAATATGCATATAAAACTTGGTAAAAATCAGTAAAGCCGTTCAGCAGAGGAGTTCGGTGACTAACATTGTGACACGAGAATTTTATATATAAGAAGATAAGATAATGTATTGAGCGTCAAAATCTAAATTTAGTAACGGATTTATCTAAGTCTTCTAATATTTCTAAGATCTAAGTAATTAATATTCGTCTAGGAGTGCGGCGGTTAGAGACATAAAACAAGACCCCGTAGCCAGTGCTACGAAGAATCGTAGCCCGTAGGTACGGGTCACTACGGGGTCTACGGGTCCGCTACGCACAAGCTACGGTCATGCTACGAACTCGTTATAATGATGTTAGACCAAGTTTTTGCTTAAAGTATCTGAAAGATCAGGGGCGTCTTTCCCTTAGGTGCAGGGTGTGCGTTGCACACGGGCGCCGCGGACCTAGGGGCGCCGAGCGCCGCTCCCAAGGGAGCCCCACTCGGCGCGCGCCCACGTTTGCCGGCGCCCGCTGCACTTTCATCAAATCAAATCAAATCAATTGATCAAATTTAATAACTAACGTAAAAAGAACTCCAGTTTGCACATATTTAGTGTAGCGCCGATCGGCATACTCTCCTCCACATCTCTGCGATGCGCAGTAATGCTTCCGCGGGGGCGGTGCTTCCGGAGTCCATAGAAAAACATGGCCTACGTCTTTTCGACTGCGACTAGCAGCCCTAACGCTTCTATAAGCGCCACAACCTGAGACTCACGCACTCTCGCCAGGCGTATTGTCTTCTCAAACATGTCTCCGTGGGCCAGCATGTATGATCTGTTGTCTGGATAGCAAACTAAACATAGCCCACGGAGATGGGCCGCTCGCAGGATGCAATGTTAGGCGATGTTTCACAGAAGAAGGCCAAGAATAGACCCCTACCAGATCAAAAATTGAATATTTAACGATACAACCCCAAAAAAACAAATTAATATGTGTAGGGGCGAAGCCCTACGACGTGGTGAGCTGAATGGATATAATGTTGGAAATACCTGGTGATTGAGATGAGCTGGCGGCCGGCTGAGATGAGACGAGCTGATAGACACACTGTCACCTTGGTCTATAATCACTATCACTGAGCTGAGTTCATGAGGATAAATCACGGATAATTATTGGATTAATCGCGAAGTTTGGGCCGATCGGCTAACCGAGATTTTCGTATGTAACGAACGCGCGCCGGCAACGGTTCATGGCGGAATGTGTCACTTCACAGTGTCGCGTATGACAGTTAACAGCGCAGAGTGCAGACTCACGCGCTGCAGTGCTGCCAACGTCGCGCTAGAGTTTGGCGCGAACATCATATGTTATTTTTTTGGCCTTTAATAATATCAATAACAGCTAAACGTCTAGTACTCTGGTAAACAAGTGCCATTTTCGTCAAAACCTGATCTCATGCACCGAAAATTATGATTTTGATCTCATTCGATTCGGAATACCATCTAGAACATTCTATCAAAATTCCAAGATGGGCTGAAAAAAAATGCAAAAGTTATAAACAATTAAGTAAACATAAAAATAAGGATTTGGTTTTTTTAAATATTTCAAAAACTATTTGAGATAATCAAAATTTGAAAATAGATCCTTAAAGAGCAGGAAATTTCCTAAAAAAAAATCTTAGATCCTGGAACCTTACCAATAATCCTTATAGCTTTAATTGAGCGGCGAAAGAAATCGAGAAATTTTTATTATTCTTTTGAGCTAATCTTAAAAGGGCTTAGAAGAGATTCCCGTTGACAAAATTCATTTTTTTTTATTTTTCAATTTTTTATTAACATTCAAAAGCATTCCAAAATTATTCATGTAAATAAAGCAATTACGGTACTTTTATATCCAATTATTGTTATTATTTTGTGTTGTTGTTATTAGAAGCCAGATAACAATATATATTTTTATATTTATAACTAATAAAATTTAAATATTCATTTTTATTGATGAAAAAACCCTAATTGTTTTATTTACATGAAAATTTCATGAATACCTTTGATTGTTCATAAAAAAGTGAAAAATCAAAATTATTAAATTTTTCCACCGGATATCTCTTCTAAACTCTTTTAAGATTAGCTCAAAAGAATAATAAAAATTTCTAGATTTCTTGTTTAGAAATAATCAGCGTTTTTATATTAACATTAAAATGGTGACTATTAACACATGAACAAAAGCATAACATTTAAACAAATTGTGATAATTTATTTTTGTTGACGGATTATTGTTTATTGATATGTCTACATAGTACCCAATTTTTTTTATTTCTTTATATTAATATTTAATCAATTAAAATATATTTTTTAGTTCGCGTGGCAGATTGCGGCAATTCACGCGAAACCCGAACTACGCGTTTTTACCGTTACTGTCGCCGCTCATTTAAAGCTATAAGGATTATTGGTAAGGTTCCAGGATCAAAGATTTTTTTTTAGGATATTTCCTGCTCTTTAAGGATCTATTTTCAAATTTTGATTATCTCGAATAGTTTTCGAAATATTAAAAAAAATCCAAGCCCTTCTTTTCATGTTAACTTAATTGTTTATAACTATTGCATTTTCTTTCAGCCCCTCTTAGAATTTTGATAGAATGTTCTAGATGGTATTCCGAATCGAATGAGCCCAAAATCATAATTTTCGGTGCATGAGATCAGGATTTGACGAAAATGGCACTTGCTAATCAGACTATAGACACTTGAAATATTCACTAAATACTTAATCGTTGTACTCTGTACCCATTTTATTTTGACCGCGCGCTTGCTATGGGGGCGCTAGGGTAATATTTGCACAACGGTTGCCACATGGGCTAGAGACGGCCCTGGCAGCATGTATGTGTCATCTGGATAGCAGACTAAACGTAGCCCACGGAGATGGGCCGCTCCTGAAAATTTGACTAGGCTCGGCACTGGCGGCCGGACAAACTGTGCTTGTACTCTGTTATCTGTACCCATTTTATTTTGACCGCGCGCTCGCTAGGGGGCGCTAGGGTAATATTTGCACACGGGCGCCATATGGGCTAGAGACGGCCCTGTGAAGGATAAAAATCAAACATAGAAAGACGCATAAGTTTTACTGTGAAATAAAGGACAGTACAGCAGCTTATAACTGTTTTACATAATATAAGAATAATTTATACATGGCGTAACAAAACTAAGTGATAATACTTTTGAGTTGTGTATACGTGTCCTTTATTACGCACTGTTCACGCCCTAACCACTGAACCGATTTTGCTGAAATTTGGTAGCGGGATACTTTTATTTGAGTCCCAGGATAGGACATAGGATACTTGTTATCCCGGAAAAATGATTCCCGCGCGTCTTACGACTATAAACGAATATAAACGAATTTTGGTGCAGTGGAGTTGCGAACGTCATGTAGTATAATATAAACTAACTATTTGACCGAGCTTTGCTCGGTATTCGATAAAACAAGAATAAAATGGCATTTTCTAAAATGATTCCTAGCTAGATCGATTTATCGCCCCCGAAACCCCCCATATATTCCGATTCCTGAGATATATATATATACATATATATATATATATATATATATATATATATATATATATATATATATATATATATATAGGGAAAAGAGGATATCAGGGATTTCACGATATCTCTAGGGATATCACGAACTCAGCTCTTCGATTATCCTAGTTTTTACGGTTTCGAACCCAAAGGGTTAGTCTGTCTGTCTGTCTCCAGGCTAGACGAGCCGTGCCAGCTGGAGCGACGCATTTGTTTGACTCCCACTAGTGCCTGTGTCACGTGTGGGAACTAGAGCGAGCGAGAGAAATTAGTGGCTCGATTTTTATACGGCGGTGTCCGCTTTTCTGACGTTTCACTAGATTTAGTTTAGTGAAATGACATATCACTAGATATTTTTAGTAAGAAGACGTAACAAACAAGAATATTCGGCATCTACCGGGAGTTCGTGATATCCCTAGGGATATCGTGAAATCCCTGATATCCTCTTTTCCCTGCGACATATATATACAAGAATTGCTCGTTTAAAGATATAAGATTTTTGAAGGATCTCGAGAAAACGACTAAAAATACGCTCGTATCACTTTTCGTGTAACCCGAAATAATGTATATGGCAGAACAACGCCGGGTCAGCCAGTATTATGATACACAAGTATCTACATCTCGATTCTCGATAGTTTTTAAACGTGTTCACGAGCTCATAAACGAATCATAAAACAAAATTACCAGACAATTTTTTCATAATGTCGAACACATTTTACGAATCTCTCGTGTATGACGTCACAGTGGTCTCTGCCAAACGAGTCCACTTTATTAATATCGGTGAGGTGCTCCAGATTGTGCCGCAGTATAGTGAACTGCGTCTGGGCTTGCGAGTAGAAGGTGACGATGATGCAGTCCATGGTCACGTTGCCGTAGGCCTGCGTCGTGATCAGGACGCTCATCACCACTACTGTTATTTCGAACCTGCAACCGAAATGACGTGTTCAGATGTAATATTTTTGCGTTAATACCTACTGTTTTGAATCTGAGAGTTTCTGGTGATTACTAGTTTTGAAGAACGTTATTTTTTAAGCATAACAAATTTTTGATGCGACTCGCGACACCAAGGCTAAAACGTGTATGTGGCCCGTATAAAAAAGGGTTGATTACCACTGTTCTAGACATTGACCAACGCTCGCCAAAGTCCGGTCGAGGAACATCTAAAAAATCCATACTTCCATACTTCCGTACTAATATTATAAATGCGAAAGTGTGTCTGTCTGTCTGTCCGTCTGTCTGTCTGTCCGTCTGTCTGTCTGTCTGTCTGTCTGTCTGTTACCTCTTCACGCTCCAACCGCTGATTTTGCTGAAATTTGATATGGAGATACTTTGAGTCCCGGGAAAGGACATAGGATACTTTTTATCCCGGAAAAATGTACGGTTCCCGCGCGATAAACGAATTTTGGCGCAACGGAGTTGCGGGCATCATCTAGTTACTAATATATTTGTGACTGTCAAACCATTTTCTAAGTGACCGACACTTTTTCAATACCACGCTCAATGTACTATCATAGAAGTTAATTCGTAGGCAGATGGCGGAGCTACTTATTTTTGGCGTTTTGTTAAACCCAGCCGACAGATGACGACTTACATTAAGTTGACATTATCCAACCAAATGACGTAGGTCCATCTGCCTACGATTCAATTTCTTCGATGGTACTTACGCTGGCGTAACATTCGTGTCATAAGGGAAGTAGGCGGTCAGCTCCGCTTGCCCGTGTATCGCACGGTTCATGAGCGGGAAGATCGTCCAGAGAGTGCCGCAGAAGAAGCACGCGCACTGGTAGAAGTAGAGGATCCGCCGCATCACCACCGCGTTGCTGTGAGTGACACGCTCGTGGTGCGCCGACCCGCTGGCGTTAAAGCTGATGTAGTCTGTGGAGCAAGGCTGGATTTATATTTTTTATAAGTATAGGCCACTTTAATTTTGCCGCCCCTATGTACGAACTCTGCCGCCGTCCTATGACGCAGCCGTTCCCTAGGACGCCATAGGACGCTGCCGCCCATAAGCCCATGGCCTATTCTGCGTATACATAAATCCTGAGCTGCTGCAGAGTTAAATGTAAAAGCAGTAGCGGTGTCAGGGGGGCCAATGCTAGGCGACCGCCTAGGGTGCCGGATAAAAAGGAGCGCCGAAGCCAGAGGTAATGGTTTTTTACTACTACCAGCATCCTAGACGCCGAAGAAATCTCACCCACGGCCGGTAGTGCTAAAACTGGTACTGACTAAAAGTAAAGCTAAGATTTTAATACAATAAAGCGGGTGTCAGCGTCATTATTTGGCACTGAAGGATTTCTCCTTCAGTGCCAAATGACGAAACCAAGCCTGTATAAAAATAAGTTAGGGATTTAGATAAAGTTCGTCAAATGCAGGGGAATACCTACATATTCGTATCTTCACCATCTCAAAAGTCTCTACTTACCATTCCACGAGGTTATGATCCTGTTAACCCGTCGCTGTCGCAGGTTGAACGCGAGTTGCTTGCCGAGGGTGTTGAGGGTCGTCAGCAGTATGAACAACGTGTCCACCAGTTTCTGGGCACAGTGCAGAGACTGGAACAGTATGTGACGTTAACTTACCGTTTGCCATAATGCTAGATGAAAGAAAACGTCGCAGTAAAAAAATTGAAGAGCAATAATTTGTGCACTAATTGCTTAAAAAGGTTGAGGCCGGTGACGCACCTGCAGCTCTTCTCATGTTGCGAGTGCCCATGGGGGCCAGTAGTTGCTTTCCATCAGGTAACCCGTTTGCTCGTTTGCCCCTTTATTTTATTAAAAATATATTCCTTCACAAATTAAAAAGCCATAAGTATTTAAGTATGCCAATTTTCAACCTATTTCTACAGAGATTTATTGATAGTTATATTATTCAAAAGTGCTCATGTTAATTTTCAAAGATATAATAGACTGTTATTTTAACAAATACTTGCCTGAAAAGCTCTTATGATGTGTAACAAATTGTACAACAGAACAAGACTCCATATGAATACCCGGTAGACATTATGTAGTAGCAATATTTTTCTATCCACAATCTTGGTAATAATGATGTAGTACCCCACTCTAGCCAGCGCATTGAAATGGGGAGTGACGGCTTTGAAAACGGTAGCCATAGCTGGTCTCTGTTAAGCATTTGTGTACTAACCCCCAAAAATGGCGTTGACATATGAATGCAATCTTGTTCTAAAATCTAAATGATCTAAAGAACATGATTGCATTTATATGATTGTCAAATTAGACGCACGGTTTAATGACGTGCATTACAGCGGTGCGTCGGGTTGATGTGACCGTGTTGTACATAATATGTTTTAAATTGTAATTTTCCATCTTTTTAGTAAAAGATGGCCCCGTGCGAGTTTCTTACGCCGGTTCTTCTCGCCGGGTTAGTTCCCGAACCGGTGGTAAGCACCTTAGTTACGACGTTCGGAAATGTTTTTGTAAAAAAATTACTCTGAATGAAAATATTTTGATTTGATTTGATAACTTATTACGTAATTTTTTGTGGAATGATACACAAATTCTTGATGTAAGTGAAAACAGCATCCAACTGTCAGCCGACCTTTGATTGCGGCACTTAGCTTTGTTCTACAAGTCTACTGATATCGAAAAGCTACTATACAATTTAATTAATAACAGCTCACTCTAAGTAGGTACTTAAATTTTAATATATAACGACCAAGCTGCTGATGATCCCCGGCAATCGTCATTAATCATTACTAAACTCTCTAACTACTTGATTGAATAATAATAGGTGTATTATTACGAACATAATGACTATACTTAATATTGAATTTGAATTGAATACTTAAATTGTTTTTTTATTAAAAATACGAAAAATGCAGCGTAAAATGAAATCATATTGCAGCCTTCGTAACAGTATCAATTTAAAACCGACTTCCAAGGTGAAAACAATTATAATATGAATTAAAAAGTATTAAATAATTTTCCCTATCTCATGGTGCTTTTTTCCGAATTCAGCTAAAACTCAAATATTTCTGTACTCAATCTTCATAATTTTCGACTTTTTCGAATTTGAAGTGGGTACCAGTATCCACGAAGACGCGCCCCACTATTCCTCCAAATTGTTTATAGTATATGTGTGCAAGATTTCGCCAATGTTGAGTGTTGTCGGTACGCACTAATTACCTATCAGTACTCGCTCAGACTACAATAAATAGACCAATTAAGAAAAAGCGTCACGACCAAAGTTAAAGATGTTCACCCAAAAAGTGGTGGGGCGCGTCTTCGTGGATTGCACGGACTATATAGCTGAATCCAGATGCAAGAATTTTTGAAACATTTGTAACTGGCACCGACTTCAAAATTATGAAGATTGAGTACAGAAATATTTGAGTTTTAGCCGAATTCGGAAAAAGGCACCATGAGATAGGAAAAATTATTTAATACTTTTTAGTTCATATTATAAGGATATTATTATTGTTTTCACCTTGGAAGTCGGTTTTAATTTTTTGTTAAAAATAATAATTTCACTCTTTTTAGTTACCTAGTAAAATCATCGCGTACTATACGTAGATTAGGGCCGATTCACACCGGAATGGCAGAGGCGAGGCGAGCAGTTTCAGTGTCATATGATTTTAAACTTTATCTTCATTATTGTAATACATAGTATCGCTTGAGAAATCGACGCCGCCGGCGGCCGCAAGAGGCCACGAACGTCCACGGGCGGCCGTAGATTTCTCAAGCGATACTATGTATTATTAACAACAATGAAGATAAAGTTTAAAATCATATGACACTGAAACTGCTCGCCTCGCCTCCGCCATTCCGGTGTGAATCGGCTCTAATACACCTGTATATTATTCTACGTATCTTATTACAATTTGTTAACAGTCACACTTACAAAATATAATATCAGCTGCAGATAATTTTAAACAATACATTTTAAAAAAAATCGAAGTGGACACGTGCTAGGGCCGCGCCAAACCGGAATTTTAGCAGCGGCGAGGCTTTCAGTGTGATATGATTTTAAACTTTATCTTTATTATTGTAATACATAATATCGCTTGAGAAGTCTACGGCCGCCCGTGGCCGCGATTGGTAAGTGTGACAGTGCACTAGCATGTTACTTGTATTATCGAAGCAACTTACTTCTCAGAAGTAATGTCAAATGTGTGACTTACGCTCTGGAGATAAGGTTGAATATTTTGTTACGTTCAATTTTGGTGACATTGGTGACCCTGACGTGGTAATGATAATGATGATGATGATGAATGTAATTTGTATAGTGGCATATGCTTTCAGTTCTTAAAACAACGCCTAAACCCCCAAACTTGTATCTATAAGGAATTCGGAGTTCTCTTAGTATCTTCGGAACCATAGTATATCTTGGTTGAAAAATCTTGCGTTTTGGTAGCATATGCTTAGGATGCTTCTCATAAAACTAAAATCACCATATGTTTCCATATAAATTTTGAGGAGTTCCCTCGATTACTCATGGATCCCATCATCAGGTCACCACTTTTGTGAACATGGTACCAAATTGGAGTGAAACCTAATACTCGAGTAATCGTTGAACATACAAAATATATATATATATATATCCACAGCCGAACATATAACCTCCTCGTTTTTTGAAAGTCAGTTAAAAATACATATTTTATTAGAGTACCTACTAGATTGTACTTTTTAAATAAGTTTACCTAAGTAGTATGTATCTGGTTGCTATTCATTATTAGCATAAAATACTAAATTAGGTTTGCAGTTGAAATTCAATGTAAAATTTATAATGAAAGATAGGCCCGAAGCCGTACAATAATATGCTACTAAAGTAAAACATTTTGAAAGGAATGATGATTCACTAACCTTTAAATTATTTTGATTGTCTCAATATAATTTATAGGTGAATACTAAATATCAGAACATCCGACAGCTAATTAAATACTTAGTAGCTATGTATATTGGCAGCAAATCGTTTTTGTAATTAACACGCTAGCGGCTAGACACTGCCTATTATTATAGTAGGCGTTAAAAAGTTAATAAGCATGCTTTGACTTTGAGGTTCATATTTTTACAAGTCAATATTATATCCTGCTTTTACGCCAGTCTGTACGCAGACGCAGCCTGTACCCACTATAAAACGAGGTTAAACCTAATATACCGCCATCGCTTATAGCTTTGTTCTTTTGCGCTTTTATGGTTCCGTAGGAACCCTTATAGTTTCGGTCTGTCCGTCTGTCTGTCTGTCCGCGGTTTTGCTCAGAGACTATAGGACCTACAAAGCTGTAATTTGTCATGAATGGACATAATTATTAACGATGGCGACAAAATGGTACATGAAAACTTAAAAAAATATTTTTTATGGTACCTTCCATACACATCAAGCGGGTATGAAAATTTTTTTTTCGCGTCCACCCCATCGCGTGGGGTGTTGTTGGATAGGTTTTTTAAAAATATTATGAGTATTCATAGACCATTTTCCAATTAAGGGATCCGTTTGTGTGTTACTGTAAAAGCTCGAACTGCAGTAAATCCTAAGATTTTCTAGTAAAACCTAAGATCTACCAATCCCTAATGGTTAATGTCCGAAAAGGTTTGCGATACGAACTTTTACCACCATATAGTTGGTAAATCTTAGAATTTACAGTAATGGCATGGTATATGTTGAAAAAAAACGGCCAAGTGAAAGTCAGACTCGCGCACGAAGGGTTCCGTACTGTTATAGAGCAAAATCTTTATTTTATTGAAGTGAAAACTTCTTTAGCGGCGTTGAGCACTTGTGGGATGGGTAAATTCAATTTAATTCAATTAATTTATTTCTAATTTTCATCCATAGTGTTAGTTTCAACAATAGGTCCTTAATCTAGTGTTAGTAAAAAATATAGAATAAATTGGAATTACATTACATTCAACATTAGATATATGGGAACCGTGCTATTGGAGCATGGAGCTGCACCCAATGCTTCAGCAACACGGAATCCCACCTGCTACCCAACACATTCAGGAGTCTGTTTGGACTGTTTTGCACACGCGACCAGAGCGAGGCACATCTCTTTCTAATAATTGTCTGAAAACAGTCTGTATGTGCCTCAGCGAACATAGATGAGGCGCTACAGTAGCGCGACAGACCAAACAGCATTCTGAATGTTGTTGTACTGGACTTTGAGAGTACTATATGAGCGCTGCGTATATCTGTCCCATAGGCTACACGTGTAGAATGACTGACAATACGCTTTAAAGAGCGTTATTTTTTGCGTCCCTGCTACATCGTGCGAACCTACGAGCCAGCATATTACCGCGCACACATAGCGCTCTACGCTCCCTCTCTATGTCCTCCGTATCTGATAGAGAGGCGGTGACCCAGTGACTCAGATATTTAACTCGGTCGACTCTTTTCAGCTGCACACCTCCAAGAGTCACAAGAGGTACACTTCTGCGACTCCTGTGGGCGCCTGCATTAAAAACCATAAATTCGCTTTTATTTGAGTTATATCTGAGCCCATGTTCCACCGCATACTCTTCACAGATACGGAGAAGCCTACGTAACGCACTGATAGATGGGCTCAACAACACCATATCGTCCGCATAACTTATATTATTAATACAGACGCCGTCAACGTGACATCCTATGTATGTGCTGTTGAGCTCACTTATCAGCCGATTCATGTACAGGTTAAAAAGGCGGGGCGAGCTTAACCCCCCTTGTCTCGTCCCACACTCGAACACGTATACCTCCGAAAACACTCCAGCCCATTTTACAATATTTTTCTGATGACCGTACAAGTACTGAAAGAGTCCAATCAGTTCCTTGGGCAGATTGGTTTCGTCGCTAAGTTTTTGCCACAATTTGTCGTATGACATTAAGTCGAATGCCTTCGACAGGTCCGGAAGCAAGCGTATACCGGCGTTTTCCTGGATGTGTAGTACTGCACAGTCTGCTTAAGACAATAAATGGCACTTTCAGTGGACAGGCCCGGCCGGAATCCAAATTGAGAATTGTTTATATCTGTATGCAGTTCCAGCCTTTTGTCAAGCAGACTGTCCAGTACCTTGGCAATCACAGTAGCCAGTGATATCGGCCTGTAATTGGACAGGTCGGAGGCATCCCCCGTCTTATTTTTTATAATA
Source organism: Lysandra bellargus (assembly GCA_905333045.1). Taxonomy (NCBI): domain Eukaryota; kingdom Metazoa; phylum Arthropoda; class Insecta; order Lepidoptera; family Lycaenidae; genus Lysandra; species Lysandra bellargus. The sequence goes on from HG995344.1 coordinate 4,795,833, forward strand.
GGCACAGCGACTGTAGACATCAACGTCTGCGGCAGATATTGATGACTCACACACAAATTAAAAAGCATAGCAAGTATTCGTGGCAAGTGCACCCCAGCATATCTCAAGTGCTCGACACTGAGACTAAAAACTGTGAAACTCGCGATAGATTTTCGTGTTGATCGAAAAACCATACAAAACGCGTAAGACGGTTGGAGAGTAGTGTTTTGTGTCGAACTCGAACTCGAACTCGAACTCAATTTGAAACTTGATCGAAACTTGATCGAAACTTGATCGAAACTTGATTGAAACCTTGATCGAAACTTGATCGAAACTTGATCGAAACTTGATCGAAACTTGATCGAAACTTGATCGAAACTTGATCGAAACTTTATCGAAACTTGATCGAAACTTGATCATGCTTGCCATGCTTCGACACGAATGGGCCAGCTCGACCAGAGAAATACCACGGACTCACAGAAAACCGGCGTGAAACAGTTGCGCAGTGTTTCGCCGAGTGAGTGAGTTTACCGGAGGCCCAATCCCCCTACCCTATTCCCTTCCCTACCCTCCCCTACCCTCCCCTACCCCTATTTCCTCTTAAAGGCCGACAGACCTGCAGATCTTCTGAAGTTCCGAGTGTCCATGGGCACCGGAGGTTGCTTTCCATCAAGTGAAATATTTTGTTTTAGGTACATACCTTACCTATTAATTGATCACATAGGTATTTTGATTGCCTTTTTACTTTTTTTAAAACCAAATATAAGAAGAATACTGATTGAATTATAGTAGCTTAGGTAAGCATTATGTTAACTATATACTACCTACCTGTTTTGTCTTAGTTTATTAAGGCATTGTTTTATTCCTAAAACGGACATTTACCAGTTGACAGTAGTAAAACCTAGCATATACCGAATTTTAATGGTAAATGTTCGAAAAAATCGTCGTATTATTAGAAATACTTACATTTACCAACTCGTGTCGGTAAATCCAGGTAAATCCTAAGATAGACACTTAAATCTTAAGATTTACCGAAGTTCGAGCTATAACAGTAACATACTTATACATATTATAAAACAAAGTCGCATTTTTTCCCTCATGTCCCTTTGTCCTTTAATCTTTAAAACTACGCAACGGGTTATGATGATTCTTTCAGTGTTAGATAGCCCATTTATCGAGGCTATAGGCTATATTTTATCACGCTAAGACTAATAGGAGCAAAGAAATAGAGGATGGGATCTCAGGAACTACTGGACCGACTTGAAAAATTCTTTCAGTGTTAGATAGCCCATTTATTGAGGAGAGCTATAAGCTATATTTTACTAACCGACTTCCAAAAAACGAGGAGGTTATATGTTCGGCTGTGGATATATTTTTTTTTTTTGTATGTTCAACGATTACTCCGCCGTTTGTGAACCGATTTTCGAAATTTTTGTTGTGTTGTATTAGGTTTCACTCCAATTTGGTACCATGTTCACAAAAGTGGTGACCTGATGATGGGATCCATGAGTAATCGAGGGAACTCCTCCATATGGTGATTTTGGTTTTATTAGAAGCATCCTAAGCATATGCTACCAAAACGCAAGATTTTGCACCGAGGTATACTATGGTTCCGAAGCTACTAAGAGAACTCCGGATTCCTTATAGATACAAGTTTGGGAGTTTAGGCGCTGTTTTAAGAACTGAAAGCATATGCTACTATGCAAATTACATTCATCATCATCATCATCATTACCACGTCAGGGTCACCAATGTCACCAAATTCAACCTTATCTCAAGAGCATAAGGCACACATTTGACATTACTCCTGAGAAGTTAAAGTTGCTTCGATAATGTAACATTCTGTTCCACTTCGCCGAGAGACCGGCTACTTAGCACGTCACACGTGTTCACTTCGATTTTTTTTAATGATTGTTTAAAATTATCTGCAGGCTGCAGCTGATATTATAATATTTTGTAAGTGTGACTGTAATAAGATACGTAGAATAATATACACGTGTATTATTCTACGTATAGTACGCGTTTACTTACTAGGTAACTAAAAAGAGTGAAATTATTATTTTTAACAAAAAATTAAAACCGACTTCCAAGGTAAAACAATAATAACATCCTTATAATATGAACTAAAAAGTATTAAATAATTATTCCTATCTAATAGTGCCTTTTTACGAATTCGGCTAAAACTCAACTATTTCTGTACTCAATCTTCATAATTTTGAAGTCGGTGCCAGTTCCAAAAGTTTCAAATATTCTGTCAGAGAACAAAAGATTCATCTGGTACCGACTTCAAAATGATGAAGATTGAGTACCTACAGAAATAGTCGAGTTTTAGCCGAATTCGTAAAAAGGCACTATTAGATAGGAATAATTATTTAATACTTTTTAGTTCATATTATAAGGATGTTATTATTGTTTTATCACGCTAAGACTAATAACCTAGGAGAATGTGGAAAAAACGGGGGAAATTATTTGAAAGGGCTTATCTTCGAACTACTGGAGCAATTTTTATATTTGGCACAGATACGAAGTAGACCACGTCTATCGATTTTAATAATTTTTTCAGTAGCTATATATTTTATACTCGTGCGACGCCGGGGCGGGTCGCTAGTAGTCAATAAACTAAAAAAAATGTATTCGGCGAAGTATAAAGGAACTTTTCGTTCAAATTCCTTTGAAAATAACTGAGATGATGTTGTTAGTAGTGTAAAACACGTTATAATTGGTAATGGTAATAGACCATACAAAATAGGGTTGTTGAGGAAGTGGTTATGAGGAAGAGGAGGAGGAAGAGGAATTGTCACGCGCAAGTTTAGAAGATGCGGATGAGGAAGCGGATGAGGAATAGGATGATAGGAAATTATAAATACTAGCGGACCCAATCCAAAAGCCTTTGTCCTGTCTGTACATAACAATACACAAAAAATATTAAAAGGGCATTTTCCAGTGGACCAAACTATGAATCTAAATTATTCTCGAAAAACACGCAATAAAGAATCATCAAAATCTGTCCAGCAGTTAAGGAGGAGTTCGTGTGCCTAGTGTGAATTTTTTGGTTTCACATTTGATCGTGAACGCGTTTGGCGTTTACTAAGATTTTGCATGGGATTTGTACAGTGCCACCACTGTCCAGTGTCCACTAGTCTATGGCGCCACCTAGCGATGCTCACGGGAGTGATCCCAGCACAGTGAGTAAGGGGGGTATTAGATTATCATTTATATTGCATCCTAGATCATTGAGTCATTTATATTGGATAATGTAATATAGATTTCTTCCTCGATCACAGATTTTTGACATTTGCTGAGAGATTGGATCCAATACATATGGTCATATAAATTGGTGTTGCCAGTTATTTAACATAAAAAAAGAGTTTTTAATTTCTTGTTCGTTAATATGTTTCAAATAATGTAATGTAATTCTTTTTCTAATTACATACTTGAATAATCTTGCTGAAATGACAAAAAACAAGCCATATTAAAAATTACGATGTCTTTTGACAAATCGAATTCTCTGAGATCTAGTAACACTGATGTGACTGATACCTGTCAGCGTTAGCGCTCCCCTTTGGCTATTGAAACCACATACGACGTAAAATAGGATCAATGATATATGATAATGTAATATGCAGATATGATCAAATGATCATTTTTATTGGATCCTATATATGATCCTATAAATGATCCAATATAAATGATAATGTAATACCCCCCTAATCCCATACAAAATCAAGTAGGAAACGCCAAACGCGTTCACGATCGAATGTGAAACAAAAAACTTACACTCGGCACACAGTAACATACACAACACACGCACACAAGAAAAAAGTTGAGTGAATGATTAACAATTCTCGCGCTCTGGCGTGTTATCCCATGATTGGATACGCAACGCGCATGCGCAGTGAAATTCCTCATAAATTCCTCTTAAATTTTGAGGAAGCGATAGCGGAAGAGGATTTTTTTTATTTTTATACATCAGGATGCGGTAACGGTTGAGAACCCAACATATTGCGGAACTTCCTCATTATGAGGAAGCAGAAGAGGAATCCTCAGCAACCCTAATACAAAATTTAAAAAAAAAACTAACGATATAATGCTTAGCACAAACTAACGCGACCACGCGACTGCGAAGCGGGAGCGTCAATACAAAACACACATTTGACAAGTTGTCAAATGTGTGTTTTGTATTGACGCTCCCGCTTCGCAGTCGCGTGGTCGCGGAGGTTTGTGCTAAGCATTACTGAACCCTATATTACGTGTAGCCCGACACGCACTTGGCCGGTTTAATTATTTATATTGTGTTATGTTTTAGTCAAATACTTAGGAAAAGTAGTATCAACAGTCTATCAAGATTTATTAATGCATTAAGGATTTTTAATAAAAATAACAGGAATGTAGTAAATACTTTATTTTTATCACCATCAGAAAATAAATCATGTACAATATACACGGTATTTGGTAGTCAGCTACATCAGAGCAGTGTGTTGGAATGTAAACGCTAAACTTTTATTCTCAAGATTCATACCATTTTTATTTCTACCAAAGGAAACATATTTTAATGATCATGAGACCATGCTTTAATCACACCCTTTAACAATGCGATGATGAATATATTTTTTAATTTAAACGTTCTCCTAAGTCAATATCAGAATTTTTAAACTTTTATAAGATTTTGAGAGAATGCACCCTACCTCGGTTTCTTGAACCTCAAACTATAATTATTAATTAGATGCAGCAGAATTTAAAGAACATCTATGTAGCAATAATTTATTAAAAGTGTAATAGTAACTGTTCCGACTGTTAAATGATCACTACTCAGTACCAATGTCTTAAATAATTACTCTTGTAATTAATCTTCTTAATAAAGGAGAAAAAACTGATTAAATATGAGCAAAATAATATGAACAGTGAACACGTATTTCAAACCAAGGTGAAATACAGTATCAGATATAAGAGAAATTTTATAAAGTTTCTGAATAATTTGTATTTCATCTTAGCTATTTCATACTCGATACGTGGACGCACAATATGTAACTACAACAGCTTAACAACATTGCCTAGTCAACCCAATTTGGAACTTAAGAATTTTAACAATAACAATCATCAGAATAATTCTAGTTGAACGGTTGTAATTACATTAGCAATACTTTATGGGACAGTTAAAATAACCAAGGTTTAAGGAGACCTGTGACTGGTCCAGCAATTCTAGCACAGAGAAACCGATGGGGGCGTACAGTTCAGCAGGCATCAGCGGAATCCTGCTCGGGGCACGGTTTCTTCGCTACCACCTCATCCTCCATCGGCTCTTTCCGTTTGGACGCTTTCGATTCGTCTCCGACTCCATCAGTCTTATCGGTTGAATTGTCAAGTCTTTCCTCTTTGGAAGAATCTTCGTCTTGTACGTTTTCCCCATTGCTCTTCTCGTCAAAATCTACGTCGCCATCTTGCTGGTTGAAGTCATCGTCAGCGGCGGCGTCCAGCCTCTCCGCTGACTGTTGAGATTTGGTCTCTTGGTCGGTCACAACTGTTGTGCTCCGTTTGCTGACAGCGATGCGGGCCTTGAGCGCTCTGTGCAGTTGTGCGATATCTGACGGTGCACCCTGCAGAACAGATTATAAATATACATGGAGGTTTATATAACTATACTAATTAACTTCGATACCATAGTTCGATACTAAAGTTTATAACATATTTACATTTATAAATACAAAGTTTAAAATATTTTCAATACAGACATCCTCAAAACTCAATCTCCATTTCATATTTTTACAAAAAATACTTATTTCAACATTCAGTTTCAATTTAACGCTGAAAATGTGATTTTGTCCATGATAAATAGATTACACGGGCCATAAAAAATTATGCATGATATTAAACTCTACTCTTTTTCCTGCTGAACCCAAATTATAGCGCCATTTAATTATAAATCCAATCATTAGGTCTATTCTCTATTCATACTAATGTCTCTCTAAAAATCTCTATTCAACTACCCAAAATATTAACAACTCAAAACCAAGTAAGTGGGCCCCTACTCCCTAGACAATCAATTTTATTGTGCAATATTGTTGTACAATTTATTTGACAATAAGATTGAAAGGCAACCGCCTTTCAATTTTATTGTCCCTAGACGGTCAATAATATTGCACGAAACGTGATATTGCACAATAAAATTGATTGTCTAGTTGCCCGTTAACACACACAAACACTCACCATAATGAGGAACAGTTTGACGTGATCGTGTGCGATGGCAGCCGTGATTCTCAGCGACTTGGTACCAGCTCGCTCGGCGACCATATCCGGCCAAAGCTTGGTGTTGAGGACTACGCGCAGGCTACCGGCGGTGCGGGCCACCAGCCGAGCGCCGCCCGCCGCGTCGTTCAGTCGCAACACACCGCGACCGCGCTCCCGCCAGCTCCCGGCCTCCCACGCGAAGAGACGACACGATATCTGTAATAAAAAATAAATTATCAAGGCGAGTGAAGCGAGCCCTAGTAGGTATATCCCACAACTTTTACACTTTACAGAAAAACTATCACACCTATTAATTTTTGTGCTTTAACATAGTAATTTTTATTCATATGTGTTATCATCACTCAGTCAAGGTGTGACGACGAGAGCCCTCACAAAGCTCGGCTTTTAGCTAGTTAAATACTAAAAGACACCCGCAATTCCATTAAGCCGAAATAGTATGTTGCGCGGGAACCGCAAATTTCTCCGAAGCAAAAACTATCCAGTGACCATTCCAGTATCTCAAAGTAAGGCCGCATTTCCACTGACGCGGAGCGGAGCGGAGAGGCGCTTAGCGGTGCCCGAATTGACAAATCGTGCTTTTCCAGCGGAATGACAGCGAAGCGAAGATTTCGAGCATGGTGATTGGTCAATTCGGCACAGCTAAGACGCGGCCTTACACCATACCCATTTAAATCAGTTCAGTCGTTCAAGTGTATAGAGGTAACAGACAGACAGATACACTTTCGCGTTTGTTATTTATTTATGTATCAGTAAAGAAGGTGCCGCCAAACTTTTCTGCCAATGATACGATGATGGTTGATTTGCAGGTATATTCTGTCAACAATTAGCCAAATGCAAACAGAACTGTTAAGAACATGATGATGCCATGATATTATTATCTATGGGGGATTCTACGAGAAAGTATCTTGAAGTTTTGGAACGACATTTTTTCAAGTTGTTTTTATGCTATAAATTATTATATTTCGATATAAAATATTTCAAATATCGAGGCAAAGAATCTCTATTTAAAAGATTAAAATCTGAAATCTTATATCTTTAAACGAGCAATTCTTGTATATATATATATATATATATATATTAGGCTACTTGACCTATATTCAATTTCATTGAACAAATGCATATTTCTAGTAGAACTTTGCCTAGGAAACCGTATTTCACCCTTATCATCAAATAAAAGCTTATGATTGATAAATAAAGTCGATTTGAAAATATGATTTTATGAAAATAGGATTTGTACTGACGAAAACGCTTTTGCGGTACTTCCGATTTGGATGTGACGTCATCCTCATAGTAATTTAATATCTTTTATTTATCGCGCTCGTTATATGTAAGTTTATTTGTACATAAATATTAAGAATAAGCCTAGAAAGATTTGTAAAATATATTTTCTTAAATAATTCAAATAAAACATCAGTTTTACATATTATCTCCATTTATTGTAGACGGGAAATGAAATGGCCAAAACTTTTGTCCAAAAGTTTTCAACATTACAAATGATTTCTAATTTCTTATTTAATTATTTTATAATTTTTGAGTACTTTTTGACTCGTACATCTAGCACATAAAAAAAATTCAATAAAGAGAGTTTAAAATACAAAACGTATGACGTCACACTATGGCGGACAGTGTTTTCGGCGCCATTTAAAAGGCATGTTTTTCAATCAACATTTTTATGGGTTTTTACTGTGTAAAATATTAAAATATTAGTGTTTTTTGTGAAAATTAATGATTAAGAAGCGTTTAGCATGAAGAAAAAAAATAGGTCAAGTAGCCTATTGGAATCTCGGAATCGGATCCAACGATTTTCATGAAATTTAGTATATAGGGGGGTTTCGGGGGCGATAAATCGATCTAGCTAGGAATCATTTTCATAAAATGTCAATTTATATGTGTTTTTTAAATTTTTTGAATACCGAGTGAAGCTCGGTCATATAGCTAGTTATATTTAAACTGAGGTAGACGGGCCATACGCACCAAATGTTCCGCCCACTGAAATAAGATCTAGATAGAAGCGCCATGTCGCTCCACTTTTTTCATACCTACTGTGACGTCACAAGAGCGCTTTAGTGATGGGAATACCCGTGCGCGCGGAATCGATTCAAAGGAATCGCCGCGCCCCGCCTCTTTTGCCATTTTAATAGGTTTATCGATTTTTTAATCGATTATTATTCGAGTTCATAGACAAAGAAATGATAAATCTTAAGATACGTGCTTGCCAGGACAGCTAGTAATATATTATATTATTCTAAACTAAATCACTAAACAGGAACATAAAATATACATCTATATATACAGGATGTAACAAAAACAAGTGATAATACTTTAGGGTGTGTACGTGTTCCTTGTAGAGAGTTCACTGTGAAAGTAGCAGCGCTGAAACACCAAAATTTTTTTTCACTTTTGTATGGGTAAGGGCCCGAGGCGGGATTGCAAAAAACGGATTTTTAGAAAAATCCGGATTTACGGATTTTTTCATCCTCAAATCCGGATTATCCGGATAATTCGGATTTTTTTGTAATTTTTTAAATATTTTTGATAAACAGCTTTAAATGTGAGTTATTTTCTTCTTATTATTCTTTCTTAATTTAACATTAATTTTAAAAGTGTAAAATAAAACGTCTTAAAAATTAACATTTTTCTTTAAAAAAAAAACGCTAAGGTGGGTGCAAAAAAGCAAGAGATTAAAATAACAGTATCTGGTACTTTCAATTTTAAGAAATTATCAGAATTAGTGCTCACCTTGGATAGGAACCAATTAAGAATCCTTGCCAGAAGTCTAACTGCAGGGCACTGCAAGCTCAACAAACACTCAAACAGTAGCATAACGACTTGCAGATTCTGTGAGGAGGAGGATGAAATACCTATTCACCTTCTCCTCGACTGTCCTGCTCTACTACAGAGCAGGAACAGGCACCTTGGTCGCCACGAATACTCATCCACAAAGGAATTTCGTGGCATCAACTCCAACCACATCGTTCAATTTATGAGCAGTATTGGGTTGGGGATGATTCTCTAGTACGAAGGAGTCACAATAGATCCTCATGGGTCGCAGTGACATCAGGGCTATAGCGACCTGCCTTCTTTAATAAAAAAAAAGACTTTAAATTTTATTAAGAACTTAAAAATACCCAGATTTTTTCAGCTTCATATTTAAAACTATTTAAGAATGTGAAATTTTTGTTAACAAGACAATTCTAAGCAATCTCCGCTTTATCAATTCCTTCGTCATTTTTAGACCTACAGCCGTTAGCTGCACATCATCAAATTATGCTACAAGATCTGTGAGCCTAGAGGTGGAACTTACAAAAATAGGTCAAAGACAAGAACAATTATCAACAGTACGAGACGTAGGGTTGAAATAGACGAGCAAGGAATTCACTATGTCAACGAGTAGCTGTACTTGGACTAATTAGCTTCTTATGACAACAGAAAGGCAGAAAAACTGGTCCATGAAGAATGATGACTTACCAATCTCACTGAAGCGCAGACTCGTTATATATTTCGCTCGTCATTACCAACGATGCGCGAACTGATTGACCGATTTACGATTTACAAAAGTTCCAACTCAGAATCTGCCAGAGAGCAATAACGCTCAAATCTCAACAAATCAAAAAACATAATGTGCTCCCAAACTAGAATCACAGACGTAGGAATCAAGACGGCCAAGCTAAAGTGGCATTGGGCTGGTGGCGCTATCCGCATACATGCTGGATATCGACTGAGTGGGTATCTAGGCCTAAGAAAAGATAGCGCTATGCTCTGGAGGTATTTTTTCCTGCAGATCATTGTAATCCTGACGTTAAGATGATCTTTGAGTATCTATTGTGACTCCTTCGTATTAGAGGACCGTCCCCAACCTAATGCTGCTCATAAATTTAGCTATGTGATTAGGATTGGTGCCACAAATTTCCTCTTTAGTAAATTAGGAGAGTTTTTGTTCTGCAGTAGAGCAGTAGAATCAATTAGAAGGTTTATAGATTCATTAATAAAAAACGCGATTAATTTTATACTTTTTTATCATCTTGGAGCCTTGTCACGTTGCTTTAGTAACAAAATAATAAGAAACGATAAATAAGCTAACCAAACGCATCTGTGAAAACTGTCATGTTTAAAAAGTTGTAATTTATGTTAGAAATCAGTAAATAATCGTAATTTTGAATGTTTTAACAGGTTTCGGTTTCGGTTTCGGCTGAAAAATCAGTTTCAGTCGGACACTAATAATAAGCAATCCTATCACATGGTGCAATAATAAATGATGTTTTTATTTCTTACGAAAAAATAAAACACCCTGTATTTTTGCACCATTCGCTAGTATTGCTTATTATAAACAATTTTCCAAAGTAACATTATATGGAAAAATCCAGGAAAGGTTAGATTTTTAAGGTTTTACTGTTTTCCAATACATTTCTTAAAATGTGATACAATATATCAAAATATAACACTTTCCTTAAGTTTGTCATATACGATTACTTTCCAGAAATGATTCCTCACCAGTAACACTATAAATTGATGCAATAATACAGGGTGTTTTTTTTGTGATTTTTTCTTACCTTCTACCCTCATTAACTTTTTTCTCTCACGGTTTAGAGATTTTTCGTCATACAATAAAATGTTCAACTTTTTAAGCCCTTTCATTTGGTATATGTCTCAACGTGCTACATTGGTGGGTACGAAATGCCCCTCCTTCTTTGACAACAATTTTGTTGACACCGCACTATAAACTGAAGTCCACATGGACGAAGTCGCGGGCAACAGCTAGTAATTTATAACTACATATTATGTTAGTACTCACTACATAATATTATATCACTATTTATCTGCCTGCTCCAACACTTTTTTTGTTGCTTTGCTTTAAGAATCTGAATAGCTTAAACATTGACAAAAAGACACAAGATTTTTTTATACAATAGCTAGGAATAGACTTGAGCAATGTTGTGGAGTCAAATTTGCATAATATGCAAGTAATTTACATAATGTGCTAATTATAGTTAAGTTCTTCATATAGTAATTGTTGAATTATACACAATACACTAGCTAGTACACATAATATACTTAATGTATCAACTCCCAAGTGATCGAATTTGACTGCGTAAACAATACATTTCCAAGAATCCGCGATCGAAGGATTAATATACTTGAGCCGTTAATATCAAGGGCATCTTGATATTGTAAATTTTCTAAAACTGTATGCAAAATTCACAGTACTTTCTAAAGCTCCAATAATTAGAAGTTGATTGATTAAAAATTTTATATTTTAAATCTCATTTACATACTATGCTAACTGGGATAAAAATATTATGTATACCTTCATTTATGCAAACAAATTTTTTGTTTACCTGTAAAACATTGATCTCGTCTTCCTCGCCTGTAACTGTGATATTAGTTGTGGGTGGTGGCGGTCTCGCATGTGACCTCTCATACTCGGCCGCATTAGCTGCTAGGCCATCATTTGTGTTATTACTTGGTTCACTTGGTCCTGGTTCATCCTATAAATTAATACAATATTGTTTAAACAAAGGAACATGAATATTTTGCTGTAATAAAATATTAATTGAACATTGTTAAGATGTAATTATTATAGTCATACATTTTCATTTCAACACAAGATAAGACAGACAACAAAAACAGTATTAAGTCAAATAATGAAAGATTACCTGATTATTTTCTTTAACAGAGGCAGCAGCACTTGTAAACAATAGTTCTGAGGTGCCATTGGATGAGCTATGCTCAGCTGATGCTTCACCATTCTTGATGTTCTCCTGTATTACGACCCTTTCACTTAAATTCTGGCCGAACACAAACCCCGGAGCTTGTATTGCACTAGTTGTGGGTTGTACTGTTGTACTCCTGGGAGTAGAATTTGTTGATCTAAGTGGAACAAACTTTGGGATTGGACCCTCGTCTTTTGTTTCTTTTAATCTATCATTTCCGTTTCCTTCGGGTGCTTTTTCTTTGTCCTCTTCTGTATTGGTTTCTTCGGTATCGACTTTCAAGAATGGGTTAGCTCCAGGTTTGAGTTGTGGTGGTCTAAGTACTGACCCTGTAAACATATTAGTGCAATTTAGGGTCATGTCAATTTCTTTATTTAAAGGAAGGTTAGTTTTATTAAAAATAAACTTTAAAATAAAAAATATAATTAGTTTTAAAACTCACCAAATGGATTAGCACTTTTTCCTGATGTTGAAGCAAAGCCAGAGGAACCAAAACCACCAAGCCTAGGTTTTGCCAGAATAATCCTTGATTGAGAGGGGCCATTGTAGCACTCATCTGCCGTTTTACCTACACAAACATTGTATTAATTATTTCACCCAAACCTAACAATGAAGGAATACAGAAATACATTCTTCTTATGAAGAAAACAACATTGCTTGCCCCAGTAGATATTTTCAAAACGGTCATGTAAATGTTAGTGTCTTGGTGTCTTAAATATGTTTGAAGCGTTAATTCTTCATAATATAATTTTGTTAAACGAAAGCATTATCATAGAGTAGGAGAATGATGATGAGACAAGGTAAGTACTGTTGTCTGCTGTTGCAATGCGTATTGCGAGTAAGACGATTATCTATTAATACACGCATATGCGTTGGCAATGCAACGTTATTGCATACAGCCAGATTAAATATAAGGAGAGTTCGAATTAAAATTTGTAAAATAATAACCCTACCTTGCTTTGCATCTGCCATTGTCGAACATCAAGAACACAGACTACTTAGGGATACTACAAACTTTAAAAGTATAGACAAATCAAAAATTGAAGAAGAAAGAAATGTCAAAAAACGTTGAAAAGTCTTCTCATAGACAATTTTGGTCGTTGCTTCTTGGTCGGGGCTAATCTGTGGTCGGGGCCAGGTGGACGAAATTCTCGATCAAAAAAAAATTTGGGTTCCAAATTTAAACGTAGCAACTGTACCCAATCAGATAATCTGTGCAAGGTCGACTGTGATTGGCTGATAAAAAAGACCATAGAGAATATAAACTACATGAGAAAAAAGACGAAGAAGGAGTTTAAAATTCAAAGTTCGATTTTCATTTTGTGAAAATTATTTTGTAGCAACTCACACAAAAATTGTAAATTAGGTGGATTAATTAATGAAAAACGAAAGGTAAGCCATTGCAAAATGTAAATGTAACCGTAAATTAATAAATTGAAGCAAAATATAACTATGTCATACCATGTTCTAATACAAAGTAGGTATGTCGCCGTATTATTTGCATATTTGTACAATAATTTACAACATAAACTATATTAAATAAAGATAGATTATTATTTCATAGAAAATATTATAATGTATATCAGTATGCAGTTAATTTGGAAAATGTTAAAATGTGTATATTGTTTTATTGTAATAATACATAAGGTTGATAAGTATACTTAATAATTTATGTAAACTGTATGGAAATGTAGTAAATGAAAAATGTTTCATTAATTTCAGATTTTTAGGTCCCTATACTAGTTTGCAACATTTTAGTCTGCAAGCAGTAGCTGGAGAAGGAAGGTATGGGATTATGAGTGGTACGGCCACAAAGGAAAAATCCTCTGATCAAGACGTGAGGTGGTATGCAGCTGGCCTGAGCCCACGCGATAGATTTCAGCTGTCGTATACAGAGTGTAACAAAACAAAGTAATGATACTTAAGTGAGTTACATGTATAAAGGTGCGCGTCTACTGGATCGGGATCGGAGCATACTGCGTAGGTATGCAGCGGACGGATTTGTTGCTTTGTATGTATGGTACTGACTACTGTGAACTGCACTAGAAGTACTGGAACGTCATTCTGCGCCTAACAAAATATATATGACGACACGACGCGCAGTCCGCACCGTACGCCCCGATTCTGACCTGGTGGACGCGCAGTTTTAATCCCCTCCCTATATAGAGTTTACTGTGTACAGCTATTCTATTATATTTATAAATAAAATACATAAAACTGTACTGTAATATTATAATATTGAGTAATAGAAATCAACAAAAGCTTGTGGATTAAATCTGTTTTATTGTTTAATTTACCTTATTAGCCTATTTATTTAGCTGTGTACAATAATTTTTATTGAAATAAAACATTTATTTGAGCTTATTTATTTATTTATATTTTTTTTTTTTGGTATGTTTAGAGTGAAAGGTTTTGCACTTAAAAATTTTAACTTCAGTTTCAAATTTAAAAAATAACGGATGTTTATTTTTTTTCTTCTAAGTCCGACCTCTTGTTACGTAGTATACAGTTTACATCCTCTTTGGTCGGGGCTTGGTCGGGGCCGACCAATTTAATCTTTGGGGCCGACCACTGATATCTAAGTTGGCGGGGGAAAGTCAATTTTTTGCAACTTTTTTTTGCTAATTCGATTGTTCGTCGTTTGTTCTTGATTGTTCGAACAAAAATAATGTTTGTTCTTTTTTGTTCTTTTTTTTATTTTTTATTTTAAGAGCCCGTCCTCTATTTTCTACTGCTCTCTTCACACTCACGCCCGTCTTTCATATGCCAGGTGAAAAAGGACGATCGCCAAGTTAGCGGGCAGATAGAGGTTTTCTGTTTTTAAAGGGTTTTTTATATTGAAGTGGTAAAAAGTAATTCCAACACTTTATAGACGACTTTCTCAACAGTACATTGTATTTTTTTCATACCGTTAAGACGTCAATACAATCCATAAAAAGGTGATATTCTAAACCTTTTACAGCAAAAATCACAAAACTGTCCCGGGTTTGAGTTGGATTATTTAAAGATACTTAAAAAAAATAAAAAATCTAGCTCCAACACTATATTATAATTGAAATGATCTTACATGTTGTGCATTAAAACTTATAGAAATACTGTATTTTAACTGTTAAATAACGTCTGTTAAATGAGCGAAATCGGCAAAATTTCGTATACGGACTCTTAATGTTCGAAAATTTGACCTAAACCTGGCGCCGACAATTATAGTATCTAGACTTTTTTTCTTTTTGTCAATCAATCTAAGCTAGTAATCGTTTGTTCGATCAAAATAAATGTTTGTTCGATCTTATTTACGCTGATAAATTATAATTAATTTTTTGGCGGGGGAAAGTCAATTTTTTGCTACTTTTTTTCACTAATTTGATTGTACGTCGTTTGTTCGTGATAGTTCGAACAAAAATAATGTTTGTTCGTTTTTGGTTTTTTTTATTTTAATGTTCGAAAATTTGACCTAAACCTAGCGCCGACAATTATAGTATCTAGACTTTTTTTTCTTTTTTTTTCAATCAATCTAAGCTAGTAATCGCTTTTTCGATCAAAAGAAATGTTTGTTCGATCTTATTTACGCTGATAAGGGCCAACCCACACGTACCACAACCACACGACATCGCAACGACAAAATGTCGTCGAGCTGTGGTTACGTGTGAATGGTGTCGCTGCAGCATTTTGTGGTTGCGTTGTGGTACCGACAAAATGACGACGGCCAGTAGTTGCGATGTGGTTGCGACGTGGTTGCGTCGTGTGCAAGTCGAACTATTGTAGTTCGACTCCGGCTTTTATAGCGGAAACACGTCTTGCCCAAAGTCATGGATTTCGAAGAGGACACTATTGTTGCTCTCCTTGCTATATGTATTATTTTTTTACTTTGTTTCTTTTTGAGTCTACATCAATTTTGGTGTAAGAGAATTCCACATAATTTCTTCAGACTGGAAGCTTAAAAATCAGTCTTTTCGAACTAGCCTGGCTTTAAAAGATATTTTGTTTCCAACACTTCATTTTACGCAGAGTAGATAACACGTTTTAAATTCCCACTTTTGCATCTGCATGTAATGCATGCACTGCATGCACACTGCATCAAAGTGTTAAAAGAGTTAAGCACCTACACTGTGACACGAGTATTTTATATACATCTAAGCAGACTAAGATACATAATTACGCAAAGCACCTAAGCCAAAGTATCAATCATTGTTAAAATCAACAGCGAAAAAAAGTTGCAAAAAATTGACTTTCCCCCGCCAAAAAATTAATTATCATTTATCAGCTCAAATAAGATCGAACGAACATTTTTTTTGATCAAACAAACGATAACTAGCTTAGATTGATTGAAAAATGGAAAAAAAAGTTAGGTCAAATTTTCGCAAATTAAAATAAAAACAAAAACAAAAACGAGCAAACATTATTTTTGTTCAAACAATCACGAACAAACGACAAAAAATCAAATTAGCGAAAAAAAGTTGCAAAAAATTGACTTTCCCCCGCCAAAAAATTAATTATCATTTATCAGCGTAAATAAGATCGAACAAACATTTCTTTTGATCGAACAAACGATTACTAGCTTAGATTGATTGACAGAAAAAAAGTCTAGATACTATAATAGTCGGCGCTAGGTTTAGGTCAACTTTTCGAACATTAAAATAAAAAAAAAACAAAAACGAACGAACATTATTTTTGTTCGAACAATCAAGAACAAACGGCGAACAATCAAATTAGCAAAAAAAAAGTTGCAAAAAATTGACTTTCCCCCGCCAACTTAAGGGAGCCACTTTCCCTCGCCAACTTAAGGGAGCCCCTATTAGGTAGGACATAACATTACAAACTTTTGACGTTTACACACCGATATGAGCATTCTCTTTCACTCAACTTACTGGATTGTTAGTTAGAAAGAGTAACATTATCAACTGTCAAAATATAAAGTTACCTCCATAGTATGTACCTCATTGGATGAAACGCACTATACTTGTTTAATAGAGGTCAGTGGGGCTGACCAAAGATCTCTAAAGTGCTTATTCCACTTATCCTAGCTAGGATCCTAGCTAGGATAAGTGGAATAAGCGCTTAAACTATAGGGCCGCCGCGCCGGCCGAGTGCCGACCAAATCGGGGCTGACTTAAGCGCTTATTCCATATCACTAAATTTAGAAGTCCTAGCTAGGATCCTAAAAAAATTAGTCAAGTGAAATAACATAATTTAGAAAGCTAGGATCCTAATTAGGATCCTAAATCGGAAAAAATGTGGCTTGAGGCTTCTGAATGACTAAATCAGTGCTGCCAGATGGTTTTAACCTTTTATCTGTAGTGGGAACTGCTAAATCTGTATTTTATTATGTTATATGATCTGGAATCCATTCGTAGGTTAAATTTCTAAAGTCTGCTGGTTCCAAGTACTTCAGAAAGTTCATAATTCATAATTTTTCGTGGAGCAAAAATTCTTTCAACCATCTTTTTCGCCTTTTATTTATTTTGATTTTCATTGAGCCAACAGCTAAGCCTATGAGAATACCAATTTTGTTTATTTATAAATTCTTTATTTGTTTAAAAAATTAATAATATAAAATAACAGAAACAATATTTAAAAGGCAGGGAATAGCAAATAGGCGGCCTTATCGCTTTCAGCGGTTTCTTCCAGACAACCACAATATGATAACAGATTACAGAAAATAATGTCAAAATCAATTTTTTGTTGCTTTGACATAACTGGAGCCATTAAGAAGACGTCTGGCCAAAATCGCCGCGTGGTCACAACTGATTTAGTTACTAAATTAGGACAAGTGGAATAAGAAGCTTCTAATTAGTCTCCTTAATAGGATCCTAGCTAGGACTTCTTTTAGTGAAATGGAATAAGCGCTTATGCACAGTGAAAAAATAAAGTTATGTCATATTGACAGATGATATTGACTTGAAATTCAATCAATTTTTAATTGCTCTATTTTTTTGTGTTCTGCTAGTCTTATTTTGTATGCTGCGATTAGAATCGTACTAAAATTATTGAGTAAATATAGAGTGTTTTGGTTTCACAAAGTTTCTAGCATTACTTTGAGAAATTAACAGTTTGCTATGCTGTTGGGTGCCTTGTAACAAGAATGGGCTTTGAAATCAAAAGGTTTCAAGGTGACGTTGATGAGGAGCTTATTTGTCCGATTTGTTCAGGAGTCCTAGAAGACCCTCTGCAGGTAAAGCTTAGTAAATATACTTCTGACACATGCCCTACGTGATGCATTTTTAATAAGGTTATATTACAAAGGCAACTCGTTTTAGGCGCCTGCTTGCGAACACGCATTTTGTCGTGCTTGTATAACAGAATGGATCAGTCGTCAACCGACTTGTCCGGTAGATCGTCAGGCGGTCACATCCAGCCAGTTGCGACCTGTTCCCAGAATACTACGTAACTTGTTGTCCAGGTATTTTTTTATAGTACAAGAAATATTTAACTTGCTGTACCACTGCTTATACATTTACGAGTACATTATTATTGAGTTTAAGAAACATTTTTTATTCCTTGATATAATATTCATATGTTAAACATATTTTGCAGATTGTGTACAAGTTGTGATAATGCACCTCATGGATGTAATGCCACTCTGAAATTGGACTCCTTAGCATCACATTTAGTTGAGTGTAAGTATATTATTATAAGTTATGGCAAGGCTGTCTCTAAAATTAGCGGGTTGATATCTGTCAGTACGAATATCGATGTTAAGGACATTAAAATAACATTCATATCAGCGTGCCTTGTACAGTGGCGGTTACAACGCTCATCGCATTGTTGATAGGGCGAAATAGGAGTTTTTTTTTTTTTGTTTAATGACCAAATTATTTATTATAGAACTATTTGGTTATTTTGCTAGAAAAATAAAAAAGCTATCTTTTTTGTAAAAAAAATCATATTGTTGTCATTGAAAATTATGAGATGTTCTAATTTGAAGTGTATTTTTATGGTGATATTCAAGATTTTTTTACAGAATTACCATGCCATATTTCAATATTCTGTTCGGTTATTTTGTCACTTTGTTCCTTTTTGTGTTTAAATCAATTTTGGTGTAGGAGAATTCCACATAATTTCTTCAGACTGGAAGCTTAAAAATCAGTCTTTTTGAACTGGCCTCACCTTAAATATAATTTTGCTGATTTATTACTAATAAATATTAATCATTCAGCTTCTGTATAGATAACACTGAATAACGCTGCTTATGTTAAAAAAATTCCACACCTTGCAACCTTGTCATGAGTGGATTTAAATATCATGAAGGCTAAACACTAAACAGGCCTTTTAAAATTACTTATTATGTTGAGTTGTTTAGACTTTGTCAATACAGTGACATTGTTTAATAATCATGCACTTGTTTTTTTAAATAGGTGAATTCAATCCAAAAAGACCAGTTCCCTGCGAGGCTGGCTGTGGATTGGTTATTCCGAAAGATGAGTTAGCCGCACACAACTGCGTCAGAGATCTGCGCTCCCTCATTGCAGCACACCAGTGTAAACTGACTGAATACCAACAAGAACTGTCAGAACAGAGGCTCATAATCAATGAGCACAAAAGGGAATTAGCCTTGTTAAAGGTATGTCTTATAGTATGAATGTTTACTCTGCCTTATTTGGTAAAGTTGTTTCAACATCTGATTGTGAAATTTACTAAAAAGCAATTATAATGTCATTTGACACAAAATATTTTTCAAGGCAAGCTAGTTTTAATAAGGTTTTTTAGTTTGCTTGCTTATCATAATATAATAGCTATAGCCTATAAAATACTGTAGATATGTGTTTAGTGATTTATACCTTACTGGAAATTGTGCTTTCTACTCCAGGAGTTCATGCGTGCTATGCGAGTATCCAACCCTACAATGCGAGCATTGGCAGATCAAATGGAAAGAGAGGAAGTGATCCGCTGGGCAAATTCTCTCTCTCGAGCTAGAGTCACTCGCTGGGGTGGTATGATATCCACACCTGATGACGTCTTGCAGGTGGTAATAGACCGACATAACACACAGATTATTAATTAGTCCTACTAGAGAGTGCATAGACTAACATATTTTTTTTCGTTAGATGATGATAAAACGAAGCTTATCAGAATCTGGCTGTCCTCCTCACATAATTGATGATCTCATGGAAAACTGCCACGAAAGAAGGTGGCCACCCGGTCTGTCTTCATTAGAAACAAGACAAAATAATAGAAGGTTAGTTGTTGTACACCAAAATTAAAAAAAAAATGTATAATATTATACTAAAAATGACATAATGGGCATACCTTCAAGTAGAATAGTCTTATTTAATCTCATTTATTTTCTAGGCTGTATGAAAAATATGTTTGCAAGAGAGTGCCTGGTAAACAAGCAGTTCTTGTGTTGCAATGTGATAACAATCATGTTGATGAGCACATGATGGTGGAGCCTGGACTTGTGATGATCTTTGCTCATGGCATTGAATAAACGCTTTCAACTTAGTGTGCTATTTTATATAATAATGTTGAGGTAAGGTTGGGACGTATTTAAACCTGAATCTCTCTAGGGGCCTGATTTACCATGAGTAATTTGATTTCGATTTGCCTCCTGTCATGCATGACAGCCACTGACCTCCATTATACAAATTACAAGTACGCTGGACAGATGATACCCAGCTGTTTTTTGTGCCTATTTGAAGCGGAATCAGCGCCCCCAAAATCGGGGGAAGAGAAATAAATCTGACGTAACTTGCAAATGGCCGCTCAATCGCTATTAGTTGTAGAAACCAAAGGGAATATAATCACTAGAGACTAGTATTAGTTCCAAGTACTCCTACTTAAACGTCATGTTTACGTCAGATTTAGTTCTCTTCCCCCGATTTTGGGGGCGCTGATTCCGCTTCAAATAGGCACAATAAACAGCTGTCATTTCAAAGAGTATGATAGGTCCAGCTTACTTGTACAAAGGAGGTCAGTGGTGACAGCCAATAAACGCGCGCTGCGCAATGAGCAATTACCGCGTGATAATCTTCCGAATCCAAGTCGAATGGGAATCGTGAGTCAGGCCGCAGGCAGAAAAAACAGTGTTATATGGAACTGTGAAATTAAACACATGACTACAATGATTATATTAAACATTTGACATTTGTTTGTTTGATTTTAACTCTATTGTTTAAACATGGAGTCCGATTTACAGCACTGTTTTTTTGTGACCAAAGAGATTCTCTCTCAGCTTATGTACAGTGGCATGGTATACCTATGGTAAGGTGTGTGAGAAATGTAGCTACTCAAATTCGTAGGTCAATCTAATGGTACAATATTTGTGTTATTTGGGTGATAAAAATTTTGTATTCAGTATTAAAAAATAATTTTGTACATTCCCCTAATTTTTTATGGCTGACTAGAAAAATTTCCTAAACTAATAATATAAGTTTTATCGACTTTTTATGAGAGTAATAAACACGATATTATGTATTCCTTTTGTGGGTTCTTTTTATAAATTAATAATTCTTTTACTAATGAAAACTTGGGTAGATAAAAATAGCTGACATGTTAGATGTGAGTTGTGTTAGCTTCAATTTCTCATTATAAAAACAATTTTACTGTTCAGCATAATAATATGTGAAGTAATAGTGATATGAAATTCCCACACGTAAGAATATTATAATAATAATATTAATTAGTGTATGGTTTTGTACTAACTTTTTAAATATAAGACTTTTGATTAAAATGACGTTTTTTTACAAACCAGTACAATGTATTAAAATACTGAAATATTTAAACACTAAAATCGCCCATTAACATACAGCTGTAAAATATGCCTCCTTCGCCTGGCCTGAGGTATAAGCAAATTGGGCTGTCGTTTATTATTGTCGATGAATAAAATTTTTTGCACTTGATTGTTTTTGAGCAGATATTTTATAATTTCATTACATTTTTAGGGTTCCATGTTCCAACCTTCAAACCCAGAGCTCTAGTTTCAAGATTAGTATTTTCTTTCATTTCATAATGTTAAAATAATATTCTTACGATGGTTCTGAAACCATTATAATAATATTTTACCACATCCTATAGTAAGAAGAGGGTATCAAAAACACAATATGAATGTTTATGAAAGAGTTAAAAATTTCGTTAATGCTTGAATAAACAGCCTGTATTTGATACACTCTTCTACTATTTAACAACAGACCAAATCGTCTAATTTTTAGTATCCGAAAACCTTCACTCAAAAAACACTTGACCGGGCGTAATGTGTATGTTTATTAATTTATGTTTTAACAATAAACAAGAGGTTAAAATTTAACTGCATACATAATATAAATCAGCCTATTGGCAAACAGTCATTCCTTCACTTGTCACCTTGTTTTTAAAATAATTAGTTCAAAATGATGTTAATTTACCTTGTGATTATACTCGCTTAAATATATTTTATACAAACGATTAAAACTAGTAGAATACATAGAATGATGTTGAAGTTCCCTCAGGCAGAGGAAGTTCCGGTATTTGGCAGCAGTTTCAAGCTTTTTGGGCGCTCAGAAGGTAAGTCACTCAAAATTTGCTATGGTGAAAATGTTTTGTCTTCGTCTGATACGTTAGAATAGTCGCCTGGCAGACTCGTTAAAACGAGCTAATGTATCCCAAATATAATATTTTACTTCACCAATCTCTATTTATGTTATCTTTCAGTTTATTTCATCCCAATATTATACATAAACAAAGCTCACATACTATCAAATTAAATATTTTTTTACATATACTATGAAGAAAATTATAAGTATTTTAGAAGAAATAACCGAAAGCGGCGGTGCTGTTAGTTTTAATATGGTTTTAATGCTATGAATTATTTGTTTCTTCTTGGTATAGTATATTTGTTCTTATTTCTTAACTCTTGGGGACAGGCATAGCTTATTATTATTTTTATTATCTAACTCGAAGTTATGTTTGGTTTATCGTTAGTTTTTTGAGGCAAAATGGTTGAATAGCGCTTTTGTGAATTGGGAGTTTTACTTTAGACTTAGCAGGAGTCTTGGTAGTCCGTAGTTGGTTTGGTGCTAAGAGCAAATCAAATGATTTATCACTAATCAGTAATACCATGATTTAATAGGCTTAACTGATGCTGATAAAATTGCGGAGCTACTGAAGACGAGTTTGGATTAGGGGTACTTATATTCTTTTGTCACACCGTTGACTGGCGTTGGGAGTGCTTTCGCCCCAGGTAGGTATTTTTAGGCTTTAGTAAAAGACATTTTTATATTAAGAACCCCTATTAAATATTACTGTGTGTTCCTCATGGTTTAGCATTTAGCTCGGGAGACAAAAGTCCAAACAGCTACTAGGTATAGCAATAATCGACGTAAAATATGCAGAGGAATGGCCTAGACAAGCCCTAGTAGGGTCTCTGTTCGGCCTGGGGGGTATCCGAGCACCCTCACTCAGACGTGTCTGCCGACGACCAGGCAGACGCCCGCTGATAGCACTGCGGTGGCCCTACATTTCCCGTGGATCTGTCAGTAGCGGCGTAGAAAGGAACACGGTCGGGTTTTAGTGGGTAGAGCTGCGGCCACAACCATCTCATCGGTCGCAGCGAGTCCCACATACCCCGGTTGTCCTCCCCAGCACTGCCGGGGATGCATAATAGCATTTCCCGACCAAAAAAAAAAAGGTATAGTAATAATACACGTCTTTATCTAAAGTTTTGTGACTCGCCCATAGATGTTTTAGCCAGTGACCCAATAAATCTCATTTCTCAAGTAAAGGTGCAACCGCCGCATTCACAAGTCTTGTAAAAACTACTTTCAAAACCTTTCCAGCTGCCATTGCTAAGACCCGGCGAAGGATGCTTCTACCGTTTTTTACTCCGATAGTGTTGAATGGTTTCTTCGATATTTTCCACGAAGCTGGTGTACAACTTGCCAAGGAACTGACGGCGATGGCTGGCCTTGGACCTTTTTCTGCTGATCGATTACTGAGGGAGTGGAACTTTGAAACCTTTATAAGTACACTAGCGACGCGCCCCGGCGTCGCACGGGTATAAAATATATAGCCACTGAAGAAAATGATCAAAATCGATAGCCTATGATCCTTCACGTAGTCTACTTCTTATCTGTGCCAAATGACATAAAAATTGCTCCAGTAGTTTGCGAGATAAGCCCTTTCAAATAATTTCCCCCGTTTTTTCCACATTCTCCTATTAGTCTTAGCGTGATAAAATATAGCCTATAGCCTTCCTCAATAAATGGACTATCTAACACTGAAATCATTTTTCAAATCGGACCAGTAGTTCCCGAGTTTAGTGCGTTCAAGTTAGCCCTTTCAAATAATTTTCCCCGTTTTTCCACATTTTCCTCTATTTCTTCGCACCTATAAGGCTTAGTCTAAAAATTTTAGAAAATCTGACAGAAATTGCTGAAAACTTATAACTTTGCGCATGCGTAATGTGCATTGAAAAACCAAACGAACATGACTATAATGATGCTGAGTACTGACACTGGCACTAATTTTTAACTTTGCGCATGTGCAAAGCACATTGAAGAACGAAACACGTCTTGTGGCCAGCAGTATTTCTGGATCAACACGACCTGCAACTTAAAAAAAAAGAAACAAAAAAGTACCTAAACTCTTCAAAAGTAAAGTCTCATGAGATAAAAAGATAATAAAATCTACGAATAATAAAAACTAAGGAAGAGTAACTGTTTCAAAAAAAATTCACATTCTACAAAATATGACCCGAATAAATTCAAAAACGATTGAAGTAAGTATGGGAGTTACGTTTTCTCAGTTTTTATTATTCAGAGCTCAGACCAATAAAAAAAGAAAGACGGAGTATTTACAGATAATGGCGTGAAGTCGCTGTCGATTAATGTGTGCGTCACGCCTAGCATAAATACGCTAGGCGTGCGCTTGTGTGCAAAAAAATAATGTTGCCAACTCAGGGTTTCAGATTGTCAAACTCCCATCCTGTTGCAGTCTTATTAAACTACTAAGTAATGACTACAAAAGTTGCTATCAAACTAGATCATTGTTAATCATCATTAATTAGTAATTGCCGAAAAAAGTAAATACTTAAATATCTATATCTAATAAATTATGTGTTTCAACTAAGAACAGACAGACAGACAGACAGACATACATACAGACAAAAATTGTAAAGAATGTTATTTGGTGTATGCAGTATGTATCGTATACAGATTAATATGCAAATAGTAAAAAAATCTTTCAATACTACAGACAGACACTCCAATTTTATTTATATTAATAGATTTTAAATGAATAACGAATTTTAGGTTAAAAATAAACATTTGTCAGGATAATACAGCACCTAATAATATTTTTCCCCTATTATGGGGAAAAATATCTTGCGACCAGCATGCAGCACTGGTTGAGGTTCTGTGTTCCGAGACTCCCGAGACAATTTTTAAAACTAATAAATTAAATTCGTTATTTCGGTGGTAATACATAAATATTCAACTAATTACTTGTGAAACGTAATCCCACAAGGATTCTTTTGAGCACAAGAATTGTTTTTGCACCATTTAACGGTGCAGGACGGCATATTTTGATATTTCTTGACACAGATGAAAACGACATGCGCCGTCACTCGTTGAAACCGGAATGGTGGGCGGCCGGCTTCCTATGGCCGTATCGGCTTCCTATAGCCTGCCTCACCGCGTAGCATGGATGGCTCTGTCTATCTTTTTTTATTGGTCTGAGATTCAGAGTAAAAGAGTTAAAATTAAAGATGCTGAACGAAACAATTGGAGTTTTAGTAAAAAAAGGGTAGATGTATTAAATAAATAGCTATGACGTATTACGAGCGACCAAAATTGAGATTTAAAGAAAAGTGGTAAGTATAAGGTTTATCCAAAAATTAAATAAAACTGTTAAAGTACTGACCTCGAAAATGTATTAATTTTGTAAAAATATTCCGAATGTTTTGTTTTGGAACAACTTTTTGCTTCTCATTATCATTTATATTGGATCATTTGTAGGATCATATATATAGGATCCAATAAAAATTATCATTTGATCATATCTGCATATTACATTATCATTTATCATTGATCCTATTTTACGTAATATGTGGTTTCAATAGCCAATGGGGAGCGCTAACGCTGACAGGTATTGACATCAGTGTTACTAGATCTCAGAGAATTTGATTTGTCAAAAGACATCGTCATTTTTAATATGGCTTGTTTTATGTTATTTCTGCAAGATTATTCAAGTATATAATTAGAAAAAGAATTACATTACATTATTTGAAACATATTAACGAACAAGAAATTAAAAACTCTTTTTTTATATTAAATAACTGGCAACACCAATTTCTATGACCGTATTGGATCCAATCTCTCAGCAAACGTCAAAAATATTTGATCAAGGAAGAAATGAATCATTTATCTATATTACATTATCCAATATAAATGACTCAATGATCTAGGATCCAATATAAATGATAATCTACCCTAAGGGGGTACCCTTAGTCCGATGGTGGATTCGTGTTTCAAAAAAGTACTTAGCAATCGCTTTTATTAATAAAAACCGATGGTTCCCAATAAACGGCTGGCAACGAAAATGATCCTCAAGAAAGATTTTGTTTGAATTATTAGTGCATAATTTAAAGCAACAAGATACCAATTTAGTCAATATGTTATCTTCCGCGAAAAAAGAAATGTCTTTAGAAGAATGAGCTCTAAATATTTTTTCTACTAATTCACATACGGTTCTTACTTCATCAGAAGGATATATAAGACCTCCTTTATCTTTTATTTTAATTAATTCTGAATACTTGTCAGAATTTTTTGTAATTAAAGATAAAAGGCAATCCTCACATTTAATTGTCTTTAACAATTTCCTTGTTATAAAACCCGCAATGTACGTGACTATCTCTTTGCTATAAATGGTCAATCTAGAAGGATCAGCTATGTAATCATGGTCATTGTCAATGACGATTGACGGGATCATTTTCACCAAAGTCGTTTTCCTGGAAAGTCGGTTCCAACTTTGCAAATAAATTAATCTTTTTTTCATAACGAGTTTCACTATAAGTTAAAATTTTAATGTCTTCTAGAGGAATACAATTTCCGGATGCAACATGCTTAACCTCCCCGTGAACAATAAGACGTTTCAAGTACGCGCTCTGGAATTGAATGGCAGTAGGATTGTTATTAAAACCACCCCTAGAGCGGACTGCACTAAAGAAACATTCTAAATGGTCTTGGCTTAATTTGTATACAGGTATAAAAGTCAATTTCCCAGAAGCAATTAAATTTTGATATATATTTTTAATGCTTGTAATGCATATTAGGAATCCAAAAAACCCTGTTTTCGGTTTGTACTTAAAATAGGTTGTACATTTAATTTAAGACCAGTTAAATAATTTTCCATAACATTAAAAAAATGTTGGATTTCAGCAAAATTATCTTTATTTAAAGGTTTTTTAAAACCATAGTTATGAAAATTGCGGCTATTTAAAATAAGTATCAAATAGATCGTTAATTTTTCTTATAAAATCTACAATTGCTTCCGCATCATGAAATTCAGGCAAGCCTAAATAATTCTTGCAAAGCAAAATTGTGACACACTGTGAATAGTTTAATCGTGTGAATAATCCTTTTTTTAATATTATTATTCGACATTTAATAATTAATACTAGCAGTGGCCCGCGATGTTACCCGCGGTTTATTCAGTCAGTAGCGAGTCACGTCGCCGGCAAAACGTGACAGTGTTAGTTTTTTAAGTATATATAAAAAATGTAGGTATGTTAGTTTTAAGGTATTTATCCTCTTGACTGTCCACGCGCCATCTCCTGGCGTTTTTACTAGATGTGCGCGTCTGTCCAACGCCAGCTACTGGCCGATTTTTGCCGCCTTATTTTATTTGCAGAAATTACTTTTAAAAACTGTGTCTATCCTGCTCAAACTTGCAAAACATACGGAGAGTAAGACAAGGATAGAATATACCAACACATGTCCAACATGTTCCCGCCGGAACATAAGTACGATTCGGTGTAAGCTGAGACATTGTTTACAAGTGGTGTTTAAGTGGTGCTTATGGTGACGACCCGTATGTTATTGTTACTATTTTGAAGTGTGTATTAAGTGCTATTGTATAATATCTTGTGTTTGCATCATAGAAGAATAAGTAATAAACAGTTTTCTATTCATTACTTGTGTTTCAGACAAAGATTATGGGTAGAAATTAAGTAATCTGTTTATAGATATCGTCAGCCATATCGCGCGCTCTCCCCCTACACTTTGGACTTAGAATTAGCAATTTATGTGTAGGTAAAGGTACAATAAATTATAATCATTAGGTAGCTAATAAACTACAGATTTATAAAAACAAATGTCTTTGATACATATTTTTAAATATATTGTCATTTTAATCATAACATCATGATGACGTCATCGCGGGCGACCACCCACGTTGACGTGGACAGATGCGCCATATTGTTTTTTTTTTTAATTATGGACAGTTGAGGGGTTATTATATAATTATAATATGTATGTTAGATTTTAAGGTATTTGTTGCCTCTGATGCCCGAAATAAACGATTTGATTTGATTTGATTTATTAGGAAAAAAATATATATTGTGACATTTTTCCGGTCGTAAACTACTTCAGACTTACAAGTTTCAATTATGAGGTCCAGTTTTTAAGTATAATACTATGATTTATTGCGTTAAAGACTAGCAATCAATTAGAATTTTACGTGGGTAAAATCTGACCAATAAATAAAAACACAATTCAATCATTAACATATTTATTTAACATACATTTGATATGCGTATCAAATAAAGGGTAACTACTAACTAGCTAAAGGCCGCACTCAGAGACGAGTATCAATAATTACTTAACTGTGATTGAATAAAAATATTGAGTTAATCCATGGGGCTTATCTTTACATTATCTTATTTATCTGTCAAACTCTTCATAAAATTGAAGTTTAATACCTGATCATTAAATTTCTCTGAGTACGGCAATAAGTATTTTAAAAAGTATTTTTAATGGGCTTTGGCCCACCACATATTCCCACCACCACGAAAATCCTTTGATATGATCTCAGGGAGCCCAAAAGATACAGTCTGCTTACGGATCCCGTCCGATAAGCACGCGTTTCCCGCTCAAGTGCACGCTGCTAGGCGACTGTGGTGCTGTCTCTTTCTATAGACAGCGCGCTCTCGCTCGGCACACTTTGTGCTTGTTGCGATTTCGCGATCACGTCCGCGCCACGAGGATTTTCGATTTTAGTGTGTCCGCGATCGAGCGAACTCTGCGCCGGCGCTTGTTTCGTCTCGCCCGAGTGCGGGCCCTCGCCCGCGCTTGCCGCCGTAGGTCGCGCCGCGCCTTGCTTGCCAGCGCCCGAGTGTTGCGAGTGTTTGTGTGTGTTTCCCGACCGCCTGGAACACATTCTAAGTACGGCGACACGAAAACTAGGTACACTACACGAGGTTTGTACCTCTTTACACACCTCCCCTCCCGGTTGCCGGGCGGGGTTGTACCCTCTCGGAAATTCTTCATTAAGAGCAGACTGACCGACCGACATCATGGCCGACATGATTGATAAATTTTTATCTTTCTTAAAGGTAGAGTACCCTGACGCCGCGAAAAGGTGGGACAACTTCGTGCGAAATCACGATGCTGTTTCCCCCGCGTCTCCCGACTGTGACATCGCCGTGACTCCTGTAGAGTCCGTGGTCCCCCGACTTACATACTCGTCTCCTTCTGAGATGTCTTGCTCGGAGCAAGAGACTGACCCTGGTGAAGGCGACTTCACCACGGTCGTCAGTAAAAAGACAAAGAAGAGGAAGCGCGCTGAAGGCTCTTCCTCTCCAGTCTCGTCCTCCCCGACTAAACAGGCCGGGAAACCAAAGTCTAGAAAGACTAAACCGGCCCCTAGGCCCGAGCTACCCGCGATGTCCGTGCAGACTAGTACTGCCGCGTCCCCCGCTCGCCCCCCAATCGCCCCTCAGGCATCCCAGGCCTCGCAGGCCTCTCAAATAGTTCCGTCTCAGGCCCCTCTGGCTTCCGAGACGGAACCAGCTTCCAAAATGCCTCCTCCTGTCATAGTACAGGAGAAGGAAAAATGGAACATCATCTCGGCCGCGATAAACGAGAAAAAGCTCCGTTACTCGTCGGCTACCACAACTCCGATCGGGATAAAGGTCCAGGTCCAAACGCCTCAGGACCATCGCCTCCTAACTGCGTTCCTACGTGGAAAAAACATAGGCTACCACACCTATGCCTTAGAGGACGAACGCGTCCTCCGCGTCGTCATTGTAGGTGTCGACAAGTTCATCTCCGAAAGGGATGTACTTGAAGACCTAATAGCCCAAGGTTACCCCGCGACAGAGGTACACAGGATGTACCACCCCGTCAAAAAACACGTGTACAACATGGTACTAGTGATCCTCCCCCTTACCCCCGAGGGTAAGGAAATTTTTAACATACGCGCCGTATGTAATATAACCGGAATACGCGTGGAACCCCCCCGTAAAAGAGGCACTCCTGGCCAATGCCACAGGTGCCAACTTTACGGGCACTCCGCGCGAAACTGCCAAGCCCGACCGCGTTGCGTCAAGTGCCTAGGAGACCACGGCACCTCTGACTGCCCACGCAAAACACCAGCTGAGGAGTCCGAACCCCCCAGCTGTGTGCTATGCAAAACACAAGGCCATCCGGCTAATTACAGAGGGTGTGTAAAAGCACCCAAAGTAAAGAGACGAATTGCGCCTCAAACAAAGAAAAACAATAAGGAAAAAACAAAGCAGAGATTTATCCCTGCTCCGCTTCCCACTAAATCACCTTGGGTGAACAACACTAGTGCCCCTAAAAACTTCCCCATGCTCCCCAACAGGGTCCAGCCCACCGCCGCGCAAAAACCCGCGCCCTCCGCGACAAAACCTGAGCCCCCAGCGGTAAAGCCCGCAACACCCGTGGCAAAACCCGCGCACCCCGCGAAAAAGCCCACTCCCTCCGCGAATATAACCTCCAATTACGGAGACGACCTGCGTGACGTGACCGACTTCCTAAGCCTCATAAACCCGTCAGAGGTAGCCGAATTCTCCTACGGACTGCGGACGGCTAGGAATTTTTTACAATTATCCGCCTGTCTGTCGACTTACAACGATTTGATCCGCAGGATCAATTCTCTCAATTTATCACTATCGTTTAACTAATGGATTCAACCGGAAGAATAAAACCGCGCTCCCTACAGGTAGTTACGTTTAATACAAACGGCATACATAATAATATAGACGAAATCCGCGAATTCGTCATAAACCACAATGTCGATATTTTACTAATGCAGGAGACGTTCCTTAAGCTTAGTAGAAAAAGCCCAAAAATAGCTAACTATAAAATAGTTAGAAATGACAGAACCCGATCCCAACTCGGAGGCACAATGATTTATTACAAAAAATCATTGCACTGTGTTCCCCTAGAACCCCCATCCCTAACTAACTTAGAAACTTCTATTTGTCACATTAGCATGACAGACCATCAACCTATCATAATTGTATCTGCCTATTTAGCCAGCAAAATGCCCATAACTTCTAGCGAATTAAGATCGCTATTTAATTTAGGCAATGCCGTCATTATTGCCGGCGACCTAAACTGCAAACACACAGAGTGGGGCAATGTCATATCTAATACGAATGGCTTTAGATTATCCGTCTTAAGCGACTCCTTAAATTTTGCAATTTTAGCCCCAAACGACCCCACTCGCTACGACACTGCTAGCCGTAGTAACAACCTTATTCATAACCCTAGTGTTATTGATATTGCGTTAGTTAAAAACATTAACCTCAACATCTCTTTGGAAACAATCCACGAGCTTAACTCGGACCACAGACCAGTTAAAATTGCGCTTGGCAATTCTAACCAACTCGCTGCTAGTACTAAAAAGATAATTGATTATAAATTACTAGCAGATAACCTAGAAAACCTTCAATCGAGTCACCTCGATCTCATTCCCGATTTCATCGAAAACTCTAAAGTGGCGCTTGAGGCCTCTCTCCACTTGACTGATCATCTGGTAGAGAACATCGAAAAATCTTCTAGGGAAATGCCAACGATTCATGAGAATCGCTGGCCTCTCCCAGATGATATAAAAGAGTCCATCAGACTCCGTAACGCGGCTAAACGCACATACGATCGCTACCCATCGGAAGACTGGAGGAGGGCCCTCCGTCACTACGAGAGGGAAGTTAAATATAAAATCAAACAACACAAAGCCGAGAGGTGGGATCGACTTCTTAGCGAACTCGAACCGTCTCACACGGCCTACTGGCCGCTCGCGAAGTCCCTCAAAAAAGATACGGAGAGCGACATGCCTCCACTAAACAGACCAAATCGTCCTCCTGCACTGGAGGATATCGACAAAGCCGAATGCTTGGCCGACACCATAGAAAATCAGTGCCGACCTAGTACTCTCCCGACCGACCCTGATCATGATAATCTAGTCAATACCGAGGTAGAAAGCCGACTCATGGCCCCACCATCAGAGCCCCTCAGGCCGGTGGATACGGAGGAAATCAAAGATATTATTAAAGATTTGAATTCCAGAAAGGCCCCAGGCCTGGACGGTATCTCAAATAAAACCCTTAAATTACTACCTGCCACTATAATTGAATTGCTCGTGAACATCTTTAACGCCCTTTTACTAGGATGTTCATTCCCAGATATTTGGAAAGTAGCTATAATAATAGGTATCCACAAACCGGGTAAACTCCGGACGGAACCAAGTAGTTACAGACCAATTAGCTTAATTAGTTGCCTCGGTAAAATTTACGAAAGAGTTATACTAAGACGCCTAAAAGACGTCATAGTTGATAAAAAACTCTTACCTGACGAACAATTCGCATTCCGCGAATTCCACAGCTGTCCCGCTCAGGTACACCGCCTAACGGAGTACATATTAGAACAAAAGAACAATAGGAGACCGACTTGCGCTGTTTTCTTTGATGTCGCAAAAGCATTCGACAAAATTTGGCACAATGGGCTAATTTATAAACTTTTTAAACTCGGCATTCCCGATAGTCTTGTTATAATAATAAGTAACTACCTCAAAAACCGTAAATTTCGTTTTAGAGTCGAAGGCATTCTGTCTTCACTTAGAGATCTAGAGGCTGGAGTACCGCAGGGCTCGGTTCTCTCCCCGACCCTCTACAATCTCTACACGTCCGATTTACCCACTCACCCTCGAGTACAAAAAGCGCTATTCGCAGACGACACGGCCCTTTTCTTTGCTCATCGCCAAATAGCTTTCGCGTCCAAAAAACTCCAAGAAGCAGTTACCGAACTCGGTAAATGGTTCGCAAAATGGAGAATCGAACTTAACCCCGACAAAAGTCACGCTATATTATTTAACGGACTAAAACGTAAGAAAATGCAACCTATTAGTCTGCACGGAAAATTAATTCCCGAAGTCACGGCTGTCAAATACTTAGGAGTAGTACTAAACAAGTCGATGTCATTCACGAACCATATATCGAATACCGTACGTAAAGCGAAATTTGTATTATACAAATTATATCCTTTACTCAACGCGAATAGCAAGATGTCCTTAAGACATAAGCTCACCTTATACAAAACATGTATAAGAACGATACTCACTTATGCGTGCGTCTCTTTCGCACACATAAGTGACAATCAGATGAACCAATTGCAACGAGTTCAAAACCGTTTTTTGCGCATGGCAACAGGTGCCCCCCGTTACATGCGAAACATCGACTTGCATAGAGACTGCGAGCTTATCACTATCAAAGCCTACATCAAAGAACTCTCGGAGAGATTCTTTGAGAAAGGAAAAGTACATCCCAATCCGCTCATTCGTAAGGCTGTGGACTACGAACATGACGCACGGACATTCCGATACCCCTTCAGGCGGCCTAAGGATATCTTAGCCGACCCTGTAGACCCCATCACAGAATACGTAACGTACTGTGTACAGTTACGCAAACACAAATCACACTCACCCGCGTGGTTAGTACTGCACCGGGGACGACGCCGGCGCCTTCCCCGAGGACTTAACACGACCCGAACGACAAACAGACAGACCGACCGAAATCCGGTGCCGAGCTCGATCCCGGGTTCGAGTTCGCATGCGGATAGCATAGGAACACACCTAAATCATGACCGCGACCGCGACATTGTCGTAGAGAGCTCTACCAATTACTTTGACATTAGAACATACACGCGTATGTCGCCCCAACCAGACTCGGAAGGGGAGAGGGACGGCCCTCTTTTATGCAATAACATTAATAACTTGAGCTCATCTACCGCGATAACTCGTACGCAGCTAGTTTGTGCTACCGCGCGCGAGCAGCCTCAATCGTCAGAGAGTGAGTAAGGGGTCGGACCCCTTAAGAACAGGGGGGATCCGTGTCCCCACGTCAGATGAAAACAGCTCATTTTCGTAGCTCTCCCCAATATTGCCCGATTAGAATGTCACACGTGTGACTTTAGGGGAGGGGGCCAGGCCCCCTCATTGTTTATCTCCAAACCAACTAGCAACAGACTAGTTATAGCCACGATTAAACTACCATGGTCTTAACCAGACCAGTAGCTTAGACCCTTTCGAAAAAAAAAAAAAAAAAAAAAAACCAAAAGATATGCTAAAGCTATCTTGGGACCCGCAACGAAATTAATCAGAAGAAGATAGGTCATAGGCGGAGTAGGAAATATTCCCATTTTCCCTCCCCATACAAAGCAGGAGGTCTCACACGATGGGTTACCTGATGCTTCGCTCTTAGAATCTAGGAGCTGTAATAAAAAATATTAATTTAATTTCTGTACATAGACAAAAAGGACCTAATGAATTATAAATAAATTACCTTGACAGGCACAGAAAAAGAAATGTTTTCTTTCCAACATTTAATACATCTTCTTTATTAACTCTCTTATCTATATTCTTGAACCACGTGGTGGGCCCCAATTCAGTCTATTTTTTGCAGTTATCCATAATTTAAGGATTTCAGGGTCATTAGGAAATCTGGAAAAAAATTGGATACATGATAATTGTTTCGGAATAGTACTTTAAAAATATAAAACCGACTTCAAAATAATTGTACTTAATTAATTGAGAATTAAAATATCTCGAAACTATTAGATCGATTTTGATGAAACTTGCAATATTCCTTAAGTTGAACAATACCAAACTTGAAACTGTACAACAAAAAAAGAATTACTGAAATCGGACTTGTAGTTCCGGAGATATGCAAACACAAACATAAAAACATACATACATTCATAAATACATACACTTTTGAAATTTGTTTCATTTGTTCAGACACTGATCTAGACTAACATATTATACAAAAACTGGGCAGTTCTAGAAATATTACATACATACCCACGCTTCGAATTGATAACCTCCTTTTTTGAAGTCGGTTAAAAAACAACAAAATGTTGAAAAAAACATATTTACTTAAATTTCCCCATTAGCAGGGTAATTAACGTAAGCAACATCTGGCAACACTGGCATTTGAGGTTATAAAAACAAAATACATAAAATACAATATATTAGATGCTAATTTTAGTAAAATATATGTTTAATGTGAACAATATTATTAATTAAAGAAAGTTAATTTATAAAAACTGTGATGCTAATAAAATAAAACGAAATTTTTGAAAACTTACGTGTGAAAAGATATTCCTTCAATTTTCCATAAAGTATTGCTTTTACAGCCCATAACACTACATCCCAACATTATTTTAATATAGTGCACATATACATCTTATAAGAATAACAAAAAATTAAAACCGACTTCCAAGGTAAAAACAATATTAATAGCATTTAGCATTATTTAATACTTTTTAGTTCATATTATAAGGATGCTATTAATATTGTTTTTACCTTGGAAGTCGGTTTTAATTTTTTGTTAAAAATAATAATTTCACTCTTTTTAGTTACCTAGTAGGTAAACTGTTAGTGCCAATTCAAATTGTATAAAAAATAGTTTCATATTGTCTTCACTAGATGTCACTGAGGCGCTCCTGTGTCGCGCTATCGCTTGTACGTAGAAGTTTTATATAGGTAGTTGTAACTTGTAACAGATTTTCGTTGTGTTGTTGAAAGTTTGTAAGCAACTGACGTCTGATAACTCAACAGTGAGCTTGGTGTGAGCAGTGAGCATTGAATTGACAACATAAATCATAATATTGAGTGGTAATTGATCTCGTATAATTGTTATTAAAGGTGAACGCAGATTTGGCCGCACCGCACGCACCGCAGTCGCCGCATTCGCAATTATTCATATTATTATGAAGTTGCGAAGACTGCGGCGCGGGTAGGTAGGTATGCGAGCTTGCCTATAACTTCATATAAAGAATTCCGAATGCGGCGACTGCGGTGCGTGCGGTGCGGCCAAATCTGCGTTCACCTTAAGTTGACCTCCGTCATAGTCCGCGAATTTATAAGTGGTCGTCGGTGGTACTGCGTATATTCTACGTATCTTATTACAATTTGTTAAGACTGGTATGAGTCATACGGCATACCCCAAGGCCCAAATATCAGGTAGATAGATAAATTTAAACAATACATTTAAAAAGATCTAAGTGAACACGTGCTGCAAAATGCTCGCAGCGCGGCATCACAATAGACATAACTACCAGTACTTCGACTGCTAAGAGGCTGACGAGTATTAATATCTGTCGTTTCTTTCGGGTTTCGCCAGGATAAGTTAAAGGCTGGCGCGCTGGCTGGTATAATTTAATTTTAAAAATAAGATTTTGAAATTGAATTCTGACAGTTTTCTTTGCATGTGCCAAAATATAAACAACTAAATTTGTAGGTTACGACCCTAGCGAGGACTTTTGTCATAATACGTCAAACTTAAAAAAATTACATCAGTTCTAAGTCGGCATACTCTATCATTCTGTCTACTCTGGCGGCATGCCGCATGCCCTGACATTCCAGTTAGAACTTGAATACGATGTTTACGTACGCGTCGCCGCGCGCCGCCGCGCGCCGCGCGGTGACGCCGTTGCCTCTGCGGCGCCGACCGCCGTGTATATTAAACAGCCTATAATAATTGGTGTTGTTATGTACATAATTATTATTATTGTATCCATACCTATGCCTTGTACTATTATCTATTTTGTGCCATGAGACATTGGTGACCTTAACACGACGTGGTAATGATGATGATGACGATGATGATGATGATGAATTTGAATTGCATGGTAGCATATGCTTTCTGTTCTTAAAACAACGCCGAAACTCCCAAACGTGTATCTATAAAGAGTCAGGAGTTCTCTCAGCATCTTCGAAACCATGGTATACCTTGACCCAATATTTGACTTTTTGGTAGCATATTCTTAGTACACTTCACATAAAACCAAAATCACCATATATTTCCATATAAATTTCGAGGAGTTCCCTCGATTACTCCTGGATCCCATCATCAGGTCACCACTTTTGTGAACATGGTACCAAATTGGAGTGAAACCTAATACAACAAAACAAAAATTTCGAAAATCGGTTCACAAACGGCGGAGTAATCGTTGAACATACAAAAATAAAAATTAAAAAAAATATCCACAGCCGAACATATAACCTCTTCGTTTTTGGAAGTCGGTTAAAAACACAAACACTACTTCTACGTTACAGTAATTAGTTAAATCAAACAAAATTTGTAAATCTCAGCTGTTTGTGTACGAAACGTCAAACTTTGTTATGCTTCTGTAGGAGCATCACATTGGAAAAGATGGCCACGCGGTGAGGGACAGAAAATAATTATTTTATCTCTTTTCTCCACAAGCAATACGTAGTTAACTATCTCTTTCTTTGTGTGAGTGAAAAGGAAATATCCAGCAATCTATACTTTTACTCTATCTACGGTTTTATTATTCGTAGGTATTGACTATCGAATTTAATAATACCTATTCTATTTATTATTATTTGTATTCTGTTTGTTAAATGTACCTAAGTAGGTATTTGTTTTGACTTTTGCCTAAGTGTAAAACTTTGCACTGACCTCTAGAGGACAGTGGTAAAACTTAAATACCGCTAAACTGATTTTGATTAAGTTTTGTATGAAGATACTTTGTGTCCCAAAAAAGCTTATCTGATATTAATTTTTAACTGAAAAGGTTTCCATGGGTTTCCAATTCCATCAGTGCAACCTTCAGTTACCTACTGTGAACTTAATTGAAAACTGAAAAAAGTAAATTTTGTTAAGGGCAACAAATTGTGAACTTAATTCGAACTCTGTAAGTTTCTTTAGTTATAGATATGGTATCATGATTCATAAATCATAGCTATGAAGATAGCTTTGTGAGTTTGTGTAAGATTTTAAGAAAATACAAAATAGTGGGAAAACCAACCTGCCAAGAGTCCTAACTCCTAATACCGAACATTTCAACAAAGTACGAACTGTTTATGAAACCGTTAGACGATTTTACAATACATATAATTTACCGATAATAAGATTATTATATTGTTGTTTTATTATTATCCATCCATACTTATTAATTTTGTACAAATTTTGTATGGAATATCGATGGATAATTAATAATAATAAATAATAATGAAATTTTTTATTAATGATGAAATTTTCGTTGATCTCAGCTTAATTTGTTTATAATTTAAAAAAAACAAGAAAATGTCAGCGTCATTGACTGATGCACAGATTATCAGTGATTAACTGATGACATTGACACTTGACAGTTTAGTGCACAGAGTACTTTTTTATATACGGAAAGCTTAGTGTTTTGAGAAAATGGAATTTGTTTGTATTAAAATATGAATAGTTTTTGTTTAATTAAAAAAGTTTCAATTAATTAGGCATCAGCTTTATGTGACAGTGCATTGAGTGTATAAGTTGCAAGTTTCAGTTACTAAATCAAAATAACATTTTTGTTCTTTTTATAGTTAGAGGTTAGCGCCAAGCTAGCTTAAAGAAATTTATGGTTTTTGTTTATAATTAAAAATGAATAACGAGAAGAGAAATGCTCGGGGTCGAGGAAGAGGTCGTGGCCGTGGGAGAGGCAGAGGCAGGGGAAGGGGGAGAGGCAAAAAAGTGCCGAAAGTAATGTCTTCTGACGAAGAAGAATGCTCTATGGAAGAAAGCGTACAGGACGCAGAAGATGGGCCTGTAGAAGAAATGAAAGAAGAGGTAGAACAAGAGGAACCCCCTAAATGTAAGTATTACTATAATATTTATTGAACCTAAAACTGATATCAGAAAAGTTGAAGTTATAGGTCTACCATGATCTGTTGTCAAATTTGGATGGCAGAGTTTCAAAAAATATCCTTGATCATTGGATACATTTTTATATTTGCATATTTCACAGACAGAATTCACCGCTATAAGGAAAAAAAGGATCAAAATGTTTTATTTCATTACTCTTTCTTTTCTCACTTTTTACCATCAGATCCTGGTAGACTTATAATTTATTTTATAATTGAAGTTGAAGTTTAATCCTTCGATCGCGGATTCTTGGTAATCTATTGTTTTCGCTGGCACATGTGGCTGCTTGGGAGTTGAAGTGTTAAACAATAACACTGCTTATAAAATTAAATGTAGAATTGAATCTTACAAAAAAAGTCCTACTTTATGATAAAAATTCATTAATAAAAAATAATAAAAAATAATTAAAATAAATAATAATAATTAAAAATAAGTTTACTAAAAATTTACTTTTCAGTGGAAGTTCCATCTGATATTTCTCAGCTCGAAGCTCCTGTGTTCACAACTATACAACGAGGGCCACCTGAGCCTATGCTGAGATTGGACTGGAGTCACCGTGCCACTCTTATTGGTGAAAAAGTTCTAAACCCCATGATCTACTGCTGTGATACATGTTCTAAGCCCATACTGATATATGGAAGGATGGTAATTATCTTACAGTCTATATTATAAGTATTTGAAGTTAGCAAAAATGTTTATCATTACAACTGCAATGTCAAATGTATGTTATGACAGTGTATTAATTTTGGGGTCCCAATTATCAAATGGATGCACTAATATTTCAATTGCAAATGTAGTTTTTTTGCTTTTTATAATTCATGAACTTGCTTCACTCCTATCAATTTTTGGTTACCTAAAATGTGTAACTATTAATTTAATGTTGCATAAAATTTCAGATACCCTGCAAGCATGTGTTTTGCCTGTCATGTGCACGGGCAGATCATACACACTGTCCTCGTTGTAGAGAAAAGGTTTGTAAATTTTAAAATTATTGAGTTATGATTTTTAGCCAAATTACCAGAGGTTCTATTTTTGAGAGTATATCGACGGTCCCTACGTATAAAAGGTCATGTCCAAAATAGCAAAAAAATTTTATTGCATCATGCATTTCCGTATAATGAGACGCATATTCCTACATTATTATTATTTTTCTATCACAAGTAATTCCAAAGACGTAAATGAGGACAAGTTGGGCGTTGTATTAGATTTTACTGTTGTTATTGACGACACTACAAACTCAGTCGTCAATTTGGAGTAGAGCTGAGTGGACTGTAACTTTTTGAGGTTCAGTCCTGAGGAAGTAGGGTACAAGGTAGAAGAGAAACACCAGGTGAAATTTGGTACTGCAGCCGCGGTCGAGGGTCGGTCCACCAGGGATTCGACTTGCTTCTGTGGTGTTCGTGTTGCAAGTGAGTATGCACTGAGAAAGTGTGTGTTTTTATGTGAATTTTGTACTGTTAGAGCCTATGAGGTTCTATCAGTTGTTGTCGGGTATGCGCAGTTCGTTTATTGAAAAAATACAGATTTATACAAAGGATATTCTTATAAGCTAATACAATAGTAAACAGGCATTCTTATAAGACAAATAACAATAAAAACGTAAGTAAATGTATAAAACGAAAGAGACAACAACAATATTAGAGTGAGACACACTATACTTAGGCTAGAAAGGGATAACAATAACAATTGTGTGAAACACACTACATTTCTGTGCGAAAGGGACAGCAATAACACAAAAATAAGACAACAATATAACTTATTCTAATAGGAAATTATTCAAATGTAAAAATGTATAATAAAAAGGGGATAAAACCTAAGCTATTATTTACAGTTGTATATACGGACATCTATACTTACCGTCTTGTACCGCGTTGGAAATTACGCGCCATTCCGCCTCATGTCGTACATATCGGTTTCTACCTCTAAGGTAGCGAATTATTTATATACTTGTTACCATTTACGTTCAGTTATTATGAGACTAGTTCTTTTTCAGTGGGACTCGTGGCACAAATTCAATTAATTTCAAACCAATATGAGCATCTGAGTGTTTTAAATAATCAGCAACGTGAAATAATAGTTGCAACGGAGGCTGAGGCTTCTTTTAATGATGAACAACCATCTGGACCTTACCGTTATCGATATAGAGCAAAAAAATCGCGTTTTCTTTACGAGGCCCCACAATTATCATTTATTTTATTTTTATTTTATTATATTTCTTTAAATATCGCCAACAAAAAGACGTAATATGTGAAAATTTCTACTATTGCGGTTCTTGAGATAAAACTTGGTGATCGACGAACGGACGACAGATAGAAAGCGAAGTCTGATAATATGTATTTATTTAATTATGAATATGAATGTTATTTATTTTATATAAAACGGTATTAAAAACGCTAATAAATTATATAAAATTAATTAAAAACTATTAAGAACACTCCTTTTTCACTTGATAGATGGACTCCCTCTACAACGCGGTATCGCTTGGTTGTAGGGTTGAGAAGGGCTTGAAAAAATTTCCGGAAAAGCTCATATTAAAAATCTAAAGTGACATCGGTGCATGATTAACCTAGAAATTAAAAAGTTTATGGGCTATTTTTTGCTCCAATAGAGTTTGTAAGTTAAGCCTTTTCAAGTTATTTCCCCCGCTTTTTTCACATTTTTCCCCTGTTTCTTTGCTCCTATTAATCATAGCGCTATAATTTATAACGTATAGCCTTCCTCGTTAAATGAGCTAACACTGAAAGAATTTCCAAATCGGATAAGTATTTCCTGAGATTAGGGCGTTCAAACAAACAAATCTCAGCTGTATAATATTCAAGTATAGAATTGATAAGGTGTTCTGTAGTCAATTTGGCAGTCGCAAATTGGGATGAAATACTATTTTCTTCCTGCGAGGAACGTGTTAGACGATTACATCAATGCTCTATATTCAACGGTAATACTAAAAATTACGACCTTCAGAAAAGCTCAAGAGTCAGTTAAAGCTGAATATAATAATCGACTCAGAAATATATTTTACTGTCCAGACTTGTCCACCATAGAAGTTATAACGAAGCCTCAATGAATTTTAAGTCTAAGGTCATGAATGGTCATCTAGGTCTCAAAATTGGAACAAGAATTGACCTTGATCAAGTATCCGAAATGACCAAGAAGAAAAAGGCAAAGTATCTGGGCATTCGTTATCTTCAACAACATGTAAAATATGTTAAAAGTTTTTTTCTACATTATATCCATATACAAGTATCCAGTGGCGAGGGGTGAATATTTTGAGAAGGGAAGCCGGAGTAAAAAATCTACTTACCAATTTTGGTAATTTATAATTGAATGACATGCTTTTAATTTTCAAAACTAAGTTTGGAAAACAAAGTTTCCTTCGACAGCAAAATATAATCTGTCAGACAACAGTCTTTCTGAATTAATGCCATATTTTCCGAACTACACGATTACGTCGTACGACTCACAATTCACAAGTCACAATATAAATTAATTTAATTCACGACACTCTTCTAAGTTCTAACGCTAAAACAAAATTTAAATTCGACAAAACAAAACAAACGACATGTTGTTTATAAACACACTATCCGCCATATTAATATGTCAATCTAAAAACCAGCAAAATAAAAATGTATTACGCGCCTGTCATATTTAGTACCGCTAAAGGCATTCTTAATAAAGTCGTATTACAAAAAATCCTACCAAAATAAAATGTATTACGCGCCAGCAAAAGTATAATGTCGCTACATTCATTCTTAAATTCGAATCATAACAATTTTACTTCATGACTCATCTATCTCGCTTGCACTTGTGCGTTGCTAATTAACCTTTCTCCGTAATAACTCGTCGGGCATCGAGTTATTTCCAAGTATATATCGCGCGTGCTAGAACGAGACAGAACATGACGACCAGTTCACAGGAATGAAAAGGACAGATGCTTACTATGAACTGTCGTTGTATGGAGAAATAAGCCGCTAATCCTGCGGCTTATTTGATTCTCTGCGCCCGCACATTGCATTGCCTTTTAAAATTTGTAGGCGATAGTTATTAATTCAAACTATGTATTTCAAGTGAGAGAAAAATTTATTGCATATAACATTGTGAATTCAAAGTTTTTTAAGTAGGTATGTAAAATATTTATTAGATAAATATGTCGTTGGCCCATATATTCGATTTTTCTAAGCCCTAAGGGAAGCCGATGGGAATCGGGTTATATGGACGCTTCGCCACTGCAAGTATCATTGACAAATTTTCAAAAATATTATATAAAAAATCCAAATCATAGCAACGATGCATTTTGTTACAAATAAAGTCAGTCTTCTT
Source organism: Lysandra bellargus (assembly GCA_905333045.1). Lineage (NCBI taxonomy): Eukaryota > Metazoa > Arthropoda > Insecta > Lepidoptera > Lycaenidae > Lysandra > Lysandra bellargus. The sequence goes on from HG995344.1 coordinate 4,839,216, forward strand.
CATCTTCAACATTATTATGTTCATGCTTTATTTACCCTTTAGTAAAACAGAATTAATTAATACATAGATACTAAACTTTGTAGACTTTTTAATACTAAACAGTTTAATTCATCAAATAATCACATTTTATTACAATTTTTCATTATGGACCTAAAGTAATTGATGACATGTCCTTTTATTCGTTCATTATAACATAGAAAAAAACTACTTAAATTAGCAGCGTATAAAAAGATATGTCTGTGTTTTTTAGTTTTTCTCACTGAAGAGTCAGAATTTGTATTACTTATATGTTATAAACTTATAAATTATGACAATACTAATCATTTTATATAGTGCTGAATGAATTTAGGACCTAATATAATATTTTAATTCTTCCAAAGTAAAAACGGACATGTACGACTTAACCGTTATGGGTAGTCTTGAATTGTCACCGTAAAAACGGTCATCAGTCATCTTGCAATTTTGGCGAAAACACAGTAAATATTTAAAATTGTGTTATATCATGACAAACGGCCTACGTTAAGCTTTACAGATCAACAAAAATAATTGTGTTTATGCTTTATGGTAATCTACAGTAACAGTTTGAATCTTAAAAACGCTCTCCTGAAAACCACTACTTTTGACATGTCGCTTTATACGTAGGGACCGCCGATATGTAAGGCATCCATTACACGGGCATGCAAGCGTCAGTCAATTCCGTCAGTCATGAATTATGCTTAACTGATGGTGACTGATGGATTGACGAATGGTATTAGACGGTCACTCAATTCTCTTCAGTTTTATGTCAGTCAAAGCCAAAATTTTCAAAGGTAATATGTTTCTAATTTTTTTTCCAATTTGGTCAGATGTGATAAAACTCACTCAAAATTCGTGATTGATGGTTGCATGAAGCAAAAATCAAAATATCCAGATTTTCATCAATCAGCTTCATGCAAACGTCAGTCACGCTCTTACACGGTAGGTTATACATCAGTCACAGTCATGACTGTGGTAAAACTGACAGCAAAACCTACTGTCTAATGGATGCCTATGTGTGAAGCCGGTGGCTTGCACCAGAGGCGTGGTTAAAGTTAAGGTTAAAGTACTGTTATGGTTATAGTTAAATATGGTGTCCTTTAGCTTTAACTTTAACCTTAACTTTATCCGGAAAAATTGACAGATGACAGCTGGTCCAACAAGGTTATAAATGAATGTGGGCGGGGGCGCTGCTGGTAAAGGAGAACTGTCAAAAATGGCGTTTTTGTATGATGACAGCGTTAGTTCCTTTTTTCGCCACATGCATTTAAAACCTTGTCGAGCTCTATGGTTGTGGTTAGGGCATCTTGATAGCGTACATTTTTAACTTTAATCAAAGATTTGACATTTTTGAATTGTAGTTAAAGTTATAGTTAAAGTTACAGTTATAGTTAAAGTTAGTTGGTGCAACCCAACCTATGTGGCATGTCTTAATAAATCTTAGTTTATTAGAGTTCTCAAAGTTTTACAGTAAAATGCTTACATCAGGGGTCACCAATTAGTTTCGATCGGGGTCCATTTTAAGAAATAAAATGATCTTTGCGGTCCACACATTAAAAAAAAATTTGTTGCTACATCTTTATCAGTATGTCGAGACCGAAATTAATTTTTTATGAAGTTCATCTTCGAACATGCTTGGTTCGCATAATACAATGGGTCTGCGGACCGGACACGGACGGCGGTCCGCCATTTGGTGACCCCTGGCTTACATAATTCTTGAAAGGTTAAAAGCTACAATAAAAATAATATCTGCAGGTATTACGTGTGGAGCAAACAGGCCTTGGTACTGTGTATATGTGTACACACTCAGGCACAAGATATGGCAACACAGGCTGCCGCAGAACATATTTATCACAGGTATAGCTCAGTAACATTTTGTTACAAATATTATTTTAAATGACTAAAGAACAGACCAAATAAAATATGCAGTTAAAAATGTATGATGAAACTATATAACAATTTTTCATTTTCAGAGAGATCTTCAAGCTCATATAAACCACAGGCATGTCTCTTCTGGTGCAGCTGAAATGAAAGCTGAGCCTGAACCGCAATCTGCATCTGTAGCAGTTGTCAAACCACTTTCGGTAATACCACATTATTGTCACTCTTTATATAGGATTGTGATAGAGTGAAATGTGATAGAGTACATTACTTCTTAATGTATTTTTTTATACTAAATGCAACAGCCAACAACAGAAAATTTAGTTTAAAAAGGCAATTGTGACACTGCTCTTTTTTTTCCCTGGTATTCATAATATTATGTGGAGTGATAGATCATACATAGAAACAAAATTTCGCACATAATATTGTGATCGTTTTATTATGTTTCATCCACATTTTTTCCCCCTAAGGGTTAATTCAGACCGCAACGCGACGCGTATAAAGTAAAATAAATAAAATAAAATATCTTTTTATTCAAAATAGGTATCATAAATACTCTTTTTGAACGTCGTAGAAAGAATGAAGAAACTAAGATGCCTACGATGCCTACCACCGGTTCGGGAACTAACCCGGCGTGAAGAACTGACGTAAATGCATTTCTAAACTATGGATTTTAACGTATACGTGGGAGAGCCATGCTTCGGCACGAATGGGCCGGCTCGACCGGAGAAATACCATGTTCTCGTGAAACAGCGCTTGCGCTGTGTTTCGCCGAGTGAGTAAGTTTACTGGAGGCCCAATCCCCTATAACCCTATTCCCTTCCCTTCCCTCCCCTATTCCCTTCCCTTCCAATCCCTACCCTCCCCTATTACCCTATTCCCTCTTAAAAGGCCGGCAACGCACCTGCAGCTCTTCTGATGCTGCGAGTGTCCATGGGCGACGGATGTTGCTTTCCATCAGGTGACCCGTTTGCTCGTTTGCCCCCCTTATTTCATTAAAAAAAAAAACTGACTTCAGTTGCGTGAGACGTCATGCAAGTCTGTCAATTCAATACAAATGTACTATTTAGAAATGCATCTACGCGTCGCGTTGCGGTTTAAATTGACCCTAAAAAGAGGTTCTATGTTTGAATACTATAAAAAAAGACAATGAAACATTGTTATGCCCTACAGCAATGTTTGAATACTATAAAAAAAGACAATGAAACATTGTTATGCCCTGCAGCAAGTGTCGTCGAACACGGCGTCAAACGTAGCTGGCGTGGCGGGTGACCCGCGTGCGCACGCGCCGCACGCACCGCGCGGACGCACCAACCTCATTACAGTGCCCATTCACGACCAGGACTCTCACAACTATTATAACTATTATCAGGTAATTTGCTAATTGTTTAGTATTTAATATTATGCTGCGGTTTATGTAAATTAATCGATACTAATATCATCATTAGTTATTAAATTTTCAGTATGTGGTGTAAGCTAAAATAATTTTGATAAAATTTTGTACGAGGAAAATATAATTTTGTTAGTTCAGGGACAGGACGTAGTTGTTGTTTCAATCTCGAAAAAATTAAGCTGTCAATTTTTTCGAGATTGAAACAACTCGATAAACTACTTTTGACGCAACATACCTACTTGCGGGAAACCAATCTATAATTAAGGTTTTTTAAATTTATTTATTTTTACTAGATGACGCCCGCAACTTCGTTGCGCCAAAATTCGTTTATCGCGCGGAAACCGTACATTTTTCCGGGATAAAAACTATCCTATGTCCTTTCCCGGGACTCAAAGTATCTCCATGCCAAATTTCAGCAAAATCGATTCAGCGGTTTGGGCGTGAAGAGGTAACAGACAGACAGACAGACAGACACACTTTCGCATTTATAATATTAGTATGGATTTACAAATACAGTGAAAGCCCGATCACTCAATCAATTTAAACGAAGGATATGTTACCTGCAACATATAATTGATATTTTTCTCTTTCTCAGAAATTGTGAGGATGTTTTACCGGATTATATTGTTACTCGAACGCTGTCTAAACTCACAGAGCTCGCGGGTAAAGCATACTTCAGAAATAAGCGCTAATATTCAATTATCATCCACAGCAAAGTACCAGCGTGCCGGTGGCAGTAACGCACTCGATGTCGGTACCGCCGCCTTCCTACTACCCCGCCCCGTACGCGCCGCCCGCCACATACGTCGCGCCGGGTACGTATACGCACGCAACTACACACTTATGGTCAATTTATATTAGAGCAGAGTCGAAGCGCATCGGAGCGAATTATCAAAACTGGACATAACAAATTCAACCGTAAATCCAAAGCATTGACGCACATGTTACTTCTGAGAATTTAAAAAGGCGACGGTTCGCCAGGGACTGAAAGCGGTACCGTTATAAAGGGTATATACCGGTATAAAATTACGGTATTGCTTTGATTTAAAGGTTGAGTCAAAACGGTTGAACTTCACCATTGCGGTACCGCAAAATAACTAAATATACCTTTATTTTTACGGTACCGATATATCTCTTTATTTTATCGGTACCCCAACCGAAATCATTTGGGTACCGAAAAAATGCAAGGGCGCGAGCGCAATTTTCGAATTGGCAACGCCGCAATTTGTCATGTCAAGACTTGGACAGTCGGGGATAAGTTGCATTCATCCCAGCCTCCCACAATATTAATATTTAATTCGCTCGCTTATTGAGTTGTAGTTTTAATATGTTCAGAATATTTTATATTTGGTGTTTTCTTAAGCAGCTTCCAAAAAAGATGAGGTTATACGTTTGACTGTATACATAACATATTTTTTTATGTATACAGATACAGGTTGTTATGTTTAACACCGTTATCCTTAAAACCATCAAAATATAAGCCCATTTGATAGTTTTAAGGATAACGGTGTTAAACCTAACACCCTGTATACTTATTATATTCTATTATATAATATATTAAAAAAAGTCCATGGCGTGATGGACTACAATAATTACAATTAATAATATTGTATTTAAATTATCCTTGGTGCGAAAAACCTATATACAAAGATAGTAAAAAAAGAATATGGGCGAACAGCCCATAGACGGCCCCAAATTACATTTAAAAAAATATATTTTTTTTTATTCAACGATTACTCAGACATTTGTCCGAATTTTAAAATTCTTTTTTTTAACAATGGTGTAATGGTTTTTACAAAAAATGGTGACATGATATTCATGAGAAATCAAAGAAACATATTAATATGTTGATTTAAACTTTTTATGAAGTAATCTAAGCAAACGCTACCAAAAAGTAAGATTTTGCGCCAAGATATTGAGACCTTGGTTCTGAATGGACCGATAGACCGCTAAAGTCCTTGTAGTTGTCATGTTTGGGGATTTCAGCGTTGTTTAAATAACTACAAGTATATGCCACTACGTAAATTACATTAATCATCATCATCACCACCTTTGTTACATCATACATTATCATTCATCACGCTTTGACTCTATTATTGGTATTTCTCATGGTCTTTTCAACAATACGGATAAAGTTAAAAATATGGCCTCCATGCTGGTAAATGGGACAAACTAGGTAGGCCCTCATGAACCAATTCGGCTCAATTGTCATGGCAAATCAATTAATAGGCGCCAACGACGTTATCCTCATTGAAGATATTAACCAACTTCCTTTCATAGAGCGCGCAAGCCTCTTTAAACTCCAAACCTTGTAAACAGTATTACCCAGGAGTTATCTAGTACACACAGGAGCCTTATGGATGTGGCTTACGAGTAACGCCCTAAGCATGGTCTACAGTAACATCTATTCATCGAAGGAAGGAGTGCGGTCCCTAAAGCTAAAGAAATATAAACAGGAGGATAAATGAATATCTAAAACCGATCTAAGTACCTGTATCTCGTACACACACAGGAGGAGAAAGTAGTTATAATTAGTATAGGCTATGGATCGAGAACGGGCTCTCGCGTCCTCACAATTCACGAAGCTCAGGGATTAACGAGTCCTTCGGTGATCATCGTACAGACCAAAACCCAAAAACTGGGAATTCACGATAGCTTGTCTTATGCTCTCAGCACACTAACACCTGTGTCTATTACACTGACACTGATGGGGACGCTGTGACCAGCTTTATAAAAGATCCTTGGAGGTGTCAACCAATTTTATAATATAATATAACACCAAAATGGCCAGCAAGGACAGAATCCAGCAGTGTCTGCTCGGGATTTAAATACCAGCACATATAAAAAGGAGTACAACCTTGCCTCTAGGTCCTTCAAGAAAGAGATTACTCGGGCAAAGCAACAGCACGTCGACAGAATTGGCAAGAGACTTGAGCGCCTCCCCTCGGGAACCCGTGCATTCTGGTCTCTGGCCAAAGCTATTGAAGGAAATTTCTGCAAGCCAACCCTACCATCCCTACACGTAGGAAATGGATCGTTGGCCCAGGACGCAAAAGACAAAGCCTATCTTCTGGGCAAGCTCTTTGCGTCAAACTCGACCCTGGATGACGGGGGGCAGAAACCGCCGACCATACCGCGATGCACGAGCATCATGTCGGATATTCGGTTTCATCAGCGCTCAGTGCGAAAAGCCCTCCGTTCCCTTGATATCCAAAAGTCGAGTGGGCCTGACGGAATCCCGCCTATTGTGTTGAAAAAGTGTGCTCCAGAGTTGGCTCCAGTCTTGACGCATCTTTTTCGGCTCTCCTATTCCACTGGCATCGTCCCGGATTCCTGGAAGACAGCCTTGGTGCACCGATCCCCAAAAAAGGTGATCGCTCAAATCCTTCCAACTACAGACCAATCGCTATAACCTCTCTCTTCTCAAAGATAATGGAATCCATTATCAATAGCCAGCTTCTTCGATACTTGGACGGCCAGGGATTACTAAGCGACAAACGATACGGGTTCCGTAAGGGTCGCTCGGCTGGTGATCTCTTGGCGTACCTGACTCATCGTTGGGCTCAAGCAATTGAGTCGAAGGGAGAGGCATTGGCTGTTAGTTTGGACATTGCGAAGGCCTTTGATCGGGTTTGGCATAAAGCGCTGCTATCAAAGCTTCCATCATACGGGCTGCCCGAGAAATTATGTAAGTGGGTCACTGGTTTCTTAGCAGACAGAAGCATAAAGGTCGTAGTTACGGCGAATGCTCGGAAACTCAGTCTGTTGATGCTGGTGTCCCTCAGGGCTGTGTGCTATCGCCTACTCTATTCATACTGCATATCAATGACATGTTGCAGACCAGCGGCATTCATTGCTATGCGGATGATAGTACAGGTGATGCTGTATATACCGGCTCCCCCAATATTTCTCGGCAAAATGTCACTGAGAGTCGAAACGAACTTGTGTCTAAGGTGGAGAATTCATTGGAGAAGGTATCTGAATGGGATAGACGTAACTTGGTCCAATTCAACCCCGCCAAGACGCAAGTCTGCGCGTTCACCACTAAAAAGTCACCAATGGTCGTATATCCTCGTTTCGAAGGTATCTTTAACCATCTCCCCTAGCATTGAGATACTTGGCGTCAAAATATCAAGCTAAGTCCAGTTCCGATATCATCTAGAGCAGGGGTCACCAAATGGCGGACCGCGGTCCGCATCCGGACCGCCGACCCATTGTGTGCGGACCGAGCATTTTCGAAGATGAACTTCGTTAAAAATGAATTTCGGTCTCGACATAGTGATGAACATCTCCAGAATTTAATATCAATAGCTTGCACCAGTTGCACTAGAAACTTTTCTCATTGATACGAGTATGTAAGTAAATACCTTTGTAATTTCCAAATTACCTTTCTTTAATATTTTTTTAATGTGTGGACCGCGAAGGTCATTTCATTTCTTAAAACGGACCCCGAGCGAAACTAATTGGTGACCCCTGATCTAGAGGGTAAGGTAAAATTAGCCTCGAAGAAGCTTGGTGTTCTTAACAGAGCGAGACAGTACTTCAGTCCGGACCAACGCCTACAACTCTACAAGGCGCAGGTTCGGCCTCATATCACTAAAGTGACTAGGTACACTTTGGGCATTTATGTGACAGATGTTAAGAACGCCATTATTTTGTGTATTGAAATTCTGGTGTAAGATTTCACCTAGTGTGTAACTAGTACTTTCATAGTTTAGAGCAGGGATGGGGAAACTTTTTCCTTCGCGTGCCAATATAATCCTAACAAAATATATGGCGGGCCAAGTTGTTGTTTTTGATGTTAATGTTAATTACTGAAATAAAAATATTCATATTATGTATTTTCTGAAATACTAATTTATTGTGCAAATGTTACAAAATAAATGTTGGAATAAAAAAGAAATTAGAAATTGTAATTAATCCTTCGATCGGGGATTCTCGGAAATGCTATTGTATTCTATTGTTGTCGCAATCACCGGTGCTTGATGGTTTAAATTAAACTTTTATTTACTAACAACTAACAATACAAAATATTCTCTTGATTTTTGTTTGATGGTCGCGGGCCGGATTTCAAGCCTTCGCGGGCCGGAGATGGCCCGCGGGCCGTAGTTTCCCCATCCCTGGTTTAGAGTTTTAGTTCATTTCAATATCTTCTTAACATCTTTGAAACTCGACCCAGCTTGATTGACCCTCTCCACCAAGCCTATGCCACAACATATAAAGGAAAAGGATAGAGCATCATACCCGAATAAACCGGAAGATGTCGCATCTACTGGCTACCATGCTGGGACCACACACGCCCCTTCAGGGTATCTATCAAACATTTCAAAATAGTGATAAATATAGTGACAAAAAAAATACCACCTATAGGTGACTCAAACTATTATTATTACTTTTGATAAAAAAATACGGATGTTTTTGATTACTATTCTTTTGTCAGTTTTTATAGGATATAATTTGAACTTATTCTTACGACCAACAATGTTGAAATATCATGATATGGGATCCATGAGATATCAAAGGAACACTTACTTTATTGGGAAACATGTAGTGACAATGGTGTTGTTTTGGGGTTGGTTTGTTGACACACACACACACACACACACACACGATTTTCGATGTTTCTCTGTCTGTCTGTCTGTCTCCAGGCTTAAACGGTACGGAACACTTGGTAAGCGACTCCGACTCGCACTTGGCCGATTATTTTTATTTAGTAATAAATGTTATTATATTTTTTGTGGTTCCTAGTTTAACAATATCAGATTATCGTCTATATATTTAGTAGTTTGTGTAGCTCAATGTAGTCGCTTCGTCGGCGTAGGTCTCCCTATACACCATTTTTTCCATGACTTCCTCTGTTTGCCTTGACTTGCCGTGTTGGGTCACAATATTGTTTGAATATGTCATCTCCATCTTACTCTTGAACGTCTTTTTCTCATTGTTCATTCTATTTTTCTTTGTGTATATAATATATATTCTATTGTCTTTTCGTATGGCCAGTCCAATTCCATTTTATCATACGAATTCTTTATATTACATATTTTAGTCTTATCTCCAATTTTATTATTGTATTGGGTATCTTGTGTCTTAGTTTTATCCCTAACATGAAGTATGATTTCCAGTTTTCTTTGTTGTATGACTCAGTGATTTGGTGCTTTTCATCTTTTTAAGCGCCTAGGTAACCGTACATTAAGCATGACAGTAAATTAGATTCGTAAAGTTTCCTTTTGACATTTAGTTTTCATTATTTATGTTAAGTTTCAGTATTTTTTCCAGCACTACTCCCAGTTTTATCGCTTTTTCAGTTTGATTTTGGAAGTATATTAATTCTTTCATATATTCCAATATTCCACATCTTCTCCGTCTATTTAAATTTCATTATCCATTAGTTATGACTTATGACCTATGATTTTTGTCTTTGTAGCGCTAAGCAGTAGTCCTACTTTGTGGCTCCTGTAACATATGGTTTAGTTCCTTTGAGTTTTCATAAAAAACCGCAACGTAGTTTGCAAACCTCAAATGATTTAGGCGCTCTCAGTCTATATTAAGGACCTTTTCTTCCCAATATAAAAATAAATATATTTCTTCCTGCACCGAAAATCGCTTGGGAGGCAAGGGGTCATCCTGCCTGACTCCTCTCTTAACATGAAATTCGGGATCTTCTCGTTCTAATTAACTTTGACCTTCTAAATTTTGACCTTTGCTAAGCATTCAGAGTATATCATGCTGTGTAATATTTTGATATACGGTATTCTTATGCTCTTCAATCAACGGTCTCCAACATTGGTCTGTGGATGATAAAAGTGGCTTTTGTAAAATCGATAAAGCCAATGTACGAATTTAGAAATACAAAGTTTCCTATTGCTTTAGACATTAGGTATTTATTCCTACACAAAATATTGCTCCCCTTACTATTAAAAATATTTACATAATTTTACCTAGAGCTCAGATCTAGTCTTTGTTTATCGAGTGACTTTAGCAATATATCATATCAAGCAATCTCGAAAATCAACGGTGTGTCTGGACACATTGTATAATATAGTCTATATACAACGTGTCCAAACACACCGGTGTTCCGATCCATTAAAAAAATTAATAATACATACATACATACATACAGGACTATGTGGAAACATGTTTGGTACAAACTGCTATAACACATAAGTAAATAATATTTTCTTACTTTTTCCATCTTGGTGTCTGTCTATTTATTATTTTAAACGAAGCTTACACGCGCTAATTATTATTGGCTACCTACGCGGCGCATCGTTACAGGCAGGACACGAGTATCAGTAAAATCCAATCAAGATTCAACCGACTTAAGTAATTTAGGCTTGATATTCCGGCGGACAGCGGGGTGCAAACAAAACCTTTATTTTTTTATAAAGATACCTAAAAATATATCGATACCGTAATTTTTTCAATACCTGTATATAACGGTACCGTTATTTAAAGGTTACCGTAATTTAAAGGTATTACGTCATACCGCTAAATTTCTCTACCGATATTTTCCGGTTATTCAGTCCCTGGTGTTCGCGCGCACTCTCGCGAATTCGCTCGACCGACGCTTTTTGGTGCGCGCGCATTCGCGCGCAGCCATGCGCCCACAAGCGAATTTACGCGTAATCACTGTAGGCACTCTGGCGAATCCGCGCGCATTCGTTCGACTTGTTGCGAATTTGACGCTTCGACACGCTTCGACTCTGCGCTAGTATAAATTGACCCTTGGGCCGTGTTTCCACCTGCAGGCCTGTCCTACTCGCGCTTATAGGCATCGAACTGTAAGTACCACCCGCGGGTGGCAAATCATAAGGGACTCACAAGCGAGCGGTGACGCACGCGCAAGATTTTTCGTCGCGTATCTACTGTATACTGATCATAGCTCAGGAGTTTAATACAATATGGTACTGATTTAACCGCTTGACAAAATCGTTATAAATCTTATAAAAATGAACAATTAAAAAAGGCCAATGAAATATGTACCTATTATATTTGAATAAGGTATTTAAATACAAAAAGTAGATAAAAACTATACAAACATAGCAAATATACAAAGAAACACACAAACTACACAGAAATAAACACAAGTTACTATGTTTATATTGTAAATGTTTCCTGCACTATTATAATCGAATATAAAACTACTATATAATATAGGTTGGGTTACTGAAATTTGATAATAAGGTAAATGACTAGTAGATTGGACAGTACCATTCATTGGAAAAAGCACAAAAACACAATATTTATTAATGTTGCTTTAAAAATTTCCTGTTTTTAAAGTAAAAGAACGTCTGTTTTTTAAAAAAAAACAGTCAGTTTTTAAAGCAACATTAACAAAATATATGGTGTTTTTGTGCTTTTTCCAATGACTAGTACTGTCCAATCTACTAGTCAATTACCCTGCTATAAAAAGGTAAAAATTCGTACCAATAGTAATTTGAAAAAAAATGTTTTCTAAAAGGACCCATTCACTATCCTGCATTGCAGGCCTGCACGGCGGACTGCAGCAGGACTGCAATGCAGGATAGTGAATGGGCCGTTTTAAAGGCGAAAACCTTGATTTCGTAAGAAAAGGTACGCGTTATGTAGGCGTTATGCGATAGAAAGAGAGCTCCCTTGTAGGTGAATTAGCAAGGCAAGTTAGCATTGCGCGTCGAAATTTCAACTTTATAATATCGTAGCTTGCGTCATTATTTCTTTAAACGGGTTTCGCGAGTGAGATTTCTGTTGTTGTTGTTCTGTCTGCAAGACAGCTGTCGCGAGAAGTGTCTGACAGTCTGTCTGACAGCAGCTTGCAAGTGTAAACCCCGCAGCAAGTGTTGTCGCGACAATTTGTCAAGCGCTTCCTGCGAGTAGTTGCGACAGCATGTCTAAACATGTCTGCGAGGACTCGCGACAGATCTCGCTGCGGGTCACCGACCACCGCAGATATACGCTCTAGTTTCGTATGGCATTTATCCGCAAGCTTCTCGCACATTTATTGCAGCAATAAATTGCAGACATTAGTATGAAATGTCAACAATATTGCAAGAAACTCACGCAAGACTTCCGCGAGTTTGCTTAGTGTGTAAACACACCATGCCGAAGATACGCGGTCAAAGTCCCGTGGCCGATATTACGTTCCGACGCATTCGGCTGATATGACACACGATAACCGAAGAAGCCGAAGAGCCGAAATTACGCGGCGGAAATTCAGTTACGTAACTTTTTCCGAGTATTCAGTGTCTCGAACGCCGCCGAATTGACGCCGAAAAAAAAATTACCGCCGAACCGCTGGCGACTCGACCGAAGTTCGGCTATACGCTATAACGCGACGTAATTTCGGCATGGTGTGTCATCGGTAATTTAAAATACATTGCAATTTGCAGGCGTAATCTTGCCGAACTTCGGCCGCGTAAAGAATATAGGTAGTTAAAGTTGGTGCACCGTGCAACCCACCCTAAGTTGATATAACCCATCAATAATTATTTGTATATGTCGGAGAATCATTGTCCGGGTCATCTCGGCCGCCAGCGTTAGGAATTCTAGTGGGCGTCATTTTGAGTAAATGCGGGCACAAACAATAATCGTCACTTGTATTCACAAATTTATTATAAACTGTTGCACAACACTATTATAACACTTTCACACAATTTACTACAATTCTTTAATCATAAAACAAATTACAAAACGAGCAGTGAGTTCGGGGCACCAATCTTACTTTAGTCACCACAACACTAGAACTAGCCACGATCCAACTCGATCGACCGCTCACACTCGAATGTGCTCCCAAAACTGTCAACCCCTCTAAAGTAAAGATGGCGCTTCGACCCCACTCAAGGCGCACGCGCCCTCTGCTCTGATTGGTCCTTAATCAAATAATTACAATTTAATTCAAAAGAAGATTATTAGAGCTAGTAAAAATATGACACACTAAATTAAATTTAGTTAAGAATTTTACAATGATCACTGAATTTTATAATCATTTTTAAAGCAATATAATCGTGAAGAATCAACACTTCAAACAATCAGAAAACAACTAGACTCACGACTACTCATGACTTCCTCCGACATTTAGGGATCATAAAAATAACTACACTCATGACTATTCATGACTTCCTCTAAAATTCAGCAACCAGAAATCAACCAGACTCATGACTTCCTCCGACACGGCCGTCCTGACGTATCACACGTCCTCGTGTGATGTTGAAGGCCGTGCATCATCAGCATCTGTAAAGAGAAAAAAAATGCAATAATGTCTCTAGTATGCGCTCGGCCGTTCCTGACCTAGAAGAACTAGGCCACCTCGCCATAATTCTTGGGCCACCTCGCCCTCTGAAGGCCACTTCGCATTAATTTTGGGCCACCTCGCCCTGCAATGGCCACCTCGCCCTTAAATGGCCACCTCGCCTAATTCTTGGGCCACCTCGCCCTCTGAAGGCCACCTCGCCTTAATTTTGGGCCACCTCGCCCTGCAATGGCCACCTCGCCCTTAAATGGCCACCTCGCCGTTAAATATCCACCAAAACATTCATTTATTCACTCGATCACTTAAATATGTACTCACCATCCTCTGACACACAAGGATCCAATTCAGTAGGCACATATGATTGGGGGAGTGGACGTAAGCGATCTCTCGCGTACTTGTATGTACGACTACAATTCAAACTTTTGAGAAGATACCTGTCACCGTCTAGTATTTCAATGACCTCATAGGGTCCCTTAAATTTAGGATCTAATTTTGTTTGATTCCGTTCGTGATTCTCTATTAAAACGTAATCGCCTACAGAAAATGATGTGACTTTCGCCTTATTTTTATCAAACCGCTCTTTATCAAGATACGCGTTATCCCTCATTAGTCTATTAGCTTGTTCTCTAACCTCTTCCAAATTAACTTCAATTTCATGGTCATCGACTGTTAACAAATTTAAAGGTCTAGCTACTCTACCTATCAACAATTCCAGTGGGCTTGCCTTAGTTATTCTATTAATCGTGCTATTTAACGACAGCTGAACATCATCTAACGCGTCTTGCCAGGACCTACTTGGGCTTACTTCTACCACAGTTAACATGTTTTTAAGCGTGCTCATAATCCGTTCCACCTGGCCATTAGCGCGACAAGAGCCAGTCGCTATTAGGTGTAGCTGGATATTGTGATTGGAGCAAAAGTCTTTAAAATTTTTGTTCGCGAAACATCTGCCTTGATCAGCGATAACACGCGTGGGAGTTCCAAAAAGAGATACAGACGCCCTAAGAGCGCTTATAGCACTATCAGTGTTAATACTTGTGGAATGCCGGAGTAACACGTATTTGGTAAAAGCATCTACAAGCACAAAAACATATTCTTTTTGATCGTTTTTGCCGCTAAGCTTACCAGTAGCGTCGATGTGGATGGTATGCCATGGTATACTAACCTTAGGTATGGGGTGTAACTCTATTTGTTGCTTGCCACTTCGTGACTTAGCTACCTTACACGTTATGCAGTTGTCAACGAATTTTCGGACATATTTTGACATGTTAGGGAACCAATAATGCTGATAAGCTTTTTCTAATGTTTTACCCATCCTAAATGAAAAATGGACTCGTGAATGTGATTTATAACGGACCAACGAAAAGCTCTAGGTACAATTGGTAACCAAAGGTTACGATTATTTCTCTGACTTTTTCTATAGAGCACATTAGAACGTAATTCATAGATTTGACAACTCTGCAAGTCTTAAGTCATCATTTTCGAGTTTACTTATAATTTCCTTACATTCAGGATCCCGACGTTGTTCCGCTTGTAACCAGTTTGAAGACAATTCGGTTATATTAACGCGCTTTTCCTCTATCAAACTACCTCTACCTTCACTTGTCGGTTTATTTATGACAGTGCCATAATTCGCCTCAGGCAAATGATTCCTAGAGAAAAAGTCTACGTGGGCCATTCTTTTACCTTCCCTGTATTGTATGTCAAAGTCAAAAGCTTGAAGGAAAGCCCACCACCTGTGAACTCTAGGAGTTACCATAAAGATAATGCCGAAAGTGTTTAACCGAGTTAACAACTGCTAACGTCTCTAACTCATAAGAGTGATATCGGGATTCCGCAGGAGTCGTGCGCTTACTATAATATTCCACTGGGTGTAGTTTCTTACAAGACATTTGGAAGAGAATTGCCCCGTAGCCCTCACTGCTGGCGTCCGTGTGCAATTCTATAGGTAATTTAGGGTCAAAAAGCATTAATACTGGAGACGAAGTTAATACCGATATTATATCCTGTCTAATTCTTTCGTATTCCGAAGTCTAAATTATTTTAGAATTATTATTTGCCAACAAACGGTAAAGAGGTGCCATTTTTAATGAAAAACTATTAACAAACTGCCTAAAGTACGATGCTAAGCCTAGGAATTGTCTGAGCTGAGTAATGGTCTGCGGTGGCAAAGAGTTGGACAACGCCATTATTTTGCGAGGGTTAGGCCTAATCTCACCCTCTGATATTTCATATCCTAAAAACTGAACCTGTTTCTTTAAAAATACACATTTCTTCATATTAAAGGAGAATCCAGCATCACTAAGAGTTTTAAGTACAACTCGTAACCGCTCTAGGCCCTGCTCTACACTACTCGCGGGTATAACTAAATCGTCCATGTAAGCAATTGTGTAAGAATGTGCTAAATCACCTAAAGCTGTATTAATAGTTCTCTGATATACCGAAGGAGCATTTCGAAGACCGAATGGCATCACAGTGAACTCGTAATGAGCGTCTGGGGTAATAAAAGCCGTTTTTTCTATTGAATTGTCTTAACTCTACTTGTAGGTATACCTTTAACAAATGAGTGTCGAAAGTCGCTAAGAAGTTCTAATAGTTGGGGCTTAAAGTTATCAGGGATATCGGTATCCACGCTATGAAAGTCTGACACGGTGTTGCCTATAGTACAAATGTTAACTAAAGGTTGCTCGACTATGGTAAGCTTATCACTGGTTACGTGCACTGACAATCCTAAGGCTAACAAATCGCGTCCAATCAAAATATAATTATTGAGACAGTCGTCGGGAATAATGTGAAACAAAATTTGAATGTTGTGTCCACTAATATTAACTTTACATAAAATTTGTAAGTCACATAAAATACTAGATTTGCCTACTCCAATAAGAGTAACTATTGCATGCTGCAGTGTACCAACAAGCTTGCGAGATACGCTTTCTTTAATTAAAGAGCAATCAGCGCCGGAATCAAAACAAAATGAAAACTGCTCACCAAATTGCGTAAGTGTCCCGGTGACAGGTTTCACACCACATACGTCCACTCGTTTAACAACGCCAGATGCAGTGGCGGGCTGTACGTTAGCATTTGCAGATGTCTTAACGCATCGTGAAGCTACATGACCCTCAACACCACATCTAAAGCAGGTAACAAGTGGCCGGGTCGCGACGGCCGTGTTAGAGCGTTCAGGAGTCGTAGTCGTAGGTTGCTTGTCACGTGGTCGGGTTGCATTTTAATGCGGGTAGTTATATTTTGTGCCTGCACCGATCCCACTTCTGATGTCGGAGAATCATTGTCCGGGTCATCTCGGCCGCCAGCGTTAGGAATTCTAGTGGGCGTTATTTTGAGTAAATGCGGGCACAAACACAATAATTGTCACTTGTATTCACAAATTTATTATAAACTGTTGCACAACACTATTATAACACTTTCAAACAATTTACTACAATTCTTTAATCATAAAACAAATTACAAAACGAGCAGTGAGTTCGGGGCACCAATCTTACTTTAGTCACCACAACACTAGAACTAGCCACGATCCAACTCGATCGACTGCTCACACTCGAATGTGCTCCCAAAACTGTCAACCCCTCTAAAGTAAAGATGGCGCTTCGACCCCACTCAAGGCGCACGCGCCCTCTGCTCTGATTGGTCCTTAATCAAATAATTACAATTTAATTCAAAAGAAGATTATTAGAGCTAGTAAAAATATGACACACTAAATTAAATTTAGTTAAGAATTTTACAATGATCACTGAATTTTATGATCATTTTTAAAGCAATATAATCGTGAAGAATCAACACTTCAAACAATCAGAAAACAACTAGACTCACGACTACTCATGACTTCCTCCGACATTTAGGGATCATAAAAATAACTACACTCATGACTATTCATGACTTCCTCTAAAATTCAGCAACCAGAAATCAACCAGACTCATGACTTCCTCCGACATATATTATTGTTCCAGGTGCCACCATGACAACTCCGGCTGGGGTGACACCGATGCCCACTCCGGTGCCTATACCTGTCAATCCCATTCCAGACACAAACCGCTGGCCGGACGGCTACCAGCAACCCAACGTTCCAGTGCAGCAGTGGCCACAGACTCAGCACCATTATTACAGATAACTACAGAACATACAAGTGTTGTGTATCTGATTGAAAGGACATGTATTATCATAATAATAATAAGAGTATTACATAAGTGATTTTTTTGTAGTAGTTACCTAATGTCAGCTTGTATTTAGCGTAAAAAGGAACGGAAATAATTAACAAAACCTATTTTTAATGTTATTTATTAACAACTAAATAATATTATTTACATTTTCAATCACACTTGTAACAACAATCAATATGGGATTGCAATTCAAAAACACATTCACTGGGATTAAATTCTAACCCCCCAACTAATAAAAATATTTATACCTGATAAGTGATAACTTTACGTATGCTTATCTTCGTCTGGTCTTCTGAAAACGTCACATGACAGACACAGACCGCGGACCTCGAATAGTTAAACTTACGTTAGTATTTTTATTACATAGTTAGAGGGTTAATACATATAAATATAATACAAGTAAAGAAATAGTAAAATAGTAGACAATTCAAATTGAATACCATACAGAATAGAACATAGGAATAATAAATAAATTTGTCTGTTTACACACAAAAATTATTCTTTACAAAAATAACTTGGCACAAAAAAGGATATTTTTGTAATATATTGAACAAATTATTTTTTCTTACAAATCTTAGTAAATTTCCTAGACATCAAAGCTTTGTGATTTGACTGGGTTTTAATTTTTTTATCTGTCCAGATTGTGTATTTTTTCACTGGTATTTTTTCGACTTGTGTTTTGTCAGCTTATTCCAAATTGGTTCCAAATTTCGGAAGGATAACAATTGATTTATGTATGCTTGTTGCCATTATATACCATCGTCCATCAGGACAAAAATAAGGTAGAAGAGACTTGAAATAGTAAAACAACTATGTAATAGTAGCGTACCATTATAATATAATAATTATTATTTCATATTCCTATCCTACCCTAAACTAGTCCTGATAGTTTTAAAATAATTTTTATGTTAACACTCATGTGAACATGTAGTTATCATAACCACTCTTTATATTATGCTCTTCTCTCATAGTAGAGGAGGGGAGGGTGCTATTTTTGTAGTCACTCGAGCGTCATGGAGACCTAGTAGGCATAATAGTAAAGCTGATAAAAAAATAATAAGAACGTTTTTTTTTATTTTAGCGGTGGGTTCAGAAACTGCAGCTATTTTAAAGTTTTGAAAAAGAAAATATAATCAGAAAATTGCTTATTTAGGTAAATTATAAATATATTTTAGACAACAAGGACTAAATCATTTAGTTTAGAGCAAAATAAAATATGTGCGAAGCTTAGTTAAGAAAATATGAAGCTTTTTTTTTTTATATTTTAAAATGTCCCTACAGGCTTACCTGACCTTTGAATCGTCAGTGCTTTATATGGAAGCTTCTTTGGGGTATACTAAACATCCCCTATCTTAATCTGACAGATCCGACAAAATTTCAATATTAAAAAAAAAATCCCCTATCTTAATCTGACAGATCCGACAAAATTTCAATATTAAAAAAAATACCCACCACGTGAGAAATCTGATTTCTATACCATGATAACTAGACGCATGTCGGAAGCTTATGCAAGCTTAATCTGACACGCTCGAGCTACTCCCGAAATCTCCTCTTCCTCTCCCCAACTATCATAATATCATTGACTAGAGAGAACTTTTTGTCAAATTCTATTTGTTACATATTAAAATACTCAATGCCAACGATAAAAATTAAGTAAAGGGGCTAAAAATATATCTTTATCTTTGACGACGGTTATTTACATACTACAATACAAAACCACCACATAAATATTACAAATTTTAAAACAGGTTTGAGGTATGTGCATATTAATAGTGCACAGTGTTAAAGTAAGTACAGATAATAATTATAAATTGTGCGCGCGGCATTATAATATACTTCCACACTAATATTATAAACGCAAAAGTATATCTTCATACCAATTGTGTTGTAATTTTAATGTGATGATTTTCTAAGTCACCAATCTTTCATTTTGGTGAACCTACCACAATCCATCAACCACACGGTCAATTTTTCATCAATCTGATTCATCAATCTGGTGTCAATCTGATTGACGGAATATTGATGGTTATAAAAAGTTCATATTAAAAATACGATCAATCCATCAATCCGTGGCGTACACGATCAAATTTTCGTCAATCCGTACCAGATTGATGGATCAGAATTCAGATTGATGAAAAATTGACCGTGTAGCCGGTGACTAATGTGAGAAAGGATATAGAAAAGTTAGGCTCGTACCTATAAATAGTACTTTGATGCGACCCGTTCTCAAGACGCGGTTCGGCTCTGTGATTGGTCCTAATTTTGACAGCTAACCAATCACGGAGCCTGAACTGTGTCTTGAGACCGAGATGCGTCTTGAGTACTATTTACGGGCCTTTAGTATCTTGGAAATATTATTTACTGCTCGACAAATTAATTTTGGCGCTACAGAGTTGCAAGCAACTTTGTGTAATAGAAAACGAAAGCTTATTTTGATGCCGCGTTAGAGCCGGGACACAAAAACACGGCACGACGTCGCGGCGCCGTGTCGTGGGAATCCACGACGCGCGTCGTAAAAAACCACGACACGGCGTCGTACGACGTCGTGCCGTAGAAACTCACGTAGAAATTCAAGATGAGGCGACGTCGTACGACGCCGTGCCGTGTTTTTGTGTCCCGGCTCTTACTACTAAATTTTAGGAAATTAAAGCGCGCGCACAAATGACTATAATATATTTTGATTTTTGTATCATCTTACATCTATCAGTGTTTGAAATGAAATTTTACAAGTAATAATATACACGCACCTCACACCTTTTTATCTTCAGTAATACTATTACATAAAATTAATAATGAAATTGCTCACATACATTACATAAAGGAACAAATAGTAAAACTTTTAAGGAACACCTTTGTCTACAACGACAATCATATTAAATGTGCTTATTTATTGAACTTAATTTTAATCAAAACAGTTTTTTATAAATTCACACAATCTCGATAGTCATTTCCAACATTGCAGGCATCCCTTGCAAACTGTATTGCCTACTGCAGCGGTTCTCAAACTGTTTTGGTAATGAAACACTTTTAAGAAGTTACATTTTTGACAAACCCCCAAAAAAGAGAATGTTTTGTCCTTGAATGAATTCTCTCTATGCTGGTGTCCAATGACATTTCTAAAAATAATTTCTGTATCACTTGCCCCTACAAGGAAAGCGGACACTTTGAGAATGACTGGCCTATTGTATTTGCTATTTGTCCCTTCAAGTATACACCACAGTTCATACAAATTAATTTAAATAACCAATACTAAATATTATGTTCACAGCCAGTGTTAGATTAGAAATATTAAATGCAATTTTGTAACAAGACATTTCATTAATTGTAATATTGAGGAAACAATGCAGCCAAGGGCTCTAGAATTTTGCACAAAAACTAGTATTAAATTATTATTCAAAAAAACTAACAATAACATTTTTATAAGTCAATGAAGTTTTTTAAAACTTAAGTTTCTAACACTGAACTGTTGTCTCTTATGATATTTTTTGGACTATAATCATGACGTTTTGGTAGTAGGTGGCGGAGGCTCTGTGCTGATGTCCACCAATGTAGCCTCAGCAGGGACTGTTGGCTGGTTGGAGTCAGCTTCGGCAGGGAACTGCGGAATCACATGTGATGATTGCATCTTCCTAACCGCTTCCATGTTTACCTTCGTTGATAGATTTTTCTGTCTTGTTTGCTCTGAAGTCTTTGATAACCTCTCGCTTAGTGCTTTTAGAGCTATTTGTCTGAAATATAGAAAAAAAAAAACAGTTAGGGATTAAGAGCCCGGGTTACCCTCGAAATTCTCATACATACGTAATACCAAAATCATTTTCTCATACGAAAATATTTAATATGTTTGAGTTATTTTTCAGCTTAAAATAGTAATTACCTAGGTTCCTGTACAAAAATTAACTTCCTGTACAAAAATTAATTTTGTAGTAAATTTACTATTTATTTATATATTTTTTAGTGTTTTACTCTATTTTTTAGTGTTTAAATATTTAGTAGTAAATTTAGTAAAAAAAATTTATACACAAAAAAATATTTTTTAGTGTTTAAATATTTTGAAGTTAATTTTTGTTCAGGAACCTAGGTAATTACTATTTTAAGCTGAAAAATAACTCAAACATGTTAAATATTTTCATATGACAAAATGATTTTTTTATTACGTATGTATGAGAATTTCGAGGGTAGCCCGGCCCCTTTAACAAAAACAAACAGAAAAAGATGAAATGATGGCAAAAGATATTGGGAAATTAATAAATAGATTATAGAATATATAATACATAACTTTACAGTACTATGTTATAGTAGTACTACTTTTTCTTTTCTAAATTTTAAAAAGGGAGTACAAAATAATATGTACTAGAAAAGGAAAACATCTTAATACATAAATAAGGAAGCTAAGTGATTGAACAAATTAATGTTTTCAATAATTTACAGTAACTTTAACCCATCAAGCCACGTAAGAGCACCGCTGATCGCGACAACAATAGAATACAATAGCATTTCCTAGAATCTCCGATCGAAGGATTAAGCAGTTTACCTCCTCCTTTCCATGTCCTGAGGTTCTACGCCGGGCATGGAAATGGTCACGCCTCGTGAGCTCATAGCCAGGTGCACGCGACGTGGACTTGGCGAGCACACGCCGATCCGCACACAACATCTATGGACCGGACCCAGTATTCCACGAATTACTGGCTGAAGCACTGTAGGAAAGAAACTGAAATGCAAATATTATGTCATTGTAATTAATATGTTACTGGGATTGTAATGTGTTACACTCCCATTTTTTATGTTTGTAATTAGTTAGCTTGGGAACTAGATACTTATTGAAAGCAGCGATATAACAATAAATATTTATCAAAATCTAAATAATATTAAGAAACAAAATTACATGACAATTACTTTTCATTAAGTTTAATACAAAGACAAATTTTATATCCACTGTAAGCTTTTATTTAATATCACTTAAACCCACTTTTGCAGATCTCAATCAAAGATATCTCCAGGTTAAATAATATTTTACTAATTAACGCTTCAACTCCCAAACAACCACAATTGGACGCGAGAACAATAGATTTCCAAGAATCCGCGATCGAAAGATTAATATAATACCAAGAACAAGGTAGACAAAACTTGTAACACTGGGTTAACTTAAATCTAGATCAGTGTTAACAAGCCTGAAAACAGTAACGACTAACTTATCAAAACTGAAGTTATCTGCCATATCACCACGGGTGCCACTGCTGTGCCTCTGCCAGAACCTCAGGTAGGTCCAGGAGAGGAGAGTCCCGCTGCCCCACATGCACGGATATGTACCCTCAAGTGCCCCTATTGCCCACAATATAATGGCCGCTATGAGCACCAATAAAGGCACAGATCTGTTTGTAAATTTACCTAAAAAGTAAAGTCATGTTGCAGTTGGGCCTTATGGGTGTAACAAAAACAAGTGATAATAATTTAGGGTGTGTACGTGTTCCCTGTAGAGCAGTGGTCCCCAACCTTTTTTTCACACGGGCCACAAACATGTATTGGTGTTGGTGTCGCGGGCCGCAAAAAAAATTTTTAGGGCTAGAAAATAACATTTTTCAAAATTAACGATTTAAAAGTGGAAAAAAATTCACGACTATTACGACGACTTTACATTATTTTACCGGTGGACGTGAATTTCAAAATGATTTAACATAACGCAGGCCACAAATAAAGTCACGGCGGGCCGCGGGTTGGGGATAGCGGCTGTAGAGAGTTCATTGTGAAAGTAACAGGGAACACATACACACCCTAAAGTATTATCACTTGTTTTTGTTACACCCTATATACTTACTATGGTGTCACACCATTATGTTATGATAAAATTTTTGCAGCAGATAAATATTTGATTCAAAATTTAAATCATATTAAAATACTAGCTGACCTGGCAAACATTGTTTTGCTATATAAATTAGTTCTAGTATCAATATGTTTAAAAAGTAGTTAAAAAGTAAAAACCTATTCTCAGGCCTAAGGAATGTACATATACATAACTTCATTAAAATTAGTTGAGCCGTTTTGGAGGATTTCACATGCAAACAAGGATTTTAAATATTAGACTTTGTTTATTTAATTTCTGTATGAGTTGTTTTATGCTTATAGTGCACAAATATGAATATCTATAGATATTTAAACCTAAGTACATTTATTCTTTGTAGAGCCATCTTACCTAATGGTGTTTTAACTAGCAAGTGATCTGGCATTATCTGCTTCACAGCTACACTTACGGCCGCGAGGTATCCGGCTAGACCATGGACATGAATATCAAATAATAACGAGGTGTCTTGAGTCCATGAGAATATCAGCAAATAGTAGAAGGTGGTCAAGAAAGCTACACCTATGTTTGTGAGAAAGAAAAATTTCATCATTTCCATTTGACCCCATAATGGTTCTATTAGCTTTCCACATAAGCCCACTGTCACTATGTCTATAATCACTTCCCATAGATGTATTTCTAAAAACCAGAACGTGAAAGTAGACCACAATTGAAAAGAAGGTGGCAACAAATATCCGGGAGTAACACTTAGAACGTTCACAACATCTTCGGAAAATGATAAAATATAGCCTATTATCACTACTACACAAATGAATTTCACTGATGGCGATGTGTTTCCTAATAATGCAGAAAATTGTTGTCGTAAATATGGTACGTTTCGACTAAACACTCTAAGCGCGGCCATCTTTATGATGGTTGTCAGTTGTCAATCTGACATCCACTGACATCCCACGAATGCAGAGAACGTGTCAAAATGGATTTCTTTTTCTAAGGACTTTATCTAAAAAAATACCATTACACACCGTATCGCACATATTTTATAGCAGGGCTTCAAATAACGTTATTTTTTCATAACGTTACTGCTTCAAGGGCATAGATAACGTTATGAAAATTTACCCGATATTAAAAATAACGTTAAAAATTGATATTAATAACGGTTAATGTTATAACGTTATATAGGATTTATAACGGTAAATATATGTTCTTTGATAACGTTATAGTCCGTCAATAAAGTCATGACAGTCAGGAAAATTTTCTAAACGTAATCACGCTTATAAGGTGTATTATTTCTTTGTATTTTCACACAAATCTCGCAAAAAAAGTGGGCTGCGAGTGAAATTTAGTGCACCGTGCACGATCGCATACCTGATATCAGAAAATAACGTTATATTTACCGTTATTATTATAACGATATTTGTTCGTTTATACATGACGAAAAAATATCGTTATAATAATAACGGTTAATATAACGTTATTTTACTCTATTCGATAACGTTATGAAGCCCTGATTTATAGTGCGTTTCATCCAGGGCTTCAAATAACGTTATTTTTTCATAACGTTACTGCTTCAAGGGCATAGATAACGTTATGAAAATTTACCCGATATTAAAAATAACGTTAAAAATTGATATTCATAACGGTTAATGTTATAACGTTATATAGGATTTATAACGGTAAATATATGTTCTTTGATAACGTTATAGTCCGTCAAGAAAGTCATGACAGGCGGGAAAATTTTCTAAACGTAATCACGCTTATAAGGTGTATTTTTTCTTTGTATTTTCACACAAATCTCGCAAAAAAAAGTGGGCTGCGAGTGAGATTTAGTGCACCGTGCACGATCGCATACCTGATACTAGAAAATAACGTTATATTTAGCGTTATTATTATAACGATATTTGTTCGTTTATACATAACGAAAAAATATCGTTATAATAATAACGGTAAATATAACGTTATTTTACGAAACATCGTTAAAAAAATAACGTTATCTGGCTACCATTATGAAAATAATGGTACGTAACGATATTTTTTCTGTTATTCGATAACGTTATGAAGCCCTGGGTATAGTGCGTTTCATCGAATAGTTCCTTTGCCGTCATGTTGGTATTCCTGTCTGTCAATAATGTAAACAAGGTTGACAGCTCTGCGAGTTTTCTTAAGTTTTACTGTGATTTCGTGAGAAAATCATGCCGAAAACAATAGAGTGGTGAAAGAATGATGGTGCTAAGAGTGAAAGAGTTTTGTGAACATGAAAAACGTAACTTGGCCCCAATAATTCCATTAAACTCGAGTTGCCGCC
Organism: Lysandra bellargus; assembly: GCA_905333045.1. NCBI lineage: Eukaryota > Metazoa > Arthropoda > Insecta > Lepidoptera > Lycaenidae > Lysandra > Lysandra bellargus. Next base: position 4,865,004 of record HG995344.1, read on the forward strand.
ATTACGGCTTAGTGAAATAGGGTTACCAGCGTCAGCTTAATCACCCATAAACACAGTAAAACTTATGAATACTTGCAGAGCGTGTGTACCGTGTTTACGTTACTATCAGAGAATGCCAACATGATGGCAAAGGAACTATTTGATGAAACGCACTTCTAGTAACGAATAATAATAATATCTATGGAGGCTTCACACCACGTCAGTCTGGCCCCGTGCTAAGTACCTGAAGGACTTGTGTTACAGGTACCAGACAACGGAAATACTTTTATGCTATACATATATTTAAGATTTTTATTATACGATACACATATTTAATACACATCCATGACTCAGGAACTTCATAAACTTTTTTGTTCCGTCGGCGGGACTCGAACCCGCGACCTCCGGCCTGAACTACCGACGCGCTCACCACTGCGCCACGGAGGTCGTCAACGAAAACTACATACACACGATTCACGAACGATGGCGCGGGTAAAAGCTAGTACAATAATATTATCAGGGCGAGCGAAGCGAGCCCTAGTACTTCTCACAACCTGCACATTTTGTGGTACACTTTACGGACAAACTATCACGCCTATTGATTTGTGCTTTAACATAGTATTTACATATAAATGTGTTATCATCAGACATCAGTCAATGAAGGTGTGATGAGGCGAGCCCTCACAAAGTTCGGCTTTTAGCTAGTAAATATGAAAGTGAATTTGGTTGTTACGTCTTCACACATAAAGTACTAAGCGGATCATCATAAAACTTTCATAGGTACCTACACGTTGTCTGGAGTATGGAGAAGGACATAGGGTACCTTTTATCCCGGGAAAAAGAACGGTCCCCGAGGGATAGACGTTAACGTAGGTAGAGCAGCGGACGAAAGCTGTTAGAATTATGTACAATTTTTTTTTCTTCTTCAATATGCATTTTGTGATAACATATTATTATCTCCCCTTATTTAAGGTAGCACAGTAAGGGTAATGTGGCAGCATTAATTTGCATTAGTGCCAACATGACGGCAAAGGAACTAGGTATTTGATGAAACGCACTTTAATCGTATTCACGATATATTGTTACGACACGACATGTTTTCATATTCTTCATAGTTCATGCAGTCATGCTTCATAATTATATAGGCGCAACGTAAATTAGGCCAATCATAGCAAGCCTAATATCCTCTATATCTTTGTAGATAAAAATAAATTATTCAAAGTAAATAATTATTAAAAAACGCCCTATCAAAATAAATTTTCCTATGCAAGTTGCAACAATCAGAAAACCATTTTATTAACAAGTAGTACAAAACATTATAATATTATTATAATCATGTGAAACTTAGCCCATAAACCTAATAACATCTTAACTACAATTTAAAACATAAAATATTACTATTCATTGCAGCCATTACATATTTAGCAGGAACATTTTCCCTGAACTACATTTCTGCAACTTGATCTTGTCCCTTGTACTCGGGTAATGTAAGATCATATTTTTGTATTATCCCAGGAGGTAAAAATCTACCTCCTAAGTAATGTTTTGTATCTTTTAGTATATCAGGTTGCGCACACATCTTCGGAGCTGAGAGAGATATTAGAAGAGAAGGCTTTAGAGCATTTTCAGAGTCCGGTCCCTTTTCTACGTTCCATCCACTAGGAATGTCAACACTGCAAAAATAAAAAAATAAAAAATTATGGACATTATAAAAATAATTATAATGTCCTAATTTTTTTTTAAACACGTTGCAAAAAATTCCATATCTTGCCATTGCATGAACGACGTCATATTGCTGACCTATCTTATCTTCTTAAAATAGCAAACAGTAAGGTAAACTGCCCTGAGCTGCTAGGTGAAATAGGTTTAGTAACACGCTCATTTCTGATGCGCAGGCCCAAGCTACTACACATCCCGTGTGTAAATAGCACTTACAGGCAAAACAGCTACCTGATACGAGCCAGCAGAAGCTTTAATGAAATTTCGATTTTTGTACGAGTATCCAAACATAGACCTATTTAATACCGTCAGCGTTTCTACATTTAAAAAAAACGTATTATATTAAAAATAATAATTTCTAAAAAATATTTTGTCCGTGATTTAGGAATATTTTGTTATGTTTGTTACTCTTTGTGTATAATTAACTACCGACTTAAATTTCTTGTTTGTTAACCCATTCAATGCCACCAATCGACCTATAACATACCGGTGGTGCCACTTGATTTTTTTGTTTTTTCTAACTTAAAATATATTGTTTAACTTATTTTATATCTATACTAAAATATTATAAAGCGGAAGGTTTGTTTGTTTGTATGAACGCGCTAATCTCAGGAACTACTGGTCCGATTTGAAAAATTCTTTCAGTGTTAGATAGTCCTTTTATCGAGGAAGGCTATAGGCTATATTTTATTACGCTAAGACTAATAGGAGCGAAGAAATAGAGGAAAATGTGGAAAAAACGAAGGAAATTATTTGAAAGGGCATATATTTTGAACGTGCTAATCTCAGGAACTACTGGTACGATTAAAAAAATTATTTCAGTGTTAGCCCATTTATCGAGAAAGGCCATATTTTATTACGCTAAGATTATTAGGGGCGAAGAAATAGAGGAAAATGTGGATAAAACGGGGGAAAATTATTTGAAAGGGCTTATTTGAACGCGATAATCTCAGGAACTACTGGTCCGATTTAATCCTTCAGGCCCCGCGCGAGCACCGGTGATCGCGACAACAATAGAATACAATAGCAATTCCTGGAAATTCCGACTGAAGTATTAAATAATTATTTTAATGTTAGATAGTCCATTTATCGAGAAAGGCTATAAGCTATACTTTATCACGCTAAGACTAATAAGAGCGAAGAAATAGAGGAAAATGTGGAAAAAATGGAGAAATTTATATGAAAGGGCTTATTTGAACGCGCTAATCTCAGGAACTACTGGTCCGATTTGAAAAATTCTTTCAGTGTTAGATAGCCCATTTATCCAGGAAGGATATAGGCAATATTTTATTACGTCCAAACTAATAGGAGCGAAGAAATAAAAGAAAATGTGTAAAAAACGGGGGAAATTATTTGAAAGGTCTTAATATCACGATCTACTACAGCAATTTTTCTGTTATTTGGCACACATAAGAAGTAGACCACGTGAAGGATCACTGGCTATTTTTGTGGACTAATTTGTCTGTGAAATATCTAACTTACGCGGGCGAAGCCGCGCGGAACGTCTAGTATTAAATAATGCAATAAATATGTCTAAATACGATAAACGCACCAATTGCGTTGGGGCACTGGTGAGACAAATCCAATCACAAGTGCCATTCAACGCACCACTTACGTTGACGCTTTTGTTTTAATTGAACTGTGTTATGCAACATAGTGGGTAGCTGAATAATTTTTAAATACAGGTATGTTTTTTTCTACATACAGTTAACCGCTTATCAAGCTACCCATAGTAATTCAAAGTCCTTTCTCCCCTTCATTCTTTAAAAAAAAAAAACTGAAAATTGAAATAAAATCCTTATAAAATAAATAAAATCCTTACTTATTTAAAATATTTTTTTTCTAAAATATTGAAAAATACAACTGGTCAGCTAGTAAAAGTTTTTGTATCAATTTAATTATAAATACAACGAATGGTTGGTAAAATTTACTAATTTGAAGATAGTAGTGTTGCGTCATGCATGAAACCATCCAACAAAATTCGCCGTTGAAATGCCATTGAACGCACCATTTAGTGCGACCGCACATTGGAGACACGACTGTAGTTAGACAGTCTTGTCTCACTTATGGCCCGTATTCACTTTCATTAGTAATAAGTGCAAGTGATTAGAGCAGGTGATTAGTTATTAGGAAAAAGTAAGTGTGGACAGCGACTGCTTAGTGCAAGTGATTAGCCGGCTGCGTAGTAACGTGATTAGTTCTGTATTCACTTTGATTAGTGATTAAGTGCAGGTGACTAGTACAGGTGATGAGTGATTAGTAGAAAGTAAAGGCCTGTATTCACTTTGATTAGTGCAAGTGCAAGTGACTAGTAATTGAGGCAGTGGAGTGCAGGCGTGTAGTGCAAGTAGTGTCCAATTCTTGTTTAGTGGCTCTTTAGTAATTTAATTTAGTAAATTCAGTAGTAGCTGTCAACACGAGCGTCCAAGTTTCAAAAATAAACTGCCATTTTGACATGTCCTTCATTTTTAATATTGGTTTTATTAAAAACGAGCTTTTGCCCGCGGCTTCGTTCGCGTTAAGAAGTATTGTTATATACAAACTTTGATCCCCTATTTTCACCCCTTGGAGGTAGAATTGATCAAAATCCTTTCTGCCTCATGATGATGCCTCATGATCAAAAACCTGCATGCCAAATTTCAGCCCGATCGGTCCAGTGGCTTGGGCTGTGCGTTGATAGATCAACATGTCAGTCAGTCACCTTTGAGTTTTATATATAAAGACCACGAAGTATTTTTATATGTCCTTTCCCAGGACTCAAAGTATCTCCATGCCAAATTTCAGCAAAATCGGTTCTGACTTCTGAGGTATAAACGTGAAGAGGTAACAGACAGACAGACACACATTCGCATTTATAATATTATTAGTATATTAGTAAGTAATAAGTATGGATTAGTATGGAAGTAATTGAAAGGGTGTCCTTTTGTACTTTTAATAGGTATATTATTTAATAATGATATACTATATCTATGGACGCATCACACGGCACACCACGTCAGTCTGGCCCATAAAGTTAATATACCTAGCGGAATAATAGTAACAATCTCGAGCTGTCAAACGAAACCAAAATTGGTTTTCATCTGTCACGCACTTGCACTCGCAAAAAATAGAACACGCTTTTAATCACGTTACTACGTAGCCGACTAGTCACTTGCACTAATCAGTCGCTGTCCACATTACTTTCTACTAATCACTTATCACATGTACTAGTCACCTGCACTTAATCACTAATCAAAGTGAATACAGAACTAATCACGTTACTACGCAGCCGGCTAATCACTTGCACTAAACAGTCGCTGTCCACACTTACTTTTTCCTAATAACTAATCACTTGCCCTAATCACTTGCACTTATTACTAATGAAAGTGAATACGGGCCATAAGTGTGGACAGCGACTGATTAGTGCAAGTGACTAGTCGGCTGCGTAGTTCTATTTTTTGCGAGTGCAAGTGTGTGACAGATGAAAACCAATTTTGGTTTCGTTTGACAGCTCAAGATTGTTACTATTATTCCGCTAGGTATATTAACTTTATGGGCCAGACTGACGTGGTGTGCCGTGTGAAGCGTCCATAGATATAGTATATCATCCTACTAATATTATAAAGGCGAAAGTTTGTGAGGATGTATGTATGGATGTTTGTTACTCTTTCACGCAAAAACTACTGAACGGATTTTAATGAAACTTTACAATAATATAGCTTATACATCAGAATAACACATAGGCTACAATTTTAACCGACTTTCAAAATAGAGGAGATGTTATGTTCGTTTATTTATGTTTTAACGGTTACTCCGCCGTTTGAGAACCGATTTTCAAAATTAGTACCACGTTCACAAAAGTGGTGACCTGATGAAAGGATCCATTAGTAATCGAGGAAACTCCTCACAATTTATATGGAAACATGTGGTGACTTCAGTTTCGTATTCGAAGCATATACTACTAACAAATAAGATTTTGCACCGAAGTATATCATGGTTCAGAAGGTGCTGAGGGAACTCCTGACTCTTTATAGAAGTTTGGGAGTTTCGGTATTGTTTTAAGAACGAAAAGCAGATGCTACTATGCAAATTACATTTATCATCATTATCATCATCACTACCATATTAGACCATGCATCGTCCCATAATTATGACCTTATTATTGGAACGTTTCATAGTCTTTTAGATCGAGACTCGAGTTTGTCAAGCGATTAAAAAAATCTATACTAATATTATAAACCTGAAGAGTTTATTTGTTTGTTCGCTCGAGCGCGCTAATCCCAGGAACTACTGATCAGATTTAAAAAAAAATTAGTGTTAGATAGCTCATTTATCGAGGAAGGCTATAATATATTATACAGAGGAAAATGTGGAAAAAACCGGGAAAATTGTTAGAAAGGTTCTCTACGCGGACGATCTGCGAAGCATTTTTCATATTATTTGGCACAGATATAGAGAAAACCACGTGAAGGAACATTTAAGCTTCTTTTTTGCAGGAAAATGTACGGTTTTCGTAAAATTCCTAATTTACGCAGGCGAAGCCGCGCGGGACATCTAGTTATTATATATACCTATTAAAAGTACAAAAGGACACCCTTTCAATTACTTCCATACTAATCCATACTTATTATTTACTAATATACTAATAATATTATAAATGCGAATGTGTGTCTGTCTGTCTGTTACCTCTTCACGTTTATACCTCAGAAGTCAGAACCGATTTTGCTGAAATTTGGCATGGAGATACTTTGAGTCCTGGGAAAGGACATATAAAAATACTTCATGGTCAAATATTTTTTAATAAAACCAATATTAAAAATGAAGGACATGTCAAAATGGCAGTTTTATTTTTGAAACTTGGACGCTCGTGTTGACAGCTACTTCTGAATTTACTAAATTAATTTACTAAAGAGCCACTAAACAAGAATTGGACACTACTTGCACTACACACCTGCACTCCACTGCCTCAATTACTAGTCACTTGCACTTGCACTAATCAAAGTGAATACAGGCCTTTAGACAAGTCAGTCTTACGACACAATTAAAACAGTTGTGTCTATCATGTGGCGCACACCAAGTCAAAACTGTCTTGACTACGATGACGCAACGCATACAATTGTATAATATTAAACAGTAGAAAACGCCCGGACAGAGTAGACAGAATTATAGAGTATGCCGACTTAGAAGTTAGAAATTTTTAAACTTTTATACCATATAGGGACCAACTCATTTGGCAAAATAAATTACGAAAAACTTTTACTATGGGAATCGTAACTAGGCAATAATTGCCTAGTTACGCTTTTGCCAAACAGCTGATTATTTTGCCGAATTGAAATGGTCCCATAGTAAAAGTTTTTCGTAATCATGGATGATGTCAACCCCTTTCGGCCTTTGAATTATTTTATATCGAAGTTTTTAGATAAGCATGCATATTATATAATTTTTAGGATTCCGTACCCAAAAGGTAAAAAAGGGACCCTAAGGGACGTAGTAAGTCTACTACGAAACCGTTTTGAGACTCAAACAATCGGACGAGAATGCCGCGTCCTGCTCTAACAACGTCATTTCACGTTTCTTAGAGTAGGATGCGGCATTCTCGTTCGAATGTTTGAGTTTCATAACGGTTTCGTGGTACAAGCCCACGCTGTATCTCAATAACCGCTAGACTTCCGAAAATTTCACAGATTGTGTACGGTATGTCTGTTACCGCTATAATAACAGATACTTAAACAAAATAAATTAAATATTTAAGTGGGGCTCCCATACAACAAACGTGATTTTTTGCTATTTTTGCTATATCGATATCAATAACGGCAACAGGTACTAGGTAGGCACTTGAAATGTTCACAAAATACTCAGTTGTTATAAAATTTAAAACTAAATAATTAAGGATCCATACAAAAAACACATTCTTCGCCTATTATTTTTGCTCTATTATGATTCTTATTTTTGACCCTTTTGATTCTATATTTGACCCTTCGTGCGCGAGACCAATTTTTTACTCGGCCAATTTTTTTCATACATTAATAGAATATACTACAGGAAACCAAGAGAAACATCAGCTTAATGCACACAAATGTTTGTTTTAAGCGGGAAGCCTTTGGCTTAAAAAAACAGGATCAATTTAATCTGCGCCAGTCGTCCGCCAAAGTAAGGTAAACTTCAAAAATATCGGAAACTAATACTAAAATGACAAAAAAATATTCATTAACTTTTATTACTTTATAAAAACAAGCTGTCTTATTCTGAAAGAATATTTCAAAATTTAAAATCGGACTAGTAGTTTCTGAGATTAGCACGTTCAAACAAACAAACTCTTGAGTTTTATAATCTTAGTGTAGATAATAACGCAACCGCATAAAAATGTCGATAAAATATCGATACCAAAATCTGCATCACACCACATCATTAAAGTGCCTTAGTTTGATAGTTCACGGAACATCAAGCGGCCTGAAAATGGCGGTGTAGCGGCGAATATTATTTGTGAAGAATAATTGTTTTTTTTAAGTTTATTTTTATCATTATATTATTAAATATTATACATAGCAACATTTTGCATGAATGATTGTCAACTACTATTTAAAAATAAATTATATCAGCCAGCGCGAGGCACATTCCATTCATAATCAGTGAAACCCGACGAATTTGACAAAATAATATATTGAAACCTGTTCGTCTCTTTGCAGTTGAACTGCTGGTAGTAATGTCTATTGTGGCTAGACAGTTTTGTCCACAGTATAGCAATATACCTAGTCCCTACAGTAATGAAACGCCTTTGATGTCGCACGATGCCGCCACCGGTGTAGGTACCGAGCAGATATGCCAGGGTTGCCACGAAACGGGAAATAAAATAAAAATAAAATATTGTGATTGTAATGATATCATAATCTGTTTAATCAGCGTGTTATATTTACAAATTATTATGTCGTACTGCCAGAAATTAACGGCAACTTTATTTTTAGATGATTTTAGTTCTCTATTTAAAAATTTAATTAACCCATCAAGCCCCATAAGCTCACCTATGGGCTATGAGCGAGACACAATAGAATAGCAATAGATTTCCAAGAATCTACGAATCACGATCGAAGGATTAAAATAATGAAGATGCATTCGAATATACAGGGTGTCACAAAAATAAGTGATAATACTTTAATTTGTGTATGTGTTCCTTGTGGAATGTAGAGAGTTCACTGTTAAAGTAACAGCGCTGAAAGACCAAACTTTTTTTCACTTTTGTATGGGAAAAGTCGTGACGCTTGGGCGCTTGCCCATACAAAAGTGAAAAAAAATGGTCTTTCAGCGCTGTACTTTCGCAGTGAACTCTTTACAAGGAACACATACACACCCTAAACTATTATCACTTATTTTTGTAACATCCTGTATAACATATCCAATAATTAATCACACAATTGGTAAACCGTATGGTAGGTCACACGTCAGGTGTAACAGAAGCATTTCAAAACTCGCTCTTATTACGTGCGCGGTAAGGGCGGTCCCAAGGTCAAAATGTTACACTTGGTGTGTGCACCTAGCTAGGCAGGTACTTATAATAAGCCGCAGCCCGGTGCAGCGAGAAACGATCGGTGCCGAAGCTCGTCACCGGTTTCATTATGTACCCTTTTTCTCTACAACTGCAACGCACCGTTTTAGCGATATGAGCGAAAAACTAAAAATATTGAAACTTGAGCCCCTCCCCCACCATAGGCGATATCGTTATAATATAATATAACCTATGTGTTGACCCGACATCTAAGTAAATAGTAATATTCGTGCAGAAGTAAATCCATTCAGTACTTTCTGAGTTTATCCCGGACATACAGACAAAATTCTAAAAACTATATTTTTGGCTTCCATATCGATTGTAGATCACGTCCCAAGTATTATTTTTCAAAAATATTCAATGTACAGAATAGACTTTCCTACGATTTTATTATATTATGTATAGATTGTTTCTCTCCTTGTTACACTTCTTAGTTCTTACAACGTAAACAATAAAACAGAGATGCAAATAAATGCCGCCAATGCCAACACAATTATATTAGTGTGAACTGTGAGCCAATATTTATGAAAATTTAAATTCTTTTTATTTTTTGAATCAGATTTACATCCGGAACACTGAATTATTTATTATATTATCCCATTGTTTATAAGATAAGTTATCGTTTTACAACACAAAATTCGTAGACAACGCGCCAACGTCACCCCTGCGCGGACAGGTACACAAACTCCGCGAGTTTGTGTACGCGGGCCCGCGCCGCCCGCTTCCCCGCAGGTACCCCTCCGTTGCTCTGCGCAAGTACATTCGTTTCACTACTGTAGGGATATTGCTATACTGTGGTTTTGTCGTAGATGTGCGCGCTCGCATACACTTCAAAGGAAAGCCGACAGTCGTTAGTCAGACTTGTCGCGGGGCGCATTAGACAACTTTGCCTATTAGACGTCTTGTCTCAAATGTGCGCATCTAGTGCATTTTATTATGCGATAGTCTGTCTTAAGACAGTCGTGTCTCAGGTGTGCGGTAGCTCTTAGTCCATGGAAATCGTACAATAAAAGGGGTCTTCACTTGCATCAAATGGGGTAGTTCTGATTTTTTTATATGTTGTATGTGATGAGGTGGTAATGTCAAATATAATTTTTCCACCTCGAAATCCTTCCGGGACATTGTAAAATTTATTAAAAACCATTAAATTTTTGATCAGTTTTCAGTTTTTGCCATTTTTTACCACCAAGGACCTGTTTAATGGTAGAAGTTATCAGAAATTTCTTTATAGAAGACAAAATTTTCAACAAAATGAGAATAGTAAGGTCTCGATTAACTGAATAGTTTCAAAGGTACAGCTGTTCAAATGTTTGTAAATTTTCCAAAAAAACATTTATTTTTCGAGTTTTTACAAGTTCTCGTCAATGTGGTCAATTAATGATCTATTTGACGGCATAAATTAATATACGTTATTAAAGAAGACAAATTTTTCAACAAAACGAGACCAATTTGGTCTATTAAAATCTGATAGTTCCCTAGCTACAGCTGTTCAAAGTTGCCGTGGTGAGTAAACAAAATGAAATAATATGACTTACTAGGTTTCGCCCGCGTAAATTAGATATTTCACAGACAAATTAGTCCACAAAAAATAGCCTATGAACCTTTACGTGCTCTACTTCTCATCTGTGCCAAATAACAGAAAAATTGCTCCAGTAGTTCGTGAGATAAGCCCTTTCAAATAATTTCCCCCGTTTTTTTACACATTTTCCTCTATTTCTTTGCTTTTATTAGTCGTAGCGTGCTAAAATATAGCCTATAGCCTTACTCGATAAATGAGCTATCTAACACTGAAATATTTTTTCAAATCGGACCAAGTGGTTCTTGAGATTAGCGCGTTCAAATAAGCCCTTTGAAATAATTTAACCCGTTTTTTCAACATTTTCCTCTATTTCTTCGTTTTTATTAGTCTTAGCGTAATAAAATATAGCCTCTATAGCCTTTCTCGATAAATGAACTATCTTACACTGAAAGAATTTTTCAAATAGGACTAGTTCCTGATTTTAGCGCGAAAAAGAAGCGCTTAAATTATTTGAAAGGGCTTATTTGAACGCGCTAATCTCAGGAACTACTGGTCCAATTTGAAATTTTTTTTTTGTGTTAGATAGCCCATTTATCGAGAAAGGCTATAGGCTATATTTTATTACGCTAAGACTAATAAAAACGAAGAAATAGAGGAAAATGTTGAAAAAACGGGTTAAATTATTTCAAAGGGCTTATTTGAACGCGCTAATCTCAGGAACTACTTGGTCCGATTTGAAAAATTATTTCAGTGTTAGATAGCTCATTTATCGAGAAAGGCTATAGGCTATATTTTATCACGCTACGACTAATAAAAGCGAAGAAATAGAGGAAAATGTGGAAAAAACGGGGGAAATTATTTGAAAGGGCTTATCTCACGAACTACTGGAGCAATTTTTCTGTTATTTGGCACAGATAAGAAGTAGAGCACGTAAAGGTTCATAGGCTATTTTTTGTGGACTAATTTGTCTGTAAAATATCTAATTTACGCGGGCGAAACCTAGTAAGTCATATTATAACATTTTGTTTACTCACCTCAGCAACTTTGAACAGCTGTAGCTAGGAAACTATCAGATTTTAATAGACCAAATTGGTCTCGTTTTGTTGTAAAAATTGTCTTCTTTAATAACGTATATTAATTTTATGCCGTCAAATAGATCAATAATTGATCACATTGACGAGAACTTGTAAAAACTCGAAAAATAAATGTTTTTTTTGGAAAATTTACAAACATTTGAACAGCTGTACCTTTGAAACTATTCAGTTTATCGAGACCTAATTATTCTCATTTTGTTGAAAATTTTGTCTACTTTAAAGTAATTTCTGATAACTTCCACCATTAAACAGGTCCTTAGTGGTAAAAAATGGCAAAAACTGAAAACTGATCAAAAATTTAATGGTTTCTCATGAATTTTCCAATGTTCCGGAAGGATTTTGAGGTGGAAAAATTATATTTGACATTACCACCTCATCACATATAACATATAAAAAAATCAGAACTACCCCATTTGATGCAAACCAAAATGTACCAATTCCGTGTACTAATTTGCGTTACGGTAATTTTATTCATAAAATATACCATGAATTGAAGAAAAATTGTAATATACCTAAATATGTTGCTTACATTTATGTTCTTCGTCAAAAACTTCTCACTCTAATTCAATAAAACTGAAAACATGTTGAATTGAAATGAGGCAGTATTTGGGCTAACGGTTTTTTCGCTGTCAAAAAAAAGAGGGAGGTCCAGACCAAAAACCGACAGTGTCACCACATGTAAAATATATCTCCAGTAGCTAATGAGGCCAAAGATTCAAATTAAATATAGCCATTATAAAGAAAAACCGGGAAAAAAATCATGGGTACCTCAACGCATATGGTGCGTTGGTGGCACCAGAAAGTAAACTCGCAAAACGCAAATGGTGCATTGGTGGCATTGAATGGGTTAATAATTGTGTGTAGCCGTAAGTTTTCCGAATTTGTTAAAATAAAATAAAAATAAAAAGTTTCACATGTACCTATTACTTTTGTAATTATTGTAATTATTAACTCATTGATAATTTAAAAAAGTAAAAACATTTACCTGCACACTGGCAATGCTGAATCAATTAATGCATCCAAAGCTGGTTTCAATTCCTCTCTGACAGGTGGCTTAAAGCTGAATCCGAATAATGCATCCACCAACAGATTATATTTTGTATTTATATCATTTGTGGCAGGCAAGTTGCTTAGAACATCAACACCAAATGTTTCACATTGTAAGAGAAGATTTTCGTAAAGCGGCTTTGGTGTTCTTTTGGGGTAGTAAACAGCAACATTGTAGCCAAATAGTCTCATATGGCGAGCTGCCACTAGACCATCTCCTCCGTTATTACCAGGGCCACATATTATTAGAGCAGACTTATGCCTAGAAAAAAGTAATATAATATAAAGCATTTAAGGTTATCGAAATCACAGAGCCCTACTTGAAATGTTAATTGCCTGTTGCACTATTTAATCATATTTGGGGTAGTTTTAATTACTTACAAAGTTGGAGGGTACACACGAGCTACCGCCGTGGCTACGCTCAGTCCAGCTAGTTCCATCAACTGATCAACACTGAATTTATATTCGTTGAACAACTCTTGATCAAGTGCTGCTGCATTGGCTTGCGACAAATAGTTCATTTTTATCTTATTTTGGCTCGCTGCTTGTGCAGAGCTGGTACAAAAATATGCTAGCCTTAACTGCAAATTATATTATTGAAGTTAATAAAACATGTAGCAATCACGGATAGCAATATTATCACATTTTCTTCAAAATAATTACTGATAAAAAAATATGTAAAAGAATAGTACAAAAAGACTTATTACTACAGCAGTTGCGAAAATTCTTCTGTTAATCATCTAAAATGTATTTTATTATTAATATTCACAGATTACTAGGTAATATATTAATTATTGTAGAATGAAGAATTATTATTGTTTTCACTTTTCGTAAAATCCCAACTCCCAAAACATTCCATCATTCGCCGAATAATAAAAACAATAATGTGTTTCCAAACTCATAACAGTATACCTTACGTGACGTCGATGTTTTGGTAGCCAATAAAATCTCGTCAATCCGTATCTTCTGCTAAGCTGTAAAAGTTTGGAACACTCATGTCAAAGTTAATGTTGGTACCATAAACTTACAATGCTAAAGACCAACAAAGAGTGCGAGAGAGAAGAAAATCCTTTAAGGAATTATAACAAGATGAAAAGAGAGAGGCAGTCTAATGAAAACTTTAACCACTTTCATTTGACAGTTTGACAGGTCGTTCACAAGTCGTCACCAGTTTTTATGCCCTTTCAGTATTTGCAATTTATTGTTTAAATCCTTTATTATTTTCGACAAATACTATTACATATAACAATGGTAACTTGTTCTGTGAGTGATTGCAGTGTAAATCATAGGAGTAATCCTGAAAAATATACATTTCACAGGTAATTAATCTTCAGGTCCTAATTGCTACGATGTGTTTATTTTCGCTATATTCTGTCTTTAGTTCTCTATTTCAAATAAAATATTGTTAATCCTTCCCTTACATTAATATTTTGCATAACTAAAGGTACTATTGTTCATAAATTTCACAATTTTTTAAGAAAATTTTTTCATCAAAATTCTTTACATATACGCTAGGACTTGAATCAAATTTATCGATATGCCTATCGGTATAAAAGGCCCTACTCACGATTCAATTTCAGCAACAATCTGTTGACACAATTTGCAGTGAGCCGACAGATTGTGTCGTCAATAGTAATGATGAGGGCACGTTGGGGGCGTAACCCAACATGTTGCGTATTGCATCGGCGCGGAAGCAACCAGACAAATTCTCTCAGCAGATTGTGTGCGAGTTGAAACGTGAGTATTGCGATTGCTCCAATTTCGGCTCAATCGCGGTCAAGCGTTGTGGCGGATTGTACGTTTCTTGCGCTTCCGGGTCGAATTTGAAAAATCTTCTGGTTCCAAATATATGCGAGATTTTCTTTCTTAATAACAGCCACTTTTTTACCCAGTATCGTTTTTTACGTCGCTCTCTGGATACACATAACGATGCTACAGTAAGTGCAACACCTGCTTTTTGAAATTTTGTTAGTTTCGGCGGACCCATGTCTAATACGAACGTGACGTACACACGTTGTGGCAAGCAATCGCGGAATGAAATTGTGTCAGCAGATTGTGGGTTGGATGAATCGTGAGTAGAGAACGCTCAATCGCGACTTCAACAAATTGTGTCAGCAGATTGTGGGTTGTGTTGAACCGTGAGTAGGGCCTTTAAGCCTTAAGCTTTCTTATATCGGATAAGAAAGCTTAAGGGTCAGTATACGAAATTTGCCGATTTCGCTGATTTAACAGACGTGATTTAACAGTTAACAAGAACATAAAACTAATCTAAAAGTGACGTAATGGGGGTGTAAGGGTATTATGATATGTATTTAATTTAAGAATAAATAATATACTATGTTTGTCGTTTATGGTGTCTACAGACGGACAAACCCGGTACGAAGTGAAGATAGGCGTAGGCGAGTTTGACAGCTGCCAAACTCGTATGCAGCTACTTCACTTCGTGCGAATTAGACAGTTTTGACGGTTTGCAGCGAACCGTCAAATTTGACACGTGGGCTTAGTGCTGCCAATTTAACAAATATCTGCCTATATGTTAAAAGGAAAAGTCCAGTGAAAAAGTCCAGTTCCGATATCATCTAGACGGTAAGGTCAAATTAGCCTCGAAGAAGCTTGGTGTTCTTAATAGAACGAGACAGTACTTCAGTCCGGACCAACGCCTACAACTCTACAAGGCGCAGGTTCGGCCTCATATGGAATATTGTTCTCATCTCTGGGCAGGGGCGCCAAAATACCAACTGCTCCCTCTGGATCGTATCCAACGAAGGGCCACTCGAATTGTTAACTGCCATAGTGTTTCAAACAGCTTGGACCCCTTGGAATTACGCCGAGATGTAGCATCACTCTGCGTCCTCTATCGGTTGTGTCACGGGGAGTGCTCTGAGGAATTGTTCGGAATCATACCACCTGCAACTTTTCGCCATAGTCCCACGCGAAAAACATACCATCCTCATCACCTTGATGAGTGGCAGTCTTCAACAGTGTGTTTTTCGCGTAACTTTCTGCCGCGCACTGTAAAACTCTGGAATGAAACTCTGGAACGAACTGTCATCAGCAGTATTTCCGGACCTATACGACCTGCAAACCTTCAAGAAAAGAGCGTATTCCCTTTTAAAAAGCCGGCAACGCACCTGCAGCTCTTCTGATGTTGCGAGTGTCCATGGGCGACGGTAGTTGCTTACCACCAGGTGACCCATTTGCTCGTTTGCCGTCTTATTTAATAAAAAAATATATTTATTGTATAAAATTTAACGCAAAACTTAGCATTACTTACGGCTCCTGTCTTTACTTTTAAAATTATTGGGGTTAATTCTTCTTGAATAATTAATTTTTATTTTCGATCCAGCTCTAATGCGACCAAAATTTTAATTGCAAACTAAGGATATTTTCCATGATAATAATGAAAACCACTTCTAGATACAAGTGACAACCATGTTACAAGTTACAACCGATATATTCTCAATAAAATTCAATTAATTATTGGACAGCATCAAAATCCTTTTTACTTCTCACAAAAACATTTTTGTTCTATATCTGTGATTTTTGCATCACGCCAGCGGCCGGCGTTATACAAATACAGCGTGGGGAAAATATTTCTTTCAGAATTGGTAACACTTTACGAAAATGAAGCTTATGGGCATTTGGAACTCTATTGCAATGTAATAGAGTTTAAAATCCGAAAACAATTTTACAAATGGACCTATTTATGCATACCGGACTCAACCCACACGATGACAGTTCTGAGAAAAAGCCGTTTTTATTATTATTGTGTATTCTTTAAAACTGATTGTTATTTTAATTAAAGTTAATTTACAATAGTATATTTGGTAATTTATTCTATGCGTACAAACATAAATATGTTAAAAATTACTACTATTTCCAACAAAAATTAAACAAAAACATGAGGGTTCCTTTTAGCATAACTATATTAGTGTGGGATACATATAATCCAAAGCGAACCATCTCTTTATTACACAAGTCAACAGGATTTTCGTGCATGAGATCTGTGCACCCGATTTGGATGTCTAACATCTAATTAGTTATAGAAACAACGATTTTAACTTATAAAATTTGCTTTTAAATAAACTGAGGCCACATGAACTTTCAAATTTTAAAGAAAACCGGCATTTTTTTTCTTTCGGTTATGTAGTAATAGAATGAAATATATTATATTAATTATTTTTTAGTTTATATTGTTGCTTATATTCCCAAAAAAAAAAAGATTGAAGTGAAAAAAATATATAATTTAGATTCAAAACTTAATATTTTTTTGTATCTAGGTGAGCATATCCTAAATATATCTTCTTGTATGCTTCGGCAGTAACTACCTACCTGATATATTGTGGCGCTCCTACTTTTTCCTGGTTTTTACAAGGATGTTTAAAACTAGATGACGCCTACAACTCCGTTTCGCCAAAACTCGTTTATCGTGCGGAACCGTATATTTTTCCGGGATGAATTGTCCTTTCCCGGTACTCAAAGTATCTGCATACCAAATTTCAGCAACATCAGTTCAGTGGTTTGGACGTGAAGAGATATCGAACATTCAGACAGATAGACAGACAGACGGACAGACAGACAGACAGACAGACACACTTTCGCATTAGTAGTGATGGTTTCAAGCAACGTTGCAAAAATCTTAATGTAAAAAATAATAATAATAATACCAAAAATATAGTAATAGAGTATCCATTGCCATTTTACAAAATAATGAGCCATTATCGGACCTTCATTGTCTATTAAATGCAAAGAATGTGTAATATAAAATTTGTGCATTACAGTAATGTAATGGACAAATTTAAAAGTAATGTAAGTATAGTAGAAGATTCGTCCTTGAAGTTTTGATGTCTTCGATTTAGTCCAGATTCGGGGAGGGGGTAACCTCAAAAGGTTGGAAGAAACCCCGTTCCTCTAGGCCTATTGGGAGCGGAGTTATGGCTACTTTTGTAAGACATTTGACAGTTGCCGAGCTGTCAATGTCAAAGTTTGAACGCTTGTAACTCGGCAACTATTTGTCCTGGATATGGGGTTCTTCGGCTTGTTCTTTCTGGATTTTTCTCCTCTATTCGATCCTAGCCTCAGAATTAAGACAAAATTTGTTGGCTTCGATTTAGTTCAAATTCAGGGAGGGGGTAGCTGAGGTGTTGCCTTTGATGTTAGAAGAAACCCCGTTCCTCTAGGCCTATTGGGTGCGGAGTTATGGCCGCTTTTGTTCGACGTTTGACAGTTGCTGAACTGTCAATGTCAAACTTTGAGTGCTTATAACTCGGCAACTGTTTGTCCTGGATATGGGGTTTTTCGGCTTGTTCTTCCTGGATTTTTTCCCTCTATACGATCGTGTCGTAACGGTCGTGTGTGCGCAATACACACGACCACTCTGGTTTCAATGAAACCAGGCCAGTTACGCAGGAGTAATTTTATAGTGCCCAAGTGTGCGCGCAATACACAAGACCACTCTGGTTTCAATAAAACCAGGCCAGTTACGCAGGAGTAATTTTGTGTCGTGTCGGGCCTGGGTCACAATGGCCCGTCGCCTTTATATCAACAAAAAACCAGTCACATGACTGACGTGAGTCTTTGTAAAATATTAAGAAGTAAGCCTTTTTTAATATGCAAACGAGAACCAAGCCGCATGATTCTACTTGCCTAATTTAAAAAAAAAAAATCAAGGGACCCTGCAGCTTGAATTACAAAATCTGTCAAGGTTGCATATTTTATTTTATTTCTCATAGAAACGCAGGTAAAATAACTCGATCGGACAATACTATCGATAGTAAAATAGACATCACTAGCACACGCACACATTGACAGATCAAAAATTGCGCATTTTCGGGTTGTCACTTGTCAGGTGCTCTGTACGACAGTATATATTATAAGTCTATGGATATAAGGCTCTCTCCTAGTCTATATTATCTCAATGGGCTTATGTTACTTTGATTTATGTCACACGTCTTGACAGTACACTGATATTGTTTAGAAACACAACCGTGATGCCAACCTGCAGATAATTTCAGATCGGTGGGGAACCAATAGAAAACCTAGAAGTGTCTATCGTCGCGCCGTCTGGTGGAGATGAAAAAAAAAGAAAACCACCCATTTCTTTTCTCACTTTTCCTAGTTAGTAGTAGACTGCTATAGCACTTTGCAGATAAAAAAAAAAAAAAATTGACATTTGCTTATTTGACAGATGACTGTTCTTTCATGTTGACAATGACAATTGACAGTAGAAGAGGAGTTCGCGCTTATTTTTCCCGCTTGTCGCCCAACAACCGGCTTTGTGCTCGTCTTCGTAATTATTCAGTGATTTAAACTTAAAAGGTTCCCTTTATTATTCTTAATTCGTCAATTTATATTGTTTCTATCGGCAAGACGAGTTATATTGAACGTTCATAAAATAATATACATATACACATACGTTTACCGTTCTTTGTACAATTTGCAGTCCAAAATGTTCGAAGCACGCCTTCTACGAAGCTCCATTCTGAAGAAGGTCCTGGAAGCGATTAAGGATTTATTGACTCAGGCAACCTTCGATTGTGACGACAATGGAATCCAACTACAGGTAATTATCATACTATCCATAACCAAATGGTAAACCTACGCTATGTTTTTCAGGATGGGTCCAACTCCCATTCATCTTTGTTGTCCTGCTAGTTGTTGCCATTCCCACCAAAATCTTAAAATATTGGAGAATGTGAGACTTTCATGAAACCATCCCATATTATGAAATGCTAATTTCACTTACAGGCTATGGACAATTCCCACGTATCACTGGTGTCCCTCTCTCTGCGAGCGGATGGGTTTGACAAATATAGATGTGATAGAAATATTTCTTTGGGAATGAATTTAGGAAGGTAAAATTAAGCAATTATAGATTTTTTCTTACTCTTTACATTGGTTTTAAATTAATTATTATTTTGCAGCATGTCCAAAATTCTTAAGTGTGCGGGCGACAAAGATACTGTAACAATAAGAGCACAGGATAACGCTGACACTGTTACATTTGTATTTGAGAGTCCTAATCAAGAGAAAGTTTCTGATTATGAAATGAAACTAATGAATCTGGATTTGGAACATTTAGGTAATTTGAAAATTCCTTTTTTTATAACTATGAATAGTCACCATAATAAACATTGACTAACTTGTCTCATGCAAGTTTTTAACAAAAATACATTAATTAATATTGTCGATTGTATTTTAGGCATACCAGAGACTGAATACAGTTGTACAATTCGTATGCCCAGTGCTGAGTTTGCCAGAATCTGCCGTGACCAGTCCCAGTTTGGAGAGTCCATGGTCATATCATGTACAAAAGAAGGTTAGTATGTCTAGCAAATAGTATTTATCATTAAACATAACATTTTTACTAGCCTAGTATAATAATATAATTGTTAACATGCATTTTTAATATGATTATTATCTGTGATCAATCTTGACTATTGGCTATGTGTTGTATTAGTATTGTTAGTTAATTTATTCACTATAAGAAAATAATTTACCTGTTTAAACATTTACATTGAAGGGTCACTACAAAGTTTCAAAGACTTTAGAGTTCTCAAGAATAGACCAAAGTTGACCAAAAAATTCATAGGCAGTTTTACTGTCTTCCAGGTGTGAAGTTTTCGTCAAGTGGTGACATTGGTTCAGCCAATGTGAAGTTGGCTCAAACAGCGTCAATTGACAAGGAGGAGGAGGCAGTAGTAATAGAGATGGATGAACCCGTCACCCTCACGTTTGCCTGCCAGTACCTCAACTACTTCACCAAGGCCACTCCACTGAGCAGTCAGGTAAGTTAAAAAAACTTATTTATGAACTAAACTCCTATAGACAAAGAACATGAATTCTGCCTAATTTTGTTACTAACACGAAAAAACTTGAGATAGAGGAGAGGCCAGTGCTTACCAATGTTTACAGTTGACTGAGCTTGCTTTTACTGTTCTAAATAAGTAACTCAAATTTTTTGTTAGCTTCCCTATAGACACATTTTAAACTATTATTTTCTAACTGATCATTGCCTTATATATCTATACTAATATTATAAAGCGGAAGAGTTTGTTAGTTTGTTTGTTTGAACGCGCTAATCTCAGGAACTACTGGTCCGATTTGAAAAATTCTTTCAGTGTTAGATAGCCCATTTATTGAGGAAGGCTATAGGCTATATTTTATCATGTTAAGACTAATAGGAGCAAATAAATAGAGGAAAATGTGGACAAAATTAGGAAAATTATATGAAATGCTTATTTAGTAATAGTTTGAACGCACTAATCTCAAGAACTACTGGTCCGATTTGAAAAATTCTTTCAGTGTTAGATAGCCCATTTATCGAGAAAGGCTATAGGCTATATTTTATCACGCTAAAACTTATAAGAGCGTAGAAATAGAGGAAAATGTGGAGAAAACGGGGAAAATTATGTGAAAGGGCCTATTTGAACGCGATAATCTCAGGACCTACTGGTCCGATTTGAAAAAATCTTTCAGTGTTAGATAGCCCATTTATCGAGGAAGGCTATAGGCTATATTTTATCACGTTAAGAATAGCCCATTTATCGAGGAAGGCTATATTTTATCACGTTAAGATTAATAGGAGCGAAGAAATAGAGGAAAGTGTAGAAAAAACGGGGGAAATTAAATAATTTTTTATATATATATATAGGCTATATTTTATCACGTTAAGACTTATAGGAGCAAAGACATAGAGGAAAATGTGTAAAAAAAAGGAGGAAAATCTTTAAAATTGCTTATCATCTTAAGAAACTACTGGAGCAATTCTTATGTTATTTGGCACACATGAAGAATAGACCACGTAAAAGGACATAGGTTTCTTTAGGGTGCGTCCACATTTGTATCATTTGCGCGATCAGATCTCCGTCGCGTATCATCGAAACGTGTCAAAATGATACGCGTATCATGATACGCCCCGATCGCTATTAACCGCGAATCTGACACGTGTCGAATAAAATACACGCATGATCGACAGAATGATCTAATAGGCGTCCACACTATGATACGCATACTTGATACGGCGCGATGATCGCGACGGAGATCTGATCGGTAATCTGATCGCGCAAATGATACAAATGTGGACGCACCGTAACGGGAACAACTATAAACTACTAGCTGTTGCCCGCGACTTCGTCCGCGTGGACTTCAGTTTATATAGCGCGCGGTGTCAACAAAATTGGTGTCAAATTTAAAAGCTTTTTAAAACCTTGGTACCCCTTAAATCAAAATACATAAAAACAGCTGTGCATTGTGCACATAATATTTCATTTTTTAAATTAAGTAAACTTTATTTATACCTAATTTAAAGCTTATTTAGCTCCCCATTACACAACTTTAGCTTTACCCATAAACTATTTATCATTGGTAGGTTTAAGGTTATGTCACTGCATAGATAAAGTACTGAGTAGTGAGTTATTTAGGCCCATATTTTCAGGCAGTACTCAAGATGCATCTCGGTCTCAAGACACGGCTCTGTGATTGGTTGGCTGTCAAAATTTGGACCAATCGGCAATCACAGAGCCGAACCGCGTCTTGAGATCGGGTCGCATCTTAAGTACTGACCAAAAATACGGACCTTAATAACGTGTATAACAATCATAAGAATCGAAAAACTCAACTCAATATGGTGCCACCTCTTATAGAAAGACTTATGAGCAAGCGATAGCGAGATATAGGCGACTCTTAGCGCCATCTGTTATGAATTTTTGGAACTAACTTAATTTGAACAAATTTACGCATTTTCACCCCCTTACAACCCCTTTTTCCAGTTAAAAAGTAGCCTATGTCCTTTCTCAGGCCTCAGACTATCTGTGTACAAAATTTCATTACAATCGGTTCAGTAGTTTTGGCGTGAAAGCGAGACAGACAGACAGACAGAGATACTTTCGCATTTATAATATTAGTATAGATAGTCCACGCGGACGAAGTCGCGGGCAACAACTAGTTAAAATGATAAAGCCTTAACTATTATTTTACAGGTTCAACTATCCATGTCTGCAGATGTACCCTTAGTTGTAGAATACCGCATTCCAGACATCGGCCACATTCGATACTACCTGGCTCCTAAGATTGAGGAAGACGATAGTTAAGTTAGATATAAGTGGATTTACATATTATGCACCATACAATATCAGGCTGATAAAACAAAAAAGATGTGTTCTAGGGCCTGTTTCACCACTTCTGATAAAGTATAGGATATATCGGATAGGTTATTCACAACTTATTTGACAAATTCTCCATACTCTATCTGTCCAGTTATGTGGTGGATAGCCTATCCGGCACTTATCAGGAAGTGGTGAAACAGCCCCTTAGTATTTAATTTAAAGATATCAGACTAAATTTTGATTTGAGAAAGAGCTCCTAGTATGTCCAAGACAAAGGTTTCCAGTTTATTTTATCTCATAATGTGTAATTGTTCTAAATGTTAAGTTAATTATCCATCATGTTCATTAATAATAATTTGATTGTGATAGGATTAAAAGTATTTTGGTAACTTTTACAATAAAACATTCGGATATTACAGACATGTTTATATTCACATCCATTGTTCATGTTAAACATGAGTATTTAAAGTGCAAAATAATGTCGGACAAACTAAAAACATTAAAACACTGGAATGTAAAACAAAAACTTTATAAAACTTCTAAGCTTATGTTCAGCATTCATAAAATTTACAATAAAATAAGTTAGAATAACTTAAAAGTCTTTTCACTCGAGACTAGAACGTTCCTAAGATTATCCTTATATAAAAATAATTTACTTATTATAATGAAATAATTTAAAAGATTAAATAGGAGGGTGGGCAAGTTATAATTAATTAGCAATACTTCCATCGCGCACATTACAATTTTAAGAAAGTTTAGATTGTTACATGATATTGAACATGGACAATAATTTTGAACATTTATAGAGAAATAAGGACAAACATCTATCACGTGCACTGCTTACAGCTATACTCTTAAACACTATTAATTTTAAGTTCCTGTTACATTCACAAATTATTAGTTCTTCTAAAACAATATTACTCTAATAAGAAATAAACCACATTCCATAAGTTTTGGAATGTGACAATAATAATATTGTTTACGGTTTTTTTAGAGCATGGATTCTTAGTTTGAAATAACCGCAATACAGTGTGTTGTACATGCATGCTGCATGAGCATGACGCATGTGTGAAAGAGACAAGTAGCATATAAGACCTATTTTAGTATTTCTGTATACAGCGATGAGTTTAATAAGGTTTAGTATCATTCTATATATAATATGACATCATAGCCTTACCAGCAATAAAATTACTAAACTGAAACATTGTTTATGTCAAAATCACGATTTTCGTAGTGTTTTGTACGTCTTCTGTATTGCTGGTGAGGCCTCTACAGTCTGCCGAGAAAGAGTAGACGCTGAAATAAATTTTCCAAACAATCACGATCAAACGGTAGTTTTTGCGCCTTGTATTTTCAAGGAGAACGTTTGTACACTTTAAATATTAACGCTCTGACACATTGCAGTACTAAGGTATTTGTACTTTTTATGCTACATACAAATAATAAAAAGTAAAAACGAAGGAAGAGTAACTGTGTCAAAAAATTTGTCAAGGAGTCTACAAAATGTGACCTGAATACATGCATACTTTGCATGCATTGCATGCATACATGAATTTATTCGGTACACAATTTTGTGTAAATATAGAAGTGACAATAATAATTATTGTCAACGGCTTTATTTCCTAAATTTGAGTGTTAGTTTTTCGTAGGCATTGCCATATTTTAGTGTGCGAAAAGGAACCACATTCAAAACGATTGAAGTATGGGAGTTACGTTTCCTTAGTTTTTATTATTTGTAGGTTTTTACACTTTAAATATTAATGCATTATTATGACACATTATTTGCAATAATGTCTTTGTACTATTTATGTGATTTAAAATTTATGTTGGGCGTCTACTCTTTGTTGACAAGCTATACATTTGAATCATAACAGTTATCAAGTAATGTGCCGATGGAGGAGTTACTACTTCCACTTCTTGGCGGAGAACAGCACGGCCCGCTGTTTGAGGAACAGCGAGTAGTTCTGCTTGCGCGCCGCTAGGGCCGCTGCTGACGTCGCGCCGCCGCCGCCGCCGCCGCGCCCGCGACCTCTACCTCTACCTGCGGACACAATGTTACGTAAACTTACGGTCTGTCCACATTTCCACGTCACGATGTCATCAACGTGGAACGGTGCGGTATTCGGTAACGTGACACGGTACGTTGACGTGACGCGGACGTGAACATTTACGTCAACGTAAAGTGAAAATGCACGTCACGATGTAGCAACATTGTACGTCACCATGCCTTGTAAAACTGCTACATTCTTCACTACTTATCTAGATATGGACCGCACAATACGAATTCTGCTCCTGCTATTGTTAAGAAGACGGAGAGAGAGATTTAAGAAAAAAAATACGTAAAATGATGCTACACCGTGACGTGCATTTTCACGTTACGTTGACGTAAATTTTCACGTCACGACAACGTACCGTGCCACGTATCCGCACCGTTCCACGTTGACGACGTCGTAACGTGGACATGGGGATAGGCCCTAACTCCTAAGGGTCAATTCAGACCGCAGCGCGTCGCGTTCTAAATTTGTATGAATTTGACGGATTTGCTAGACGTGTCACGCAATTAAAATCTGTCAATTCACTACAAAAGAAATGTATCTACGCGTCGCGTTACGGTCTGAATTGACCCTGAGGGGGCAAACTATTGATTAATATTTTGACGTTAGCCAAAGGCGCTGATAAATACTTAGATGAACTAAAGTGTCCTGACGGCGAGGCGTCGTGTCTCAGTATTAATTTTATTATGACCCTCTTTTTCACTCTCGACGCGCCAAAGAAGTTTCGCTTTGTGAACCTCGGAAACTGGCTATTAATGTACTATCACAAGTTGATTCATACGCAGATAGCGGACCTACGTAATTTGGTCGAGTTACGTCAAACCCAGCCAACAGGCCACGAGTAATAGGTATTGAATGCCATCAAAAGCATCCTGTAAAAAAACCAAGTCTTGCAACTCAGTTTTTCTACCGTAAAAAGTTGTGAGATCCATTTAATACCAAGTCGGTTAATTTATTCACTCCCTAGTTAGGTTATTTCGTAAGTTATTATCATATCAATATTAAAAATCTTTTACGTGCCTTGGACTTTTGGTCAGTCAGTCAGTGAGTGACGAAATTAAGAAAGTTTAACAAGTTACAATAATTATTATTAAGCTACTGGTTCAAATTGCATGAAATTTTAAATATACCGTGTTTATACAATGCTTGCATAAAGCAACTGAAAATTCAGGTTTTTTTTATCCACAACAAAGTTATAAGGGGGTCAAAAAGAGCCTGAATTGCTTCGAGAAAAGGATGGTAAGGTCGTGCCGCTTTTTTGCTCGACTTGTCACAACTCGACCGAATGACGTAGGTCAACTGGCTATGAATCAATTTCTTCGATGGTGCCAAGTGTAAACACCCACCTGCCCCCCCTCCTCTCCCTCAGGTCTCGCGCTTGACGTCGGACGGTCCGGGATCGTCGAGCGTGTCGTGCAACGTGCGCAGGTGGCGCAGCAGGTTCGACTTCACGTTGAATCCCTTGTTGCACATGCCGCACACGAACGGCCGCTCGCCTGGACCGACAGACAGACGCATTAATATAATTAAAGTGTAACATGATACTAAGACTAACTAAAGTATAACATGATCGGACTATAGTAAGAAAACGTATCAAATTATAAATAATATGAAATATTAGGGGCTTAAAGACTATCCTTGTGGACACTGCATCATTAACTAATACGACGGTTTCAATAGGTCTCATAATTCAGGATTTATTAGAGATTTTTGTATAATAAATACTGATTTAAATACTTGTGCCACTCACCTGTATGTGTCCTCATGTGTATCAACATAGAGGCGTGCGACGGGAAGTTTTTCTTGCAGTGCGGGCAAGTCTTGTTTTGCACGCCCTCTGTGAAACGATTGTGACGTTTTGGTGGGGCACTGTTGTTTGATATGGCCAATTCTGGACAACCGACACCGAACGAACAATAAGTTTCACGACAGTGAAATGCTTTGTTGGGGGTTCTTCGAGTCGGACGAAGTTGGTCCTTCAAGACGGACTAAGTTGGTCCTTCGAGTCGAACAAAACTGGTCCTTCGAGACGGACTAAGTTGGTCCTTCGAGACGGACAAAGCATTCATTGTGTAAACATAACTGAAGTGATTATTATGACTGTAGCGGGCTGGTGTTGAGAAAATAAAAAGGCAAAACATAAGAGGCGAAACGGTGGAAAGAAATAGTGATTAATAAATTTAATAAATTACCAATACACGATGCATCGTTCGTCGAGAATTAGCCACATACACAACAATCATGTTTCAGCTATGTTATTATTAAAAACATCTACAAAATAATGTGTTATTCAGTAATAAAATTATTAAAAAATATATGTGGCACACTGAAGTATTTTTAATTTTATAAATCTGTAGAAAAACCCAGAAGGGCATTCATTGTAGTCTGTTGAGAGTTATTTTTTGGAGTTGTTCAGACAGGCCCGGATACATATTGTGAGGTTTGCACAAAGTCATCAGTCATCACTTATGTCAAAGGTCAAATAACTCTTAACAAACCGCAGTTAAAAACAATATATTATTTTAACTTGCTATTTGACGTTTATCATTGCTAGAAATTATCACCACATTATCATTTATGTAATCATAAATCAACCCTCAGACCAATAAAAAAAGAAAGACGGAGTATTTACAGGTAATGGGGTGAAGTCGCTGTCGATCAATGTGTGCGTCACGCCTAGCATAAATACGCTAGGCAAAAATCCGGACTCTGGATTTTTTAACACACACTTCAGGTTAGCATGTTAATATACTGCGTGACTGGTGAGACATGTTCAATACTCGAGGACGTGATATTTGGCTATTATATTAATGAAAAATATATATATAAAAATAATATCAATTGATCACACTGAGTAAATGTAGTCTTAAAGTTAAATTATTATTATTTACCAATTACCCAACGCATTAATACCGCGCGCGGGAAGGGCAGCGGCGCGGTATTATACATGTACATAGTATGCCTACTTGCCTAGCCACGTAATTTACTTAGTGTCTATGTCACCGGCTACACGGTCAATTTTTCATCAATCTGATCCATCAATTTGGTACGGATTGACGAAAATTTGATCGTGTACGCCACGGATTGATGGATTGATCGTATTTTTAATATGAACTTTTTATAACCATCAATATTCCGTCAATCAGATTGACACAAGATTGATGGATCAGATTGATGAAAAATGAACCGTGTAGCCGGTGACTATGATTTATTTATTTATTTAAAGGGAAATACGAAAAAAGTAAGTACCTAATTTGATTACATAACTAGCGACCCGCCCCGGCGTCGCACGCACAGAACAAAAAAAACGATTTGTTTACCAGAACCACTGTCGCCAAACTCACACAAACAAACAGAGAATAGACCGTTGCACTACTAACAAACAAATGTTTTGATTGGACGCGTAATTCTAAACCCAAATAAGCCTAAATTTATTTAAACTGAAAACAAAAACACACCTTCATTGCTCTTTATTAGAGTTTGCTACGCAATACATAAAACAGACACTTAAGACATTTCGTATTCGAGCATCAGTTTATTGTGAATTTACTAAAAAGTTTAGCTACTTCACACTAGATGTCAGTATTAGGGCAAACAATTTTCATCAAATGTTTATACTTCAAAATTATGCTTTATTTCTCAGGTAATAAGATTGTTTTTGGTTTGAATTTTTCTACATACTGTGCATTTATCAAAAAGTTTAGTAATACTTCACGCTAGATGTCAGTATTATAAAGGCAAACTGTTTACTTCAAAATTATGCTTTATTCCTCAGGTAATAAGATTGTTTTTGGTTTGATTTTTCTACATATTGTGCATTTACTAAAAAGTTTAGTTACTTCACGCAAGATGTCAGTATTATAAGAGCGAAAATTTTTCATTAAATGTTTACTTCAAAATTATGCTTTATTTCTCAGGTAATAAGATTGTTTTTGGTTTGAAATTTTACAACCGACTACACGTGTTGCCGCGTACAAACAAATGACTCGACTGATGTCGAGTTTGCGTAAGTACTTAGCGAGTTTGCGTTACAACGCTAACTAGTGACACGCGTGCCCCGCCCACTTACCATTTCTACTGTTTTTTTTGTTCTGTGGTCGCACGGGTATTAAATATATAGCCACTGAAAAAATGATTAAAATCGATAGCCTTATCTGTGCCAAATAATATAAAAATTGATCCAGTAGTTCGCGAGATAAGCCCTTTCAAATAATTTCCCCCGTTTCTTCCACATTCTCCTATTAGTCTTAGCGTGATAAAATATAGCCTATAGCCTTCCTCAATAAATGGGCTATCTAACACTGAAAGGATTTTTCAAATCGGACCAGTAGTTCCTGAGATAAGCGCGTTCAAGTTAGCCCTTTCAAATAATTTTCCCCGTTTTTTCCACATTTTCCTATATTTCTTCGCTCCCATTAGTCTTAGCGTGATAAAATATAGCCTATAACCTTCCTCGATAAATAGGCTATCTAACACTGAAAGAATCATCAAAATCCGTTGCGTAGTTTTAAAGATTAAAGGAAACAAAGGGACATGAGGGAAAAAAGCGACTTTATTTTGTAATAAGTATAGATAATAGATATAGACTAGATGATGCCCGTTGCGCCAAAATTCGTTTTAAATCGTAGTATGGTAGTATGGATTATAATGAGAATAGAGTACAGAGTACTCTCCTTAAGTATTGAACATGTCTCACCAGTCATGTGTACTTATAATAAATAATATTATATATTTTTTATAAATATATCATTCATTGAAAAAATATTATACTTTGAAACAATTATATCGGAGAAATACTATTAATGCTATTGATACTGACCTGTCTCAGTGTGCGTGCTCTGTATGTGTCGCACCCACTCGGCTGGGTTGGGGAAGTGTTTCTGACAGAGGTCGCAGCGTAGAAGCGCCATGGATTCTTCTGTGTCGTCACTCTGTTGGCAAAATTTAAATACGGTCAGAAGAGCATTTTATTCATTACTTTTTAATTAATTACGCGAGATGTCTCAGGCACCGTAGCCACATAAGAGAGATGGAGTGATACCGCGTGTAAGTGAGACAAACATTTTGTTATTAGACACGTATTGCAGATCGACGGCGCCGCTTACAACAGCGCCGCCGGTTGTTAAAAATTTAGTGTGGGCGTGGCTTCGCACGCGTCGGGACTCGGGCATCGTGCACGCAAAGCGTGACAAACTCCGAAGGCAATAGTGGGAGTGAGACAGGTTTACAAACTGTTCAATGGCGGTTGATGGCGGCACTTTCGCGGCTGTTTCGTATCAGAATAGGCTTGGCCTTGCACGCGGCCGGTAACGTGTATACAATAATATTATGTGTGTGAGTGAGATAGGTACACTCACCCCTGATCGATATCGGCGTTTGCGCGGCTGTTTCATATCAGAGTGGCAGGTAACGTATAATACATAAAGTGTGTGAGACAGGTGTACTTACCCCTGATCGATATCGGCGTTTGCGCGGCTGTTCGGTGTCGGAGTGGGCGTGGCCTTGCACGTGGCGCACCCAAGCGGCGGGCAGCGTAAACACCGCGGCGCAGAGTTCGCACGCTAGCGGGCTGTAAAGCTGAATTTTTTTTATCCATTAATGCCTGCCATTTCTTCGCGCCGCAATTAGTTTATAATATAAGATAAAAAACTTGAGAGACGTCAAGGGACACCCGGATGAAACGAAGTTATACAAAAAATCGTCGCTACACCACACTGCTCGATGCGAGAGAGAGAGAGAGACAGAGAGAGAAACACGCGCTATCGCACGGCTTACAACTATAGCAAAAAGTGTCGTTACAACTTTTCGTCTTAATTTTTCTGTTTAGCCCCCTTTCGTAATGCGCGATAAGGAACTTCCTTCCAAAACTATTTTACGTCTTTCTCCAGGATTCAAAGTAGCGATACATCATCACAGATTTAACAGTTAAATCTTGAAGTGCTAACAGACAGATACATTTTATAATATTTTCCTTTTCTAAAAATACTAAGCACACTCACCAAGCTCTCTTCTTCAATTTCCACATCGTCTACAGGTTCTGACTTAACACTCATCTCAGCTTGAAACATCTCGGCTATGGATCGTTCCTCCTCCTCTATGCTACTCGCGTCCCATTCTGGCTCGTCTTTGATCTGTACCTCTGTGTTCTGTGTTGAGTCATTGCTTTGGGTAGATTTTTCTGAAAATAGACAATGAGTATAACAACACCTATCTTTATAGATGTTTCTTAAATTTTTAAATAATGAGTGATAATTATTAGTAGTGGATAAATTATAATTTATTATGTGATTAAACACTGTTAATTACTTAAATGAGCCAAACTAAAGAAATAACCTTTTTTTTAAAAGCCACACTATGCATTTTGGCATTCCAGTGTTACAAACGTGAAGTGTCTTAAAAAAAACAAATACTCACTTGAACTAACAGCATCATCATGTTCTTCATTATCTTTGCTGTCATCTGTCTCCATTGACTCGCTTATCTTTGGTTTCTTGCCATACTTCCTCTCAGTGTGTTTCCTCAGTATACGAGGAGTCGGGGCTTCATCAGGGGAATCGTCTCCATCTGTGCTCGCCACCGAACAAGTAGATGTTGTGCTGACAGTACTGACGGCTGTGGCCATACTGTCGCTGGACGGTGCTGGCCTCACTAGTATAGTCTGACCCTTTGGAGCCCCCGGACGCAGAGCAGCTTGGGTGCCACCTTCAGTTGTTTTAATGAAAACCAGCTTTGGTGGTCCAATGAACATGGGTCTGCAATTAATTTGAGAAATATTAAGATTTTCTAAAAATATTTTTTATTAAAATATTGTTTACCCTAAAATATTAAGAAAAAAAAAATTACTTATGAATAATTAATTACACTTATACTTAGTTCAATAATAAAAATTATAACATGATTATTAATTGACCTAATGCTAGTGCTATATTTTATTAAATAATGTACCTTGTAACTCCTCCTTGAGTGGGGCTGGGGCTAAAAGATTTGAGGAGTTTATCATCCTTCTTAACAGTAAGCTTAGGGTCCTCTGGCTTCTTTGCAACTTGTTTATTTAAGTTTGCAGCTGGTGTGACATTGGCTGTGCTGGTTGATGTTTTTTCCGCTGGTGTGGAGTCACCGCCAGCTTCATCTGTTTGCCTCCAGAGACCCCTAATTTTCAATACCTCTCCAGCCTTCAAAACGATATCTAGTACTTCGTTCGAAACTGTCGTCTCGCCTAAAATAGAGGTTTTCTTTTTTAAAACATTTTATTAATTTACACTTTGTACTATCAGAGAAGTTGATTCATAGCAAGATAGCAAGACCACCTACATAATTTAGTCGCGTTATGTCAATTGCCGTAGGTCCGTCAACGACCTTCGATGGTACAATTTGATTCCCACTTCTATACTAATATTATAAATGCGAAAGTGTGTTTATCTGTCTGTCTGTCTGTTACCTCTTCATGCCTAAACCGCTGAACCGATTTTGCTGAAATGTTGCATGGAGATACTTTGAGTCCCGGGAAAGGGCATAGGATACTTTTTGTCCCGGAAAAATGTACGGTTCCCATGCGATAAACGAATTTTGGCGCAACGGAGTTGCGGGCGTCATTTAGTTATAAATAGTTGGCCCTACACTTAGAAACAAAAATAAATGAATTACGTTCAATAAATACCTTTGTACATGTATTCTATGAGAATCTTCAAAGCCTTGGTCGATATTTCGGAGGGTAGAACCACATACAGCATCCCGCCCATTCTCATGACCGACCTCTGGCCCTCGAAGAGACTGCTCAGGTAGATGCTGCACGAGCTCAGGATGAACTTGTGCGCCGGAATCTGCGACCCGTCCATAGTACACAGAACCACGTCGGTAAAGCGATCCGAACGCAGCAGCGCCGCTACAGACCCATTCAAATGGGAACTGTGCGAGTGCCATTTTAACTGATACGTGTCCGTCGACGTCATTTTATATTTATTTCTTCATTTTCTCTAGCATTATCTGTAAATTTTGCTCTAGTTAACCCTTTAGTTACCACAAACTTGGCGTTTGGCTTGGGCGTAAAAGTTTGTGTTTTGTTTACAAGCCAAACGCAGTGACGACATGTCGTTGCTAGGCAACGGCCATGCTGTGTTGTCACTTTCGAAAGAAATTGGAGTTTGGTAATTTAGGGGTATTTGGTTGATTTTCTAAGTTACTTTAAAACGATTTAGACCGAATGTTATCTAAGTTTAATAATATTATTAAACTACACATGCATTCATAATACGTAATTTCAGCTCATTTGTTTAGTTTTAGTTTTATTTTTAATTATTAAACATTTTTTAAATAGATGTATTTAAACTATTTATTATGGCAACCCTTTCCTTAACTAGTTCCATGCTACAACTTTGTTTCGTCATGGCCGCTGCTTGCTAGTATTGATTATGAAAAATTGAGATATTGATTTTATGATTTAGTTAACAAAGCCCAGAATTTACAAAGAAAGAATAGCAAATAATTACATCCAAACCACAATAATATAATAAAACATTCAAATTTCAACTAATGGTACAAATAAGTACACAAACAAAATATAAACTCAATTATTCTGCTCTAAAATCTCGAGAGATGGCGTAGGCATTGTTAGATAATAAGTTATTTTACATTTAATTACTATTTTAAATTAGAAACGTAAAATCTCGTAAATATACCGAAATTAATTGAAATTTGATTGTAAAAAAATAAAAATGTAGTCCAAATTGTATACTTAAACGTTATTACTTATTATAAATTTAAAAAATAAAATTAACAGCACAAACCTAACGATAAAAATTAAATCATTACCTTAATGTGTTGATAGTCATTGAAATCAGTTAATAGATCTACATATATATTAGAAATTGTAATACAATAACTTGCGCGCACCCACCGCTTGCGACCCTCGGATTTGGTGTGCGGCGGCTGCGGCTCTAAAAATCGATAAGATTCGTATTGATTTAACGCAAGAGCGGGGTTGCGCGTATATCTCATCGATCCATGACTCCCATGAGTTCGCGTCGCGTCGCTGGCATCGTGGTGATGCGCGCGCGTGCGCCCTGTTTTCAACGCACCTAGCTCTACGGCGACGCCTGCGGTACCCTTCTCCACCCTGTCCATGCGCAAATTGATACATAACTACCTAGCTACGCCTAGTAACAACATAGTATATTAAGCATGTACATAGAACAATGCTGTACGTACATACAACGTCAATATGAAAGGCTCGGTTTTATTACAACATTAATTATTAATATTAATCATTAACATAAAATTAATTCTGACTAAAAATAAAGTATTAAGATTTAAGCAGTCGGTTCAAAATAATAAGTACTTTTTACCAGTGAAAAGAAATCGAAATTCCTTTTTTGTACGCTTATAAACCAAAAACAGCGTGCAGTATAGAAGTTGTAAGTGCCCAATGGGCAATGCTACATTATTCTAAGTTTATTAGAATGTGTGAAAACTGAAAAAAACACCACTTTTCTCAGCTATGCCGCTAGCCATACATGATGCAGTACCATACCCAGCGACTAATTATGTATAACTAACGTCCATGGGTGCCGGCAGAAATAATTTTCTTGAAGAGATTTTAGTTTTCTTTCTTTTCTCTTCTTTTTACTTTTTACCATTTTTTACGAACAACAGTGACTATCTAAATAGATAGTCACTACCTAAATAGGTCAACAGAATACATTTTACTTCCGAAACATTACGAACTATCTTTGTACGTGCAAGTGCACCACCTGGCACCCTCCTGCCGGCGCCCATGCTAACGTCTAACGCATAATAATATTATGCCAATCTGCTATTACGTGTAAAAGTTAGAGGCTTAGAACACAACCTCTATCTCTAGTCTAGGAATTCTATTGCTAAGAAGTTAGAAGTTCGTTCAAAAAGAGGTAAACTGGAGCTAGCTGTTTGTACACGGCGTACTTCGAGTTCGCGGTTGAACACCCCGCAACCGGCACGAGTGTAAAGATATTGTCTATATAGCGTACTAAAGTTATTATTTTTTGGTGAATGACGATGTCACGCCGATCTTCTTTATTTAGACTGCTATCTCTATACTAAATTTTAGCAGAATCATTAGATCGAGTTTGGGTGTGAAGAGGTAATAGACAGCCAGACAGACAAACAAATATTTACATTTATAATATTGGTAGGTATGGATAATAAATTAATAATTAATAATTTGCTAGCTATACCTACATGCAAAATATTACATCATCAATATAACTTCCGAAAAAATAAATTGTCATTTAAAATAAAAATACAAAATACTACATCTCAATGCAAAATACTAAAGTCTTTTTTGTGTAGTAATGCAATAGGTTATAGGTAAATAACAAAATAGTAGGTATGTAATACTTTTGTAATCATTTTTTGTCAAAAAATAATCACAAGAATCCGTACAAAGACAAACATATTTTATTTTGTAATAATATTTTACATATCGTTAATTATTTAATTTTTATAGTTCGTCGCCATTTTAGATTTGGTATATTTTTGAAACCGAATTTTTTCTACCAAAAAAGTTTTCCCGTTTTTCCAATTATTAGTCATTACACCACACCATTATCTAATTCTAAAGCTAAACAAACTAAACTCGACTCGTCTGCGTGCATGGGGTACTATTGACCGCGTGCGCAGTATTTATTGATTTTCTTTGTGACCGTCGCATTTAAACCACCCTACAATGCATCTATGCACGCCTACAGCTGTAGTTATATTATATCGCCTAATAGTTGTTCCATAGGAATTAGGATAGGTTCCTAAGAACCAATCCTAATTCCTACATAATATAAAAGTTTCTAGAAACTTTTATATGTAGGCATTGAGATGTATGTAGGCAATGATATTCTACTTTAAATATAGTTTTTTTATATAATATCATTGTATGTAGGTATAAAGGCTCCGTATTTTGATGGGAATTAATTAGTTCTCATTGTGTTAGATATAGGTAGGTAGTATCTAATAAATACAAAATATAAAGTTCATTCAGAAAAAATTAAAACCTAACTTCACTACCTAATCGGGCCAAAATGGGTCGAGAAATGCGGATTTGAAGGATAAGGAAAAAGACGAATTTGTTAAATTCGCGACTGACGAGGGCGCCCCGTACCTGTCGAGGCGGCGCGGCGGACGTGGGCCATAGCCTACGCCACCTACTAGGCCTGGAGATACTGACACAAAATTCTCGGTCATTTGTACCAGTATGGCGGTTTTACAGGGGTATAATTATTACGTAAAGGCAAAAAGGAAAATGATTGTCATAGCGCTCGCACTGGCAGCACAAACGCGTGGGCGTTAATCGAACGTGTCGGATAAATAACGAGTGTCGAACGATTTGTTCCACAAAAATGCTTGTATTTTCAGATAGTCGAAAAAAAATAAGTAGGCGAAAGCGTAATGCCATACTTGTCGGGTGCGGCTTACAGCCCGCCATACCGACGCGAATACGTTAATTTTAATAAAAAAACTGAACCATTTGTACCAGGCTAATTTTTGCATAGCTAATCATCGTCGAGTAGCCATTCACGAAAATCACCTTGCCATACTTTTCCGACAGGTCCCAATGGCCGCCATACTACTGCAAAGGTGTAATTTTTTTTCGCCAAACGATTGGTACCAGTATGGCATTTGGATTTTTGGAAATTATACGATACAATGTGACCATTATTATATTTGCCATACTTGTAGTACAGGGAAAAAGTGGCGCCATACTCGAAAAACCGTTTGAAATTACGAATAAAATCTTAGGATTTTGAAATACTATTAAAAAAAGTTTCAGGGTGGTACAAATCGTTTGGCGAAAAAAAAATTACACCTTTGCAGTGCTATGGCGGCCATTGGGACCTTTTGGAAAAGTATGGCAAGGTGATTTTCGTGAATGGCTACTCGACGATGATTAGCTATGCAAAAATTAGCCTGGTACAAATGTTTCAATTTTTTTATTAAAATTAACGTATTCGCGTCGGTATGGCGGGCTGTAAGCCGCACCCGACAAGTATGGCATTACGCTTTCGCCTACTTATTTTTTTTCGACTATCTGAAAATACAAGCATTTTTGTGGAACAAATCGTTCGACACTCGTTATTTATCCTACACATTCGATTAACGCCCACGCGTTTGGTCTGCCAGTGCGAGCGCTATGAGTTATGACCATCATTTTCCTTTTTGCCTTTACGTAATTATACCCCTGTAAAACCGCCATACTGGTACAAATGACCAAGAATTTTGTGTCAGTATCTCCAGGCCTATACGCCCTACGGCAACGAATACTATACTCACATGGAGAACTACGGCCTCGAACACGTAACACTCGTAACACGAGATTTTCTAGGATAAGTATACAAGTTTGATATTTTTGATAAAAAAAATTGGGTATCAAAAAATTATTTCTATTGTATGCGTAGCGCATTGCTGACGTAATCATGCCGAACTTCGGCCGCGTATTTCCAACCTAGTGTGTTTAGAACTTTAGACACTAACTCTGGTGTTACGAGTGTCATGATCGTACGAAAATAATTAAACTAGAAGCGCTCATAATATTAGGTCAGTTTATTTTTCGCACACTTATAGGGCAAATAAGCATTACAGCTCAGCTCTTCACAATTTAGAAAATCCATACTAATATTATAAATGCGAAAGTGTGTCTGTCAGTCTGTCTGTTACCTCTTCACGCCCAAACCGCTGAACCGAATTTGTTGTGGGGATACTTTGAATCCCGGGAAAGGACATAATATTATGATACTTTGCATCCCGGAAAAATGTGCGCGATAACGAATTTTGGCGCGACGAAGTTGCGGGCGTTGTCTAGTTTAGATATAAAAAAAAAAACATTTAAGAACATAGGCACTTTATTTTATATACAATATTTACATGCTTAAAAGTACTATTATAGTACTATGCCTCCTTTTCTAAATTGAGGAACATGAGTGGGTACATGTGGCCGAGTTTAGCTATCCTCTTCTGTATGATGATGCGAAGCGTGTCGGTGTAGATCGCTAGCGGCTTGCATGTCGCCGGATCCCGCCAGTGTAGCCCTGCGGAATAAATATGTTATTGAGGACTGCCGGGCTATTTACAACCTTACTGGTAAGTCTTAAGGTATAAAATACGAACTATAAAATTATCGCCTTTCTTGATATTGTACTATCAGAGAAATTGATTGATAGGCGGATAGTAGACCTACTTATTTGATCGGGTAATGTCAAACCATAATAATGTATAACGCGGTCAAATTAACTCGACGCATGGTTTGATCATTCATGACGTCATTATGGAGCCGGCATGTTAAATAACAAAATTATCTACCTGATATTTGTGAGTTTGACTCATAACGAATTGTAATAAGATATTATAACACAGCCACATCAACCTGACGCATCGCTGGAATGAATTTTGTATTTCAGCGATGCGTCAAGTTAACGTGACCGGGCTATATATTATGCTACTATGTAACCAAACAACGTAAGTCCGTCATCATCCGTCTGCCTACGAATTAGTTTATCTAATGGTACTATCATTCTTCAGATAAATTAACACTACCCAAATAGAGATTACAGTTAATGCTTCAACTCCCAAGCGGCCACATGCGGCCGCGATAACAATAGATAAGCTATTATGTCTGGTTTTTCCACGATCGAGGTATATAATAAACTACCTGACGCATCGCAGGTGAATAGTGCTGGTGAGGGAACGTTGTCGCGCGTGTAGTTCCAGATGCAGTCCCGCAGCACTTGCACTATCTGAAACAAAAAGTTTAATTTCAACAAACTGTTTTACTACTTCCTGATAAGTGGCAGATAGAGTATGGAGTATCCGTTAGATAAATTGCGGATGGCATATCCGGCACTTATCAGGAAGTTTAACATTTTTAGCATTTTCTCGTCTGGAAAATTAAACGCCATCTGTCAGAAACTTTCTAATACTTCTTACTTAACAACATCACTATCTAATGTACGGTTCACGTTACAGATGGCGCTAGGTGGAGGTAGGAAAATGGCAGCACACGTCATGTAAACGTAGTAGAGATAAACTACGATAACATGGCGCGCCCCTCCAAAATTCAAAACGTTTGAAGTGCGTACTGCGTTGTCTTGCGCGGTCGGCTAGTTATGATTAGTCGACCAACAAATCTTGGTAATAAGTGACATATTACGAGTACTGGTTGACTACACACATTGAAACAGTAATTTGGAGGGGCGCGCCATGTTATCGTAGTTTATCTCTACAGCTCGACAAGGCTTTAAATTTAAAAAAAAAGGAACTAACTCTGCCAATAATGCCATGATGCCATCACACAAAAACGTCATTTTTGACAGTTCTCCTTTACCAGCAGCGATCCCACCCACGTTCATTCAAAGCTTTGTCGCACTTTAACTAGTAGAGTACAAGTTTCGGGTTGACGACACCAGTTCGCAGCACTTTCGTTGACGTTATTTATATTATAAGGCAG
Source organism: Lysandra bellargus (assembly GCA_905333045.1). Taxonomy (NCBI): domain Eukaryota; kingdom Metazoa; phylum Arthropoda; class Insecta; order Lepidoptera; family Lycaenidae; genus Lysandra; species Lysandra bellargus. Next base: position 4,904,505 of record HG995344.1, read on the forward strand.
CCTTACAAGCCTGTTTTGGCTAGTGGCCAAAAGCAGTACTGATGCCGGCATATTGTAAAATTCAATTAGAAATAGCGCAAGCGGTTTCGCAGTTCGCTGGTGTAATTTTTTAATAGCTGTTTTACTTTGCGGAAGAATTAAGAAAGTTCCTAGTATCAACTAGTAGTAATCATCCTAAGCAGATGGCGGCCTAAGTAGTTTGGTCGCGTTACGTCAAACCCATCCGACCGATCACAGCTAACATTGAATTGACATAAGGGCTCCATTCCACCGCGGCGCACGGAGAGACTACGCACGTGCGTCAAGCTTCGCTTTGTAAGAAAATATATGTGACTGTGTCCACTGCAACCCACGGACACGCTACGCACGAATTGACTCAAGTCAAAGAAATAAATCCGTGCACGGCCACGCGCACTGCGCCGCGGTGGAATGGAGCCTTCAGCCTAACAAGTGACGTAGGTCCGTCAACTGCCCATCAATTTTTTAATTTTTCGATGGTACATTGTATAGAGGTACATTTCTCCTACCAGTTTCACCGATCATAAAGCACTCACCTCGGCCGCGGTGAGGTCGGCCGCCAGCTGGTGTATGTGAGTCAGCGGGTGCGGCAGCAGCTGGCCGAGCGACATGGTGCTCACAAGCTCCGTCATCGCCGCCAGCTCGCGGGACATCTCCGCCGACTGCGTGTCTGATGAATAGAGCAGATTAATTAAGCTAAAGCGATGAATACACTAGACGGACTTGCCCGCAGACATGTCCGACAGGCTTCACTACTATAAGTCGGACTGCCCGTGACAGTAATACACTGCAAAGATCTCATAGTAGGGGAGCCTGTCGGACGTGGGTGCCGACTGCCGATTTGCTTGCAGGCATGAAATATTCAATTGTTTACGTGAAAATGTGTTTTTATTACTAGTTTCAATTTCTAAGAATTGCCTGATTGATAAAAAATACATGATTTTAAAAAATCACCAATTTTTTTCAATGATAATATAATCAATATAATCATTAAGATTTCATGCGTGACAACTCTCGAACTTAGAAACTTGAGAGCATTATGATATGGAAACCTATTTGGTTGACGTTTGATGTAATGCAGTGCGGAGTTTCAAGTCTAGGGCTCCTACACATAACTGCGAATTCACATCGCATCGCTAATATCTGCGACCAAAACTCATAATAAAAATGACATTGCGATGCGATGCGAATTTGTTTCATGCGGGAGCCCTTACACGTACCAAGGTGCGCGCGCGTGCGGTGCAACAGCGTCGCGGCGATGGCACGCAGCAGTGCGGACGCCAGACAGAGGGCGGGGCGAGCGCGCGCCGCCCGCCGCAGCGCCGCACGCGCCACCGCACACCGCTCCAACGCGCCGCGGATGTATAGCTCGCGTTCTATGCTCACTTGCTGTGGACGATAAACTATTTAAATAATTGCTGTGATATCTTTAACACGACGTGACAAACGTGTCTGAAAGTAGCTGTCACTCAACACAATAGTTGGTTAGGTTGTTTTGGCCAAGCACTAAGACGGTATACGTGTTACGCCTTCTATACGAGTACTTGATGCCTTAAAATTCGGTAAATACTAATACGAATAATTAATATACACGGAATAAATCAGATTCTTTTCTCTAGAGTTCTATAAGTATATTGTAATTTATTCCGATGTTAATAACTGTAAAATATTGAACTTTGGTAAACTAATAATTTTGTAAAATATTGTACCTTGGTGAAGTCCTCGTCAGGCCAGGGCAGGCCGTTGTACATGACGTCCGGTGACACGAGCTCAACCAGCAGGAGCGAGATAGACGTAGCGCCCTCCACGATGCCACTGTTGCCGTCCTGCTCACACATATTATTACATCGCGTTAATAATATAACTCGCACATTATGTTACCATTTATGTTTTGTTGATTTTGTCTTTGCCTAACTGATGCATGTACATTGTACGCAGTACACATGCAAGCAAGTCCAATGGCTACGTTTAAGCACATATAATGCTATCCAGAAACGTAGCATAAAATGTTGCAAACATTTGAAAAAAAAAAACAGTAAATGTTAAAAAAGCACTTCGTTTTGGTAACACAGAATGTCTATTTTTTCGAAGTTTTACCAAATTCATATCGATTTGCTTACAATGCTAGTAAACATGAACCCTGTCTAGGCGTTATTGGTGCGTGCATTCATGATTGCCTCTCTAATCTCTTTCCTAAATAAGACTATTTAGTTTATTGAATAGTGGTATTGGCCAGTAGTCTATTGCAGTATTTCCCAACCTGTGGTCCGCGAGTATATATATGTGATCTGCGGTGTCATCTCTGGACCGCTGGACCGAACGGACTAATCAGTTTTTTGTGTTTATTTTATAAGAAGGTCCGTGAAAACTATGCTTGACTTCCTAGGGGTCCGTGGCCGAAAAGGGTTGGGAATCACTGGTCTATTCAGTAATGTATAGTAAAACATACGTACCATACAAGACATGAGCGCGCCCATGAGCAGCTCGTTGTTGGTGGTGAGTATGGGGGGCGTGGCGTCGTCGGGGGCGGTCCGCCGCACGCCCTTCCCGATGATGCCCGCGTGGAACACCGACGTGTGCGATTGTGTCAGTTGCGTTATCGGCCCCTGATGATGTCACACGATCAGTGACGTAACTATAGGGTGGCAGGGCTGGCAAAATGCCACGTGCCCCCGACCCAAAAGGGCCCCGGATTTTTTTTACATTATTTTATTATTAACGTGACTATTTTTACTGATAGGGCTCCACCTATTTGACAAGGCCTCGGATGTTATAGTTACGCCACTGCACACGAAGTTGATATGTTATATTTTAGCTAATGTAAAATGTAAATCAGTTTTTTAATACCACATTATTCAATCAATCCGCAGCGTATAACTATTCAAGTTTCACATCAAAAGCAAACATTTTAAAGGTGCTCGTCCGCCAGGGAGGTAGTATTGTAATACTGACAGACGGACTTGTAACATTATATATTCGACATCGACATTACCTTCAATGTCGAGTCTATAATGTTACAATACACGCGAATGCTCCCGGTGACATCTTAATGATTTAAGTAAATAAGACAGAGATTCAATTTGTAATCATTTGATATGCAGAGTAGAAGTTTCTTTCTATATTAAATTGTACTTACAATTTTTTTCTATGCTAGAAACTGACAAGGCCACGACCCGAGCGAGTTCGCTGGAAACACAAGGTATCTTCTATTATGTTTCTCATACATATATTTCTATCTCGTTCTACTTACGTGTCGACGGTTCATGTGTATAAGGAGTTGTGTGGGCGGGGCGGACGGGTCGGGGGGCGAGCCGAAAGTCTGTCCTTCCGTGAACATCGCTGTCTCCAATAACCTCCTGAGTGCTACGGCCCGGGCGAGCTTGCTGTGGAGACACAGCTTGTGCAGCAAGCGACAAGCTGTCTGCACACCTAGTAGTTTCTGCATTACGTCTGGAATACATTAAATAAAGTGAATATTATATGTATAAATGGGAAAGTGTGTTTGTCTGTATGTTATCTCTTGGAGAAAAATTTGGTTGTTTTAAATATAGATAGGCTTTATTGCATGAGTGTTTTAGTGTTTCGTTGCTATTGCCATATTTTAGGGTGCGAAAAGGAACCAAACCGATTGAAGTATGGGAGTTATGTTTCCTTAGTTTTTATTATTCGTAGGTTTCGGCACGGTAAAGTTACGGGAAATATCTACTGATAGCGCCCGAGTTGAACGCGGAGATCAGGAATGCGGTAGTGCTGTGATCTCATAAGAATTATAGGTCTACCAGAATCTGATGGAAAAAAGTAAGAAAATAAATTGACTCTAGCAATACCGGGGTAATAGGAATAAAACATTTTCAACCTTTTTAGGGTTCCGTAGCCAAAATGGCAAAAAACGGAACCCTTATAGATTCGTCATATCTGTCTGTCTGTTTGTCTGTCTGTCTGTCTGTCCGTCCGTATGTCACAGGCACTTTTCTCCGAAACTATAAGAGCTATACTATTGAAACTTGGTAAGTAGATGTAGTCTGTGAACCGCATTAAGATTTTGATAGAAAAATGGAAAAATTATCAAAAATTTTTGGGGTCCCCATAGGTACAACTGAAACAAAAAAAATTTTTTTTCATCTGGCCTATGCGTGTGGGGTATGTATGGATAGGTCTTCAAAAATCATATTGAGGTTTCTAATATCATGTTTTCTAACCTGAATAGTTTGCGAGAGAGACTCTTCCAAAGTGGCAAAATGTCTCTAACTTCTAAAGTAGGGGCATGATAATTAAAAAAAATATATGATGTACATTATTATAAAAACTACCAACGAAAATTGGTTTGAACGAGATCTAGCCAGTAGTTTTTTTATACGTCATAAATGATAAACCTTAATTTTTTCATTATATCAAAAATGAAATATTAAAATAAATCAAAAACCTTATCATTTCATAGAAATAATTCTTATTGCTGCTGCGGAACCCTTCATGGGCGAGTCCAACTCGCACTTGGCCGGTTTTTTTTCCTTTAGCGACTTATTTTGTGTGTGAAACATGCAAATATAAAAAATTATCCAATGATCAAGGATATTTTTTGAAAATCTGCTGTCAAAAATTGCCATCAGATTCTGGTAGACCTATAATAATGTCAATATGTCAATACATCTCAAAATACGCTTTTAGTTGAATATTATACTTTTCGGGAAAAAATACAAGAAAGTAATTATCACACTTTTTATTAATTCAAAATCAAATAAAATAATAGTTTTTTTTAAAAGAACTTGATGGACTCGTTTCAGTCATTATTATAAACAACAATTACACACCGCTGTAACTTGAATATTGTTGAAACTCTTTTATACAATTTATTCTTTATTTAATTTAATTTATCAACATTTTTTTAATTTAAAATATTTTTTGTTTCAACAATTATTAATAGTAACGCGATAACGCACTACACGAATGATAGCTGTCAAGTTCCGCACACGGCACAGCACTACACTGCAGGCGTGCGAGACGCGGGGTGCGGACTGCGGTCGGCGGGGGATTGCCCCCGCCCTTCGTCTCAGTCCCCAACTGCATTCAACTAGCGCGCTAACAATAGCCCTATATTATAATAGTAACAAAGTCTTATCTATTGCATATTTACTTGTCTCGTGTAGACACCGGAAGAAATATTTGACGGTAGCTTGAACAACTTTTATGATGGCTTCGACGCTCGGCGGCGGTGCTTTCGTCCCAGACATGTCGATACGGTCTAACACCTGTAGAAACATATTTAGTCAGTACAATATTAAATAGATTACCAAGAGATAACCCGCATGGATGATGGATGGGCATGGTCCGCGAGCAAGTTGCCTGCATCCTATCATTTCATTAATGTTTTTCCTGTCATGCGGGCAACACGCACACTTTTAGGTGCATGTTTGCACCAGTGCATTATGCAAACCAGTGCCGCGCGCGGGCCATAGTACGCATGAAAGGTAAAGGGCCTTTTTTAGGATTAAAGTCGGTCTGTGTATATGTCGCAGTCATCTGGTTTAATCTGCGATTCGATTGAATGGCTAGCTTATTCATAGAATGACACCATTCAATTCTACTATTTGACTAAAAGTCACATAGTGAAGTCATTAAATGGAATGCTATAAAAAAAATTTTGTAGCCGCTGACGGGGTAGTAATATGTAAATCAACGCTGTCATATTATTTTATCTATACAAATATTATAAAGCGGAAGAGTTTGTTTGTTTGTTTGAACGCGCTAATCTCAGGAACTACTGGCCCTATTTGAAAAATTCTTTCAGTTTTAGACAGCCCATTTATCAAGAAAGGCTATAGGCTATATTTTATCACGCTATAAATAATATAAGCGAAGAAATAGAGGAAAATGAAAAAAAAAAAACGGGGAAAATTATATGAAAGGGCTTATTTTAACGCCCTAATCTCAGGAACTACTGGTCCGATTTGAAAAATTCTTTCAGCTTTAGATAGCACATTTATCAAGAAAAGCTATAATACGCTATATATTTTATTACGCTAAGACTAATAGGAGCGAAGAAATAGAGGAAAATGTGGAAAAAACGGGGGGAAATTTTATTTGAAAGGGCTTATTTGAACGCGCTACTCTCAGGAACTACTGGTCCGGTTAGAAAAATTCTTTCAATCTTAGATAGCCCATTTATCAAGGAAGGCTATATTTTATCACGCTAATAATAACAGGAGCGAAAAATAGAGGAAAACGGGGGAAATTATATGAAATTGCTTATTATCTTAACTACTGGAGCTATTTTTATGTTATTTGGCAAACTTGAAGAATAGACCACGTGAAAGGACATAAGCTATTTTTGCGGAAAAATATACGGTTGTGTGAAATTCCTAAATTACGCGGGCGAAGCCGCGCGGAACAGCTAGTCACAAATAAATCACTTTAAAGTAAATTTAATAGACAAAATATATCAACGAAGTGCTATCAGCTGTGCGTGCTGTTTGACGCCATATTTGTTTTAGTGACAACTAGCGCCGCAGTGGGGAAAAAAGTGATATAATACGTTCAATTACCTGACTGATTTCATGCCCGCTATCTTTAAAGGGCTATATTACAAATCGCTAACTAGTTGGACGTTGAGTGAAGATCGTTCAATCGACGTTCGGCCGAGTCATTCAATTGAATGGTGTCATTCAATGAATGCGCTAGTCATTCAATCGCAGATTGAACTAGATGACTGCGACATATAATATAGTACCTCAGCCAGCGCATGACACGTCGGCATCTGGTCCAACTCGGCGGCGGTGTGCGGCGCGTGAGCACGCAGCAGGGACGCGCGCGCCGCCAGCGCCGCCCCCAGCCGGCCCGCCGCGCCCGCCACCGCGCCACCGACACGCCCCACGCGCCACCCCCGTAGTGATGATATGCGGCTGCTGTTCTCCCATCTGTGTAGATAATAAGCAGTTTAATTTTGGAACGAAGCTCCTTATGGCGCGTTCGGCGTTGCGAAAGGAGGCTAGACGGAACCACACTTGACCTCGACACTTTTTTATTACTACCATCAGGCTACCAGCATAGTAGGGGTAGAGGGCGTTGCTAGTATTACTGGGCGTCAACAGATGGCGTGTTTTTATAACTTCCTTCCGTCCGGATGTCCCTTGACACCGCTCAAGTTTTTTTTATCTAGCTCTAAATGCACAAAGCTATGTGTATTTAGATTTTAGATGGTTATAAAGCTACCAATTTAAATTTCATTTATTTAAAGGCGCAATACAGAAATACAAAGGGCATTCTACCCATATAAAAAAAAAAAAAAAAAATTAATTAAAAATTGTTTTATTTCTGTGTAAAGTTGAATCAAATCTTTTCAGAAAGATAACGTAATAACCTACCACCGGTTCGGGAACTAACTCGGCGAGAAGAACCAGCATTACATAAATCAAATTGAATTAACGGTCAGATGATGATTTTACACTCCTTAGCTGTAATTCTAGATTCATTTGAATGTGTCCAGAATAAGATGTTACAACATATTTTTACATACGAGTCTCACCTTAACAACTTGATGATATTGAGGCAGAGATAGTGCAGATACGTTTTCTGTTCCTTGCCATTGTCATCTATGAAGTATTGCTTGATCTGAGTATCAGACAACTCAGCGTCTCGGAAAGCATATTCTATGCCGGTCGTGATGAAATTATGATATCTCTCCGTGTCTATGTTTATGTCGCTTGAGTCATTTGGTGTGTGCATTGTCAGGGTACCGGATATGATACGAACTAGTAAAGCCAGAGTTGTGTCGTTCCTTGAATACTGTAGTAAGTAGCTGATTGTACTCACAAATTCGGATGGCAAATTGTATGCTGCAAAATAAAGAAATGCGTCAGATATACATAATATGTAAAGAGTTAATATTATAAACAAAAAATTAAGACCATTTACATTTATTAGTATAGTAATAGAGATAAAGAATACAAAAAACATAGGAAAACGATAATTGAACTTTGAGCTCGGAGCTCTTAAGTACCCGCAAACGATCAAATTTGTTTGACAAACATGGTTGATGTAATTTACGTTTTCTTCAAACTGCAGCGCAGACGATCAAACGTGCATCAAACACGTTTGTCAAACAATTAGCTAGAATCAGTTAGAGATCATGACAATTTGACAAACACAGCGGAACACGTTCAAACACGTTTGTCAAACGCAACGCAAATCCAAACTTTCTTCAAACAGATCAAACACGTAGTTTGATAAACGCTTCAAACAAAGCTGTATACTATCAAACTGTTTGACAAACACGTAAAATTTGACAAGTAATTTGATCGTTTGCGGGGTACTTTACATATCTGACTACCCTTATGACAAATAGTATCATAATATAATAAATTTAAAAAAAGTAATAAAGACAATTATTTATAACTGAAATGACGATGATGTTATGTATCTTTTAAAACGTAACTTACAAACAAGTATAAGTATCCTGGCAATAGAATACTGCTCCAACTGGTTGCCATCAAGTAGCTTTTCTCTCATGATATCTATTTCCTCCGACGCACTCATAATCAGGGGAGGTGTCTTGTCCGGGAAAAGACTCTCATATTCCAACTTCTGTAGTAGATACTCTGAAAATACATTCGTCTTGACCATCTTTGAATCTTTGATACACATTAATTATAATATATCATTTTATAAACTTTTATTTAACTTGCTCTTTATTTATTTATTTTATTTGGTACACAAAACATAATACAGCCAATATTAGCGCCATTAACAAAACTAAAAACTTATAGACTAGACTATATTCCTAATTATGTTATACACAACATCATATTAAGCAGCACTAACACTTAAAATACCTGTAAGTTTACAAAACACACATAATGAGAAAACATAATCATCAATAAAGTATGAGTAGTGACATGTTCATGACTTCCGGCTTCATAATAATATTTTTTAAATCGGCTTGAAAATTTTCAATGTTATTTTGTATCTTGTAATTCAAGACGTGAGTGGAAGAATAAGGTAAGTAACATGAAAAAACTTCCCGTTTTGTTGCTTAAATGGAGGCTTTAGGGCCGGATAAAAGATTTAAAATAGAAAAACTGTGGATTATATGTGTTGCCAGATATATTAGCTAGGTTATGAAGTAGATAAGTTACAAGTTTTATGAAAATAATAAGGGAAAAAATGAGTTATTGTCCGTATGTTACGAAATGCTATTTGTTCGATTCCTCCACTCACGTCTTCAATTATTCTTACACAATTCGTTATACTGGCGACAAATTAAAGATATAGCATTATTGAAGGACACATTTGTCCTAACTGCTTCCATTGAAAAGGTTTTACCGTGCATATTTCGTGCTCTAGGTCTAATGTTAATGTTGATTTGTGATAGGAGCGTGGAGCATCAGTATGGGAGTGAAGAATTTTAAAAAGGGTAATTATTCCCGTGTATAACCGATGTATGTGTGAAGGTTCGGGTTTTGAAGTAGATATATTTAACCGATTGAGATGAAATTTTGTATATGCGTTAAGTTTGGATGACAATGCACAATATGGTACATGACATCACTCTAAATCCAATATGGCCAACTGTCCTAGATGGCGCCCAAGCAGCACACTTCAGACGCCTTAAATCTATTTATACTTTAGGAGTACTTATCATGGCTTTTTTATAGATATAATAGACATTGGCATTCTATACATGGTTTTGAATAAGAACTAAGTTCCTAATAGAAAAAAAAAAACTAGTGTTCCTTGTTTTAAAACCTTTAACCTCTTAACACTGAGTTAAGAGCAAATTGATTGGTTATGGACTATATTTGCTCTGGTAAAAGCGCTGCTGTAGTTCAATTATTCTACAGACTTATTATCACAAATACATTTTAAGAATTGAAATTATTTGTAAAACAATTATTCTAAAAGTAATCAAAAAGGTTTTTATATGGATTTGTTAGGCACTTTTTTAAGTCTATACTTAATAGTATCAATGACTAGATACTCAATAGTGTATACTCTAGTGAAAGTCAAGTTTCCTCCTTCATTAGGGATTTTATTTTAGGAGTATTAAGAGTCCGTATACAAAATTTTGCCGATGAATACGAAATTGCAAAGGTTCGCTACAGAAATCTTATTAGGTTTTTTCCCCTTATTAGACTTAAAAAAATATATATTAATTATTAGATTTAAAATATATTTAAGCGCGGAAAGCCGACTCGAACCTTGCGGCGAGTAATATAATGTGAGATTTAGGTTGTTTTGAATCGTGTTTTTTGGCACAATTTTTTTTTCTTTTTTCTCGAATTGGATAGAATTTTATCTATAAATTTTCTGTCGTTTTCTTTTTATGAATTACAGGTCCAAGTTGCCGAAATTAACAGCAATTCTTTGCCCATTTTCTCTAAAATTTTGCCGAGTTACATATTTTTTTACTCAACTATTTCATATTAAAGTGGTAAAAAGTAATTCCAACATTTTATAGACGACTTTCTCAACAGTACATTGTATTTTTTTCATACCGTTAAGACGTCAATACAATCCATAAACAGGTGATATTCTAAACCTTTTACAGCAAAAATCACAAAACTGTCGCGGGTTTGAGTTGGATTATTTAAAAATAATTTAAAAAATAAAAAATCTAGCTCCAACATTAGATTATAATTGAAATGATCTTACATGTTGTGCATTAAAATTTATAGAAATACTGTATTCAAACTGTTAAATCACGTCTGTTAAATCAGCGAAATCGGCAAATTTCGTATACGGACCCTTAAGTATATAAAGGACAGCGTTCTGCAAGCATGAAGAAAGCAGGACATATTAAGGAGGCTTTCGGAGAAAAGTAGAAAAGTATAAATAATCGGCCAAGTGCGAGTTGGACTCACGCACGAAGGATTTCGAAAAATAGGCCAAAATTTGTGTTGTTTGTTTTATTTTATTCTAATATTATTATTACTTAGTTATTTAAGTAAGCGTATAATTAAGACCTTTATGAAAATATCAAATGCCTATCTGTTTCTATATTATTGATATCGAGCAAAAAAGGCCAAAAAATCACGTTTTCTGTATGGGAGCCCCCTTTAGTAATAATTTCATCTTGTTTTTAGTACATATTTGTTGTTATAGCGGCATCAGATATACACAATCTGTGAAAATTTCAGAAGTCTAGCTATAGCGGTTCTTGATATAGAGCCTGGAGACAGACGGACAGACAACGAAGTCTCAGTAATAGCGGGACCCTATTACTTTACCCTTTGGGCACGAAATCCTAAAAAGGTGCCGTTAGGCAGTCACATCAACTTTCTTTGCCCTCAAAGTCATCACTTCAGCAACGAATCGACATTTTCATCGAGCTGCGAAGAAGAAGAATTGACACCGTCTCGAATATCGATTCTTGATGAAAACCATGATGAACTACAGACTGACAATGTGTAAGAAAATAGTGAAAGTGACGATTCTGGCGATGAACAGGTGCCTATAATTTGCTTGCTTTAAAAATACGCGTATCTACTTAATAAGCAACTACCTAATAATTTTATACAGACAATAAAATATTTCAAATATTTTTGACAATATGACACACGGAAGTAAAAAAAATACGGGTGGAGCATTACATTATAAAGAGATGAAGCATGCTAGGTACGACAATTTCGTCACAATTTCGTTTATTGTACACGTGACCGACACTCACACACGCAAATAGGTAAGTACTACAACCCGCTGTCATTGTACATAGAGTGACGGCGCCAATTACACGCACACATCCTACACGGGCGGCCATAACTATGCTTCACTCGGGATTAGACAAGGTTACGTCAGTATTTTTTTTAAGTCCGTGATATGACAATAATATTATAATTTAAGTAATATAAAACAGGAAGGCCACTAGAAATATTGGTTCTCTATGGTATTGCACTGAAAAATCACCAAAACACGAACAAAACAGGTCTTCTTCTCATGCCAGTCTGAATATACTCAGGTAGATAATTATAGGTGTACCAGAATCTGATGGCAAAAAGTGAGAAAATAAATTGACTCTAGTCTCTAGCAATACCAGGGTAATTGAAATAAAACATTTTGATCCTTTTCTTTTAGCAGTTAATCTGTGTATTAAACATGCAAATATAAAAAATTATCCAATGATTTAGGATATTTCTTGAAAATTTGCTGTCAAAAATTGCCATCAGATTCTGGTAGACCTATACGAGAAAAAATTGTTTACAAACATTTCTTTCTATAGATTCCGATAGGATGGTTTTAAGAACAAATAAACTATTGAAAGATTAATTTTTCTGGTGAAAGTGCAAGTTGACTTGTCATGCTCTTAAAATTACCTTTAACTTAATTTTAGGAGTAAATCTTCTAATCAATACTTACTTATAGATAATTTAATCTAGAGGCTAGATTAAATTATCTATAAGTTAGTAATTAAACTAAGGTTAAACTATTAGATAAATGTACACAAACAGAATCAATTAGTAAAGTCTCAACAAGTAAAATTATCAGCTACCCCATCAATGTTACCCCAGTGACTGCTACCCCAGTGACTGCAAAATCTGTAAATGGATCTAGAGATAGTCCTTCTCGTACTGTAGGTGAATCTGTTGATGATACTTTTCGTGAATACTGAATAACCACTTATCAATTATACATCAAAATGTCTGCGGGCTATTAGCAAAAGCCGATACTCTATGTGTTCATTTAAATGAATTATCCAGAGAAGGAATATCAATAGATGTGATATGCATAACTGAGCACTTCATAATGTCTGGTCAAGAAAAATTACTTTATTTACCGAACTATAATCTTGCAGCTATTTATTCAAGAAACAAAAAAAGAGGCGGTTCTTGTATTTTCCTAAAAAATGGTTATGAATATAAAGAATTACAGGATATTATGAAGTGTTCTATATCGGGAATAATTGAATTAAGCGCTATTGAACTTTCTCAGCAAAATTTAATTCTTCTATGTGTCTATAGACCACCACAGTCAACAAACCTTAATGATTTTTATAATAATCCGAAAATAGTTTTGAAAATGATATGTGTCAAAAATAAAAATTGACATTTAAAAAAATAATAGGCATAGTCAGGACTTCAAAAATATCCTCACAGGGTCTAATCTTAAATTACAATTTAATAAAGTAACTAGACATGCTGGTAATACCTGTCTTGATAATTTCGCCCATAACATTACACAAGGCTGTCATAGTAAAATAAAGGATTTCGGACTATCAGATCATAATGCACAAATCATGATTATAAAAACGGATAAAACTTCCATAATACAAACATGGCATACAGTTCATAGAGACATCTGTGAAGAAAATCTAAAAACGTTTAAAAAACATATACATAATAAGTATATCGTTTAACGATGTTTATGATACAGAAGATCCTGACAAATCATATGCCAATTTCATAGACACTTTTCAATTAATACACAATTTATGTTTTCCTTTTAAAGAAATTACTAAAAAAGCAAATAAACTGGATCTCAAAAGGTATATGTATATGTTGTAAGAAAAAATGTTATTTACTATGGCAACAGAGATTAAAACCAACAAAAGAAAATAAGGAATCATTCATTAGTTATTCACGTAAACTGAAAAAAAATATTAAATTAACACATAAGGCACAAAACATACATAAAATTAACCAATCGAAAAAAAAACCTAAAACAATTTGGCAAATAATAAATAATAAAACAAAAACTTAATGAACATGTCTCTAGTTTAAAATATAAAAACCCAATAATAACTGAACCTAAAGAGCTACCGGGAACCTTTAATAATTTCTTCATAGAACAAGTCGGGATTGTATCAAAAGACGATGCTGCTGCTGAAGATATAAAGAAAAATCCACAATCCATCTTTGTTCGACCGGTGATTCCTCAAGACGTCATAAATGTAATTAAAAATTTAAAGGATAAAAAAAGTTTTGGTCATGATGGCATATCTACAAAAGTAATAAAATGTGTGAGTAATTATGTAGCTCCTCCCATGGCACATATAATCAATGCATGCATATCTGCGGGGAGATTTCCGGATAAACTTAAAGTAGTACGAGTAACACCTGTATATAAGAAAAACGCTAAAGATGAGATCACCAACTATAGGCCAATTTCGCTAATCTCGATTTTCTCAAAAATAATTGAAAAGGTTATTTATAACTCCATATATGACTTTTTAAGCAAATTTAACATTCTTTGCACTGAGCAGAAGGGATTCAGGAATAATACCAACATTAATATGGCTATATACGACTTTGTGAATCTAATATTGCCGTCAGTTGACAATAAAATTCCTATCTGTGCATTACTGACCTATCCAAAGCTTTCGATTATGTTGATCATGACATACTCCTAAGAAAATTAGAAGCCTATGGCATACGAGGTAATGCTCTTAGTTTAATAAAAACTTACCTTAAAGGACGCCAACAATTTACAGAAACTTCAAGAGTATGTTTTAAAACAAAAAAGGAAAGAAAATTTGCTTCTTCGTTTAGAACGGTTAAATTTGGTGTACCACAGAGTAGTGTACTTGGTCCATTATTGTTTTTATTATATATAAATGATTTACCAACTCATATGCGTTATCCAATTGTCCTTTTTGCTGATGACAGCACTCTTATAATTAAATGTAGTAATAAAGACACATATGAGATTGATATTAATAATGCACTCAAAGATTTTATTAATTGGCTTAAGAAAAGCAACTTAATTATTAATCTAGATAAAACTAAGGTCATGCACTTTTACCAAAGAATACCAGACAAAGACAAATGTAAACTATAAAGGACAATCTGTTGACAAAGTAACTACTGCAAAATTTTTTATTTTTATTTTTTTAATTTAGTATTTGATAGTCAGCTTAAATGGAAAGCTCATTCTGACGATGTCTGTAAAAAACTCAGCTCCACTGCCTATGCGTTACATAATTTAACTAAGAAGGTTAATATCGATACGGTACTAACAGCATACCACAGTTTAGTTGCTTCAATTTTAGGGTATGGAGTAATTTTTTGGGGCAACTGTAGTGAGAGCGAAAATATATTCAAAGCACAAAAAGGTTACACAAGGTGCATTGCTAACATAAAAGGTACCGATAGCTGCATGCCTGTATTTAAAAAATATAAACTTTTAACTTTCCCTTGTCTTTATATCCTGGAAGTAGCTATTTTTGTGAAAACAAACATTCACTTATTTCCGACTTTAAAAAGACACCAGAATTAGAAACACAGAACTACGTGATAATTATTATATTATTGATAATTACAAAGATAAATTGCACATAGCTGGATACAAAACTACTTTATTTAAAAAAACATTACCTGTATGGCTCCACACATTTATAATCATATACCAAAAGTTATTAAGGAACAAGCTGGAACAAATTTAAAAGAAACCTCAAAGAAATGCTTATTGAAAAGTGCTATTATTCTGTATCCGAATTTCTAAACGACAAGACGGTTTAATTTGCAAATAATTAGTTGATAGTACATTGATATTTATTTTATACACTAGACATATTAATTATTTTAATAACATAATTTAATATTGTTTTCTTTTGACATTGATATTGATTTTTTTGTATTCTTAATTGATGTGACAATGTAATTAATTCTATTTTAATTGTTATTAATTTGTACATGAATTTTGTATTATTTTTTAAATTTTTTATAAGTACTAACGAATTATGTCATTTTTACCATCAATTTATAAATTTGAATTCTGATGACATTTACTAGATATACTAATTTAAATCGCATGCTTTCTATAAACACACATGATACTATCTAACGTTAACATAATATACCTAATTTATAATTTGTAATTTTAAATAATATGTAAGTAATAATAATCTGACGATGATAAAATTTTGCATGCCATAAGGCAGAATGTACAAGGCTCTGAAAATATTGTAACATCTTATTATTGTACCTGCATTCTAAGCAAATAAACGATATATCTATCTATCTATCTATCTATCTAGAGGCCATTTTATTAGTAGAATACGGCGGTAATCGCCATTGCGGTAAAAATCTAAAAATTTAGTTACAATAAAATACGCGATTTATTTATTTGTAAACATAATAATACTTAAATAAATGATTTTTTATCAAAATACATTGTTTAGGTATTTATTTTAACAAAATATATTTAAAAATGTGCATTAATAATATTTTTTATTAAAAAATATCATTTAAATTTACGAATATAACAGGCCCATAAGTTTTTTTAAACCTATTTCATCGACTTTTACGATAAAAAAAAATCGGCACGAATTTGAACCCTCTGTACGCGCGAAACAAAAAAATATTATAATTATTTAATTTCATTTCGCCATTAAAGCTTCAACAAAATACTTTTAACTATGGTGGGCCATTAGATATTAGGAAATGCTTTTTAAAATAAGTAACTCTTGTTGATGTTTTTATTTAGTTGATTTTGATTATTAGTGGTTTTAAAAATATTCACCACTAGAACATCAGTAGAGTAATGGTGTTATCTTAATGTTGGCTACAAAACCTAATTCCTTTCTTATGTGCCTCTTATTATGTTCTTATAATAGTTTTGTAGATATTCCCTATAGATAAGTATAAATTGCTCTTATCGTTATCTAATGATGAGTTCCTATGCTGCTCTTGTCATTATAGTGTAGACAGGTGCCCATTTTTACTGAACTTGGCATATAGGATATCTTCAGGATATCTTCAGGGATTATTGACTCTTATGTGAGAATATTAAGTTTAATTCTATAAAATAACTAATAGTGCTTTACTAGATATACTTGTGCTGCTTGGACGGAATAGTTGTTTTCTACAGAATCCTACAATACACCATCATCAATGTAAACTGGTTGCCATTACCACAGTGGAACAGTTATATTGGTGCTGATCCAATACCAAGGACCTGCGATTGCATTTTATGTTTACCTAGCAGCTGTCGGCAGTAGAGGTGTGTGCGGGCGAACCGCAGCAGCAGCAGCAGGCAGCGGCAATCGGCACGCATCAGCAACGTCACTACTGCGTCAGGTCGCACGCCCTCCCACGACGCGCCGTGCGCCGCGCACACCGCGCATAGCCGCTCCATGACGCTTTCTGTTACTATGTAATAATTATATTATTAGAACTAGATACATCTGGGTAGCCCTTTGGCAAGTATCATGAGGTTATCTCTCTAGTTCTTCGTATTTATGAAATACACATGATATTTAACCCAGGGTTAATTTTAAGCCTGATTTTATCAAACTGAATTTAGAAAATTTTATTCAGGTAAATGGACAGATATAAACAGGTTGTATGTACTCTAGCCAACAGATTATAAGTACCAACCAAATTACGTAGATACGCCATGTGCCTTTAATCTGTTTAAAGATAGTAGAAGTGAGCCAAAATAAGAAACTTCATAACAACATCATCAAACAAAGTCTTTGAGGCTTGCATAAACATAATATTTTGTTACAAAATATTTACACGAAAATGGAAAAACATAACACACATGTATAGCCCGGTCACGTTAACTTGATGCATCGCTGAAATACAAAATGCATTCCAGCGATGCGTCAGGTTGATGTGGCTGTGTTATAATATCTTATTACAATTTGTTATGAGTCAAACTCACAAATATCAGGTAGATAATTTTGTTATTTAACATGCCGGCTCCATAATGACGTCATGAATGATCAAACCATGCGTCGAGTTAATTTGACCGTGTTATAATACAAAAGTAAAACTTACATGTCTGTTCAACATCTTGTGTTAGTGCCTTCAAGACAATATCAGATTTTGATGCCAGATTCAACAAATACGGAATAACATCTCTTTTCTTATCTGCATGGCTTTTGTCACTAATGGCATCCTGTTAAAAAATGTAAGCACTATTATATTTTACAACTTCAATAACACAATACTATTAACAAAACTACCATAATCTGAATTAGCATAATATTGAACCTTACATGGAATAACTCTAGTAGTGCCGCTCGGACATGGAACAGTGCTGGGGGATGGTTGGCCAGGTGAGCAAGCACAGCCCTGGCTGCGTCAGGTCCCAGGGCCAGTGCCCTCGGTGCCACAAGAGCCGGCTCAGCCCGACCTACCCACCCTACAGCCCAGGAACATGCTCTACAATCTGAAAGACAACAAAAGGTTGATTCTTTTTTTGACGTGATAATGTCTTATAATTCGATATGGGGTGCACGCACGAAAAACATGACAGCTCATGCGGCGTTACCTCGCTCTGAGGCGTTCCATTTAGGGCTTGAAGTGCAAGCGAGAGCGCGGAACGAGCGACAAAGAGGCACGTTGTCTCTCAACAACCGTAAGACTCTTTGTTTTGATTATATTATGTATTTCGATGACTTAGAGAATACTTTTTATGAAGAAGTTTGGTTAGTTATGACCTTTGATACATTGACCACACTCTGAATAAAAAACACAATCTGTGAGTTAATAGTATTATTTCGGCTATTCAAAATTGTGCTCAAGGCATGACTTGTGCTTTGTTCAAAGATTTGTATTGCGAATAGTATATTTTACTCATTATAAATATTTTTAGACAATCATTTGAAAGAAATACATCGAAATAAGTTTAGGTTACACTCGAAAAAGTTTGTTTCTATTTATAGAGATTCGGAAGCGAGGGTTAAGTTGTTAAAGATAGTTGAACGTGACAACATCATACATTGTCACGTTATCGTCAGTAAACCGACTTTACAGACAACCGATTTTTTTTTTCTTGATAATGGCTCTTTGGTGAGTTGCCATTGTCAGAGTGAGTGGCAAGACTTTGTGTTGAAGAAGGTCTAATGACTAAACAAGTGTACGATTTACTAATTTAACCCATCAAGCCCCATAGGCCATAAGCTCACTGGTGAGCAAGACACAATAGAATAACAACAGATTTCCAAGAATCCACGATCGAAGGATTAAAAATGAAGTCTGTTGAGAGCCTTAAATACTTGACAACAATGACATTGTTGTTTGAGAGTTGTAAAAATTAACCCCCACTTAAGGTTTCCTAATTCTCATTTTATGTTAATTGATTGTCTATGATTTGTGCAAGTCTCTTATGGGAAAAGAAACTGAACATAAAAAATTAATTTATGTGTTAAGTAGTTATACTTACCTATCATCATGTCAATACATTTTGCCCTCTCTTCTGAATTGAGTAAAGTCAGGATTTGTGTAGTAATGTCCAGTAAAATTCTGATTGGTTCGGTATTTTGTAAAGTTGAATCTGTAAGAGACGGTCAACATAAACTCATAATAACATACAATTAACATTAAATATGTTTTTGTAATATGCAAAAGTAAACAATGGTAATGATGAACAGAACAACCCTTACTTTGTACATTAGCCTTGTCCGTAGCTATATCCATTATCAGTTTTATACACCATGGAGCAGTAAAGGGTGCCCATGATTGTCCCAACGCACAGAGCTCGGGACCGATCATACTGACAGCTTCCAGTGGGCCATTCGCTGCTGAGTCTGCCTGAAAACAGGAAACTCGAAATAAGGCTCCGAAATAAACCTATAAACAACTGTGTAAGAACTTTCAGCCGGTTTTAAAATATTTTAACGAAAATCAGCAGTTTATTTACTTCGATATCAATTTGATTTATGGAGATGTTAACTGCTTCATGAAAAATCATGGCAAAATACTCCAAGACAGCATCTCTAGCTGCAGGGAAGTTTTTTAGTAAGGATAATCCGATTTTGGTTAATTCAGGTGCATTTTGGTAATTTCTTCGTGAAACGCCATAAATAAAGTTATTTAGATCTGCAGAGAGCGACGTTGATTTAGTTTGAGGATTCATAGTTAAGATTATTCTTTGAAGTAAATAATAATTTCAATAAAATAAATAAAAGCCGTGTCCAAAAAATAAAAATAGGTATTGAAATCTTGGAATCCTTCTTCCTCTACTTTTGTAATTTGTTTTTTTAAATACTTCGTCTTAATCTGTTTTATAAAAACTATTTTTTGCCAAAACAACTATGATCTTTTATTATTGAGTGCTGACCTCAGTGACCTCAGTGATCAATCATCAGTTGACAAACAGTGTTGCCAACACGGAGTTTTTAGAGCTAGATTTAGCTCTAAATCCGCTTGGTTAGCTTTAAAAAAGTGGGTCTAGCTCTTTAGCTTTGTTTCTTCTACAATTTCAGCTTTTTTCCGTGTACACTATACATATGTATATACACAAATATATACATTTGAATGAAAAGTTGACCTGGTAGTCAATAGGAATTAGAATACCCAACTCCTCACCAACTTAGACAATGGCTTCGTGTTTGGGCTCATTTTAATTGCAACAACTAGTAAGACCTAGATAAACTGTAAATAGTTGCATGCTGCTGCTGCAGCATCACCTGGATTCTATAGGAGCCGAGCTCCATATTATGAACCCAAACTGAAAGTTTCATGTTTGGACTCATATCGGCGGCCTCGTCCAAGAGGACATTCATTGATGGTATTCATTAGGATATAATATGATCCTGTTGATAGAAATTATTCTGCACTATAACCCACACAAGCTTAAAAAGCATGAAATAAAATTAAATTAAGAAATAAAAAAAAAAAAAAACCCCGCCAAACAACTTTAAAAAGTAATGAAATAATATTTAATGACTTAGTTTAAGTAATTCCTAGTCTAAAGTGATATTTTAGTCCTTAATTGTTGTCAAGGTGTGTCGGGGGACCGCTAAATATGTACATGTTTGATTTCACATAACATTATAGTTTAATGGTCAGTTCACAGCAAAGTGCGAACTAGTTTTTATTATTCGTAGGTGCGAACCGAATCGAGACATTCAGTGACTTGGCGATACAGATAACAGAATGCAAAAGTCGCTGTTGGCGGTCCCCCGACACACCGTGACAACAATTATGGACTAAAATATCACTTTAGACTAGGAATTATTTAAACTTAGTAAAAATTATTTCATCACTTTTTAAAGTTGTTTGTTCATAAAAAGTACATAAAATAACTTAGCTCTTTTTTCTAAAAAAATCTAGCTCTCTTTTAGCTTTTTTTTCAGATAATATGGACCTATTTATGCATACCGGACTCAACTCACACGATGACAGTTCTGAGAAAAAGCCGTTTTTATTAAAATTGTGTATTCTTTAAAACTGATTGTTATTTTAAGTAAAGTTAATTTACAATAGTATATTTGGTAATTTATTCTATGCGTACAAACATAAATATGTTGAAAATTACTACTATTTCCAACAAAAATTAAACAAAAACAGGAGGGTTCCTTGTAGGAAAACTATATTAGTGTGGGATACATATAATCCAAAGCGAACCATCTTTTTAGATTTATTACACAAGTCAACAGGATTTTCGTGCATGAGATCTGTGCACCCGATTTGGATGTCTAAGATCTAATTAGTAATAGAAACAACGATTTTAACTTATAAAATTTGCTTTTAAATAAACTGAGGCCTCATGAACTTTCAAATTTTGAAGAAAACCGGCATTTTTTTTCTTTCGGTTATGTAGTAATAGAATTAAATATATATTCATTATTTTTTAGTTTATATTGTTGCTTATATTCCCAAAAAAAAGATTGAAATGAAAAAATATATAATTTAGATTTAAAACTTAATATTTTTTTGTATCTAGGTGAGCATATCCTAAATATATCTGTTGTATGCTTCGGCAGTAAGTACCTACCTGATATAATGTGGGGCTCCTACTTTTTTCTGGTTTTTACAAGGATGTTTAAAACTAGATGATGCCTGCAACTCCGTTTCGCCAAAACTCGTTTATCGTGCGGGAGCCGTACATTTTTCCGGGATGAATTGTCCTTTCCCGGTACTCAAAGTATCTGCATACCAAATTTCAGCAAAATCGGTTCAGTGGTTTGGGAATGAAGAGATATCAAACAGACAGATAGACAGACGGACAGACAGACAGACAGACACACTTTCGCATTAGTAGTGATGGTTTCAAGCAACGTTGCAAAAATCTTAATGTAAAAAATAATAATAATACAAAAAATAATAGTAATGGAGTATCTTACATTGCCATTTTACAAAATAATGAGCCATTATCGGACCTTTATTGTCCATTAAATGCAAAGAATGTGTAATGTAAGATTTGTCCATTACATTACTGTAATAGACAAATTTTACATTACTCATTTAAAAGTATTGTAAGTATATAGTAGAAGAATCGTCCTTGAAGTTTTGATGTCTTCGATTTAGTCCAGATTCGGGGAGGGGGTAGCCGAGGTATTGCCTTTGAGGTTGGAAGAAACCCCGTTCCTCTAGGCCTATTGGGAGCGGAGTTATGGCTACTTTTGTAAGACATTTGACAGTTGCCGAGCTGTCAATGTCAAAGTTTGAATGCTTGTAACTCGGCAACTATTTGTCCTGGATATGGGGTTCTTCGGCTTGTTCTTCCTGGATTTTTCTCCTCTATTCGATCCTGGCCTCAGAATTGAGACAAAATTTGTTGTCTTAGATTTAGTTAAAATTCAGGGAGGGGGTAGCCGAGATGTTGCCTTTGATGTTAGAAGAAACCCCGTTCCTCTAGGCCTATTGGGAGCGGAGTTATGGCCGCTTTTGTTCGACGTTTGACAGTTGCCGAGCTGTCAATGTCAAACTTTGAGTGCTTATAACTCGGCAACTGTTTGTCCTCGATATGGGGTTCTTCGGCTTGTTCTTCCTGGATTTTTCCCCTCTATACGATCGTGTCGTAACGGTCGTGTGTGCGCAATACAAACGACCACTCTGGTTTCAATGAAACCAGGCCAGTTACGCAGGAGTAATTTTATAGTGCCCAAGTGTGTGCGCAATACACAAGAGCACTTTGGTTTCAATAAAACCAGGCCAGTTAAGCAGGAGTAATTTTATTGTGCCCAAGTGTGTGCGCAATAGACAAGAGCACTATTCTTTACTCTCGTAACCCAACGAAGCGGAAGACCGACATGACTGGTGAGAGATCAGGTGCACGACCGACTTTTTACACGGGCACACACTTGGGCACTATAAAACTTTTTACTACTTATTAATTTTGCTCTATAATGGTACGGAACCATTCGTGCGCGAGTTCAACTCACACTTGATTTCTTTTTAAATGTACCTAAGTAAACAAAATGTTTTGGTTTTGTGTTTTTTTTTTAGGCACGGTATGAAAATAATAATTTCTAAGTGTTAGCCACTGATATTGAATATAATTGCAAAAAACATGCAAATAACGATTCTTATTCTTCGTATTAGCACTTTTCTTACTGGGCCTAAAGAGAAAAAAAGAAAGCAATAAAATAACGTCTTAGCCACTGATTTTGAATATAAATATTACATAGGGTGAACATGACTAGTGATTGGACAGTAGTCAGTACTAGTCATTGGACACAGCACAAAAACATTATAATATTTATTAAGGTTGCTTCAATAGCTACCTGTTTATCTTTCAAATCAGGCTTTTTATTACTTTAAAAATGCAGTTTTTAAAGCAAACTTTATAAATAATATTGCGTTTTTGTGTTTTGTCCAATAACTGGTACTATCTAATCACTAATCGTTTTACCCTATCAAAAAATGGGATATGTCTATTTTGTGTCGGGCCTGTGTCACAATGACCCGTGAGTCTTTGTAAAATATTAAAAACTAAGCCTTTTTTAATATGCAAACAGCAACAAAGTCGCATGATTCTACTTGCCTAATTAAAAAAAATCGAGAGACCATGTACCTAGTTTGGATCTATGTAAAAAAAACAATACTCATTAATTTGTTAGTTGGTAACTTTGTTGTGAAAATGTTTTGTTCTGAAAAAATTGTTAGATTAGTATGATCTTCATAGGGTCGATAAAAGGGCCATTTTGGAATACTTCTGCATTATTAACTCAATTTTGGCAATGGTGTGGATTGGACTCATTTTGCATAAATAGGGTCATATGATCTAGCTACTTTAAAAAATCCGAGTTGGCAACACCGGTTGACATTGACGTTTTGTAAACAAGAAAACGCGCATTGGGATTTCGATTTTCGGCATTTCGTTAAGATTTTGCTGTTTAAATTATTTTGGATAATATAAAGACAATGGAAGAAGAAACCAAAAAACCCGTATGCCTTATTATATTGGGTAATATACTTTGACACCAAACAAATCGTGGTAATGTAAATTATTGTTCCAATTTTAATAGTAATGTGCGTATTATTTTAGGTATGGCAGGAGCTGGTAAAACTTCTTTTACGAGAAGGCTTTCTGGGAAAATTGTGGACGGAAGTAGACCATATTTAGTCAATTTAGACCCGGCCTGTCGGGAGGTGCCATATCCAGCCAACATAGGTGGGTACAAGGTATCAACTCACTATCAAGTAATGTACTTATTGATTTTATCCAACTGTAACAGAAGTTAGATTATATTATCTTTCGATTAGTTTAAGGGCCCTTAGAGCCTAAACAGCTTTTAAAGCAAACAGCAAACTGCCAGTGTGACAAGGCCCTTTAGCAGTTGGTTTTCTTCTAGATGGCTAAAATGTTTATTTGACTTATCAATTCCAGATGTAAGAGACACAGTGAACTACAAAGAAGTAATGAAACAATATGGTCTGGGACCAAATGGAGGAATAGTAACAGCTCTTAATCTGTTCTCTACTAAGTTTGGACAGGTTGTGGACTTGATAGAAAAAGCAGGCAAAAAACACAAATATTGTATTTTAGATACTCCAGGTAGGTTTCAGTAATTTAACTTGTTTTTGAGTTATTACATATTAGAGTATTATTTAATTGTACAATTAAATATTAAAAAGCTTTTTATTTAAAGAAATAAAATTCTTGTGACAATGTCTGTTATAATATAGTTTTATATTTTCCAGGGCAGATAGAGGTGTTCACATGGTCTGCATCAGGCACAATAATAACAGAAACCCTAGCGTCATCATGTCCAACTGTTGTTGTGTACGTCATGGACACCGTGCGTAGTGTCTCACCCGTAACATTCATGTCAAACATGCTCTATGCTTGCTCTATATTGTACAAAACAAGACTACCTTTCATTGTTGTTATGAATAAAGTAAGTGTTGGAATTTTGTACTAGCATTATAACATAAACAACTTACTTTATGTATGTGTTATGCTCAAAGACCGAAATCTGAGCGATTTTGGTCTTTGAGCGTAACACATACATGCCCACAACTATGTTGCGCCAGACAGATAGACAGATAGTAATAATATTAGTACGGATAGTTATATGGAACTATGGATATTTTATAAATAATAATGATAATTTACATGTTATGCAGTGGCTGTTTCACTGTGACCACAACGAGTTGTGAGCTATTTTTTCGCTCACTGAGTGATTTCGGTCTTTGAGCGTAACATATGCATAAATTTAGCAGGAATGTGCTAAATAAGATCTATCTTGTAGACCAGTGGTACTAAACCTTTTCTGGTAGGTAAAGAAAACATTTCAAATTAGCTTTAATATAGTTGTTAAGCACTACTTTTGTAGCATTCATAATTTGATAAGATCTTCTGTACTGAACTGAATATTTATTCCCAAATTGAGCAGTAGTAACAGCAGGCCTGTCCCACTCGCGCGTTTAGGTATCGAACTGTAAGTACCCCTATAGAGGAGCAGATCACTAGGGACTCATAAGCGAGCGGTGACGCACGCGCAAGATTTTTTCGTCGCATATATCTACGTACTGATTTAACAGCTGTGACAGAATCGTTATTAATCTGACAAATATGAACAATTGAAAAAAGGTCAAAGAAATATTTCAATAAAGTAATTTAAGGGTCCGTATACGAAATTTGCCGCTTTCGCTGATTTTGCAGACGTGATTTAACAGTTAAAATACAGTATTTCTATAAGTTTTAATGCACAACATGTAAGATCATTTCAATTATAATCTTGTGTTGGAGCTAGATTTTATATTTTTTAAAGTATTTTTAAATAATCCAACTCAAACCCGCTACAGTTATGTGATTTTTGCTGTAAAAGGTTTAGAATATCACCTGTTTATGGATTGTATTGACGTCTTAACGGTATGAAAAAAATACAATGTAGGTACTGTTGAGAAAGTCGTCTATAAAATGTTGGAATTACTTTTTAATACTTTAATATGAAATAGTTGAGTAAAAAAATATGAAACTCGGAAAAATAGAGAAAATGGGCAAAGAATTGCTGTTAATTTCGGCAACTTGGAGCTGTAATTCATAAAAAGAAAACGACAGAAATAATCTATAGATAAAATTCTATCCAATTCGAGAAAAAAGAAAAAAAAAAACAAATTGTACCAAAAAAACCACGATTCAAAACAACCTAAATATCACATTATATTTCTCGCCGCAAGTTCGAGTCTGCTTTCCGCGCTTAAATATATTTTAAATCTAATAATTAATATATATATTTTTTTAGTCTAATAAGGGGAAAAAACCTAATAAGATTTCTGTAGCGAACCTTTGCAATTTCGTATTCATCGGCAAAATTTTGTATACGGACTCTTAATACTCCTAAAATAAAATCCCTAATGAAGGAGGAAACTTGACTTTCACTAGAGTATACACTATTGAGTATCTAGTCATTGATACTATTAAGTATAGACTTAAAAAAGTGCCTAACAAATCCATATAAAAACCTTTTTGATTACTTTTAGAATAATTGTTTTACAAATAATTTCAATTCTTAAAATGTATTTGTGATAATAAGTCTGTAGAATAATTGAACTACAGCAGCGCTTCGGCAAAATCGGCAAAATTTCGTATACGGACTCTTAAGACTTTAAAATACAAAAAGCATGCGAACCGTTGCAATTTCGGCAAAATCGGCAAAATTTCGTATACGGACTCTTAAGACTTTAAAATACAAAAAGCATAAAAAAAATACACAAACATAGCAAATAAACCAATTTGTTACAAACAAACCGCATACTACACAGAAATAAACACAAGTTACTATGTTTAAGTTGTAAAAAATTCCTGACCGGCTCCTACACTATAATCGAATATAAAACTATTATAAAATATACATTGCGTTACTAAAATTTGATTATTACTATAAAAATTTTGCTATTAGTAGTTATAGTAATTAAAAGAAGATTATTTTATTTTCTAAAAGGTGACAAATATAATTGTAGGCACCTAGCACTGCGCAGTCGGAGTTTGAACTTTATAGTATCGTAGCATGGGTTGTTATTTCTTTAAACGGGTTTCACGAGTGGGAATTCTGTTAGTACTACTAATACATAATATTATATATTCTGTGGTAACATTATTATTATTATTTTTTGTCCCTAGACAGATGTAGTAGACAGTGGATATGCAGTGGAATGGATGAGAGATTTTGAGGCTTTCCAAGAGGCCCTTGATGTAGAGGGTTCCGGAGAGGGCAGCACATATGTCGGCAACCTGACTCGTTCCATGGCTCTAGCATTAGATACATTCTACTCAGACCTCAAATGTTGTGGCGTCAGTTCACATACTGGAGAGGTTGGTACTTTAATTTTGCTAATATATTTCCTTATTCATATTTAGTTGATTCTGGTAATTTTAACTTTGGCTTCTTCTTTATATTTCAGGGCATTGATGAGTTTTTCAAGCTTGTAGATGAAGCTGCTGAAGAGTATGAAAAGTAAGTGTAAATTTTTATTATGTTATAAATTATAATAACATTGCTATAGTTTTGACGGCATACGTCGTATCTAAGTATTTTGCAATATCGTTGCGGTAATACAGCTCGCTTTCAAAAGACCGCTGCGATGCGCGCGTAAATCGTGCGCGCTTTTTGTTTTGATCGCACTTTTTTTCATGCCCAGGGTGGGGCAAGCGCCCCAGCTTGCCCCAGTGTGGCTACGCCCATGATATCTATGATCTATGAATTATTCAAACCTGCAACCCAAAGCTTTAATGCTGTTAAATGTTAACCATGTAACTACATAGGTTGTTGTTACAAATTACTTAAATATGCTGTATAGTGTATAATCACAGTGTATAAATAAATTTTCGTCATTTTTTTGGCCAAAAATAGGAATATTAAGATTTCTTTGTTTGCACACAGATTTATATTATTGTTCAAAATATTTTTGTTTTATCAGAGAGTACAAAGCAGACTGGCTGAAGATGCGAGCAGAAAAGTTACAAGAACAACAAAAGAAGGAGGAAGAATCGAAAAAAGAAGATAAAGGTATGTCTAGAAGATTTGATAATCTAATTATTGTCATCCAACTTAAAATTCTTCCTATGTAAGGCCCTTGAAACTCTTTCTTACTTCTAAAAATTTGTATTATCCATAAAAATCGATGCATTAAAAAATCCAATGTGAAGTGCTGTATGTCAGTAAAATACTTAATAAAAAAAGTATTGTCTTTGTCCAGGTGAAGGTGTTGTCATAGACGAGCGCGGGTTGATCACGGAGGTGGCGGGCGGGAGGGAAGTCAGCGACGTGTACCTCACACACCCTGGCGATGAGAGTTCTACTGATGACGAGGGCACGGAGACTAGGCCGGAGGCGGGTAAGTGTTGGACTATAATGTCCGGTAAAAAATGGAATTCTATGTTAAAATAGGTTGAGCCTAAATATTATAAACTTGCTCGGTAAAACTGTAAGGACTAAGGGGTATTAGGTATTAGACACGTATGCGCCAAATGCTAATCTACCTATCAATAGCATGTAGGTACTAACTCTTTAAGGTCCTCGTCAGAGGCGGCGCAAGGCGTGGGCGGTGTGGGCGACCGCCCACGGCCTCGCGGCCTTAGGGGCCTCGCGCCCCTTGGACAGCGCGTTTTTTAGGATTTACGAGTATCAAAAAAATCTTTCTTGCGCCGCCACTGGTCCTCGTCCACCAAATAGACCTAAAAATCGAACACATTCACATTAATTTTTGTCAAGCAATCTTAAAGTGCGCGGCCTATGCAGCAACTAAAAATCAAACATATTATGTGAATACAAGGCAGCAATTTAAAACACGTTGTTAGCGACATGGGACGTACAATGTACATTTTATTAGATATAAAATTGAAACTGCTCAAGGCGCGCTGCATATTATTAGGAAGCTTATGAAATATTGTGCGATTACCACATTGTATATCAGTGTGCTCTGACCCTTACTATAATGTTTCAGACGACCCTCCCGAGGATGTGGCAGCTTTCCAAGAGTTCCTCAACAAACACGTGAAGCCAAACAACATTGAACCGAAAACTTAGCATACCCTGATGGATGATTATGATGAATTGAACATAATTTGATATTAAAATAATAATAAGAACCTGTTCCGAGTTGTATTTTTGAAGAACCAATGTTTTGAAGTCCGCAGGTTCAAAGTTTCGCCCTGTTTTATTGTACATAGTGAATTTTCTAGCTGCTAGGACAGGCATGGTCGGCGAAATTGGAAAGAAAAGGAAAATCTTGTGTTGCTAATGAGACAAACAAGATTTTATAAATACAACAAAAACTCAATATTCTCAAGGTTTTATTCAAAATATATAATATAATATTGTACTTCTAGCGCGTAACGCAAATAACTAAAGAAAGTTACTTTAAAATTATTAGTATACTATTTAAGTCTGCACAAAGAAATTATCTGTATAATAATAAATTGAGACAGATAGCTATGTTTCCTACGAATAATAAAAACCAAAGAGAATACAATCACTACGTTTTAAAAACCAATGTTATCCTGTTACCTAGAAGGCAAAATAATATTGGTATTTATTTTTATTGAATATCTTTTAAAATAATTTATAAGAACTTAAGAAATCGTAATATAATTGAAAAATTAAGCTATTATTAATGAATTAAATTTTAATTAGAAATTATTTTTTAACAATAAAATAAATAACTCTATAAATAACAAAGTTAATATCATTGAATACATACGGACAAAATTCTGTCTACTTTTGGACATAAGGACAGAATGTAGTACAATAAAATTAGTTTACAACTTAAGTAGTTATCAGCTGCGAGTATTTATATGTTAAAACAATCCTCTTTTTGACTTAGGTTATTTAAAATCACAACCAAATAACAATAAAATAATGAACTATTGGGATTGTGAGTGAATAAATAAAATTATGAATAAGTACATGATATAAGGATAAAACTGTCGATATCGGATGGGATAGCATATTAAAAGCACTTAATTATTTTTCTAATAAGAAAGAAACACGTAAAGAAAGGATATTTTCTCAAATTAAAAAAATTAAAACAATGTGTTATGGGAATTCCTGTTTTGTGTAGATGAATTTCAAATATGATGACGGTACATAATACATTGTATATTTTAATGGTACTTAAGTATAATAATATGAGATGCTTACAATAAAATAAAAAGTATTTTCTATGGTGATTTTTAAGTAACTATTAGCTGTCTTAACCAGGGCTTCATAACGTTATCGAATAACAGAAAAAATATCGTTACGTACCGTTATTTTCATAATGCTAGCCAGATAACGTTATTTTTTTGACGATATTTAGTAAAATAACGTTATATTTACCGTTATTATTATAACAATATTTTTTCGTTATGTATAAACGAAAAAATATCGTTATAATAATGACGGTAAATATAACGTTATTTTCTGGTATCAGGTATGCGATCGTGCACCGTGCACTAAATCTCACTCGCAGCCCACTTTTTTGTGAGATTTGTGTGAAAATACCAAGATAAAATACACCTTATAAGCGTGATTACGTTTAGAAAATTTTCCTGCCTGTCATGACTTTCTTGACGGACTATAACGTTATCAAAGAACATTATCAATTTTTAACGTTATTTTTAATATCGGGTAAATTTTCATAACGTTATCCTTGAAGCAGTAACGTTATGAAAAAATAACGTTATTTGAAGCCCTGGTCTTAAGTATTGGTAAATATGCTCTTGTTAATTTCGCACACAGACGCGATTTCGTAATCGCGAAGGCGACAGAGATGCAAGATAGCATCTTAATTTGCAGCGTCAGTGTGTAAACAGCCTTACCAGATTACTTCGAGAAGCCACGATGCTGTAATAACTTGCATCAAATGTCGCGGCTAGTGGCTACGTAGCCGCAGTTTTCTCTATATCAGCGGTCGGCAACCTTTTGGCAGGCAAGGACCACAAGGTGGCAATACAAACTGAAGGCGGGCCGCAGACACCATACTCGTATTAACTCTAGATTCTAGAAGCTCAATATACCTACACATAATGAAAGGAAATAAGTTAAAATAAGTTAAAAATGACACATACATGTTCTTAAGTGGCGATAACTACTGACAGTATTAGAAAACATTGTTGATACACATAACTTATTCACAAAACATTCACGGGCCGCAAGTAAGACGCGGGCCGCGTGTTGCCGACCGCTGCTCTATATCATCGCATTCTTTTCGCGTCAACTAACCCTTACTAATCTTACACAATTTCGACAACAAATATTGTGATTTTTTAATCAAATAACATGTAAGACACAGTTTTACTGCAATAAACTGAGCACTATTTAAGTAACTTAATAAATTCGATTTTTGTACTAAATTAAGTAAATGATTAGAAACGATCTTAATTTGTGTTCGTGGCGCAAAATATTATTATTTTTTGCTATTACAGAGGTTTAAAAATATTGTAAGAACGTGCTTTGCGTGGTAGCATTTACAGTGATTTATGAAAATTGAGATAATTTTATTATTAAGTAATTTCCGTTTTTGCCATGCCGTGCGTAAGCTGATTATGTAAATCAGAGGAAAACAGAGCCTCTATACACCGTTTTTAGAGTTATGCATGTTTGGTAACGCACACAGTGTAACAGAGGCGGCGCGGCGTAAGGCGTGGGCGATGTGGACCACCTACGGCCTCGTATTTTCGTGGGATTTACGATTTTTTATACTCAAATTTATTTATATGAAAAATTACATTTTCATATAAATATGTTTGAGTATCAAAAAATTCTTTCTCACCACCACATCCGTCTCCTTAGCCCACTCAGAAATATTCGATTACTTAACTTTCATTTTTAAAGTTTTTTAATAAAATTAAAGACCGCGACAATTGGCGCAAACTTGTGTCGGAGGCCAATTTACACTTAGGGTCGCTGAGCCATTTTAGTAAGTAATTAAAGTAATCAAGTATTTCGAAGTGCGGCCGTTAATGTCCGTTAACGATCCCCCGGCCCGCACGCTCGAGTGTCGCGTCCGCGAGCGTGTACGCTGGCCGGTACGCCGCGCGCCCGCACTCGTCCGTGTACTGTAGCGCGGGGTTCGGCCGCGTGTTGTGTACGCTGCCTATTGACGTGTACCTAAAATTACAGTTATTTTACTGTAGATTTTATTACTTCTTATGTTAGGAGAATTGTTTTTTATCTATATAGAAGTCATATTCGAGCGTGTGGGGTTTTCACAAGCAATTTCCAAATGTTACTGTGAGCGATGGCAATCATAATATATTATTCGTGTGTAAATGAAGAGACAAGTAACAATGACTCAATATACCATAATTATACAAATGGAACTATGCTTACCCTCGGTCATAGAGGCTACAATAAGGCACTTTGTGTTTAAGTATATAATTCCAGATCTGATGGTAACTCCAGTTAAGTAGAGGTGACACCCTGATGATTTGCGGCCAGCCTGCGTCGGTTTTCTGTAAAATAAAGAATAACTTTTATGTCTGCTTTCGTAGGTTATTTTCTCATTAAGAATTAAAATAAGCCTTTATCCATAGACATACGGATTTAGCTAACAGGTTTCTCTGCAGACCGTTATATACGCCAAAATGGTTAAATCCTGCCAGTATGTAGGCGTCTAAAAGATGATAAAATATATGGACTAAAAATTCGGCGGTACTCGGCTTTGGTTACCCTCCTGCTATCTAGCTTTGCTCGAGCTAAGTAGGTGTACACTACTTAGCTCAAAGTGTACACACAAACACACAAAGTGCATACAAGCTGCGTTTTACTTGTGAAACTCAATGTGTACTTGTCGAAATATCCTTAGTAGTGTTAATAATATAACAGCGTGTACAGAATTATAAAACTAACTTAACTAACCTGCATAAACTGCAATGATTCGCTGTAAGGGTCTGTCCGTCTCGTGCCCATTAAACACGCTTCCAAGAGAGGATCCTCTTTTAGTATTTTCTCCAGTGTTGATTTCATCTCTCCTTCACACACCATCAACTTAACATTATAATATTCTTCTACCTCTTTCACGAAATCTTCGATCTCTCTAAAAGGGCCTTTGGTTCTTATGTAGACTATTTTCATCCTATCTATTTCATTTGGTTCATAGAACTCCTTAAGTACTTTGATTGTCAAGTCCAGTAGAACGGTGCAGTCTTTGCCGCCATTGAATGAAAATAAAACTTCATCTAACTGGAATTTTGTAAAGCATTCTCTAAGTACCTGAAAACATAATTAAATGTTTGAAAAGAAAAAGCCCGTTAGAATATAAAAATGTTATGAAATAATACTTCAAAATTGTATAGCAGATTAAAAAAGATATATGAAAATATTAGATTGTTAGTAAGTAAGTAGTACTCAGTGAATATAGAAACTATAGTCAGACAATAAAATATGATATGATCAAATGAAATATGAACTAAAAACAAACAAAAATTATGTGCGCAATAGTTATTATAATTACTGGTCTGAGTGAAGTCGGTATAAATTTTAATTTTATGACTTTTTAATCTTATCTTAAAATTCGCGCCGGTTTTTATAATGATTTAATTACTAAGTTTCATAATTAAAATGTAAAAGAATTACCTAGTGGTAATGCTTAAAATAAATTCTTTTCTTCTGAAATTCGTCACAGAACAAATTATACTTTTTTTTATACAATACAGTTCTTCAATAAAATAATTATGAGCTTTCATTTGATTTTTTTGTGGGAGTGTAACAAGGGCATGCTGCATGGCCTCTTCTTTATATAAATAATCAAAAGTTTACCTGCTCTGACTCTTGTAAAGCATTGGCAAAGTCCTCTGTGTCCATGATACCGTGTGCACATATCAGGGTTCACTGTTCTGTAAAAAACAATGTGTATGAAGATCAAACTAAGTACAGGCTAATTGCAGATCTATTATATAAAGAATAAAGTTTGATATGGCTAAACATATTTGAACAGTGCAAAACTTTAAAAACTGGTTTTTTATCTCCAAAGGAGACAAGGAAAATAATTAGTACATGTCTTTTTTATGTATAACTTATTTGAATTTCATATTGTCTGTTTATTATAGTTGGTTGATAACATGTCCTAGTAAGATCATAATGCTATCAGAATTCCACACATGGGCAGGTAGTTTAAAAATTTCAACAGTAAAAATATGTAAAGTTTCTTTGAGTCTAATTTCATAGATTTAAGAATGGCATGTATATAATAAAATAACAATTAAACTTATAAAAATAAAGTTTATTCTTCCAGAAACAACAAACATTATTTGTTTTTATTTACATCATTTATACACATTTTTTTCTTGGGAGGTTCTGTATCACTGACCCCAAATAGGACATCTTTAGTCAATTTAAATGTTACCCGAATCATTTCTTTCTTGGGTGAGACATTTCTAACATCAAAGATATCCAAAATATCCGAAGATATATCAACACCAATGTGATCAATGACCATCTGTTTTGTCACACCGAAAGGATCCTCACCAACGGCAAAACAGTAAAGATATACAATTATATCACAGTTGAATTTTTCTGATATATCTTTGTCTGTAATTAGATATTTAAAATATTTTAAAAATTCAACAGCCAAGGCTGGCAGGTTCATTGTGACATGCACTTTTGCTCCAACTTGCAACTGTTCTTTGCCATTACATAGATCTTCAATGAACTCTTTGAATGTATTACAAATGAAATCTTTGCCATCTTCATTAAATGATTTGAAGTAGTTGTTATTGATTTTATTATTCTTTGCATTCTCATTGAGCCATTTGAATGAGTCTGGATTTAAATCATTAGCAAACACTCTACATTTTCTTTTAGCTGCCGGAATAGAGAACGGTCCTACACCACAGAACACATCGAACAAAACATCACCAGGTTTAAAAAAGCTGACAATTCTTTCGTGTTCCTTGCCAAGTCTGGGGTTCCAATATACTTTGGAGAAATCAAACTGGAATTGACACTGATTTTCTTTAACTGTCACTAGGAAGTCTTCATCTCCCGCTATAACATCCATCCTAAAATTCCTGTATGTGTTGTCTATTATGTTGGACTTGTTGACAACAGTTCGGCAGGTCTTAATTTTATCCACAAGGACTTGGCCGATAAGGGGAGCATAATCTAGGAGGTGGTCTCGGAGATTGAGGTGAATTATATGACCAATTTGTGAGAACCCACTGACAGTCTCTTCACCTTCGGGCAGAACGGCTTTAAAAATGGTTTCATACTTGAAGTTTTCGTAACCCAACTGGATCTCTTTGGTTATGAAGCTGGCTTCATCTACACCATGTTTTTGTAGTTCCTGATAGTCACTTTCCGAAATGTCGCTCCATTTTGTCACTTTATCGGGATTAAGGATAATTTCTTTGAACCGGCTATTTGTTGTACTTTGTACTGGCTTAAAATTTTCCATTTTCAAAAAGTATGGCTTACAAGCTTTAGTAATTTTCGATATCTTCTCCTCAGGGATTCTAAGAATAGAAACAGTTAATTTACGCAAAAACTTTTGTCTGTCGAGCTCTTTCATGCCACGCACATTTAGTGGCATGATTAATGAACTTGTAAATTCATGCATTTTCGATTTTATAGAACTGAAACACCGATTTAATAGGGTCAATTTCATAATTCATACCATTCTAAGAGCTACAGTGTTATACTAACCTATTCGAAGGTCAGAAGTTATGCATTAACACAATTGATAACTACAATTTAATTGATATTTCTCTTTAATTTTTAATAAAAAAAACACCACAAACTATCGGAAAAACATTAACTTTCCTTCATAAAAAGTGAAAACTGAAATTTGAAAACATGTGTGACATTGATGACACATGTTGTCAATTTGACAGCTATCAAGATTCAAGAACGTGAAACGTCATATTTTTTTTTCTTATAATGGCACTTCGGCTATATAACCATGGCCAGTGTCGAGTATAATATTATGGCGGGAAAACAATATTCTATGATACAATTCGTCATATCAATCAGTCTAGGTCAGTATATTCTATATCTATGGTCTAGTCCACTGATCTCTATTAATGGAGGTCAGTGGTCTAGTCAATGTCTAAATATAAAGTCAATACAGTCAAAAAGTCAAGTCGGTCGATTCAATAAAGTGGTGGACGCTTTCGATGGAGGTTGAAAACTTTCGATGGAGTTTTGGAGGGAACACAAAAGAGCACGTTTCTGGAAATTATATCATTTTCCTACACTTGTGCACGATAACGAATATCAGCTAATGGTTAATATCCTACCAATATTACACATTAAAAACCCAGATAACACAATCCCACCAAAAACATTTTCATGTAAAAATGCTGCCAAGATGAGAACATAATAGTTAGAGGTGTCAAAAAGTAGTGAGATCTCATGTAGAGCCAAGTTTCAAACCTTACACACTCAGCCCTAAATCTAAAAACCTTAATTTTACACATAAATCGCGGCAAAATACTTGATATAATGTGTCAGCCGCACGAGAAGAATCTAAAAACTCTACACATTAGTCAAAATCGGTGGCCTGGCCATTTTGTTTCGGTTTAAGTTGAAATTAAGGTTTTTAGAATTAGGGCTGAGTGTGTAAGGTTTGAAACTTGGCTCTACATGAGATCTCATTACTTTTTGACACCTCCAACTATTATGTTCTCATCTTGGCAGCATTTTTACATGAAAATGTTTTTTGGTGGGATTTCATTTCTTTTTGTAAGTTTTACAACACACGTTTTTATGAAATTAAGGGGCATACGAGTATGTGCACTCGCATTATTAGAAAAGTTGCAAGTGCTTTGCCAGCCTTTAAGAGGGGATCGGGAGCAAACGAGCAAACAGGTCACCTGATGGAAAGTACTACCGTCGCCGAGTTGCCATACTTTCAGACAGAAAAGGCTTAACTGAGGGAATAGGGAAAAGGGGTATCCCTATTCAACTGTTCTCTTTCTCTTTTTTATGAAATTAGGGGGCAAACAAGCAGACGGGTCACCCGACGGAAAGCAACTGCCATCGCCCATGGATACAGTAACAATACAAAAACAAAATAAAATTAATATTTAAAGGGGGCTCCCATACAACAAACGTGATTTTTTTGGCCTATTTTGCTCTATATCAATAATGGCAACAGGTAGGTACTTGATTTTTTCTCAAGGTCCTTAATAATATGTCTACTTTAATATTTAATAATAATATTAAAATAAAATAAAAAATAAGGGAGGCTCCCATATAAAAAACAATTTTTGGCCTAATTTTGCTCTATAAGTGTATGGATATAGGTTAGGTTGGGTTTGATAATTTTTTTGTTGTTTCTGTACTAATAGTATGTTACATACCAAATTTCAGCATTCTCAGACTTCAGGAAGTACCCTAACAGTTTTGATGATAGGTTGAGTCAGTGCCAAAATTGTGGGTTTTTGGACACCTATAAAATCTAAAGTATAATAGCTCCGATATTCAAACTTTGCGCATTTTATTATTTCACTCATGTCATTATATCCTAAAAATTTCCAGTATCTGGCATTATCCAAACCAAAGTTACGAGGGTTCAAAAATTATCATTCCCGGCAAAACTCCTACTTTCTTTAGTTTCTTGGTTTAAGAGTCCGTGTACGAAATTTTGCCGATTTCGCTCATTTAACAGACGTGATTTAACAGTTAAAATACAGTATTTCTATAAGTTTTAATGCACAACATGTTAGATCATTTTAATTATAATATAGTGTTGGAGCTAGATTTTTTATTTTTTTCAAGTATCTTTAAATAATCCAACTCAAACCCGCGACAGTTTTGTGATTTTTGCTGTAAAAGGTCTAGAATATCACCTTTTTATGGATTGTATTGACGTCTTAACTGTATGAAAAAAATACAATGTACGGTTGAGAAAGTCGTCTATACAATGTTGGAATTACTTTTTACCACTTCAATATAAAAAAACCCTTTAAAAACAGAAAACTTCTATCTGCCCGCTAACTTGGCGATCGTCCTTTTTCACCTGACATATGAAAGACGGGCGTGAGTGGGAAGAGAGCAGTAGAAAAGAGAGGACGGGCTCTTAAGATCGGCAATAACTTTTACAGTTAAAAATATTATTATATTAACTAGCGACCCGCCCCGGCGTCGCACGGGTATAAAATATATAGCCACTGAAAAAATGATTAAAATCTATAGCCTATGAAGTATGAGCCTTCACGTGGTCTACTTCTTATCTGTGCTAAATAACATAAAAATTGCTCCAGTAGTTCGCGAGATAATCCCTTTCAAATAATTTCCCCCGTTTTTTCCACATTCTCCTCTTAGTCTCAGCGTGATAAAATATAGCCTTCCTCAATAAATGGGCTATCTAACACTGAAAGAATTTTTCAAATCGGACCAGTAGTTTCTGAGATTAGCGCGTTCAAGTTAGTCCTTTCAAATAATTTTCCCCGTTTTTTTCACATTTTCCTCTATTTCTTCGCTCCTATTAGTCTTAGTGTGATAAAATATAGCCTATAGCCTTCCTCGATAAATGGGCAATCTAACACTGAAAGAATCATCAAAATCCGTTGCGTAGTTTTAAAGATTTTTTTTTTTTTTTTTTTTTCGAAAGGGTCTAAGCTACTGGTCTGGTTAAGACCGTGGTAGTTTAATCGTGGCTATAACTAGTCTGTTGCTAGTTGGTTTGGAGATAAACAATGAGGGGGCCTGGCCCCCTCCCCTAAAGTCACACGTGTGACATTCTAATCGGGCAATATTGGGGAGAGCTACGAAAATAAGCTATTTTCATCTGACGTGGGGACACGGATCCCCCCTGCTCTTAAGGGGTCCGACCCCTTACTCACTCTCTGACGAGTGAGGCTGCTCGCGCGCGGTAGCACAAACTAGCTGCGTACGAGTTATCGCGGTAGATGAGCTCAAGTTATTAATGTTATTGCATAAAAGAGGGCCGTCCCTCTCCCCTTCCGAGTCCGGTTGGGGTGACATACGCGTGTATGTTCTAATGTCAAAGTAATTGGTAGAGCTCTCTACGACAATGTCGCGGTCGCGGTCATGATTTAGGTGTGTTCCTATGCTATCCGCATGCGAACTCGAACCCGGGATCGAGCTCGGCACCGGATTTCGGTCGGTAGTTTTAAAGATTAAAGGGAACATGAGGGAAAAAAAGCGAATCAGTTTTCGATCTCAGTAGGAAGGTATTGAATACAATGCTATGCGCATTTTCAATATTATATAGAAGTGAGGAAATCTTATTATTACATAATAATATAATTTAAATATTATGATGACCTCTGTGGCTCAGTGTTGTGTGTTAGTTCAAGCCGTAGGTCACGGGTTCGAACCCGCTGACAATGTGATATCGTCTGGTACGGTACGGGGTACCCGTAAGCCGTAACTCGTAACAACTAACACTTTTTTATATAAAATAAGGGGGCAAACAAGCAAACGGGTCACCTGATGGAAAGTAACTACCGTCGCCCATGGACACTTGCAACACCAGAAGAGCTGCAGGTGCGTTGGCGAACTTTTTAGAGGAAATACGCTCTCTTGAATGTTTTCAAATCGTCCTGGCCCGGAAATACTGCTGGTGACAGTTCGTTCCAGAGTTTTATAGTGCGCGGCAGAAGGTTACGCGAGAAACGCGCCGTGGAAGACTGCCACCCATCAAGGTGATGAGGATGGTATATTTTTCGCGCGGGACGATGGCGAAAAGTTGCAGGTGGTATGATTCCGAACAATTCCTCAGAGCACTCCCCGTGATACAACCGATAGAGGATGCAGAGTGAAGCTACATCTCGGCGTAATTCCAAGGGGTCCAAGCTGTTTGAAACACTATGGCAGTCAACAATTCGAGCGGCCCTTCGTTGGATACGATCCAGACTCAGAGGGAGCAGCTGGTATTTTGGCGCTCCTGCCCAGAGATGAGAACAATTTCCATATGAGGCCGAACCTGCGCCTTGTAGAGTTGTAGGCGTTGGTCCGGACTGAAGTACTGTCTCGCTCTGTTAAGAACACCAAGCTTCTTCGAGGCTAACTTGGCCTTACCCTCTAGAATGTAGATGATATCGGAACTGGTCTTCGCTTTATTATGTTAACGCCAAGTATTTCAATGCTAGAGGAAATGGTTAAAGATGTGCCCTTGAAGTCCTTTGGGTGCTCACCAGCGCCACGGGGCCAGACTGACGTAGTGTGAAGTTTCCATAGATAATTTTAGGCACAATTCACGAAATCGCCGGGTAAACTTAGTGATTTTGTTCATTATGCCTTGATTTTTCTTCTAATAAATGTTTGGTAATAGAATTCAAACATTGTAAGTTTAACATTGTAACATTGTATCAGAGAAGTTGATTCATAGGCCGATGGCGGACCCACGTAAATTGGTCGTGTTATATCAAACCCAGCCTACAGATCAAAACTAACATAATAATAATAAGTAAGTATATTATATGAATCAATTTCTTCGATGGTACATACTGTTTAAAAATATGTTGTACTAGATGACGCCCGCAACTTCGTTGCAGCAAAATTCGTTTATCGCGCAGGAACCGTACATTTTTCGGGGATAAAAACCATCCTATGTCCTTTTTCGGGACTCAAAGAATCTCCGTGCCAAATTTCAGCAAAATCGGTTCAGCGGTTCGAGCGTGAAGATGTAACAGACAGACAGACAGACACACTTTCGCATTTATAATATTAGTATGGTATATGGCACAGATATCATCAACGAATGGATTGTCGCCCTCCCTTTCCCGCAAACTTAATTTCCTTTTTAATTATGGTAATTAATAAATAATTACGAACCACAGATGACCCGATAGAGCACGGACCGCGACCCATTTTAATTTATGGCGAAAATTAATTTTAAATTGCTTTTTAATCAATTTAGGAGGGAACATAATAGAAAAGTTTCTCATTATGTGGCAATGATGAATTTACATAACTAATTAAGAGCCCGGGCTACCCTCGAAATTCTCATACATACGTATTACCAAAATCATTTTGTCATACGAAAATATTTAACATATTTCAGTTATTTTTCAGCTTATAATAGTAATTACCTAGGTTCCTGAATAAGAATTAAGTTCAAAATATTTGAACACTAAAAAAATTTTTTTTGTGTAAAATTTTTTTTACTAATTTACTACTAAATAATTAAACACTAAAAAATAGAGTTTTTACTCTAAAAAATATTTTTTAGTATTAAAATATTTTGTAGTAAATTTACTATTTATTTATATATTTTTTAGTGTTTTAAATCAACATTCAGCAAATGTATCAATAGATTTCTTTATTTTATAATTATTATTGTGGCTTATTGGATTTAAATAACAAAATAAGTTGAAGGCTTGGCATTGAATGTGATCTGAAAACTTTTTACGACAGAAGTATTGAATAGCTATGCAATATTTTGCTTGGCTTCTTTTACATTTCATGTTTTGGTGGGATACAATTAATTTAATCTTCGTTATGAAAAGTACCTAATATTAAAGGGCTTGCAGTAAAAATGCCGTCAAAAAGCTTAGACTAGCGGAAGTTCACAATTTCATACAGGCGTAAAATGTGGACAGAATCAAGAGTATCAATGGTGCAAAGATGCAATTTAATTATATCGACTCAGAAGTTTTTTAACTTCTGACTCAATATTATAACTGTATTGCGTTGCCAGAGCTTAAATTTCGGGCTGCATTGCTATAATTATTGATACTAGCTATTTGACCGAGCTTTGCTCGGTATTCGATAAAACATTAATAAAATGACATTTTCTAAAAACGATTCCTAGCTAGATTGATTTATCGCCCCCGAATCCCCCTATATACTAAATTTCATTAAAATCGTTGGAGCCCATACCGAGATTCCAATTATATATATTTATATAGGTATATACTTATACAAGAATTGCTCGTTTAAAGATATAAGATACGTGTTACTAGTAGTCTGCATGATGCATCTAGTTAAACTGTAACAATCTGCCGCAACTTACCTAAGTCCTAACATTCTCTGTAGACTGATCGCACGAACCTATTCTATTGTTTCTAGATTCTAGCATAAGTACTATGTAGTCTGTAGATTATAGGCAGTAACGGCGTTATGGGGTAGCGACGCTAGGCGAACGCCCAGAGCGCCGGATAAAAAGCGGCGCCATTTTTTTAGCTCTACCTGTGGGCTCGGTGCTGAAGAAATCTCACCCAGGGCGCTAGTAGTGCTAAAACCGGCTCTGTATATAAGAAAATCCCAGCAGAAAGTAGAGTCGACAGGCTCCAGTATGTTACATCGACAATTTGGTGTGAACTTTTTCGCGAATTAAACGCAATTTATTTTACATCACCGTCACCGTCAGTTCGTCGACGTTATTTATTTTCGAAATTTTCGCCCCGACCAGTGAACGAATGTTTTCCTAGGGGTGTGCAAATTATGAAATTGTACGAATCCACCGGCAAATGCATTTTGTGGAAATTTCACAAACAAATTGGCGAATGTTTGTCGTGTACGTGTTTTTTTAGGCAATTTCGGGCCCGCTCGTGCGTTGCTTTACGTTTGTTTAACGAATTTTGGTATGCTTTTGATTGTCGACATATTTTTGTAAACTTCATTATACTAGATAATCAACTTTGGAAATCAAATTGTATCCTGGTGTTTTGACGTTTTTTCATAACATTCATGCATTATTAAATAATCAAATCAATTAGTATTAAAGTAGCTCTACTACTGCCTTGTGTTAGAAACCTCAGTCTTGACCTAGCGTTAAATTTCGATATCACGTGGATTCTCTCAACTGTAGTTTACCGCTGTCTGTCTTTTAAAACTCTTATTTCAATAGTAATACGGTCGACAATATCCTGCAGCATATTCCAGGGATGTTATTCTTCCCAAGTATAAATAGAAGCACCTTCATCATCGGTAAAGTTGCGCCTGTCAATTTTGATGTCTGAATGCTTATGTTATTCCTTCACCAACAAACTACTTATACCACGCGTGCCCATAACACAATACACGATATTTACCAATATCCTGATATCGAATCTTATATTATCGAGTAATATTATTAAGTAAACCTACGGCGATGATAAAAGTAGTATGTAATATTTAAACATTTCACCACTCTCACTGTAGTGCCTTTTGTTTTCCTCCCCTGAAATGTTTAAATGTAGGTATATATTAATGGCACGTGTAGCATAGGCTAAGTTATCTATAGCTATAATAGTTCAGGCTGCATATTTATTGTAGAACTTAATACTTTAGTCGGAATTTCCAGGAATTGCTATTGTATTCTATTGTTGTCGCGATCACCGGTGCTCGCGCGGGGCCTAAAGGATTAATAACGAATAGTTATGTCGCATAAAAAAGTTTAAACTTTTAAAGTAATCAAACACACAATCAATCAATAAATTACATACTGTAAATCATAATACGTATTTAATGTCTCCCATACGGCCCTCTACGTCGTAGCACGTAGTAACGTAGAGCCCACCGTAAACCCCGTGTCACACAAATGACAGAAGTACGGTGATTCAACAAAAATAACGAGCGAGCTAATGTCGCCTTAAACTTGTACAATTTTGTCAAGCCAATATCTAGTCTAATACCCCGTCTACACGTCTACGAGGTAGCAGTGAGGCACAAGTGAGGCATGTTGGATTGAGTGCAGTTTTGTTTGACCTTCATGGTTAAGACTTTTATGTAGAACTTTAAAGATCTGAAACTACAATAGCCTTGTATAAAGCTTATGAGATTTAGAACTGAAAGAAACTCATGTCTAGCTTTGTTTATCGAAAATAACTCTAATTTCTTCAGCCTCTAGGAGTTAGGACTATTTAAATTATTTCACTACTTCATGGAACTGGTGAATTAAAACAGTATTTCTTTCTACTATACTTTAAATACCTATTTAATGGCAAAATTTATTGCTATCGTCATATTAAAAATAAAATGTACGCTATACAAATGCATAACGGGGTCGTGTCCATTCTCCGTTAAGCAGGACCTGTAAATCGGAGCGTGTGACGGGGG
Source organism: Lysandra bellargus (assembly GCA_905333045.1). Classification (NCBI taxonomy): domain Eukaryota; kingdom Metazoa; phylum Arthropoda; class Insecta; order Lepidoptera; family Lycaenidae; genus Lysandra; species Lysandra bellargus. The sequence goes on from HG995344.1 coordinate 4,948,564, forward strand.
TATGCATAAAAGGGCTTATTCATTCGTATTTGAATACGGGATAAACTGAGATCCTGTCGCTATAACCCGACTGACAACAGTCTTTTGATCCCCCCGCCTTGTAAAAATGTTTATTGCATTCCGATAATGATAGCTTCGATAATGCAATAACTTTTTTATTAAACATAACAAAAGTCTTCTTTTTTAGTTACATAAACAAGATTTATGTTTATTTATTTTTGTAAAACTGATTGCAGTTTTACTGTACTTAAACATAATATTATTATGCCTTAAACGTGTATTTATGCCTTCACTGTACAATGTAGTATGTGCCATCTGGAAATTGATTCCTAGGCAGTTGACGGACCTAAGTCATTTGGCCGGCATGATATGTCAATTCAATGTTAGCTGTGATCGGTCGGATGAGTTTGACTTATCGCGACCAAATTACTTATGGCTGGTTTACACGTATTAAGTAGATAAGTAGTTAACTAAATTTTAACTTAATTTTAAGTTACTTATTGCCTGAAACACACAATTTAGTAGCAATTAGCAAGTTGCAACTAAATTTTAACTTGCTACTTGCTACTAAATTGTGTGTTTACATGCATTAAGTAACTTAAAATTAAGTTAAAATTTTGTTAACTACTTATCTACTTTATACGTGTAAACCAGCCCTTAGGTCCGCCATCTGCCGAGGAATCAACTTCTCTGATAGTACATAGAAAACTACTAGAAAATACTATAAAAAGTATAAGAGTCTGTTTCACCGCTTCCTGACAAGGCTATCCACCACTTAACTTGACAGATAGAGTATGGAGAATCTGTCAAATAAGCCTATCCGGCACCTTATCAGGAAGCGGTGAAACAGGCCTATAATACAAATTATCGGGCATATTATATTTTCGCCCGATAAAAGGAAGGGTCATATTCGTTCCTCTCCTACGGTCCAGCGGTCTACTTATCCTTTCATTTTATTAATTTTCGATAAGGATCACTTACACTTAATCCTGGTTTAACGTTATCCCAAAGAACTGTTTAACAGCGATAGAGAAAAGTCTCTTCAACAATCACACTTTACAGTTTACACTTCCATGTCGCAAATTGAATATAATTATATTTTCAATCTCAAAAATATCAAATCAAAACGTTGCACTTTAAGCTAAACTTTGGCTAAAGTATACTTTAAGGTGCCGTAATAATTGACGGCCATCGACGTTCATAAACAGGGATTTTTTCCGTTTATTCAACACGGAGCTCATAGCGCGTCCGCAAATGTTGACATGGCGGTATATTGCGGCGTGGTCGCCCGCAGCTTGCGCCTATTTTAATTCATACTGTCTTTATGAGCTTGCGCCCATCAATATTACGTTCTAATTTCGTCTATGAAGATACTGCGCTATGCAGACACATTTTGATTGAGTTGTTTGCTTAGCTTGCACTATTTTTCGGGAAATTGATAATTTTAGTAACGATTAGTGCAAACTATGCAGGAAAAATTCTAGGTAATAAAATTGATAAATATACGTAAGTCTTTTGTTTCGACATAAGTGTTGTTGACTATTTCCATCCGCTGCCCTCCCTCAAAAATCTTGTGACGTATACCAAAATTTGACGCTGCATGGGCACAACAGACATACCGTCTACTCTGGCATGGGACTGCGTCTGGAGTCGTACCACGAAACCGTTTTTAGACTCAATCGAACGAATCGGAATGCCGCGTCCTACTCTAACAAACGAGAAATTACGCTGTTAGAGGGACGCGTATTATATCATAGGGGACGCGACATTCTTATTCGATTGTTTGAGTCTCAAAACGATTTCGCAGTAGGCCTACTGGTGCAAACATAAAACATTACTATTATTGTTTTGCTGAATATACATCTATCATTGGCTATCGACGACAACATGTATCCTTAATACATATTTTCCATCTTGGTAATCCATTGCCCTACGTGAAGAAGGCTCATTTCAGCGTCAAAATGTAAGAAAATGAAGACATTAACACACATGATTACTTCAATTACTACGGATTCCTTTGAGAGTACTATACAGCAACGGCTGAAGACACATACAATGCTTGGTCTCCTGGGTATCGTGAATCGTCTGGTATTGCAGATGATCGTATTATAAGCTCGCTTGACGTAATGTTCGTCGCATTTACCCGATTATTATAAATGATGATTACATTTTATAATGATCAGGTCATTTAGATATTAAAAGACTAGGAGAGAGCCTTATATCGACGTATAAGCGTCAAAAGCGCGTAATGTTATGTCCTACTTACTAGGACATAACAAAGGAGTCGGTCTGCATATTTCATGTAATAAAAGTGTTAAACATTTTTTGCTAGATATTGTTGAGTTTTGTGGTTCCGCTAAATAATAAACCATAAGAATGGCCAAACAATGCGTCAAACACGTGGATTTAACATTAAATACGTAAGTTTTGATGAACGTTTTTTGGGCATTTCAATCGGTTTCTTTTGTAAGCTAAAAATTATTATTTTTAACAAAGTCGGTTTTAACCGACTTCCAAGGTAAAACAATAATAACATCCTTATAATATGAACTAAAAAGTATTAAATAATTATTCCTATCTAATAGTGCCTTTTTCCGAATTCGGCTAAAACTCAACTATTTCTGTACTCAATCTTCATCATTTTGAAGTCGGTATCAGATGAATCTTCAGTTCTCTGACAGAATATTTGAAACTTTTGGAACTGGCACCGACTTCAAAATTATGAAGATTGAGTACAGAAATAGTTGAGTTTTAGCCGAATTCGGAAAAAGGCACTATTAGATAGGAATAATTATTTAATACTTTTTAGTTCATATTATAAGGATGTTATTATTGTTTTACCTTGGAAGTCGGTTTTAATTTTTTGTTAAAAATAATAATTTCACTCTTTTTAGTTACCTAGTAAGCAAACGCGTACTATACGTAGAATAATACACGTGTATATTATTCTACGTATCTTATTACAGTCACACTTACAAAATATTATAATATCAGCTGCAGCCTGCAGATAATTTTAAACAATACATTAAAAAAAATCGAAGTGAACACGTGTGACGTGCTAAGTAGCCGGTCACCGGACTAGTTTAAATAGGCTGACACTCGCTCGACTTGTCGCACACGCAGCGCACATAGTACCTCCGTGAGTAATTTGTATTCTGTGCATAGTACCCGGCCCGCGCCCGCGCCGCCGCGCCGCTTGCTTGACAGCCCTGGCAGATATGCGATGCGATGCGTTATTATACTATGAACGCTAAACGCAAATATAAAAACGAAAATATTTGAAAGGGCTTATCTCGCGAACTATTGGAGCAATTTTGCACAGATTGCAATGTTATTTGGCACAGATAAGAAATAGACCACGTAAAGGCTATCCATTTTAATCATTTTTTCAGTGGCTATATATTTTATTCCCAAGGGGTGCAAGTGCACCACCTGGCACCCCCCTGCCGGCGCCCATGACTGGATTAACACATATTATAATATGCTACTTTTGACTGTGGAAAAAATATCACAATTTATTTTCTACTGCGGGGCACATAATATATGCTAGTAATATAAATTATAATATAACTAGCGACCCGCCTCGGCGTCGCACGGGTATAAAATATATAGCCACTGAAAAAATGATTAAAATGGATAGCATTCACGTGGTCTATTTTTTATCTGTGCCAAATAACATTGCAATCTGCAAGCAATCTGTGCAAAATTGCTCCAATAGTTCGCGAGATAAGCCCTTTCAAATATTTTTCCCCGTTTTTTCACATTCTTAGCGTGATAAAGTATTGCCTATAGACTTCCTCAATAAATGGGCTATCTAACACTGAAAGAATTTTTAAATCGGACCAGTACTTCCTGAGATTAGCGCGTTCAAGTTAGCCCTTTAAAATAATTTTCCCCGTTTTTTCCCCATTTTCCTTTATTTCTTCGCTCCTATTAGTCTTAGCGTGATAAAATATAGCCTATAACCTTCCTCGATAAATGGGCTATCTAATACTGAAAGAATCATCAAAATCCGTTGCGCAGTTTTAAAGATTAAAGGGAGCAAAGGGACATGAGGGAAAAAAAAGCGACTTTGTTTTATAATAAGTAAAGATAAGTGTAAGTGGAGTTGTATCGGGATCTGTAGGTAATTGACAAGGATACTATACTGTATAATGGTAGAAATTAGTCTTTCTCACAAGTTACACTCGTAACAATATAAAATACCGTCTAGTGCAATATAAGGCTACAATAAGCCCGCAAGAACTCTACGCTAAGCCATTAATATTGAACGACCACTCTAAGGTTTTCTTTCAGCGACTTCTGTTTTGATATATTGTCTCGCACCGAATAGCTATTTCTATTTCTCAATAAGATTTTTATTGAAATTTATCGCTCGATCCTCCTAGAATTAAGTACGCTGTTGTCTATTAAACGTAAATATTTTATTTGATAGGCCGAGTGGACTCTACATTATTTTCAAACCACACTAATCTGGGATCTCACTGCCAAGTCACCGAATGGCAAATGCCAAATTATAAAATATAAAGAAGAACTATTGATGCAGTCACTAAATGTTGATTTAGCAAATTGCATTGACATAATTTAACAGAACTTGACTTCAACGAGATCCTGAAAACCTTTTACCATAGAATCGATTGCAAAGATGTCTTTCTTTACATTCAATCATGTTTTGATGGGATTTTTGTTAATTTCTCCGGTGGTAGGTTATTACAGCTCTGACGTCACTGCGGTCTGCGTCCCTTGATCATCTATTGTGACCAGGATCAAACAAGAAGAAACCTTATATTTGTAGTATTTACAAACGTCATAGCTTACTCATATTAGCTTGTAGGTACTTGTATTATATTATATTAGTGATTGCACTGCGAATTTACTGCAAACCTAGCACGGATATACTAGTAATAGTTGAGCGAGATCGCGCGGTGAAGGAACTCAATTCGTCTCAGAATGCCCTAAAGGGAAGCAGGTCATTACTGGAATTACTCCGCGCTGCTGCCTCGACAACTTCAAATATAATATACCTACTTTATACATCTGCCTACTGGCTACATATTATTGTATTATGTTGTACCTACTATATAAGTTATAACCTACTCTCTAGCTATGTTCTTAAAACTATTACAATCCATACTAGAAATACTAATATATTATGAAAGGTGTGGTAATGCTACGAATATTTTGCGAATAGGAAACTTTGTAAAATCTTATCTATTACATGTATGGGTGACTCTCCGCTCATGAAATTAAAAGTCGTCGAACACAATTATAGACAAGGAATTTTGATATTTTAAATATTGCGGCTAAAATTACGGCTAGTTATTTCAATAATTACCTGGTAATTATTCCCTGTATCAAAAACTGCGCGGTTGGAAACGCTTAAAACATGCGGTAATAAGTTACGATAGCTTGTTATACACGCCAATATCCTTAACCCCGCACAAAGGGTAAACTTATTGCAAAGTAGTGGTTTTGTTAAGTTTGTTATGAGGATCGGAGCTGGGCTTGACAGGCTTTAAGCTCGGTGTAGCACGAGCTTAATTATATATATTTTAAGGTGTGCTAACAGTTTAGATAACGCGCTACCCGTGTGTTGAATGCGAGTTATTTGACTTAAAGAAATTAGCCAAAGTTGTATGGCCAGGTACATTTGTAACTATACCATGATCATACTAACGCTGTTTCAATAAAAATTGATTTTTAAGCTTTGCAATTTTGTTGTTCTGCACTGATGCAAAATGCAATAATTATAATGTTAGACTAATTATTGTATTGTGATTTGTGTCCCTGTTTTTTCGTCTGTTTGTAAATGTTATGTTATGTGATGTGCAAAATAAATGTTTTTTATTCTTATTCTGATGCCTCACTTCAAACTCTATCCAAAACCAAATATCGACTCGGCTCGATCATCAGGCTCTGAATCGAAGGCACGAGAATCGGGCGAAACACTAATAATCCTAGGCCATTTCACAAACTAGCACTGGAATAAGAAACCACTTCATGGAATTTTAACGACCGACAACCCCTCGGAACAACGAACTTTCCAGACTCCACTCGGAACAGTCGAGTGATGCTGGACGCAAAAACTCAACAAACCAGCTTCAATTAACCAGCCCCTGTTCATAGGAAATTAAACTTCTTTCCCTCGACATCATTGTTTTTAAGAACTATTTTCTCGTGCCACAGATATAGCGGGAAACGCGACTCTCTTTTATCGTAGGTCGGCTGTGGGTTCGACTGTAGTGTTTCGTTTCACAGAAACGGCTAACATTTGCAGTGAAGTTACCTAACCCGTAGGGCTGTAATAAAAACATCTGCTGTACAATATCGCTATTTTTTATCTTGTACTTAATACGTCTTTGCCTGGAGTAAATTTTAAATTATAATATACCTATGTTGCATCTACTTTTCAGTGGACGTTTCATTGTAAACTTTATGTTTAAAAGTGATTACATGACGCCCGCAACTTCGTTCCTCCAAAAGTAGTTTATCGCGCAGGAATCGCACATTTTTTCAGGATAAAAGTATCCTATGTCCTTTCCCGGGACTCAAAGTATCTCCTTGCTAAATTTCAGCAAAATCGGTTCAGCGGCTTAGGCGCGAAGATGTAACAGAAAGACGCCCAAACTGCTGAAAAGATTTTGCTGGGTATGGAGATAGATACCCGGGAAAGGATATGAGGTACTTCCTATCCCGGAAAAATATACGGTTCCCGCCTGATAAACGAATTTTGGTGCAACGGAGTTGCGGGCGGCATTTAGTATCACTATAAAGTGTTCGATTTAAAATTTTAAATTGACTATGGTTGTTATGGTAGTGGACAGCCCTAGAAGTGTAGTTTCTCGGACGGGTGCACATTACAGGGTTGAACTTTTTTACGTGCGCCATAAACAGCTGCTAGCGCGACTGTCTCAACCCCTAACTGCCTCTGTTATCCTGGTCACAATTACCCCATTACACACATCATTTTCACCTATTATGGTGCAAATATTATTAAGAAATTGAATATTTGCTTAGTATCACCATTCACTAGTAGGATAATTATATTTTAACCTTAAAAGCAAATCTGCCTATTAGACCGAAACGTTTTACATATTTTATAACAAGTTATTGTATGTTATATTATTAGTTTATTGAATTTTGAACTCAATTTTTTTCACGTGTTCCTCCACGTTCAGGCAAAGCCGCAGACATAGATCAAAATAGCTGATACCGCAGGTCGCTCCATTAATTGTATGAAAACGAGTGTGCCACTTTTTTACTACCTACTGTGACGTACCGATGATAAGAAACGTGTCCATTATCAAGGCCAACATTTCTATTTAAACTACAGCTTAATACGGCACTTTTAGGCATTTAGGAATTTTTAAAATTCCGATTGACGTCCGATTCCGAGATCAGACTAAATAACAGACTTTTGAAAGACGAGCATTGCTCGTCGTTTGGGAACGCCATATGGCACGCGAAGTACATACACATGCGGTATCTATCTTGATCTATGTCTGTGGGTAAAACCTACTTTTGTATTAATTTTGATAAATTATATAAATTCATAAACTTATTTAAAGTATATTTTAACCTCATAAATTCATAAACTTATTTAAAGTATATTTAGTACTTCATGCTTGCTTGTTATTTTGCAAATTAAAGAGTAAGTGAAATGAAGTAATTTTGCTGCTCCATTAAATTTCTACACCTTTTCACCCCCTTTGGAGTCAAATTTTAAAAATCCTATCTTATCAAAAATCTACGTACTTTATACAAATACCCCAAATTTGAAGGCTCTATCAGTGACGGTTTTGCTTCAATACTGCGGTATGTCATCAAGGACAAAGATTTTATATGAATAGATAGACGACAATTGCTATTTAAATTACCCCACTCAAGATCCACTAATGATTTGACGGCGATGGTTTTCAATACGGGTATGAAAATAACCTCGCCCCGGAGACATGTTGGCCGTAATTGGGTGTGTTACCCCAGTTACTGTAGTTACCACCGCCGCGCCGGGAGAAATATGAGAGATGGATATTATTTCGATTTAAGTATTATATAGGTCGTACATAACTTTAATGGCGCTTGGCAAAAAGAGGTGCAATCGATTTAAAGGTTTTTTTGGTGGTTTTCAGGAAAAAAACGGACTAAGGGAAGGTTAATGGAATGAAACGAGACTAAGGGCCTGTTTCACCGCTTCCTGATAAGGCTATCCACCACTTAACTTGACAGATGGAATATGGAGAATCTGTCAAATAAGCCTATCCGGCACCTTATCGAGAAGCGGTGAAACAGGCCCTTAGAATTTTTTGGCCATTATTTTCAACCATTTTTCAATATATTTTTTTATGTCTATGAAGTATATAATTTCAATTATATAATATAATCTAGTTTGTAAGAAATAAATGTGTTTCGAAATATTTATTCTATTGTACATACAAGTAAATAATAAGTGTGAAACAGATTTTACTGAAATGAGGACAATTTCCAAAATAATAAAAATAAAGAAAAACAGTTTTTGATTGTTGTAAATTTTCTTTTATTGTAGATTCTAATAATACCTTTTAAATTAAACTTCATAGAAAAGTTATAAATACTCTTTATTCGTTGCTTTAACAACAAGACAATAATATTGTAGGGAAGATATTGCCTGATCGAATCTTATGTAGAATGTAGATCCGGCTAGAGTTTTGGGGAAAATGTAAGTTTTCTAGAGTCGTCGCCGGCCATTGCTAGCACAAGGCAATGATAGGCTACAGTGGACATGTTTGTTATTATATAAGCGAAAATTTTGGGGGAAAAATGTTGAAAAATTCATATTTTTATATGGTCATCCATAAAACTATAGTCAATTTATTGTTACATCCTTACTTGAATAAAACAAATGCTCCAAGTTTTATGCATCTTTATTTAATTTGCCATAAAACATATAATATTATTATTATAAACTCGTGACACTGTTACCGACTACTGCCGAATTTTAATAAACTCTTTTTGTTGCTCAATTTTCATTACTATTGACAAACTATAGATTTTTTCTGTCGCATTAAAATCTATACCAATATTATAAAGCAGAAGAGTTGGTTTGTTTGTTTGACCGCGCTAATCTCAGGAACTACTGGTCTGATTTCAAAAATTCTTTCAGTATTAGCTCATTTATCGAGGAAGGCTATAGACTATAATATATTATCACGCTAAGACTAATAGGACGAAGTAACAAAGGAAAATGAAAAAAAAGCTTTTTTTTAAGAAGCAATTTTTATGTTATATTGCCACATATATAGTGAGGACCATGTGAAGAGACATACGCTATTTTTTGTGGGAAAATGTACGGTTTCCGTAAGATTCCTAATTTACGCGGGCGAAGCCGCGCAGAACATCTAGTAATAAATAATTTTTCTTCTCAATCCAGTCACATGGTAAAGAGTTTCACGCTCATAAAGTTTTATGTGAGACACGAAGCTGAGTTTACGAGAAAATCGACATATCACCTGCGCGCTGCGTCATTATGGCCTCCAACCGAATGATAAATGAAATTTACTGCCTTGCAAATGATAAAAACCATTTCATTTACGCATTAATTTTAAGGTATTCTGTTTTAGACGACCAATAAAAACCTAGAGCTAGACGCCTCCGTGGTCCAGTGGTCTAGAGCGTCGCTCTTGAGTCGGAGGTCGTGGGTTCGATTCCCGCGTTGGAAACATGTTATTTCCAAGTTTGATTAGGACAATGCAGGCTGATCACCTGATTGTCTGACAAGTAAGATGATCCATGCGTCGGATGGGCATGTAAAAAGTCTGTCCTGCGTCTGATCTCTCGCCAGTCGTGTCGGTCTTCCGTCCCACTGGGTTATGAGAGTGAGAGAAATAGAGAGTGCTCTTGTGTACTGCGCACACACCTGGGTACTGTAAAATTACTCCTGCGTAGCTGGCCTGATTTCAATGAAACCGGCCACCATCACCGGAACCGGTGTGGGGAGATTAATCAAAACCTAGCGCTACTAAGTTATCCTATAATGCACTGATGTTGTGCTATAATGTAATTTTAAAATTTTATTTCTAAAAATCTAAAATGTGGTTCAAGTGTGGTCGCTTAACGCTTCAGATACGAAGAAAATATTTGAATAATCGTTTAATCGCTTTGCCTTTATCTTATTCTATGTGTAGTTAGCCTCTTACCTGCAATAAAGTATACTTACTACTCTACCCGCAATGGCGCTGGTGAAGAATGCAGTTCATTGCAAGTCTCTTTCAGGCATGGGCAATATTACATTAGACAACTCTTCAACGAAAACTATCCTATTCCTTTCCTTCAAGTGTGAAGAGCTAACAGACACACATACCTACTATTGCATTTATATAGTAAGGATTTATAAGAGTCTTTTCTTAGTAAACATTGTTCTCTAGCCAGAGTTATAATACCTCAGTCTGAGATCATTTCACACCAGTTAAAGTAAGGTAAATAAATGAAATACCTCGGAAGTTTTGTAACTTTTCTTAGTCTTCTTACCTGTAGATGAATGGTTTTCTTTGAGGTTGTTAGTAAACAAAAGTCTTGTCTCGAACGTCCGGTCGCTCGGCAAATTGGCTTTGGCAAAAACGACGGGAATCGAAGCCAAATACTTATAAAGCGAGAATACGGGCCACGTAAAATACAGGGTTCCGCAGGGTGATTTTGTATCTAACTGTCTGCCGTTCTCATGTTATGGTTCTCATGACAATGTTCGTGTTAAAAAAAATACATGCAGCCGAACGTATTACCATCTCCTTTTTGGAAGTCGGTCAAAAAGAACTTTCTTTGCTCCGTTGTTTGTCGTGTGCGAATATATTTTTCTCGTAATAAATACTTATTTTGTTAGGCGTCAGAGCATCAGCATACTGAATGCAATAAATTCGGTTAAATCATAATAACTCCCACACCGGTTTCGGTGACGGTGGCCGGTTTTATTGAAACCGGGCCAGTTACGCAGGAGTAATTTTATAGTGCCCAAGTGTGTGCGCAGTACACAAGAGCACTCTCTATTCATTTTACTCTCATAACCCACTGGGTCGGAAGACCGACACGACTAGCGAGAGTTCAGGCGCAGGACCGACTTTTTACATGCCCATCCGACGCATGAATCAGCTTAACTTGTCAGACAATCAGGTGATCAGCCTGCATTGTCCTAACCAAACTTGGAAATAACATGTTTCCAACGCGGGAATCGCACCCACGACCTTCTGAGTCGAGAGCCACGCTCTAACCACTAGACCACGGAGGCGTTAAAAAGGTCTCTCTCAGTTAAATATCTTAAGGGTCCGGGCTACCCTCGAAATTCTCATATATACGTAGGTAATACCAAAATCATTTTCTCATACGAAAATATTTAACATGTTTGAGTTATTTTTCAGCTTAAAATAGTAATTACCTAGGTTCCTGTACAAAAATAAACTTCAAAATATATAAACACCAAAAAAAAGTTTTTGTGTGTAAATTTTTTTTACTAAATTTACTACTAAATATTTAAACACTTAAAAATAGAGTAAAACACTAAAAATATATATGAATAAATAGTAAATTTACTACAAAATATTTATACTCTAAAAATATTTTTTAGTATTTAAATATTTTGTAGTAAATTTACTATTTATTTATATATTTTTTAGTGTTTTACTTTATTTTTAAGTGTTTAAATATTTAGTAGTAAATTTAGTAAAAAAAAAATTTACACACAAAAAAAAAAATTTTTAGTGTTTAAATATTTTGAAGTTTATTTTTGTACAGGAACCTAGGTAATTACTATTTTAAGCTGAAAAATAACTCAAACATGTTAAATATTTTCGTATGAGAAAATGATTTTGGTATTACGTATGTATGAGAATTTCGAGGGTAGCCCGGGCTCTTAAGCATTAAGAGGCCTATTTAGGTTAACAGACTTTTGCATTAATAATATTATGAATTAAGATTCCGAAGAAACTGCGTTGTGTTTAACAATCAGATGATGCCCCGCAACTCCGTTGCGCCAAAATTCGTTTATTGCGCGGGAACCGTACTTTTTATCGGGATAAAAAGTATTCTTTGTCTTTTCCCGGAACTCAAATTATGTCTATATCAAATTTCACCAAAATCATTTCAGTGGTTTAAGCGTGAAGAGGCAGCAGACAGATAGATAGACAGACATACAGATAGACAGACAGATAGGCAGACAGGCAGGCGGACAGACTGACACATTTTCGAATTTATAATTTTAAAGTATGGATTACTTTTTTTATCAGGAAGCTTCCTTGCTCATTGGTGTATTGTTCAAGGAACTCTAAAGGGCGTGGGACGGCGGATGATATTATTAGCTTGATAAAAGTTAATTCGCACGATGTTAACTCGCCCACAAATTACAATTTCTGCCCGTTCTGAATTACTCGACAGTTAAAAATAACCCGAGGGACATAAAGGTGTGAATTGGTAGATATGTCATATATTGTGTGTCAATTTTGTCCATGTCCCGTAATGTAAATGCATAGGTTAGAGGTAGGAGACAGACATATGTCTTTTTCATACAATATTTCGCTTGTAAAATATTATTTTGCATAAAGTATTACAGATTTAAAAAAAAATAGTATGTACTATCAGAGAAGTTGATTCCTATGCAGATCGGCGACCTAGGTAGTTTGGTTGCGTTACGTCAAACCCAGCCGACAGATCACAATTAACATTGAATTGACATATTCGACCAAAATATAACGTTGGCCTATCAACTGCATATCAATCAATCAATTTCCTCGATGGTACATACTACATGCCTACTTAAGTTAAACTTGCTAATACTATAATGACTGGTTTACACGTATTAAGTAGATAAGTAGTAACTAAATTTTAACTTAATTTGAAGTACCTGCCCGAAATGTGTCAAGTGACAGGCCCCGATAGTCAAAATTCTAATTTACATGTTTAGTACTTAACTAAATTGTAACTTGCTACTTGCTACTAAATTTTGTGTTTACAGCCACGAATAATAGTTTACAGGTAATAAATAACTTAAAATTATGTTAAAATTTAGTTAACAACTTATCAACTTAATACGTGTAAACCAGCCATAAGTGTCTAAACTCAACGTGGGTTACGTCATCTACATCTACAATGCGAGTGCGACCTCAATCATATCAGTGCATATTATATATTTATAAGAAACTAACGCCCGAGATTACGTATTCGATCATTAGACGTTTCCACCTACCCCATTCTTTGAAATATTCATAGAGACGGTAAAAAGGATCTCAGTGAGATTGGATGTGTGAGTTTTTCCGCCCTGTAGTAGGGCTACCACCTTAGGAACAACAGGAAAATGTTTTCAAAAGGGCTTATTTGCTTATAAACATGATTTTAATAGAAATATTGTTAGCCTTTTTATGCGATGGTAGTATTTTATATACGAAGATAAAATAAGACAGTTTGAAAAGGTTTAATTAACAGTATTCCAATCCAGTGAAAAGGTTAAATTAACATTATTCCAAACCAATCAAAAAATGTAATAGCAAATATCTAAAATCATGTGAAAAATCACATGGCATATCTTGTTTTGAAATAAAAAAAAAAACGAACGTCCTTTTGAGTAGACTATAACTTACTTTCCGTTCCGTTCATCGTTTTTGTGCCAAGATCTTCTCGGGATCGGTAGCCCTGCTACGGGTTATAATGTTTATGAAAATTGTAGAGCTATTAACAGAATATTTTTTATGAAGGTTGAATATTTATGTTTTATAGAGGGAAATCGCTTGTTTTTGATTGCTGCAGATATTCTAATTTTATAATATTTACATCTCTCTTACGTCATAGTTTGAACAGTAGGTTAATAAATGAAAAGTCAACCATGTATTACTTTATTTCGTCTGTTTTTAGGATCTATTCGCTACAAAGGGTAGCTTGGAGATTTTAAAGTGGATCGTTTCAGATAAAAGCCCCTGGGGATATCAGAAAAGAACTAAGTGACTTTGCAGATTTTTCAATAATCTGGATTCTGGTCAAGTCTGCCTATTAGTTGTTAGCTGTTGTTAAAATATGTTTTTATGTAAATGGTTATATCAGTTAAAAATGTGTTAAAACTTGTTATTAATTTATTACATAAGAATTGAACAGTGCAGTGTACACATTTTATATTTTAAATATACATTAGTAAGTTATAAGTAAATGTACTTTATTTGGTAATCACAAAAGCCAGTGATTTCAAAAGCCTTCCTTGAGTTTCTTTGCTCTTACTCGCAAGTCATTATATCACACCAGTTTTATATTTGTTGTATCTAGTCGAGTCAGACCATTCTTGCCAAAGCACAGCCCTCCCATATTATGTCTATTTACATCCAACATTATAATTTATATGACAAAACCTACTTTTCTTCTGATTAATTTTGTTGCGGGTCCCAAGACAGATTTAGCTTGTCCCTCGGGCATCCCTGAGATCATATCCAAGGGTTCTCGTGGTTGGTTACCACTGTTGATCCTGGCGACACAGGAGCTGCAGTGGAGGGAATGTGTGGTGGGCCATTTCTCTGAAAAAAAAATCTAATACACAAAAATTGACAGCAGTTTGGTGAATTTCGTACTATAACTGGGTAACTTGTCCACAACATCCTTTCGCAAGGGTCCAGCATTATTTTAACCGCGCGGCGCGGCGCTCTGACACATTTTAAACCGGGTGTTTTAATAAGCCCCAGATATCCGGAGTTAGAATATCATGAAGAGGCAAGTGAAATCGGGATATTTCACTTACCCCTTCGGGGCCGAATTCTCGTAGGTAAAAGAATGATAAAGGTACAAGAATCGGTCTTCCGCCATTCAATTTTCATTGCGTCTTCAAGTTGCACGCTTGAGCACGATAGCGATTTATTGCAAACGTGATGGAAGTGAAGAGACGTTCTAGTCTTACTTAGAAATTAGATACATTTCGGATTTATAATAATATGTTATAATAGTCTAGTAAAATTATATGTACAGGGTGCAATTAAATCTTCCTGCCAAATTTTGATATATTGATCCTTGTGAAAAATAAAAATACACGTATTTTTTCTTTTATAGTCACTCAGTACTAAAAGGTGAAAAATAGCTTCTGCAAGTTATCCTAAAAAACACTACATGGACACGATGCGCCGGCCGCACGTGACGTGCCCCCGCACGCGCGCCTCATCCCGCGTCACCCCCGATCATTCCCCCGCGCCGCGATTGACCATTCTGCAACGATTTTAAATGGGATAAAATATGTCATTGAAAAAAAATAACACCCAATTTTTTTGGTTAAATGGACTCTCCTAATTATACCTAAGCCCTGGAAATTGGCAGGAAGGTTTAATTGCACCCTGTAAAGTGTTCAGCGTGTATCCGTTGTCTGATTGCCATAACACAAGTTTTTACTTAGCATGGGATTAGACGACGTGATGTACGCTACCTAGCTTAAATTATACTATTATAAGCATAATAAAGCATTTAAAATGTTAAGTAGAGTATTATTATTATCTTTGTAAATATACATAATAGAGAAACTGTAGAGTGGCGAAAGAGACATTCGTATCTTATTTTATAAGACGTAGCTGGCATACTTTTTATTAATAGCACAATAGCGTTACCTAAAAAGTTTTATCACCACAAGAATTACCATATCAAATACGTGAATTAGTGGGTAAATATGTTGTTTTTCACGCACAATACGTTACGATAAAGTTAATGTAAGTAGATAATAGTATCCAAACTACATTTTGAATTAAAAAGTGGATTAAAAAGTACAATATCATATTATTATGTACATGCATAATCTTTTGTTCTTCGTCAAGCGACTTTTCTAACGTGTCAGACGGACTGGCACATTGGAAAAGTATGACAAACATAGTTAGCTTCGAATAGTATTCGAAAAGTGCGCACTGCATTATTATTTTTATTAGTAAGAGGGTGTGACTATAACGTCTGGTATACACAGTAGAGACAAACAACGATAACACGGCGCGACCCTCTAAATTACTGTTTCAATGTCTGTAGTCACACCCTTATGAAAGAGTTTGTATGTAGTAAGTATTCAACCAATCAACAAGTACTCGTAATATTTCACATAATGTCACTTATTACCAAGATATTTTGTTGGTCAACTAATCATAACTAGCCGACCGCGCAAGACAACGCACTTCAAACGTTTTGACAACGAACTTCAAATGTTTTAAATTTTGGAGGGGCGCTCCATGTTATCGTAGTTTATCTCTACCTATATTTTTATTAGATACAAAGATGACACCCGCAAACCTGTTGAGCCTTTTCAAAAATTCTTTTATCGCGGCCCGCGGGAGATCCGTACATTTTTTCGGGATAAAAAGTATTCTATGCCTTTTCCCAAGACTCGAAGTATCTCCATACCATATACCAAGCAAAATCGGTTCAGCGGTTTGGCGATTAAGAAGTAACAGACAGACACACTCATATTTATAATATTATTATGGAAGTAGCGATATCCAGTTCAAGAGAAATCCTTGTAATATCGCTGTACCTTTCGTCGGATTATACTCTACCCTAACACCTTAAATTTAAGCACATGTTACTAATTGATACCCTTGCGCGGAATAAAAACAACCCAGTTTTATGTATAATATCGAGGGACCACGTTATTGTTACAAAACGATTTTAATAAGAGCAAACATTATGGCAATAATTACAATGGGAGATATAAAATTATAGTAAAAGAGCTGTTTGCTGATAAGCTTTGTCCACATTGTGCCTTTTTTTGTTCATCAAGGGCATGCGTTATAGCGCAGTCAACAGCGAACGTGAGGCATGCCCGCGACGCATGCCCTCTGACCGTCACAAACTTTCGCTTTGTTATTAAAAATGACATTTGGCGTTGCGTTCTTTGATGCATTCAATTATTGAATGCGCCAAAACGAAAGTTGAATGAAAGAAGTTGACGAAAATTAAAGACGAAAGCGCATAATGTGGACATAGCTATACCACTTTAGCTTTATTCAAAGCGTGTGAACTATAATTTTTAATATTTCGGTCAATTTCAACTTTCGAGTGCAAGTGACAGCATGAGATCGAGCTGGCGCGCACTACGACTTTATGTCGCGCGATTATTTTACCGACCTGTAAAAATTCAAATAAAACGCCATTTTATGACATAAGCCATAGATTTCATTTTGCTCTACGCCATTGACAAGCAGCGGCGGCATGGGTCGCTACAGTCGGGGCATTTTAATAGGCCACATTTGACATCTGTCAGATTAATCTCCATAGTGAGGTGAGCTGCGTAAAAACATCGACCAAAACGAATAAATCGATACGGACTTGAAATAAAATATTTGAATTTTATACGTTTTAAACAAACTCCTGTCCCATTATTACTTTTTCTTTTGCAAATTCAAGGAGCAAAATAAGACAAGTACATGATTTACAAAAAAAAAATGCATTTATTCGCTTGAATTATAAAAACTGTTAAATGTAGTATTATCATTATTCATTTCACATAAATATGTGTTACTTTTCACAACGTGGTTATTAATTTATGGGGATATTTCGTTACAAGCAATTAATGCATCGATACTATTTATTCGCTTCCGATTTTTAAGGTAACTTCCCTAGAGTTTAAAAAGAAAAAAGGTCAGCTAACGTAACATTGTAACGACGTGCAATTATTAAGATCAGAATTTGTTTGTTACGTTTAGAATTGTTTATCAGTAAAAGCAAATCGTTAAATAATTCGTATCGGTCACATTTACAATAAATATGTAATCGTCATTGAAAAAAGTTAGTCAATTGTGCAGTTATAACAAAACGAAAATATTTATTTTTTATGTCGTCGCTATAAGGTTACCTGGTACAATTTTGATGAACTGTCAAATGTGGCCTATTAAAATGTCCCGACTATAGACAAATGTCGGTAGAAAATGAAACCTATAGCCTATTTCATAAAGTGACATTTTATTTGAATTTTGATCGGTCGGTAAAATAATCGCGCGACAAAAAGTCGTAGTGCGCGCCAGCTCGCGACATTTTAGGAATGGTAATCAGAGCCCCTAGCCACCACGTTTCCTTTATCGCTTCTTTATAGGTTCGCGCATCAAAAATGTATTATATGGAATTGACTTATGTCAGCAGCAGGTGCAAGGTCAGGACGATACGGCAGATGCATTAACACCTCCCAGCCAAACTCCTGTAATTTTGTTGGTTCTATCGTACACGCAACTCTGCCTAAAGCGATGAATGGAGCACCATGGGGTTTTAGTGGGTAGACTACGCACTGCCGTGGTATGACTATAATGCCGTTAACTACCAAAACCTACTTTTGAGATAAGAGCAAAAAACGCGGTAAAAATTTAAACGTATGTAACTCCTCAATGGCAAAACCGATTTGAGATCGAAAAGCACCAGAACATACATAAAAGAGATACTTATTATCTATTAATATGTGATCTTTTAAAATTTATTTATTAATTAAAAAAATCCCGTTTTTCGTTTTAGTTCATCTTTAATGTTTCTTTCTTTCTTCTATAATTTGACTTAAATGCCGTTACGTATACCTTAACGGCATTTTAGTGTTTCGTTTCCTAATAAAAACGTTGTCTATTAAAACACTACAAACATTTTCTCATATGTTTAGTTAAAATGTAGTTATAGTACATAACCCTGATTTAGCTTAACATTATGTAACACAGAACTAACTTATGTTAGTCTTTAGTGCTGTTATTGGTATTTTACCGCATTTAAGTCTAGTAAACTACAAAATATATATGAATAACTCCACTCATTGTTCCGCTAAAACGCCGTTACACTATTTACTTTTTACGTTAACGGCGTTATAGCGATAAAAAGCGAAAAATATTGCATTGTGATATTTAACTATACGGAGTTAAAGTAATAAAATATAGGGATCATGTTTTGTAATAAATTAAAACCCAAGTTAGTAAATCACAATATTTATTATGTACTTAATTGAGCATCATAGATAGCTCTATTATAGTATATTATACTTACAACTAATTTGTATGGACGTTTAGCTCTTTACTTAATACAAATATCACATTAATTAGGTGGGTAAGAGGCACGATAACATTTCAACTTAATAATATTATAATTATTGCCTAATGCAAGACAGCCGTTTTTAAGTCTTTGCGTCTCAAATAAAAACAACACAACTAAATAAAATAAAACTTAATGAAACTACAAAATACAAATCAAGTCAAATGTTATCTTATATATAAAATTCTCGTGTCACAATGTTAGTCCACGAACTCCTCCGAAATGGCTTTACTGATTTTTACCAAATTTTATATGCATATTCAGTAGGTCTGAGAATCGGCTACTGGGTACTTATTATATTGATAAGTGCATTTGTTGAATAAATAATAGTAAATTATTACAACTCGAGACTGACGACGACCATTGTTTGTGAGACGGGATAGCGATCGACGTTGCCATGGTGACATATTTATTTAGTCACTTCAATAAAATAATACGGGCGAAATTAATACTTTATATGGCAAAGAAACGTTTGCCGGGACAGCTAGTTTTAATATAAAATTATATTTTTAACCGACTTCAAAAAAGGAGGTTATCAATTCGACGTGTATGTATGTAATATTTCCAGAACTGCCCAGTTTTTGTATATGTTGTGTATGTGCCAAATTTCAAAAGTGTATGTATGTATGTATAAGTAGGGAATTATTGGGCATTCTGTCCCACCTCCGTTCGCTCGCGAACTGCGTTCCGCGCCTCGCTCACTTCGGTGGGACAGAATACCCAATAATTCCTTTTCGTTAATGCTCTGCGAGCGAACGGAGGTGGGACAGAATGCCCAATAGCTCCTGTTCGTTTATGCATCAACTGATGCACCTCCGTTCGCTCGCGAACTGCGCTCCGCGCCTCGCTCTCTTCGGTGGGACAGGATGCCCAATAACTCCTGTTCGTTTATGCATCAACTGATGGTAAATGAAATGACATGCTCATGACATGTACCTCTGTTCGCTCGCGCCCTCGCTCTCTTCGGTGTGTCAGAATGCCCAATAACTCCTGTTCGTTCATGCATCAAGTGATCAAAAATCGCTTCTCATCGATGATTGGATGGTTGAAATATCTAGCGAGCTATTATAGAAACAATGAATTTCGTATGTTTGAAGTTATCTGTTTATATGAGTCAACACACTGCATGATTATCATTTTGTCATAATCCACTAATCACAGTGGTCGATTGGATTAAACAGCTATGAAATTTCTGAAACAAAAAGAATCACTTCAATTAGAATGTGTCTGTCCTGCAGTTAAAAATGAAGTTAAGCGGCATGGAAATTTACTACCAAATACCATTCGCAGTATTGTTTGTGGTCCCTCAAACTGTGGGAAAACAAACTTAGTAATCAGTTTGTTACTACACCCGAATGGTCCGCGATTCAGAAACCTTTATGTGTATTCAAAGTCTTTGTATCAACCTAAATACGTCTTTTTAGAAAAAGTATTGGAAAAAGTTGTGGATACATCGTATCACAAGTATAATCATAACAGTGAAATTTTAAGTCCACAAGAAGCCTTACCTAATTCTATCATCATATTTGACGATGTTGCATGCGAAAATCAAAATAATATACGTGATTATTTTGCTATGGGTCGTCACAAAAATATCGATTGCTTTTATCTTAACCAAACTTATACTAAAATACCCAAACAACTAGTAAGAGATAATGCCAATCTCATCATATTGTTTAAACAAGACGAGATTAATCTAAGACACATCTACGATGAACATGTAGGGTCTGATATGACGTGGTCGCAATTCCGTGAAATGTGTTCAACTGTGTGGAGTAAACCGTACAGTTATGTGGTAATCAATAAGGATTGTGAACGAAATAATGGTTGTTACAGAATGAAATTTGATACATTTATAATAGTGGATTAATTTATTCTATAAAGCATATACATACCCCACTACCTAGTAGTATAACTTGAGACATCAATCAGAGTAGAATTCTTAACATGGAGCGGAATCTTAAGGAACAAATTGTGAAATCAGCGTCTGCAGTGAAAAGAAAGGTAGAAATGATAAAAAATACTAAACACACAAATGACATGGCACTGGAGACGATATTTCAACCGATCGTCAGTCCGCTAAAATTATTAGCAAGCAAAACTGAAAAAAAACGTCATGAAGAAGACGAAGAAGAATCTTCAAATGGTTCACATGAAAAATTTAAAGAATCTGAGACGGATCTTGATGATGAAGAAAATTCAGATAATGACGACTTTCATTCTAAAACACCTGACAAAACGCTTACTACATCACCTTCTGAGGATTATGATATCCATGAGAACTCATTTAAATCTATTCAATCATCACCGAGTATCGCAAACGATTCTTTGTCTTGGTCTGTATCGTCTGAAGCGCTGAAAGAAGATATACCATATGGAGCAAGAAGTGAACGAGGAAAACTTTGGCTAGGCAAAACCCGTTTATACGATGATGGAAAAGTTCTGAAAATTAGAAGCCGCTCTTTAAAAAAAACTTCTGGTCTGGCAGAATTGTTGTACAAAAAAAAACCTAATTTAGATATTATTACAGAGGAAGACTTACAAAATTATAAATTGCTACTCATCGACACTAATGCACATAAACGTAACTGGAAACGATCGAACCAAATAAATGGTAATAAAGGGTTCAAATATACTCATGTGATAAAGCCACTATTTAAATTCGCTAGAAATAATACCAGTAGCGTAGAAAGTCTTCAGCGAGGTGGAGGAATCGACATTTTGAAAGAAGTTAAGAAAGACACTGATTTAGTTTACTGGGATGATCCTAATGAGTTAGTTGAGAGACTGAAAATATTATGTGCATCTCGGGCAGCTGGTAATACGGGATTAGATAATGAAGTTAATGCCATACTTGAAGAAATGAAAGAAGCTGGTATCATTAAAAAAATGAAATATATAAGGCTGCCATCAGGAAAATTTAGCAGTACTATTACACTACAGAACCTAGCAAGACGGCAATGAATATAGACAAATTTGGTCATCACGTTCATAAGCGTTTACGATTATCTGAATTTTCTGAAATTCTTAGCGATACATTGGTAAGGTCCGATACAGGGGAATTCGATTTAAAGTCATCGAAATTAAAAGGGGTGCAAATTCCAGAAAAAGACGACGAGGCTGTGAATAAAGAATACGTAGATAAAAGTGTCCAAGCCCTTAAAAATGAAATGATGAAAATCCAAAGTAATGTCAGAAACTATCTCCATAGTTTAGAAAAAATTACTACTACAAATTTTAGTAAAATGTACTACACAAAACAAGAAATCGATAACATGATTGCAGCAAAATCTGTTCAGAATGAGTAAACAAGATATAGTGAATGAACTACACAGAGGAGCGAGACGAAACTTCGTTCGTCGGCATACGGTAATTAAAGGTCTGGATGATTTATGGCAAGCTGACCTAGTGGACTTACAAAAATATTCGTTGATTAATAAAGGATTTAAATATGTTCTCATAGTGATTGATGTTTTATCAAAATACGTGTGGGTTAGACCGTTAAAATCAAAATCTAAAAAATTTGTATCAAGTGCTATGTGCAGTATATTATCAGAATCCACACGAAAACCTAAAAACTTACAAACAGATCTAGGTAAAGAGTTTTATAACGACTCTTTTAAGCATTTAATGAAAACTTATAACATAAATCATTATTCCACATGTTCTGTAAAAAAAGCTTCTATCGTCGAACGAGTAATAAGAACTATAAAATCACGTCTTTACAAATTATTTAGTTTATGCGGAAAATATGAATGGTATAAAAATAATTTAAAGTCCGTTGTGCACAATTATAACAATACTGTGCATCGCATTACAAAACATAAACCAATAGACGTTAACAGTTCAAATCAAAATACAGTTCGATTGAATATTATCAAAAGCCAACAGCCAAGAAAAGTACGCAAAGAATCGTCTTTTCGAGTTGGCGATTTTGTTCGTATAAGTAAATACAAAGGAGATTTTTATAAAGGCTACACCCCTAATTGGTCAACGGAAATATTTCGCATCATAAAAGTCAACGAAACTAGTCCTCAAACGTATCAATTACAAGATAAACATAAACAAAACATTGTTGGTTGTTTTTATGGAAAAGAATTACAAAAAACTAAATTTCCTGATATTTATCTTATTGAAAAAGTTCTAAAGAAAAGAGGCAACAAACTTTTTGTGAAGTGGTTAGGATTGGGTGCCGAAGAAAACAGTTGGATAGATAAAAGTGAATTAGTTATTTAGATATATAAAGCACATAATCAGTGCTATATCACAATACATACTTATCAATGAAGGAAGGTAGTGGTGTAATCAATAACTTGATAGACCATTTACCGTTTGAGTTGCATTTACCTGGATATCAATTTTGCGGTCCTGGGACGAAACTTCAAAAACGAATACTACAAGGCGATCGAGGAGTTAACAAATTGGATGAAGCTTGCATGCATCACGATATTGCTTATATAAATAAAGATCCTAGTGCTCGACGTAAAGCTGATTTAGAACTTTTGAGTATGGCAAAGAAGAGGTTGAAATCAAAAGATGCTGGTAAGGGAGAAAAGATTGCCTCGTGGATAGTAAAAAATGCTATGAAAACAAAAATCAGAGCTGGAAGTGGTATTAAATCATTTAAGAAAGGTATTAAAAAAATACATGCCCATTTAAAAAAACTTAAATCCAAGGATCATCACTCTGCTATAAAATATGCGTATGCAGCTGCGAAAAAACTGTTCAGCAAAAAGAAAGGAATATGTTTACCACGTATAATTCCACTTCCAAAATGTGGTGGACTTTTACCGCTTATTCCTATTTTTGCGGGATTGTCGGCGTTAGGTTCATTAGCAGGAGGTGCAGCAGGTATAGCCAAAGCCGTAAACGATTCTAAAGCGGCACAAAAGAGTCTCCAAGAATCTGAAAGACACAACAGAATGATGGAAGCGGTCGCTCTTGGAAAAGGATTATATATTAAACCTCATAAAAAAGGAGCAGGGTTATATTTGAACCCATCAAAAAACTAATTAGACGGCTGCCCAGGCGTGCGCTCACGAATTTAGACATATTGGAGTATGCTGGTGATATTCCATACTTTCGTGGTGTTTACATGAGAGATAAGTTGCCTTTAAAACCTAGAAAAATAGAATGTGGAATTGTAAATTTAGATAGTAACGTGAATCCTGGCACACATTGGGTAGCCTATGTAAAACAAAACAGCTACGTAGAATACTATGATAGCTTTGGTAATTTAAAACCACCATTAGAACTGATGAAATATATGAATAATTTGCTCATAAACTATAATTATAACAGACATCAAGCATTTGGAACAACAAACTGTGGTCATCTATGTATTAAATTTTTAAAAAAATATTGGAAGAAACATTTAAATAATATTAAAAATAAATAAACGTGTCAGTATCAAAATGTCTTTCACTGTATCTATAACCGGGAGCGGAGCCTCTTTGACGACAAACTATTCTCCGACGTTGGAACTTCTTGGAGACTATGAATGTGGTCTTTTGTACTTTTCAACTTTCAACTCTATACCTAATATTGATGGACGAAACAACAAGTTTTATTACGGTGACAATGAAATTATCGAAATTCCTGAAGGGTCCTACGAGCTTCAAGATATTTGTGATTATTTGAAAACTAACATAAAAAATACACTGCTTAAACTAAGATGCAATAATAACACATTGAAAACAAATATATTTTGTTCTAAAGACGTTCATTTTAATAAAGATGATTCAATTGGGAACATACTAGGCTTTGGAATGGAAACAATAAAAGCTAATATAAGCACTGATTCACAGTATCCTGTAAGCATTCTATCAACAACTATCGTGAGGATTGAATGTGATGTAGTTAGTGGTTCATTTGTGAACGGAAAAGCAAGCCATATTATTTACGAATTTGTACCTAATGTACCTCCTGGTTATCGAATAATAGAAATACCAAAAAATTTAATTTATTTTCCAGTCAATCAAAATTCTATTAGTTCCATCAATATAAGACTGTTAGACGCTGATAACAAAGAAATAAATTTACGAGGTGAAGAGGTACAATTGTATTTACATTTTAGAAAAAATGATGAATTTCCATAAAACCCCTGCCATATCAAATGTCCAAGTCAGTCCTAAAAGATCTTCTCACAAAGACACACGACAGCAGTTAAAAAAGAAGCTTACTAAAAGCAATAAAGAATACCTCAAGCTAATTGGTTTAATAAAATGAATATTTTAAACATATCTCAACAAACCTCATACGACAACAGCATCGAAAGTTTTGAGTATCATTCATACAGACCGTACGTAACAAGTTTCAACAAGAATGATGAAATACGAATCCCCATCAATCAACAAGACTTATATGTGCTGCCTTCGCTCAGCAGTTTGTATATCGAAGGCAAAGTAATTGTCCACGACAGCACAACTAAAGAAAAGGTTTCAAATGTACATTTCGTTAATAATCCAGCGTTATTTCTATTTCAAGACATAAGATATGAATTAAATGGAGTAGAAATAGATAAAATAAAAAACGCAGGTGTAACTACGACCATAAAGTCTTATCTGTCCTTAAATGAAAACGAATCAAAATATGCTCGAGTTTGGGGGTGGTCGCCAGAAGGTATAAATAATACAAGTGGTGGAGAATTTTCTGTATCCATTCCTTTAAACAAGATTTTAGGATTTGCGGAAGATTATGAAAAAATTATCATTAACTGCAAACATGAGTTAGTGTTGCTTAGATGTAACACTAACCTTAATGCAATCAAGTTGAAAACAGGAGAAGTTTTGGAAGATATTGTTATAAGTAAAATTATCTGGAGAGTACCTCATATTAAAGTATCTGATCGCGAAAGAATAAATTTACTAAAACAATTAGAAAAAGATCGAGCTATTCCAATAGCATATCGTAACTGGGATTTATACGAGTATCCATTATTACCCAAAACTCGTAAACATACTTGGTCCATTAAAACTTCATCTCAAATAGAAAAACCGCGATTTGTTGTATTAGCTTTACAAACCAACCGCAAAAACAACGGTGAATTGTCGATGGCGGAGTTTGATCACTGTCACGTACGTGATGTAAGAGTGTTTTTAAATTCGTCATACTATCCATATGAGGGATTAAACGTTAGTTTTGCAGAAGACAAATTTACTTTATTATACGAACAGTATGTCAGATTTCAACAGTCGTATCACGGACGTCGGTCAGAACCGTTGATGAGTTTGAAAGAATTCAGAGACGTTGCTCCCTTATTCGTTATCGACTGTTCGCGACAGCACGAAACGTTAAAAGGCTCAATCGACGTGAGAGTAGAAATCGAAACAGACCAAGAAATACCTGATCAGACAGCTGCATATTGTCTGATTTTAAACGACTGCATATTTGAGTATAAGCCTTTGAGTAATATCGTTAAGAAAATATCATGAATAGTAATACAATAATCGTTGACTTACAAGGATTTAAAAATAATAATAACGACTTTTTAGTAAAAGAATTATGTATAGCCACTCAACAGCATACACATACATTTTATGTTAAACCACCATACCCATTCTCAGCGCTAACCGATGATGAAAAAAAGAATGTTCGGTGGTTAGAAAGAAATAGAGGGTTTCGATGGAGCGAAGGCTATATCGATTACAGAGAATTCAGAAGAATTATTAAACCTTACTTAAAAGACCGAAATATTATCGTAAAAGGTGAAGAGAAAGTGAAATGGGTAAAAGAATTGTGTGATCATAATAATATTGTAGATATAAGTTACAAAGACATTCCGAGATTTAACATTCTGTACGATCTGTATTGTAAGGAAGAATCGTATAACTGTTTTATTCATAAGAAGTATTGTGCATTAAAAAATGTATTATGTTTAAAAAAATGGTGTTTAGAAAATAATGTGCACTTTCAATAAAAAATACCTTATATTTGTTGCTTTTTATTTAAATAATTAAATTGGAATGAAATAGAAATAAAACAAAATATATTCACATTATACATACAATTTATTTAAGCAATAATTACGTACACATTAATTTACAAAACAAACCCTAACTTATATTATTTTCATACAAATATATCTTACAATTTTATCGACTTATTCATTCTAAAGACTATTGCGACCCTACAGCTAAAACAAATACTTAATACCAAAGTAAACTAAAACCAACTCATATAACTGTAATTACATATTTTTTTTGATATATTACTGACTAACTTCTCGGTTTGGTCCATGATTTCATCACCGTTTTCATTCACAACATATTGAGCGGATAACAAAAAATTATCATCGTCTATACTGTCACAATGTTGCTGGGATCCATCTAAATCAAACACTGAGATCTTTATCAGACGGAAACCTTTTTTGGGAACGCTGTTTACCACAAACGAATGAACTGGGTTATGCAGTTTACTAAGTGCACTTTTAGAAACACATTTTTTTCTTAATTTTGCTGGGCGACGTTCCCGAATCTTAGCGTTCGGCTTTTGCTGAGCTTTCATTTTTAAAAACTCTTCAGTAAATCCTTCCAAAGGATCTTGAGCATACTGGAAAGTATCCCCATATTCATGTAGGTAGACATTGTCTTCGGATGTAGCAGTCAAATCTTCTACGCGTTCCATTATCTGTAAAAAAAAAAAGAAAATATTTAACACCAAATCAGCAATCTTTGGAATTAACGATTATTTTTATGTATTTTAATGACTTAAATCAATAATAAATCAACTTACCGTTGTGTAGTAGGTCCAAGACTCTATTACCAAAAATACGTAAATTATGTACACGCGAGTAACTATATAAGTTAAGGTTTGTTTTGTAAATTATGTAGACGTGAGTAACTAATTACAGTGCTTATCGACGCAAGAATGAATACTAAAACAAAGTCTTCACATTATTATAGTGATTGCAACATGTAGGTTGCATTATTATGAATAAGGACTCATGTTACAAACAGTACCGCGCGCTCATATATTATTCGCGTGTGGATTCAGTAATGTCGGCACTACATATAGGCGAACGCGTTGGCCGACGCGTTGGCCGGCGCGCTGGCCCAATGTATAGAACGGGCGTTCGCGCGTTGGCGGTAGGTATTTCGCCTGTTCTACACATTGAGCCAGCGCGCCGGCCAACGCGTCGGCCAACGCGTTCGCCTACATGTAGTGCCGACTTAAACTCAAGTAAAGCATGTTTCAACTTGATAAAACTTTACGTTACTTGAATTTAGCATCAGCCTGCAGGTTTGCTTGCAAAATCTATGTAGTTGTGAAATAATAAATAAAACAAATGTATTTAATAAAATGATATTTTATTTCTAAATCTACATAATATACATACTAAAATGCATAGGTTATGCTACGAAAGTAAATAATACAAAGAATTTCTTAATTAGGTACAGCTTATTAAATCTAGTTAAAAGTTAAATATACTAGTGTGTCCCCATGCTCTAGTTGAAATTTTATCTTTAGATATGACTCTCTTGTCATCATCACCAGACAGAGCAACTTTCTTCACAGCACATGTGTACAACTCGTGTTTTATTGACTTAAATAAAACATTTGTTTTATGAACAATGTTGCCTTCGTACAGAGTTTTTTGGTAATCAGTAACATTGAAATTGCTGACAATATTTTTCTTAATTCCTTTCGCTTTTTTGATTGTGCTATTTATGGTTTTAATACAATATAACTTTGAACGAAGGCCTACAAATTCACTTATGATTTTACCCGCCATTTCATCTTTGAACAAACCAGGAACTTTTTTATTTTGAATGGGTAAATCATATTGATTAGTATTACAAAAATTACTAGTATCAAAGTAAGGCAAAAAATGTCTTTTTATGTCATCATAAAAATCATGGGTCCGTATATGATATACAAAACTATCAGTGTCCGTGTAACACATTTGTACATTATTTTTATAAAAAGGTTTAATAACAGAGTAATGAAAGTTATACATATGACTTTTTGACAATTCTAGTACGGTAAAACCAATGTATATTGGTTTATCCAAAATTATTTGATCAGAGTTTAATTGTACCGCAACTAGATTTTCAGTAAAAATTGTGGCGCTATGGAAATTTGGACGAGCGATAAGTTTTTGTGCACATTGCCTTTTCTTAGTCACATTATTATTATCAACCCACTGATTAACTAAATGCACATTGACCCTCTTCTCATTATTTTCTAAAGTTTTTCCAAACACACTGTTATTCAAGAGTTTGAAAAAGTCTTGTTCAAATGTTGAGGAACTTTTTTGCCTCAGAGCAGTATTCAAATCAATGTATTGTTTCAAATACGTGCTTTGTCGAAAACTAATCACTCGATGAATTTTCTTTAATATTAAACCATGTTTTAAACATGTTTGCAAGTGAATGTAATGTATAACATACTTAAATTTATCATACAAATTTGGAACTAGTTTGAAAGTTTTCCCCCCGGGTGGAATGCATTTTTCAGAACAAAATGGAAAATCATTATGTAAGTTATGTAAATGTTTGGGATATTGTAAATCTACTTCTAGAATATAACCACACTCTGCATCAATCGGTATTTCGATTATATTTAATTTGTTGATTTCTTGTTCATTGAGAAATCTGAAATCTGATAATGGTAAATACTGACACATACTATATCCATATAAATTATTACAATCAATATAAGTGACGTAGGAAGGAGATTCTGATGGTTTGTAATTTTCTAAGTAAGGATTATTTGCTTTTGCATGTCTATGAGAGCACAGACATACTCCTCCTCTGATACCACTCTGTAACATGCGCACCATCGACAAGTCATCGATAAGTTCCAATTGTATTCCTGTTTTTAATAACATCGCATCAAAAGATAAACTGGGTGCTGTTAAGTAAAAAGCTGGGTCTAATTGATAGTGTTGCTTGCAAGTCTGTCTAAAATTTTCAAAGATATCTGCCAGTAAAAGCACATCAGTTTTTAGATATAAATCCGTATAACTACCTAAATCTTTGATTTGAAATGTTGACCAAATTAAGCACGCGTGCTGGTAATCCTCATCAGAAATATCATGATCAGTTAGGGAACTATAAAAGCATTCTTTTGGGGGTAGACTTTTTTCGTCATACCGCTTCCACGAGTTCATATATTCGTATGGATAAATGCCTTTACGAGTGAGTAACTGAAATTCATCTTCATCGGGGAAATGATTTTGTAAGTTTTTAAACATTTCCGGTTTTAATGTCTCTGACAATTTGCTTAAGCTTGTTCCCAAAAACTTAAATGAATCAACGAATCGAAGTTGAAAAAACTGATTATTCGTAACTGGTACAAATTTGGTAAATGAGATGTAGTTTTCTTTTGTTTTAGGTATTATTTTAATATTACCAGGAACCTCGCCTAACGCTTTTATAAAAAGATGACAATCATAACCAGCTAAGTTATGAAAAAAAATGGGGACGAATGAAGGGCGTTTATACTGTAAATTACAAAACGGATGCGCAGCTCCGCGGTAACGACCAGTAACGTGACAATGGTCACGGACTTTGTCCGAAAAAATAAAATTTTCACAAATATGACAACGTGTGGCATTATCAAAATCAGACTTATCCGCCATAGAAAATATCATAGGGACTGGTGTACTAAGTATATCAAATATTTTTTGTACGTCTTTAAGAATCGAATCTACAAACTGCTTATCACAACCAGGTCCTCGATATGATACGTACCGATTGTAACTAGGGTCATCACGACAAACAATATAATAACCAAAAGCTATAGGTAAATGTTGGTGCAATCTAGTCGTGTTTTTGCTAGAAGAACAGTTAGCTTCAGTATTGGTTTGTAGCATCGATTCAAAATCTGCGTAAATACAAAAAGGCATGTTTTGTTTTCGACCATAGTTTTTAAATTTAATTACTGAGCCCTTATTTGGGAGGACAGTTACAACGCCTCCACATAAATGGTTTTCAACTTCTTTAGAAGTACTGAAAAATATCAAGCACAAATCACAGAAGTACAATTTGCTGTGATGAGATGTAACTTGGCTTCTAAACAGTCTAGAAGGTTCTTTGATCAAACAATAATGAGAAGTGTTATTATTTTCTAGATACAACAAATGTATAATTTTCTCGTTGCATGTTTTATTAATGTCTGATTTATACAACGGTCCAACAATAGTTTTACTTTTTTTTAAACCATAAATTATGAACTTAATATTAGGATTATTTTTTTCAAAAATTTTAATGTCATGGAAAGTTACAGGAAAAAACATTCCATTTATATTAAATAATTCACGAAAATTAGGATATGATGAAATTCTTTCAGGGTGATTTTTAGCTGGATATAAGGCTGCCGTTACACTCCATAGAAAGCAATGCTGATCTTTATTCATAATATTTAAACACGCCTTTTTAGCCTGAATTGATTTGGGTAAACTGATAAAACTTGAACCGCTAAGTGGTTGATATTTATTGATATTAATCTCAATGTATAAATTATTTAAAAATGTCCACCCACTGTCACGATCCTCAAATTCCTCTATACTAGTTTTTAAATAACTAACTGTTTCCAAATATATTTTTTCAAAATCATAATTACCATGTAATATTTTATTTTTGGTTCCAAAAGATTTTATTTCTTGTGAATTATCGTTGAACTTCAAAAACGTCCCAAATAGTTCGAAATTAACCTTAACACATGTATGTTTAATAAGGTTTTCATCTAAAAGAGATTTTAACTTGTTACGAATTTCGAAAAAAAATATATCTACTGAAGCTAACTGAAGTTGATCAAGAGGTAATATCTTATAAGTTACAATACGATTACGAAATGCGGAGCTGACGATTTCTACACCATCACTGTATTCTATTGTCTGACAACTTTTTCTATGTAAATTACTTCGCAAATGACCTACCCATGATTTACTATGTACAGATATGTTACACGTCGAACAGAAAGGCATTTTATTCTATTAAAAAAGCCAATGCTATCAAAACAATAATACAGTAACCGATACTAATGTAAAAAAAAATAAAAAGATTCTATTCTAGTATATTAAAAATAAAATTAATATCTACTATAAATTGATTAAGTTTAGTAAAATTTATTTTTTGTCACTGTAATGGACGGGCTCTGACTCCTCAAATTCGGTAAAAGCTTGTCCTAAGAAGCCTTGCAGTGCCTCCCAAGACGATGATGACTCGTCGCACTGGAGCTTCACACTTACCAGCGCCGTCTTGTAGCGCACATTAGCGGCGTGAGACACGTAGTCCGATTTTTTGTAGATCTTGAGGTCCACAAAATATTCGCCACCGGTCTTCGCAGTCCGACGAGACGTTCCCGTAGAAACTCGGCTGGAGAAGCTTGATATTATTTCCCCGCCACGAGATTTGGGTTCACTGCAACTAGCTTCCTCAGTCTGCAAGATATTGAATAAGTCCGGTCTCCTTGTTCTGTAAAATAAAAAATTAACATATCATTAAAATACAATAATCGAGAAAAAATATTAGTAAGAAAACAAACAAAATAGGAATAAGTGTATTGCACTTTCACTTTTGACTGTAAACAATTAGGTGCCTAGTTTTATCAGACTTCAACAGGATACTGAACTAAGTTTTGATAAATAATAAAAACCAGCAGAAACAGGCATAGAATTTCAGCAAACTTAAAGTAGATAATAATCGAACATACCGTGTAGTGATAAATTCGTGCGGCGAGGAGTATTTTCGCTTTCGTTGAGCACTTTTGTGTGATGAGGTGCGGGTCAACTCCAGCGGAGGCGATGAGTCGTGTTGCTTTCCGGGGCCGGCCTTGCGTTTGCTGCTTGACGCCTTTGACTTCTTTTTCGGTGCTACCGACACCACTGCAGATGGGGCCTCAAACTCTGAATCGGACCTATTAAAGAAGAAATATAAATTATTTTCCCATCTTGATGAATAATAATAATTATTATTAAAATATATTTTTAATATTATTAAATTATAATTTTAATTGAAATATAATTAAAAATAAATTAAAACATAATTTTAATATATAATTAAAAAACAAAAAAAAATATATATATATATATATATTTTTAATATTATTAAAATATAATTTTAAATGAAATATAATTAAAAATAAATTAAAAACAAAAAAAATATTAATTTTATACTCACTAACATTTTCTCGTTGAAATTGAAGACTGGAGCGAAGCCACTTGAAAAATTGTGACTTGTTCCATCGTGCATCGACTTTTATTTAGTAAAAATGTCTTTGTCATCAAAAAATGTGTAAAAGTTGTCAAGCGCGAGTTGATTAATGTAATATATGTGTGTATGTTTGTTCGTTTTAATGTTATCAATTACACCATAGCAGTCATTCAGATTGAAATCCAACATCAATGATTGATCATTGCTATGTAAAACATATAATGTTTAATAAAGTTTTTTATTTATTGTTATTTATTCTACATATAGTTTATTCTACATTTTTTTTTTATCTTTATACATCTGTGCATTTTTTTAAAGCATGTTAAATGTTGCATACTTTTATAGCGAATTTAATCTTGAACCAATACCTAATTCCCAAGAAGAGATTAAAATAAAATAAATTATTTTGTTTAAATAAGCAAGTAAATCCGAATTTTTAATGTGTATATGAATTGTGATGATATGGTAAAATATATGCAATATAAACGTTATTTTAAACTAATGATGCCTTACTTCAACTTTCGACCTTATCATTGATCAATATAGCTGAATATGAAATAAAATTGAATAAAGAAGAATCTCTATGGTGCGCTCGCTGCGGCGTTTCATCGAAATGCTTTGTAATTGTATCTCCGCCGCTGTTCATAGTAGGGGAAGCGAGTAAGCTAATTTTGTAGTTACTCGAGTGTCATGGGACCCTAGTAGATTTCGTAGATTAAGTAATGAGGAGAAAAAAATATTAAGAGCATATCTTATGACAGTGGGGCAGTGACAAACTGCAGCTATTTAGAAGTTAAAAAAAGTAATTATATATATAAAAATTGACTTTAACGGTAATTTATAAGGTAATTTATCATTCAATTAAAGGAAACAAACATGTAATCGTCAAGCAGGATTAAAAATATATATGAAGAAGGTTTTGTTTTTTAAAATATGGACTTTAGTTTTTGAAAATTTCAAAGAGTCTTTATATCTTTCCCTTTACTTTAAGTCGTCATTGCTTTAAATAAAAGCTTCTTTGGGGTCTACACAACGTTCTCTATTTTAATCTGACAATTTGATACTAAAATATATATATATATATATATATATATATATATATATATATATATATATATATATATATATATATATATATATATATATATATATATTTAACGCCCCACTCGGATAAGCTGATTTCTATACCACGTTAACTAGAGACATGTGGGAAGCATACACAAGCTTAATCTGACGCGCTCGAGCTACTGCAGAAATCCCCTAATCGGCTCCCCTACCATAAAACGAGTGTTCGTTTTACAGTATGTATGTGAAATATTATATTCTTGTTTGTCAGCTTGCAGTTTTTTTCAGATCAGGGATGTGAACTAGAAGCGAGAACTCGATTAAAGAGATAATTTAAGAGGCGATCAGTTTTTACCCTATAAATCCAATAAATTATAAATGAATATTGTGTGTATTAAACACGATTATTTTACCTCCAATCAAATTATGAAAATTATCATCCTTTAAATTCATTTACGCACATATAATATTTATATCAACATCAATATGTCAATTATTTGTTTCAAAAATTATTTACAAGCACGGTCTATTGATGTTAATAATTTATTATTTTACTTAGCTATGAATTTGACGCATGGTTTGCACGCACACAACACAATACAACGTTATTGGAATAAGATTCATTTTAGCTTGGTTGCGTTCTGCTTTACGCAAAATATAGTAGTTTCGCATACTATTTTTTTGAAATATAATATTTGATCCCTTAAAATAGTAGGATACTATAATATATAGTAGGTTTGACAACCCTAGCGACTCAATCGTTCTGTTCTTATGATTTCGCGTCTTGGCTTGTTAATATGCAACGTGGTGCGCGGTGAGTATCATCGTGGTTTAGACCTACATCAAAAGTGAATGGGAAGATAAAGGAATAGTTAAAAGTAAGTGTAGTAGTTATTGTATTCATTATAGATTTAATTCGTTACACAATTATTTAGGTTTTGATTTAAATTGATAATATTTTAGTTTTTGAAAACGATTCATTATTTATTAAGTACATTGTTACATTTTAAAATTAAATAATTACCAATATATTTATTCGTTACCCATCAAATATTTAAATCTAATGTGGTACTCATATTGAATAGTATTTTTCTATATTAGCTAATATATTTATTTTTTTCAGATGCATGAAAATTAGAGAAGTTCATCAAAAATCACAGCGGAACGCAGAAAAAGGATTAGACCAGGCATTATTTAATTGTAAGTAAATTTGAATCTAAATGTATCTAGTTTATTGAATGAGGTTTATGTAGTAGATACATATTAGAGGTAATTATTTAATCAGAATAATAATTAATAACCAATTACTTACCAGTATTCATTATAGATTTAATTCGTTACACAATTATTTAGGTTTTGATTTAAATTGATAATATTTTAGTTTTTGAAAACGATTCATTATTTATTAAGTACATTGTTACATTTTAAAATTAAATAATTACCAATATATTTATTCGTTACCCATCAAATATTTAAATCTAATGTGGTACTCTTATTGAATAGTATTTTTCTATATTAGCTAATATATTTATTTTTTTCAGATGCATGAAAATTAGAGAAGTTCATCAAAAATCACAGCGGAACGCAGAAAAAGGATTAGACCAGGCATTATTTAATTGTAAGTAAATTTGAATCTAAATGTATCTAGTTTATTGAATGAGGTTTATGTAGTAGATACATATTAGAGGTAATTATTTAATCAGAATAATAATTAATAACCAAATACTTACCAGTATTCATTATAGATTTAATTCGTTACACAATTATTTAGGTTTTGATTTAAATTGATAATATTTTAGTTTTTGAAAACGATTCATTATTTATTAAGTACATTGTTACATTTTAAAATTAAATAATTACCATTCGTTACCCATCAAATATTTAAATCTAATGTGGTACTCTTATTGAATAGTATTTTTCTATATTAGCTAATATATTTATTTTTTTCAGATGCATGAAAATTAGAGAAGTTCATCAAAAATCACAGCGGAACGCAGAAAAAGGATTAGACCAAGCATTATTTAATTGTAAGTAAATTTGAATCTAAATGTATCTAGTTTATTGAATGAGGTTTATGTAGTAGATACATATTAGAGGTAATTATTTAATCAGAATAATAATTAATAACCAATAGTTATTTTAATAATAACAAATTTAAATATAAAAATTCATAATATATTTCCTGTAAAACTGTTATTGCATAATATAACGTTAATATTTTCGAGATTATTTGAATGCCAATAAGTCGAAGTTATTACTAGAAACATAATTAATCCATAATTTTTAGATGAAGCATTACTCAAATATCCTTAATCGTCATCGTAGTTTTAAAGTACTCGTGACTCTAAATGGTGATTATTATGTAAGTGTGGATGTACATAACATTCGGTTTTCTTTTTCAGATCGGATGATCAATGACGAAGAAATCTGCATGACACAAACGAAGACATTATTGTGTTTATTTGTATAAATGCATAAAAACTGGTGTTTATTTATTGATAAGATCCTAAATTCCTATCCCCTGAAATGTAAGCTTAAACATACTAAACATCATAGTGTGTTAGTATATTTAAGCCGAGGTATGTTTTTTGGTAAGTGGCACACTGACACACCGAAGTGAGCGAGGGCGCGAGCGAACAGAGGTGCATGTCATGAGCATTTCATTTCATTTACCATCAGTTGATACATAAACGAACAGGAGTTATTGGGTATGCTGTCCCACCGAAGTGAGCGAGGCGCGGAGCGCAGTTCGCGAGCGAACGGAGGTGCATCAGTTGATGCATAAACGAAAAGGAATTATTGGATATTCTGTCCGTTCGCTCGCGAACTGCGTTCCGCGCCTCGCTCACTTCGGTGGGACAGAATACCCAATAATTCCTTTTCGTTAATGCTCTGCGAGCGAACGGAGGTGCATCAGTTGATGCATAAACGAACAGGAGCTATTGGGCATTCTGTCCCACCTCCGTTCGCTCGCAGAGCATTAACGAAAAGGAATTATTGGGTATTCTGTCCCACCGAAGTGAGCGAGGCGCGGAACGCAGTTCGCGAGCGAACGGAGGTGGGACAGAATGCCCAATAATTCCCTACTTGTATATATCTTTTTATGTTTGTGCACACATATCTCCGGAACCACAAGTCCGATTTTAGTGATTCTTTTTTTATTGTACTAGGTATTGTTCAACTTAGGGAATACTGCAAGTTTCATCAAAATCGGTTTAGTAGTTTTTGAGAATCTGGTGGCATTAATTCATCACACATTAAATTGATTTCGATTGGGTTTACAGATTTAGAATTATTTGTTCGATTGAGAGTGCTCTCGATTAATAAGGCCTTCTTTTATCCAATGATGCGAGTTGTATGTTGTTTGTGACTCACAGAATGTATCAAAAATATTACTGGTCATTGAATAATGTCTTCTAAATAAGCTGTCAATGTAGTCAGGGCTAGTATTATTATATTTCTTATTTGTGCTACTTTCTTTCTTATTCGGCGTTAATATGCTCATGGTAATCTCAGATTTTTTCTCTGGCTTATCTTTTACCATGCCTAAAATAGTTTTAGCTCTCCAGCTGGCGATAGTAAAGTTTCTGTAATAAGAAGAAGATATTGTAACATAAATAAATACCAAACAAGTAGTTTATAAAGTAAAAAAATGGGCCAAGTACGAGTCGGACTGACGCACGAAGTGTTCCGTAAGGAAGGGTATAGAGCGAAAATAGTAAAAAAATGTGTTTTTTGTTTGGGAGCCCAACGCCCCCCCCCCCCCCCCCCCCGCCCTAATTATTTATTTTATTTCAATTTTATTATTTAATATTAAAGAACACATAATCGAGGATTTTGTGAAAATTTCAAGTGCCTATTATGTTGCCATTATGGATTACCTACGAGCCAAAAAGACCAAAAAAATAACGTTTGTTGTATGGGAGCCCCCCTTAAATATTATCTTTATTTTGTTTTTAGTATTTGTTGTTATAGCGGCACCAGAAATACATAATCTGTGATAATTTCAGAAGTCTAGCTATAGCGGTTCTTGAGTTACAGCCTGGAGACAGACAGACAGACAGACAGACGGACAGACATCGAAGTCTCAGTAATATGGTCCCGTTTTTACCCTTTGGGTACGGAATCCTTCATTATTATTAAATTTAATATTTTTCATAATATTATGTAATATAAGTATGTACATGAATTGTGTGTTAATACTGTTAATGCAATATAATTACACGATTTATGTACATATTATTTATATAAGTATAATATGAAAAATATTAAAAATAATAATAAAATTATGACAACTAAGTACTTAGGATTCTGACTTAGGCATGTCAAAATTCAGTTGAACTACGTAGTGATTATAATATTATTGTCTTTGAGTTGAACGAACTTACCGATGGTCACTCATGTCCGCCATCGTCGAAAAATTGGCGGGAACAGGCACGGAGCGACACACGTCCTTTTTTTTTATCGATTATAAGCGCCTGCGACGCACTGATTTCACCCCTGACCCCTGACCGCGGAACTAGGATCTCACCGGGCGAGATTATTTAACGGCATTATAGCGTATTATTGTGAGATAGCGACACTTAAATCTAATATTTAATTTAAAATATGTTTTATTTTACTTTATAAATGCCGTTACTGGCTCGTAGCGTTCATTGAGTAAAATATAAATGTACTAAATGCTAAGCTATAATGCCGTTAAGTCACATTTAAGTCTAATATTTTCACTTTACGGCATTATTGTTTAGCAATTTACATAAAGTCCTGCATTAAAAAAGAGTTACAATAAAATAGTTAAAGTACTTTAATCATTTTACAGTGTACAAAATACCGTATAACGGCAATCTAGTAAAGCAATCACAAGAAAAAAGTATAATAAAAATACAAGTTAATGTACATTAGCGGCTATATTGACTCCCAATATGACTTAACGTCATTTAAGCGTATTACATGCACAAAAAAGGGTAATATAACGGCATTTTCATTAATATTATTTCCGAAACTATTCAACTTATCAAAAAACTGCTTATATAGGTCGATAGAGAATTTTTTTCTTATTCATGTACCGTCAAAACCTGAAAATCGACCAAATGTCACTTAACGGCATTTTTGTTATACCACGGCAGCGCAGGAGTCCCATATACCCCGGCCGATTTCCCAATTTGCCGGGGATGCGTAAAGCATTTCCCCATGTTAAAATAAGGGGCATCTCAAGCGTCGCTCGGTCACTTTCATGGCAACATAATGAATATCTCGACGTGTATTCTTATGAGAATTAAGTACGTGTTACAAGACAACTTAGGATCTAAGAGACATTTCAGCAATGGCAATCAGACTCTTTATAATGGATACTGGTCCAAAACTGTCGCTCCAAAAATCTCTACTTTCTAGAAAATCATGAAAACCATTAGGCGCATCTCAGGTCACTTTTATGGCAACATAATGAATATCTCGACATGCGTTTTTACGGGAATTAGTACGTATTACGAGACAACTTAGGATCTAAGAGACATTTTAAGGAATGGTAAGCAGATAAATAATAGTGATACTGATCCAAAACTGTCGCTCCAAAAATCTCTACTTTCTAGAAAAGCACGAAAACCATTAGGCATCTCAAACGTCGCTTGGTCACTTTCATGGCAACATAATGAATATCTCGAGGTGTGTCTTACAGATGTAAACTGTACGAATAAGACAGCATAGGATTTAAGTGACATTTCAGCAATGATAATCAGATCCTTTGATAGGGCTACTGATCCAAAACTGTCGCTCCAAAAATCTCTACTTTCTAGAAAATCACGAAAACCATTAGGCGCATCTCAAACGTCGCTCGGTCACTTTCATGGCAACATAATGAATATCTCGACGTGCGTCTTACGGGCATTAGGCTCGGCTGACGGATGGGGGTTCCATTTACGTAAAGCCGATCCCCGTCATACGAAGACAAATCCCGGCCGATCCCGCAGGATTCTCGTACGTAAATACAAACACGCGCTGAGGTCAATTCCGAATTGTGTTTCACATGCGGACAGATGTACTAAATTATTAATATGTTTTTATTAAATGTTGCCCGCCAGAAGTTCGTTTAAGGCGCTATATTGAAAAAACTGTCCTTTTTGTCGTAATACTATAGGACCCTCAGAAATGTTACAAATCTGCAAATGAGATATACATAATATCTTCATAGCCTTATCTAGGTTTGAGAAGAACTAGAAACACGGTTAAGAGTTTGTATACGAAATTTGCCGATTTCGCTGATTTAACAGACGTGATTTAACAGTTAAAATACAGTAAGGTAAAAGACCTAATGCTAGACACGGAACTAATAGATGACACTTATGACAAAAATACCATAAAAATAAGAATTACTCTAATTATTTCTCACTACTGTAAACTTTATAAGCTTCTCAAGCTATCTGTTGAATTGAAAAAATATATTAGGGACGCCTTCGGGAACAAAATTTTAAAATGAGATCAGTTTTCGTAAATAATATGACCGCGTCAACACGCGCTCGGCAATTTCTTAGCAAATAGGTTAAGGAAGGCGAAATTATGCACGTAAGTTTTGAATATATTTATTTGATTTTTTGTAATTTCTATTGATTTCATTGGATTAATGGTCATATTGTATACACTAATTAATGTTTATTTATAATTTTTATCAATTTTCCTTAACAATATAAAGGGTGTCTACTATTAGTTCTTGAAAATGTAAAAAAACTAATAGATGACATGGATCTCATCTTTTTAACCGACTTCCAAAAAACGAGGAGGTTATAATATGTTCGGCTGTGGATTTTTTTTTGTATGTTCAACGATTACTCCGCCGTTTGTGAACCGATTTTCGAAATTTTTGTTTTGTTGTATTATGTTTCACTCCAATTTGGTACCATGTTCACAAAAGTGGTGACCTGATGATGGGATCCATGAGTAATCGAGGGAACTCCTCGAAATTTATATGGAAACATATGGTGATTTTGGTTTCATGAGAAGCACCCTAAGCATATGCTACAAAAACGCAAGATTTTGCACCGAGGTATACTATGGTTCCGAAGATACTAAGAGAACTCCGGATTCCTTATAGATACAAGTTTGGGAGTTTAGGCGCTGTTTTAAGAACTGAAAGCATATGCTACTATGCAAATTACATTCATCATTATCATCATTATCATCATCATCATTACCACGTCACCAAATACCAATGTCACCAAATTCAACCTTATCTCCAGAGCATAAGACACACATTTGACATTACTTCTGAGAAGTTAAAGTTGCTTCGATAATGTAACATTCTGTCTCACATCGCCGAGATATTCTGGAAAACAACCTAATTTCAACCTTTTGCATTGCGTTTAGCGTTCATAGTACAATAACTGTCTGTGGTCTCGCATATCTGCCAGGGCTGTCAAGCGAGCGGCGCGGGCGCGCGGCCCGGGTACTATGTGCACTGCGTCGTGCGACAAGTCGAGCGAGTGCCAGCCTATTGAAACTTTAAGGCTAGTTCGCACTAGGCCAGTATTTTAGTTAAGTAGCGAGTATTTTAGTAGCTAAACGTGTCTGAACACTTTTTTTTTTAGTAAATTAGTCAAGTAGATTGGTAAGTAATTTAGTCGAGTCGATCCATTTTATTCTATTTTTCGCGGGCGAGTAGCACCTCCCACCACGCGTCCGCGCTACTGGCGCGCCGGCTAAACAAGTCCGACCCAGTCGAATTAGTCGAGTTCATTAGTGCTTCAAGCCCCAAGCGGTCGCACGCGTAACGCGACCGCGATAATACAAAATATCTATTGTGTGATGTGTCTCGTTTTTTCCACGATCGAGGGATTAGTTACCTACCGCCAAAATTATTCAACTTTCAGACATTCTCGTCCATTTTCGTATCCATAGCTTCTTTTTACTTATTACTAGGGCCCGGATTTATATTATGTAAATACATATTTTTATTTTACGTGATTTTCGGCCTAGAATGTATTTTTTACACGAATTATCATGTTTAGACTGTGAAAAACCAAGTTTTATTTTCCATATTTTTCTATATTTTAGGGTTTTCAACAAGTTTTCAAAGATAAGTCCATATTTTACAGAAAAATGTCACAATCGTCAATATTTTCCATAAAAATACAAAAAAAAAATACTTTCCCGGCACCATGTAGACGGTATATGTACGTATGTACGGCTGCGTATTTCGTTCCTCTCGCATTTTATCGTCGTTCCAAAGAAGATTATTGAAGAAATAGAAAATAAAGTTTCAGATGCTGTTGCTGAGTGCTGACATGGCTAAACAAAAACTGAAGTATGTTTCGATCGCGACAACAATAGAATACAATAGTATTTCCAAGAATCCCCGATCGGAGGATTAATACGTGCATGCTTGGATCCGATTAAGGCTATATTTAGAACAATATATTTTTTTGTATTATTATTTGTCAGAGATTTTATAATAAATTATTATTAGTCAGTTTTAATTTAAAATTGATAATTTGAAGAAGCGCGTCATTTTGTGTATTGCCCTTGCGATATAATTTATTTTCGATATATCGCCTTAACGGCGACTTAAATGCGAAAGTGAGTCTGTCTGTCTTCCCAAACCGCTGAACCGATTTTACTGTTTGGTATGGAGATACTTTAAGTCCCGGGAAAGGACATAATATAATACTTTTATAGCGGAATATAGTTACTATTATGTTTTTTGTAGAGATTAACTACGATAACATGGCGAGCCCCTCCAAATGACTGTTTCAATGTGTGCAGTCACATTCTTATGAATGAGTTTGTATGTAGTAAGTATTCAACCAATAACAGTACACGTAATATTTCAGTTAATGTCACTTATTACCAAGATTTGTTGGTCAACTAATCATAACTAGCCTACCGCGCAAGACAACGCATTTCAAACGTTTTGACAACGCACTTCAAAACGTTTTGAATTTTGGAGGGGCGCGCCAAGTTATCGTAGTTGATCTCTAACATGTACTATACATGCTGCCCGCCAGAAGTTCGTTTATGGGCAACCATAGATTTTCCCGATAAAACTATCATATTATAATGAAATGAGAATTTCAGAGGTGGGCGAAAGGTTAAAATTCCGGATGCTAAAATCAGATCTTAAATTCAGGAACTCTTAATTGAGGATGCTAAATTCAGATTTCCTGACTAAAGGATTCTGTATTTAGATCCTGAATTTAGGGTCTGAATTAAGGATCCTAAATTTAGGATTTGAATTTAGCTTTAGTTTAATCTACTCGAAATACTTCTTACTTCTTTTTAGGACACCAACTAGTAAAGAATGTGCACTGTACGCACGTTAAAGCTCACCACTAAACACATTTACTATATCCTGTCATTTCAGTATAGTGTGCAATGGCCAATGCCAGTATTAAAATACAGAAGTGTAATATTTGTACTATTAAAGAAATTGATACATAGACACATAGTGGGCCTAC
Source organism: Lysandra bellargus (assembly GCA_905333045.1). Classification (NCBI taxonomy): domain Eukaryota; kingdom Metazoa; phylum Arthropoda; class Insecta; order Lepidoptera; family Lycaenidae; genus Lysandra; species Lysandra bellargus. The sequence continues at coordinate 4,992,245 of HG995344.1, forward strand.
TTTATTTGGTCGCGATAGTATCATGTCAGTTACAACTCACAACTAAAACTGACTCTACATAACTCGACCAAATAACGTCGAGCCTGCAAATCAATATCCCTGATGGTACATTTATGAATTCACATTTTATATTTGCTAAGTGGAACTCAGTGATGTAAAAATTCATATCAATATATTGATGGAGGTTCGTACTGATAAACAATTTAGATAAGTGGTCGCTTCGATCCCCGTTGTCCATTTCGATATTGAAAACTTGCGAGCCGTGGATTGACATTAGTTCGGAATTCGCCCGTGTATTTGTTTCGATATTTATTTTATACAAGTTTTTAATAAATAAAATTGAAATTTTAATATTTTTGCTTACTGATACCGAGTAGCTAAAAGACTCGGATTTCCTAAATAGAAGGTTTTGCAACTTAGTGAATGGATTTCTAATAGGTGCTTCTGAACTAAACAAAGAGCGACTAGTAGACCATTTTAATTGTTAATTAGACCATCTTAATTTGAATATAAATATTGTTTTAATTTTACACACAAACCAAAATGATTTTATAAAAGTTCAGCATCCTGTAAATTATTGTAATAAGTCATGTCGAAGAATTATTAAGTTGTAACTTATAAATAAGTAACTAAAAGTATTAAAACTTTAAATAACATTTTAGAATTAGCATTCTGGTCATGGTCCGTTCATAATTAACTTGCACCGAATTAATGTAAATAAAGTTGGAGCTCGAATCAGATCTGAAGCTGTAACTAACTGCCGACTTTGTGAACTAACACATGCTATAATATTATGTGTAGTGTGTACACTCAGCAGCATATAGCTCGCAGAAATTAAATAGGCACCTCTTTCCAGCAATTAGAACTTACCATAGTTACCTCGTTCTAAAATCTAAGGTAACTATGCTAAGTATATGGTAGCAGATACCAGGTTAATTTCTGCAAAAAACACATCATTTTTTTGTCTATAGTTCCCTTTGTTACGTAACAAATAAATACAATACATCGTATAGTTCTTTATATTAGTAAGTTATACAATATACAGCTTATTGTAATTTGATAAAAGTTAGTTTCTTCTTTGAAATAACACCAGAGGCCGTAGAGAAAGTCCCTTTCGTTAAAAACGATGGCGAAATTTGTTATCAAAATGTATGGGATTTGACATTAGTCTTCGCAAGCGAAATGTTATTTAGCGATGACTTATGTCAAACCGCATAATTTTGATAACAAATTTCGTCATCGTTTTTAACGAAAGCTACTTTGTCTAAGGGGGCAGTTTTTAAAAGATCTGGCCTATTAAGAACTTGAATCTCTGAAGGCACTTACAAGACGTAACAATACTAAGTGATGATACTTTTGGGGTTTGTATGTTTCTTTTATAAAGTAGCAGCGCGGCGCTGAAAGTATTTTTTGTGTTTTGTAATAATAGGCAAGCGCCCGAGCGTCATAAATTAATAATAATATCTATGGACGCTTCACACCACGTCAGTCTGGTCCCGTGCTAAGTACCTAAAGGACTTGTGTTACAGGTACCAGACAACGGAAATATATTTAATACTTTTATACTATGCATATATTTAAGATTTTTATTATATCATACACATATTCAATACACATCCAGACCCGGGAACATTGAAAACTTTTTGTTCCGTCGGCGGGATTCGAACCCGCGACCCCCGGCTTGAGCTACCAACGCGCTCACCACTGAGCCACAGAGGTCGTCGAAAAAATTATTATTTTACTTTGACAATGAACTCTATAATAAAGAGGACTCATACAAATTCTAAGTAGTAATAGCATAGTTCTGTCGCTATCCTGTATACCGCCGTATTCGGAGACATTTAATTATGATTAACCTTCAATTTAATGAAGAGTTTGACAGATTATGAGGCTTATGTCAAACTTTTGAATTAATTACATTAACGGCCGCACTCAGAGACGAACATTAATTACTTAATGGTAATTAAATGAGAATTTTGACATAAGCCCCATATACATTATCTGTCAAGCTCTTCATTAAATTTAAATTTAATCATCATTAAATGTCTCTGAGTGCGGCCGTTTAATAATTAAGGGGCCGGGCTACCCTCGAAATTCTCATACATACCTAATACCAAAATCATTTTCTCATAAAAAAACATTTAACATGTTTGACTTATTTTTCAGCTAAAATAGTAATTACCTAGGTTCCTGTACAAAAGTAAACTTCAAAATATATAAACACAAAAAAAAAAATTGTGTAGAATTTTTTTTTACTCAATTTACTACTAAATATTTAAACACTAAAAAATAGAGCAAAACACTAAAAATATATATAAATAAATAGTAAATTTACTACAAAATATTTCAACTGTAAAAAATATTTTTTAGTATTTAAATATTTTGTAGTAAATTTACTATTTATTTATATATTTTTAGTGTTTTACTCTATTTTTAGTGTTTAAATATTTTGAAGTTTATTTTTGTACAGGAACCTAGGTAATTACTATTTTAAGCTGAAAAATAACTCAAACATGTTAAATATTTTCGTATGAGAAAATTATTTTGGTACTACGTATGTACGAGAATTTCGAGGGTAGCCCGGGCTCTTAATGAAAGCGGCAGATAGCAGACTGTGTTAGTATAATTAAAATATAATTTATGTTACCTAATATCTATACAATAATTCCGCTGACTGTACATTTAACTGTATGAAATTTAAACAGAACCGTGGAAGTTGGGAACGAATTGTATAACGAATTCACGTGTCGTTTGCTACTGATCATTGCTATACACAGGTTATCCTCAAAGGTACTCACTACATTAGGCATAAGAGTGTAGATATGAACAAACTAAGCCTTTGCATCCGTTGTGGATGATTAATACAGAATCTTCTGAGCGAAGCATGAGTCTTCATCCTCCTAAAGCCTCCGTGGTCTACTGCTGGCCTATTCTGTATCGTAGTTTAGGGATTATTATTAATTAAAATTATTATTAATTGCTTGTGATCACGTGGTGTAGCGGCCGCTCGTTCGCGCAGACGCCTAATATAAATCGTGCCTTAAAGTAACCCAACCAACTAAATCGTCAGTAACTATGAGATATAACCACAAAACAATGATATAACATACAACTAGACATCGTAAATCAAAGTTCTGTTCGGTCTGGGCTAAAACTATCGCAACAGCCCTCACCGCGACCCAATAAGCGAACACAATAACTAACCCAGCCAGGATTACCCTACAAATAGCTACTCCAAACCTTCGCAGCCAATCATAAGGGCCCTAAAATTTTGCGAGCGCCAGAATGGATATTACTAACACTAGAAAACCTCCCTATGGTCGCTTAGACCAGGTTTTCTTGTTTGAAACAATAGTTCTTTTGTATTATTTTTCAAAACATGAAAGCATGTAGTAGGTATACGGTATATTGTACTGTATCTGTTACGGGTAATGCTAGAAGGTGGAGTAAACCTAGGTGTAGTAAACTTAGTATTACCCAAGTCTTTTGGGTAAAGTCCGAATAATAAGAAAAATAAATTTTAATTCGGGGTTTACCCATACTCACCTAGGTCTACCCAACTCTGGCTGGGTAATGTTAGGTGTGGCGTAATTTTCGAGCCTATGGCATAAAACTCGGGGGCCCGCGTTTCCCCGCTACTATTGAGGAAATGTTCTCAACTTTCAAGGAATCAGTTTTCCGTTTGTCATGATAAACTGATTGATATAGAAAATATATCACCCGAAAAAAAAAGTTTACGACAGCTTGCAAATGACAGTCGCTTTCAGGAGGCCAGGGTTATAAAAGGTGTAATTGCAAAACAAAATGTGCTACAAAGAAGTGTTCATGCAAAGCTGCAGAAAACTTGTGCAATTCAAAATGTCACAGCAGTTTATGTTGCTCAAATAAATAGTTTCAGTTTTAATTACAACAACCGCTAATTAGTTTTTGACATTAAAGCTATTAAGTTTATGTTCTTCGAGAAATTACGTTTTCCTTTGTATGTTTTTTTAAATAATACATGTTTAAAATACCCTTGGATATTCATTTAAGTAATTAATTGGACAAATATTTAACATTACCCAGCCAGAGTTGGGTAGACCTAGGTGAGTATGGGTAAACCCCGAGTTCAAATTTATTTTTCTTATTATTCCGACTTTACCCAAAAGACTTGGGTAATACTAAGTCAACCCGGGGAAACCTAAGTTTACTCCACCTTCTAGCATTACCCGTAACATATCGATTACTTTTTAATACAATGTGGCACGATTATTTTTTATACTGAGTAAAATTGATAAAGATTAAATCTGACATTACAGACGAACTTGTAATCTTTTAAATAATTTGTGTTTGTCTGTCTTGCAGTTCAAAATTTAAACATACAAAAGGCGTGTCGAGCTAATTTGAATTAGAGCGGTGAAATATGCACAGTGCTGAGTAAACGGTAAACGGAGAATGGCGTAAACTGTAAACTGTAATTTCTTATAATAAGGTAAATGACTAGTAGATTGGACAGTACCAGTCATTGGAAAGAGCACAAAAACACAATATTTATTAATGTTGCTTTAAAAGTTTCCTGTTTTTTAAGTAAAAGAACGCCTGTTTTTTAAGAAAAACAGTCACTTTTTAAAGCAACATTAATAAATATGGTGTTTTTGTGCTTTTTCCAATGACTAGTACTGTCCAGTCTACTAGTCATTTACTATAATGAAAATGATTTTTACTAGATTATAAAATATATCAATAAGCATATCTTACGTATTGTTCTCTACAATATATTTTTTCATTAGCATGTATTATCAACACAGTAATTATGTACTCGTATGTGTTGAAAATGGGACGAATCTTCTAAGAGTTGAGGTTGGAATTCGCAGCTTTGTCCGACTTTTAATTTCTTTAGTAGTAGATCGAAAGAAAGTAATATTTCTACTATTTTTCTACCGACTAATAGTAGAAGCTTTACGTATAAATCTATCTGACATTAATATTTTCAGTCGGGTCGTATAGACCCAGTGTTCGCGTTTGAAGGGTTGGGCAAAGCTAGTTCATTGTTCAATACAGTAAACGCCATGAAGGGCTTTTAAGTGCCGGTCAGGAAGGGAAGTGACTTCAATTTGTGCGACCATAAACATACTTTACGAGTCGGACCTTTGATGGACAGACTTGTTTATCCACAGCAGCAGGTTTCAGTCCAACGATACCTGACCTGCCCTAGTATGGATACCCCTTAAAAACACATGTCACCATAAAATGGCGTTTCATCCATCCCCTTTAAAGACTGGGCCACATGTATAAACAATGTATTGTTTAGGTCTTCGATCAACTATCATATTTTGCACCGGTTTCCTGGCTTTTATATTTTGATAAAGTTTTCCAAGCCATACAAATACGATTTCCAACATATTATATGCGCAAAATCGGAGGGTTTTTGACTGTTTATTCACTAACGCTTTTGGTTGGCTGTTGAAAAGAATAAACTCTTATCAAAAAACCTTAGAATCTTTATATACAGCTCGATTAAGCCCAGATCCAATCAAACGACAAAATGGAATTGATAGATAGGTCAAACATCAAACGACTGGCTTTCGGAGTTCTGACAATGTTTTGACCAATCAGAATCCGTTTGACGTTGGTTTCACATTTCATAGAATACCATTTTGTAGTCATCATATTGTTTCGAGGCTGCGTCGAAACCAAAGCTTTATAGTTAGTTTAAAACAATAGAATCGGAACAGAAGTGACGTCACAATTGCGTGTTAAAAAGCTATGTTAGGGCAATCTCCCGGATTAGGATGTAGGGTATAAATTGCAATTCAAACTCGTTCAACGGTTTACGCTTTCACGCGCGTGTTAATACTTTTTACACTAGAACGTGGTGGTTGTGATTGCTATTGAGAGTTTTGACCAAAACTTTATGGTATTTTTTGCGTGTAAAAATTTAAAACTTGTTTCTCGCGAATCGAATAAAGGTTTTTTTTTGTTTCGAAAAAATTAAGCTTTGTAAAGGATAAATGTAACTTTCCAGGTATACATATGCATATTTAAATATGAATTTTAAAATAATTTATAAGTTCACAAAATGACGGCTAGCATGTTCGAATAATAAAATGTTACCAAAGTAAATGAACAAAATATTGCATAAATATTATTCATGATATTTAAATGTTTTCTTGTGATATCTAAAAATATAAACAGACAAACATATAACATCCTCCTTTTTGGAAGTTGGTTAAAAAGCCAATGACTTGCAGTTCTCAGAATAGTTTACCCAATTCACTCTTGCACTCAGTTTTAAGTTATCGACACTCAACAAGAAAAGACGTAGGTAGCGCAAAACTTCGTTTATTGCTGGCGCAGTTCTTTAAATATTTCTGCAGCAAATTTTATCAAAATTGGTTCAGCGGCTTAAGACTGAAGACGTAATCGGTAATCGACAGATAGAAACCCTTTCAAATTATATAAAATTAGTTACTAATTCAATATTAGTTGAAATATTGTTAACTAATTTGCTTTAGCTACGTCAATTTTTAACCACATCCCACTACACTGTTTGTCACCACAGATAGCCAAAAACAAACTGTGCCGGTATTAGGAGTGTGATCACGTTCAGCCATTTAACCATAGCAAATCGAGTTGAGCTAGTTAGCTGCAACTTTTGCGCTGTTATATTAAATCGACCACACGTGAGCTTACTAGTTTATTAGTCTGTGTCTGTTCTGTGAACTAAATGAAGGTGTGAAAAATGCTGTATAATATCTGACTTGTAATCAAAATGACGAGACGGTACAGAATTTCATACAACTTTTTACTTTTTTTATGAAGTTTTGTGCGATACAATTCTGATATTATGTCACTTGATCCCCCCTCCCCCCCACACACACGCACACACACACACACATTAACGCTTCTATGACAATTCAGTATTGTCCATCTATACTTATTATAAAACAAAGTCGCTTTTTTCCCTCATGTCCCTTTGTTCCCTTTAATCTTTAAAACTACGCAACGCATTTTAATGATTCTTTCAGTGTTAGATAGGCCATTTATCGAGGATGGTCATAGGCTATATTTTATCACGTTAAGACTAATAGGAGAATGTGGAAAAAACGGGGAAAATTTTTTGAAAGGACTTATCTCGCGAACTACTGGAGCAATTTTTATGTTATTTGGCACAGATAAGAAGTAGACTACGTGAAGGATCATAGACTATCGATTTTAATCATTTTTCAGTGGCTATATATTTTATACCCGTGCGACGCCGGGGCGGGTCGCTAGTTCTATATAATTTGATGAAACAGCTTGACTTTATAGTCGTTTTATGCCATTAAATCGTTATAAAACATAGATGGCATTTTTGTTTTCATGCAAATAACTCTCAAATATCGTTGTTTTATTGCTATAGCGGGATATGAAATAATGCCTCGGATCTGACGTCATTTTGTTACAGAATATACCGATAACAATGCCAGCCGCCCATGAATATTCAGGGCTGGGAGCTATAATATCGGAATAAGAGTATGTTGTTGGGAAAACGTTTTGAAAGAAACCAATAAATTTCGAATCCCATGTCTCTATGTTCACGAAATCAAAAATCGTTGATATCCTATTGAAAACCATATTTTGTTTCGTCGCGGAGATAAGTAAGTGTTCTAAGACATTCGAGGGTTCGGGACAATACTGGTCTCTTTTTGAAAATGAATTTCGTTTCGACAGAGAAGTAAGACATACTGATACAAAGTGTATGAGATTTGACGACTGCCGTGGCCACACTGCGAGATTTCTAGCAATAATAACGCAATTCTATGAAACGATTTATTTAAATAGCGGCGCGGCGGACGCATATAAATCGAGCGTCAAAACTCAAATCCTTGCCTTTGAAATTATTGAATGCAATTTGACTAAGTACACTGGAATACCCCTATCGTATGTGAAAAAAGTGTCTTGTACAAAAGAAAAAAAATATATTTACTCTATCCATCCCAACAGACCCATTTTCTCTGGATCAACATCATATATTTGTACAGGAAACATTACAGTATAAGCACCGAACGCTTTAACTATAATTTAATAGACGGAATAAATCACAGCGCGGGTCCAAGAGGAAGCAATATATATCAACTAATGGTTACTATTGCACTATAGAATATCGATTGGGTAGCCTTCAAGTGTGTACGTTTAACGGCCATTTTGATAAAAGAATGAGAATTTATTTAGCGCACGTGTTAGCTTGTAAGTTAGTTTGATGATTTGGAGTTTGATGTTTTTAAATTATCTGGGACTTTTTCTCATCAAATTCTCTTCATGTTTTCCACCTTTAAGCACCAATGTCATTGGTGCTCAATGTGAGTAGACGATATCCATCTTTCTGAGGTCAAAGTTGATCCGAGCCAGTAGATCACGATTCACGGCTCGCCCACATAAAGCGTACCTTGACCGTGCCGATGGAGGCGAGGATCCAGCCACAATAATAGCAGATATTGCTCTAATGGAATAAACGGTAGCTGGCAGCAAGGTTGTGATCCACGCAGTGCCGCGAACGCTGCCGCTCTGAGGAGACACCAATTCAATTGGTAAATGGCACCACTCGAACGCGTATCCGTCGAGTCCATTTAAGACGACAGGACTCAGTACTCCGCTGTCCTACTTCCGACGTAGCAGCGTCGAATCGGCAGTCCGATACATCGATTAACGATGGAGTGCAAATAGACAATAATGGACCCGACCGACAATAAAAACAAAATGGCGCTCGACACTGAATCTAGAGTTCAATTTAAGCTCGAAGCATAAAACAACAACGCAACCATGAATGGAATAAGTGTTAACGCGGATAAGACGATCGGGGAGGAGAAGAAACCGAGGAGAGCGACGGTCAGAGAGAAATTGATCCAAATAAGAGCGAATATCACAGTGGAACCCATCATAGCGTGCTACATCATGTCCAACGTCTTCTCCGGCCTCGCAGTTCAAAATTTAAACTTGGAAAAAGCGTGTCGAGTTAATCTAGGATACAGCGACGAAATATGCTCGGCGCTGAACAAACGGCAGACGGAAAACTACACCGTGGAGGAATCCGAAGTGCAAAAGTTGACGGCGTCCGTGCAAGCCTGGAAGAACATTGTGCAGACTGCATTTCCGTGTATATTAGTTTTGTTCGTAGGGTCGTGGAGTGACAAAACTGGAAAGAGGAAGGCCTGCATACTTTTACCTATCGTCGGCGAGATTCTGTGCACTATTAGTTTTATTTTAAACACGTACTTCTTCTACGAGCTGCCGCTGGAGATCACGGCCCTGTCCGACCTGTTCCCGTCGCTGACCGGCGGCTGGATCACCGTGTGCGTCGGCGTGTTCAGCTACATCGGTGACGTCACGACCAAAGAAATGCGAACATTCAGAGTGGGGGTGGCAAATCTGTGTATGTCCCTAGGGATCCCGATAGGGATGTCGCTCAGTGGGATCCTTCTTCAGCAGATCGGATACTACGGAATATTTATCATCTCGAACTGTTTGTATCTGGCGAGTTTCGTGTACGGATACATACGTCTAAAAGATCCCGAACTTCCGGTGGAGAGAAAGCGAGTGAGTATAGTAGGTATTTAACAGGGCTTCATAACGTTATCGAATAACAGAAAAAATATCGTTACGTACCGTTATTTTCATAATGGTAGCCAGATAACGTTATTTTTTTAACGATATCCAGTAAAATAACGTTATATTTACCGTTATTATTATAACGTTATTTTTTCGTTATGGCATAACAAAAAGATAACGTTATAATAATAACGGTAAATATAACGTTATTTTCTGGTATCAGGTATGCGATCGTGCACGGTGCACCAAATCTCACTCATATTTAAAATGTAATAAGCGTTCTCTGTGAAAATACAAAGAAAAAAATACACCTTAAAAGCGTGATTACGTTTAGAAAATTTTCCCGCCTGTCATGACTTTCTTGACGGACTGTAAGGTTATTAAAGAACATATATTTACCGTTATAAATCCTATATAACGTTATAACATTTACCGTTATTAAATACATTTATAACGTTATTTCTAGTACCGGTTAAATTTTCATAACGTTATCTATGCCCTTGAAGCAATAACGTTATGAAAAAATAACGTTATTTGAAGCCCTGGTATTCAAGTCTTTGTAAACTTTCTTAGATCAACACAAATAACAGACAAACATATTTTGACAAACTTTTGATCAAGTTAAGTTTCAAAACTTTTCAGATGTGAAATGAGAGAAGGAATGACGTATTTTCTTAACAAATGTTTCGCAAACTATTAGCAGGTGCCGGAAACTTTCAAATGTGTAGTAGTAATTAGACTTTATCATCTTGTTATTGTCTAATGTCTATATCAGCACGGCTCAGTATTGGTAGTTTATGTTTGAAGCCTTAACTAAGCTGATAGTGCTTCAACTAATCTATCTACCAATACTGAATCCCCGGCATAATAGTAAACGCTCACGCCTTGTATATTATACGTATAATGTGTAATAGTTTCAATGGGTATAATATGCTATTCTCAATAACATTGTTCTCGGATGAGTTTTAACTTTTAAATATTTTTAACAATGTCTGCTAATAATCGAATGATATTTATTGTTTACTAGCTGACCCGGCAAACGTTGTTTTGCCATATAAATAATTTTTGGTATGAAAAATAGATGTTGGCCGATCCTCAGACCTACTCAATATGCTCACAAAATTTCATGAGAATCGGTCAAGCCGTTTCGGAGGAGTACGGAAACGAACATTGTGACAGGAGAATTTTATATATATTAGATTCTCGCAAACTACTGCGTTCGCGCCGCACCAAAATCCTATTTTTTTACTTATCTAGTTCAAAATTGACCTAAAAATATTCTAACGGGGAATATGTAGTTAATGAAATTGTCGATCTATTGGCGTGTCTTTCAAATAAAAATAATTTGTAAATACTAGGGAGATACTAAAAGTATGCTTGAATTTTAATCCTTCGATCGGGGATTCTTGGAAATGCTATTGTATTCTATTGTCGCGATCACCGGTGGGGCTTGAAGAAATTATAAATTCGTATTACTTTGGAAGCTGATATCATGAGTATAATAAACAAAAATAGGAAATTAATAACGGGGAAATGAATGTTTATATACTTACTGAAGATTATTGCTGTATTTTTATTATAATTTTGTAGCTTTCAAATTATGAGTTATAAGGCTCTAAAAACGATAAATTACGGCATCTCCGTAGGGCGCCTTAAACTCTAAGAGCCCCCGCAGACTACAAACTTTTAGTCGGCCGATATTTTGACCAAATCGGGGTTTCAGTAGATAATTATCGGCCGATACCAATCGTTTATTGTGCTAACCTCCATACATCTTCAGACTGATTAAGCGTTCGTCTAAACTATTGGCCGACTAAAAGTCTGCAGTCTGCGGGGGATCTAAGTTGTTCTACTAATTAAATTATTATTATTTTTAACAAAAAATTAAAACCGACTTCCAAGGTAAAAACAATAATAACATTAATATGAACTAAAAAGTATTAAATAATTTTTACTATCTAATGGTGCCTTTTTCCGAATTCGGCTAAACCTCAACTATTTCTGTATTCAATCTTCATTATTTTGAAGTCGGTACCAGATAGCTGAATCTTCAGTCCTCTGACAGAATATTTGAAACTTTTGGAACTGGCACCGACTTCAAAATTATGAAGATCGAATACAGAAATAGTTGAGGTTTAGCCGAATTCGGAAAAAGGCACCATTAGATAGTAAAAATTATTTAATACTTTTTAGTTCATATTAATGTTATTATTGTTTTTACCTTGGAAGTCGGTTTTAATTTTTTGTTAAAAATAATAATAATTTCACTCTTTTTAGTTACACTAGTAGGTAAACCTTCGCGTATATTTTACGTATCTTATTACAATTTGTCAAGAGTCACAACTCACACTCACAAAATCATATATTATCAGTGAAGTGAACATATTGTGCTAAGTAATTTAACAATTTTAGCCCCAAGCGGTCACCGGCGATTGAGATAACAATAGAAAGGCTATTGTGTCTCGTTTTTCCACGATCGAAGGATCTATCAGATAAAAAATTGTATAAACTTGCATAGGATGTAGCGTAGCTACTCATAATATTTAATATTATCATAATTATTGACAGCTCTGTTCTTGTAAAGCACTTATTCCACTTATCCTAGCTAGGAAGTCCTAGCTAGGATCCTAGCTTTCTAAATGTTATTCCACTTGACTAATTTTTTTCCGATTTAGGATCCTAGCTAGGATCCTAGCTTCTAAATGTTATTCCACTTGACTAAATTTTTTAGGACCCTAGCTAGGACTTCCTAGCTAGGATAAGTGGAATAAGCGCTTAATCAAGAATTCAAATCGATACTTAAGGCGCCATCTATCGATTAATAAGTATAACTGATTAAAAAGACACTTAATGACTTTGTTTTGTGTAAATGCTCTTTTTAAAATAACTTTATTTTAATTCTATTTGTCTATTTAAATTTTATAAAGTAATTAGTAAAATATTCGATCTGTTGTCTGCCGCCACGCGCCACGCGGCGCGGCGGCGCGGCGACGCCGTCGCCTCTGCGGCGCCGACCGCCATGTATTAAACAAACAGGTGTTGTTATACAGTACATAATTATTATTATTAGTATATCCATACCTATGCCTTGTACTATTATTAATTCTGTGCCATGAGACATTGGTGACCTTAATGATGATGATGACGATGATGATGATGATGATGATTATGATGATGAATATGAATTGCATAGTAGCATATGCTTTCTGTTCTTAAAACAACGCCGAAACTCCCGAACGTGTATCTATAAGGAGTCAGGAGTTCTCTAAGCATCTTCGAAACCATGGTATACTTTGACCCAATATTTGACTTTTTGGTAGCATATTCTTAGTACACTTCACATAAAACCAAAATCACCATATGTTTCCATATAAATTTCGAGGAGTTCCCTCGATTACTCATGGATCCCATCATCAGGTCACCACTTTTGTGAACATGGTACCAAATTGAAGTGAAACCTAATACAACAAAACAAAAATTTCGAAAATCGGTTCACAAGCGGCGGAGTAATCGTTGAACATACAAAAAAAAAAAAAAAAAAAATATCCACAGCCGAACATATAACCTCCTCGTTTTTTGGAAGTCGGTTAAAAAAAAAACTGTGACTTGTAAATAAATTCTATCTTATGGTTCATTCTCGAATGTTTGACCGAGTGCGGGCGCTTATCGGAAGTGTAAGGTATCTGGCACAGTACGATCCGTGATTCCCTTGTAGCCGGATCAGTCCTATGTCTAAGTGATAAATTGCCCTGAGCCCACTACGCAAATTCGAGCGAAGGGGAAAACTACAGGGTTACCACGCTAGCGAAATGAAACGGACAATTATAATATTAATTTAAGGCATAATTAGTGAAATTTAATAAAGTTCTCTTACTGCCGCACTTAGAGACGAATATTTATTACTTAATTGTAGTAAAATTAAGATTTTGACATAAGTCCCATACATAATATCTGTCAAACACTGCATTAAATTGTAGTTAAATCATCATTAAATGTCTTTGAGTACGGCTGTGAGTTTTTAAAATGACTGTTTTTATATTTCTTCTGCTCTTTTTCTAATTTTTAATGAGTTACGACAGCTCTACAAATCAGCCAAACAATGAATCACCTATTGCCAACTTCGGTCTTTATACGCATTTACACATGCAAACACCAACATCCAATACATTACATACACTCACACACACGTAATAATCTCCAATACCGTTTAATGCAACGTCGGGTGTCTTGTTGGCTCATGTGTGAAGTTAAACGTAACCATTATAAGAGGATTTGCAGCATGATTATCTTATTGTTGTTAACAGTCCGACCCCTAAATTGCCTGAATTAGAAATGTTATTTATGCATCTGGGTAAACCCAAAAAGAAGGCAGTACCTATTGTCATATTTTATGTACGTGCACAAACTTTTTCGTTATTTATAAACGAATGTAGTAATAGCCCGGATAACATATAGGCTATATTATAAGAGGCTGAGCCTTCACTTAAGTTGCATTTATACGCATTCCGCAGCGTAGTTATTGCAAATGCAAAAATATTTTTTTTTCACCTCCGGGCGGAAAGCGTGAACTTTCTTTCCGCTGCGCTTACCGATGTTGCCGTTTTCCGCCTCCATCGATGAGAAAAATAGTATACGCACCATGGGCAGTAAATAAGAAAGCCTGTGATCTGATCACATGTTTGTTGAGAATTACATGTGATCTGAGATATTTCTTATTTTCCTGCCCTAGGTGCGTAATGTACTATTTTTACAAATATGTAAACACATATTACATATACATCAATACATTTGCAAATACAATGGCAATACATCGCTAAGTTAAACGACCCTTACGATGCTTTATGCAAAGTCCCATTTAATATTGATTTCAACTTTTGCAGTCGAAATAACCTATTGCAAAGTATCTCAAAGCCCATGCATTGTTTTTTTTAATTTAGTCATTATTGTCCACGAAGGTCCGCAATTTCTGGCCACCCTAATCGTAATACAATCAGCGTTTAACGCGAGGCTCAGAAAGGTGTCTGCATCGGTAATATCCCAGATCTATCCCGATTCGCCTGTCACTCTCGATATCCCGCTAACGTTTATCCATTTACGGATAGACTGAATGAGTACTCTGCTTTGTTCTTGATCGTATTTTTGAATAGCAATCATCGCGATCGTTTTAGAGGAGGCGCTGGATGGAATCTAGTTACATACAAAATATGCGTGACGTATCTTATATCTTTAAACGAGCAATTCTTGTATTGTATATAAATACTAACTGTTCCGGCAAACGTTGCTTTGCCATAATATATTTGCCATATACATCTCAATGTTGCCATATTATTTTATTGAAGTGACTAAATAATATTTTGTTGTCACCATGGCAACGTCGATCGCTATCCCGTCGCACAAACAATGGTCGCCGCCAGTCTCAGGTTGTAATAATTTACTATTATTTATTCAACAAATGCACTTATCAATATATAAAGTACCCAGTAGCCGATTCTCAGACCTACTGAATATGCATATGAAATTTGGTAAAAATCAGTAAAGCCGTTTCGGAGGAGTTCGTGGACTAACATTGTGACACGAGAATTTTATATATAAGACTACCGACCCGCCCCGGCGTCGCACGGGTATAAAATATATAGGTAGCAACTGAAAAAATGATTAAAATGGATAGCCTATGATCCTTCACGTGGTCTACTTCTTATCTGTGCCAAATAACATAAAAATTGCTCCAGTAGTTCGCGAGATAAGCCCTTTTAAATAATTTCCCCCGTTTTTTTCACATTCTCCTATTAGTATTAGCGTGATAAAATATTGCCTATAGACTTCCTCAATAAATGGGCTATCTAACACTGAAAGAATTTTTCAAATCGGACCAGTAGTTCCTGAGATTAGCGCGTTCAAGTTAGCCCTTTCAAATAATTTTCCCCGTTTTTTCCCCATTTTCCTCTATTTCTTCGCTCCTATTAGCCTTAGCGTGATAAAATATAGCCTATAACCTTCCTCGATAAATGGGCTATCTAACACTGCAAGGATCATCAAAATCCGTTGCGTAGTTTTAAAGATTAAAGGGAACAAAGGGACATGGGGGAAAAAAGCGACTTTGTTTTATAATAAGTATATATAGATATAATTGGAATCTCGGAATCGGCTCCAACGATTTTCATGAACTTTGGTATATAGGGAGCGATAAATCGATCTAGCTAGGAATCATTTTCATAAAAAGTCATTTTATGTGTGTTTTTTGAATTTTTGGAATACCGAGCGAAGCTCGGTCATATAGCTAGTTGGGTTTAATTTAGAAAAGGATGCAGATTACGATGCTGAATGTTATCAATTTTTTTACAAGTATGATTGCGTCACAAAAATTTGCATGCTAAACTCTATTTGGTTACTTATTATTTTTGTGCCTGCTCTATTTAGTTACTTCGAGTATGTATGTTATTTACTCTGTTGAGGCAAACTTAATATCGATTTTAAATTCATAATGTTTAGTTTTAGCGTACTAGGAATATAATAAGCTATTCTTAATAATTACCATGAGTCTTGACTCTTGTGCTATCACAAGACTCATGATAAAAAAAAAAAAGCCGCTAATAGAAAGAAAGAAAATCTATACTTATTATAAAACAAAGTCGCTTTTTTTCCTCATGTCCCTTTGTTCCCTTTAATCTTTAAAACTATGCAACAGATTTTGATGATTCTTTCAGTGTTAGATAGCCCATTTATCGAGGATGGTTATATGCTATATATTATATATTATAGAAAGGGCTAACTTGAACGCGCTAATCTCAGGAACTACTGGTCCGATTTGAAAAATTATTGGCTATATATTTTATACCCGTGCGACGCCGGGCGGGTCGCTAGTATTATATAAACAAATAATAATGTTATAAGGGCATGCGCGCACGGGCAGCTTAGTTGCTCGGCGATTTATTTGTCTCTTGATCAAGTCTAGGAGCTAGTATGAAAGTGCGCGCACGTAGCGATGCAACTCTCTGCTCTGGGCAACTTTTTCGTTCACGGGGTCGGAGACAAGCGCGCGACGCAACTGTCTCCTTCCCTATTGGTTTCTATGCAAGTGCGCGCACGGGCAACAAAAAAGTCGCCGACCGGCCAGTTGCCACTAGACCGCCGCGGCGTGAGCTTGTGTGAGACAGCTAATCTCATATTTGTATCTTCATTAACGAGGCCAGGTCGTAAGATTCTGCACAGCTCATCGAAACTTTCGACACTCATTCTAAAGTAACGGATTTTTTTTTGGGTATGCTCTCAATTTCATATACCTACATAGTATGAAATTTCTCGAGAATCAGCCGATCGCTCCATAATGGATGCATCATTTTTTTAATGAAATAAGGGGGAAAACAAGCAAACGGGTCACCTGGTGGAAACCATTTCCGTCGCCCATGGACACTCACAGCATCAGAAGAGCTGCATGTGCGTTGCCGGCCTTTTAAGAGGGAATAGGGTAATAGGGGAGGGAAAGGAAAAGGGTAGGGGATTGGGCCTCCGGTAAAGTCATTCATTCGGCGAAACACAGCGCAAGCGCTGTTTCACGCCAGTTTTCTGTGAGCCCGTGGTATTTCTCTGGTTGAGCCGGCCCATACGTGCCGAATCATGGCTCTCCCACATCATGCACCCAATATTCCATTTTCGACGCTTTCACCGGTTTTTTATTGCGAGTGCAACGACCACAGCCGTCTTGACCAAATCCATGTTGATGACTGTCTAGAAAAAACTGAAAAAAGTCGGGTTGCTGTCGCTCTAGTGCGCGCACCCCGGCAACATGGCGATTATTTTTTCGAAAGAGACAAAAATATGTTGATATAGTATGTAATAAATTATAGAGTAGTATTATTAGTATCTAAGTATTATAGTATAATATAATTATTATATTTTAATGTTGTAATTTAAGTTGTTCATCAATATTAATTATTATCTATGCACGCCCTATCTGATGCTTCTGTTCAAATTTCTCTACTTAGGGCTGCTGTAAGAAATTTCTTTTAGAGATAAGCAGTACGTTTTGTGTCGTCTTTCTAATATTATGTTACTTTTTAATGGTTTTGTGTGCAAAAAGTAACTCATGTGTCACTTGATCTGTCGCCTTGAAACTAAGCTTTATATCATCCAATATAATGAAAGATATTTACAAAATGCGACAAGCGCGTAAATACGTCCATAATAATTAGTGTGTAATTGCCAGTTATGTCTGTTTTCATTATCGGTGTTTAAAATCTGTCAGTTGTAGTAATTGAGGAGGTATTCGATCACGGTTCATGGCACGTTGATGACACATCATTAAAATTTATAGGAATTTTTGTTGAATTACATGGAATTATATGGATTATTTAATTTGTTTGTAATGTTAAAAAGGTATCTTTGATATTTTCAAATTCTAAGATTGATTTGATCAATAGATAGGATAAAAATTAAAAGATGTGAGAGTGAATAGACTATTCACATCGTACTCTGTTTGAACTAGTCGGATTTTGCCCAAAAAATATCATGTTTTCAGGATTTTACACATGCCACATACCCTAAATCAATCAATTTATGATCAATCTGATACATTTTTGGACAAGCTGCAGATTTTTAAAAAATACGTTAAACGCATGCCAACATTGCGTTTCCACTAGAAGAATGTGTTTTTAAGATCTCATAGAATTGCTGCGCAGCGAGGTGTAACAGAGGAAGCGATTCTGTGTAGGGAATGCAAATCTCGCGAGATTAGGCTCAAGCGAGATCTCGCAAGTTTATGGAAATCAATCTCGCGAGATTACGCCAATATCGGAGTCTCCCGAAAACGCTTTGATTATGACGTTTCTATGCTCGACTCTACGAATAATAAAAACTAAGGAAACGTAACTCTCATACTTCAATCGTTTTAAATTTGGTTCTCAAGGTTCTTTTCGCACACTAAAATAATATGGCAATAGTTATGAAACATATTCAAATTGACAAAATAAAGCCGTTGACAATATGCCACTTCCATAATTACACAAAATTCTTGCATGTATTCGGGCCTCTTTTTGCATAAAGCATGCATGTATTCGGGTCACATTTTGTAGAATCGCAACAATTTTTTTGACACAGTTACTCTTCATTAGTTTTTATTATTCGTAGTCTCGACTACAATCTTATTAATTTCGCGAGATCTCGCCTTCTCTTCGACCGAAATCAATCTCGCTACAAAAGGCCGAGATCTCGCGAGAACGAGACTACATTCGCTAATTCTATGGCTTCTCAAAAACACATTTCCGCTACTCAACTCTGAAAACGCAACCTTAGGTTGCGTTTCCACTGGAGCTGAGCTAAGGCGTAGCGAGAAATGTGTTTTTGAGAACTAATAGAAATGCTTCATTTGCCTGACCATGTTCAGCGCAACGATTCTATTGGTTCTTATACGCAGTTTAGCTCAGCTTTGCAGCCTTAGGGTCAATTCAGACCACAAAGCGTAGATGCATTTCTAAATTCGTACTTAATTGACAGATTTGAGACGTCACTCACGGTTGAAATCTGTCAAATCCATACATTAGTGTGCTCCCAGATAGAAGTTATATAACATTATATAAAATTTTGTAACAATTTATAACAAAATACTAGTTTATTTTTTGAGATGTTGTAGCGTATGTTACAGGATGTTATAAAATGTTATCGTGTTACACAATGTTTTATAACGTTATATAACTTCTGTCTGGGAGCACCATTAGAAATGCATCTACGCGCCGCGTTGCGATCTGATTTAACCCTTATTCTGGATCTTTTGTTAGGAACAACCAGTGGGCTGTCGAGGCTGGTTCGGTTCGTTCTTCGACGCCAGGCACGTCCGGGAGACGCTGACTGTGGCATTTCGGAGTGGACCCCGAAGGCGGAGGCTGAGGGTCTCGCTGCTCATTGTCGTGGTCTGCGTTATATTCGGCCCGTTACATGGTAAGTTTACATTCTTCTTGTTTGCAAAATAGTATCGAAAAGATAGCATGCTTGCTGCCGAACTCAGAGACATTTAATTATTATTACATTTAATCCACATTTTTCATTTCAAATCATTTACCGGTCTTAGAGCCTCCATTTTGCAAAAAACGTAAATTTTCAAATTGATATTTACTCACTTCATCCATTTACCTCCTTACTTATGCTAATCATATTAATTGGTCATAATTTTTTTTTGTAATTCATAAAAATGTTATCAGAAGTTTAGACATCCATAGATCGACTATTATCTATTGATTAGTCGATCTATGGATCATAGAGTAACAATTTATAGTAACGATTATCATATTTCATTAATTACCCGGAATTACATAATACATTTTATGTTATTTATAACATTATTATGACGTTTCTAAGGAGTTACTCATAGGTCCTATTAAATAATTTTCCATAATGCACTAGATCTAAACAACATACTTATTTTGTAATCAGTTTTGATTGGTTAACATTCTGGACAGAAATACCACGAATAAAGTTATATTTTAGGAAGTCTGATACCACATTTTAAGTATAAACTTAAGGCCCAAGAGCTTTGTTATTTTAGAGTAGTTTTGTTATTTTTGACCGACTTCCAAAAAGGAGGAGGAGGAGATGTTCGGCTGTATAACTCGGGCGAATTAACTTGACACCTGGTTCAATTGACGTTTCTCTAAAGTACTGAGTGCAAAAAAAGTTTTTTTATTTTAAGTTATTTCAAAAAAATAACGTTACCGGAACTAGTTATTTTTATAGGGCTACACTAACCACAGTATTTCATGCAATTATTCGGCCAAGTACGAGTAGGTTTCGCCCAAGGGTTCCCAAGCAGGAATACGAGGTTTATGGATGCGTCCGATAATTTGTATCTAGCTTCATATTAATATATTCCGTGAGTAGCTACTTCATACCACTCAACGCAATAACGTTATTAAAATCACTAATCCACTACATGAGACTAACCATTAATGTCTATTTTGTATTGCTTATCAAATTTAATGCCAAATTATGTAATAATAATATGCTCGATATGGAGTAAAACTATCGAGTAAAACCGTATGTGAGTACTTAGCACTACAGTAATAATATCTACAATAAATGAAACAATTTTGATTTAATACTTCAGTCGGAATTTCCAGGAATTGCTATTGTATTCTATTGTTGTCGCGATCACCGGTGCTCGCGCGGGGCCTGAAGGATTAATATGTATATACCACAGACGCACGGCAATGTTCAAAAGTTAATACGAATAACAAAAACTTAACAAATTTAACGTTCAAACGTAACAAATAACACAACAAAACTCAACAAAAATCCAAAAACAATAACAATTAACTACAAAAAAATAACTCCGAAACGCAAACTCAATAACACACGTGTAACGGTAACAGATATGCTAACGCTACTGGACGCGTACGACGAGAGCGGGGCGCTGCGCGGGGAAGCGAGGGAGGGGTAAAATTTAAGCTAGGTGTCAAGTTAATTCGCCCGAGTTGTATGTATCTTTTTTTTTTTTTTTGTATGTTCAACGATTACTCAGCCGTTTGTGGTCCGATTTTCAAAATTATTTTTGTGTTGTATAGGGTTTAACTCGAATTTGGTAACATGTTCACTAAAGTGGTGATCTGATGATGGGATCCTTGAGGAATCGAGGGGACTCCTTGAAATTTGTATGGAAACATATAGTGATTTCGATTTTTTCTGAAGCATTCGAGGTAAATACTATCAAAAAGTAAGACTTCGCACCAGATTATACCCTGGATCCGAAGGTACCGAACAGAACTTTTGAATGCTTATAGGTACAGGTTCGGGGATTTCGGTGTTGTTTAAACAACTGAAAGCATAAGCTAATACATCAATTTGATTAATCATCATCATCAAAACCATAATTATACCATGAGTCATCACACTATGACCCAATTATTGGTACTTTTCGTGATATTTTGCATCGAAGCAGATGTTTTTGATGATGATTTCGCTGTTTGTAGACCGATTTTCAAAATTCTCGTGATTTTGTATAGGATGTAATCTTAATTTTGTATAACAATTACGAAAGTGGTGAGCTGATGATGGGATCTATGAGCAATCGAGGGAAATCCTTGAGATTTATCAAAACACTCATAGTGGTTAAAATGTTGTTTCTAGTAAGTTAAACATATGTTACGAATAAGAGAAATTTCATACGAAGGTGTGTGTCTCTTGGTGCAAAGGCACTGAACAGAACTCCTGAACCTTTAAAGATAAAATTTTGGAAATTGCAAGCATTTACCACAATTTCGCTTACAGTAACATAATGTGAATAGTTAACATTCGTATTGGGGTTTTACGCATAAAGCCTAATTTTATAGATACTTAACTAAAAAGAGTGAAATTATTACTTTTTAACAAAAAATTAAAACCGACTTCCAAGGTAAAAACAATAGTAATATGAACTAAAAAGTATTAAATAACTCTTACTCTTTAATAGCACGCCTTTTTCAAAATTCGTCTAAATATCAACTATTTCTGTACATAATATACCTACTACAGTCTTCATTACTTTGAAGTCGGTACCAGTCCAAAAGTTTCAGATATTCTGACATTACTGAACTGACGATTAAATTAGCTGGTACCGACTTCAAAATAATGAAGACTGTAGTATATGTACAGAAATAGTCGATATTAAGACGAATTCTGAAAAAGGCGGGCTATTAAAGAGTTAGAGTTATTTAATACTTTTTAGTTCATATTACTATCGTTTTCACCTTGGAAGTCGGTTTTAATTTTTTGTTAAAAAGTAATTGATTTTATAAAAGCTGAAAGTGTTTTCTGTTGCCCCTATTATATAGAGGTGAGAAGAAGAGGCTCGTGGCTTTAACTTTCTTAGTTTAAATTTAAAACCAGATAAGTAAAAATAATATCGTACAACCCAGAAGCGTAGCGTGCCTTGGTGGGGCCCCGTATAAACATTTGTTTGGGGGTCCTGCCGTGGTAGCTATGCCACTGGTACCACTCCTCTTCGCTCCTTATCAACTGTGCATCGAATTCAATAGTATGGTGGAGTAATGGTTTATTTCCATCTCAAAAAGCTCTCAACGTACCGAAGCTTAAAAAAATATTTACAGCCGGCTTATAGAACTTTTTTTCAATTTAGTCAAAAAGAAATAATGATGAATGAAGATTAAAAGCTCATAACCGAGCTTTCAGCTCAAACTTCTCCTGTAGTAAGTATTGCTAATTGTTTCTTAAGTTGTTAACAGCATGTAAATTCTTTAACTAGTCCTGTGTCGCAGTTAAAAAGTTTCGATGAATGTGTACCAACTTTACCTACAACGTAACTTACTTAGAATACTTTACACTGAGGAAATTGACAAACCACAGGTTATACATGAATGTATTCATCATCATCAAAATTGTATAAGATTGATTATAATTAACTGATAGACTATTCTGCTACATTGCCTTTAACCTCAGGAGCTTATAAAAGTATATTAAATTACAAAGCTGGTTAAAATTAATCCAAATGAGTTTGCATCTTCTCAGCATTCACTCTCTAGTCTCTATATTGGATTTTGTCGACCATAGTTAGTTGAAAAATTTCACTGCTCCTTATAACTCTGCAAGCTATTTAAAGTATTTAAATCTGAAAATACCATGTATTCTATATAGCCCGGTCATCGACGTCAGTTAGGCCGTGTTAACACCAAACCGACTGTGAGCCGCCGAATGTGAGCAGGCTCACTGTGAGCCCCAGTGTGAACGTGAAAATATACGGTATCGAACGTCCGCGCCTACGCCTAGCGTAATAGCGTATTAACGTAAAAGTAAATACGTATGGAAATACAATAAACTGCGTAACGTTCGCTTACATACAGCGGCTCACAGTCGATTTGGTGTGAACACGGATTTAGTGTCTAAAGCTAAACACATCATGCCGAAGTTCCGCGGTGGAAGTTCGGCATGATTCTGCCTGCCTGGGAAATGAACGTGCTGCACTTACCTATTTATAAGGCTCATGAGGTCCCTTTACTTGGCTCATGAGGTTCCTATTGTGACGAGATAAACCTCTTCGTAAGAAAGAGACAAGCGATAGGTCAATGACCGAAATTCTCCAACTATAATAACCATCCTCTGTTGTTTCAGGGGAGATGAACGTGCTATACCTGTTCATGAGGTACCGCTTCAACTGGGACGAGGTGCAGTTCAGCATGTTCTGCACATACAGTATTATTACGAATTTAGTTGGTAAGTACTGTTCTTGTAACATAAAAGGCTGCAAACGGCGACTGACAAAAATCCAAATAAGGGCCGGGACACAAAAACACGACACGTACGACGTCGCGTCGTAGAAACTCATCTTTGAATTTATACGTGAGTTCTACGACGCGACATCGTACGTTTTTGTGTCCCGGCCCTTAAATGCCAATTTAGGACATAGATTGACAAAAATCATAACTAATCATTACTCCATTTTGAATTCACCGTAGTCGGGCAAAAGCAAAGACCACACAGTTGAAAATTTTGAAGATAAATTCTGTAAAATAACTAAAGTTTTCGTAAAATCAACAAACTGAATAGGAAGAGCCGCCGGGTGTAAAATAGCAACGATATATAAATACAATAAATAATTTTATAATTGCTACGTGCAAATGATTGTAATGTGAAACTTGTGTGTTTCAGTAATTGTCATAAGTCATAACTCATAAATAATATTGAACTTGACTTATAGCGGGTCACTAGCTAAAAGCCGAGCTTTGTGAGGGCTCGTGTCGTCACATTTTGATGGACTGATGATAACACATCTACAAATTTGACGACCTCTGTGGCTCAGTGGGTAGGCTGTCGGTAGCTCAAGCCGGGGATCGCGGGTTCGAATCCCGCCGACGGAACAAAAAGTTTTCAAAGTTCCTGGGTCATGGATGTGTATTAGATATGTGTATCATATAATAAAAATCTTAAATATATGTATAGTATAAAAGTATTAAATATATTTCCGTTGTCTGGTACCCGTAACACAAGTCCTTCAGGTACTTAGCACGGGGCCAGACCGACGTGGTGTGAAGCGTCCATAGATATTATATTATTATAATAAAAAACCTTGACTGACTGATGATTAAACACATCTACACATAAATAAAAATTGCACAAATCAATAGGCGTGATAGTTTTTCCGTAAAGTGTACCACAAAATGTTCAGATTGTGGGATATACTAGGGCTCGCTTCGCTCGCGCTGATTATTACAATTCAGTGATAGAATCCAGCGCTGGATTGTTAATGGAAAAATGTAAAAGGGCACTGGAATACACTGGAATGTACAGTGCTCCCAAAGTGATAATGCGCATAGAAGATTTCGAATTTTTTCGGCAACGGTCGTATTTCCAGAGCGACGGAAGACGATATTACATTTTCTAATTGCATTGCGTTTAAGATACATGTATTAGTCAAAGTTCGTCGTGATATTCCTGTAGCTTTATTAATTTTGGAGTACTGTAATTCAGTGCATTCTAGACCCGTTTACATTATTCCAGTAGTGATCCAACGCTGGATTATTTATGGAATGATGTAAAAGGGCACTGGAATACATTAGAATGTAAGTCAGTGCTTTCTCGTCCCGTTTACATTATTACAGTAGTAATCCAGCGCTGGATTGGATCACTGGACTGAAATAATGTAAAGCGGTCATTAATGTTGCCCGTGAGTCGTGACTCGCGCACCAAGGGTTCCGTACCATTATAGAGCAAAATTAGGCAAAAATTGTGTTTTTTGTATCGGAGCCCCCCTTAATGTTTTATTTTATTTTAATATTATTATTAAATATTAAAATGCACATAAAACTAAGGACCTTGAGAAAACATCAAGTACCTATCTGTTGCCATTATTGATATAGAGCCAAAAAGGCCAAAAAAATCACGTCTGTTGTATGGGAGCCCCTCTTATATATATATATATATATATATATATATATATATATATATACATAATTTTTATTTTTAGTATTTGCTGTTATAGCGGCAACAGATATTGCGTATAAAATGTTTCCTTGACTTTTGCTCAGCTTTTTTCTTTGTTTTTTTTTTTTTAATGAAGCAGGGCAAAATACAATAAAGCATAATATTATTGTATTTTGTCCTGGTTTAAAGTTATGACTAGTTTTCCAATGCAGAAAATAGCTGAGTCATGTTGTGTTTACCTAGACCAGTGGTTCTTAACCCTTTAGTCATGAGGGACCATCTTACCAAATGTTTTCTTGCCGGGGACCACCTAGTTGGTTTAGGTACCTAAATTAAGGGTTATTAGATAAAGAAAACAAGTACAACTTTATACCTAATTCACAGAATATATATTAGTTGTACCAACAGAATTCCCACTGGCGAAACCCGTTTAAAGAATTAACGACTCATGCCACGATACTATAAAGTTCAAATTCCGACCGCGCAGTGCTAGGTGTCTACAATTATATTTGCCTACATCTCCGCTCTCTTTCTATCGCATAACTCGTACCTTTTCTGAAGAAATCAGGGTTGTCTGTTTTTAAAAATAATATTATTAAATCTTTATATTTAATTAACTACATTTTATTTAACTCCAAATAATCTAAGATATTATGTCTTAGTGGTTAGTACTATGTAGATTTAATTATCATAAATAATTCGCGTGTAACTAGTTACGCGTACTTAGATTCGATAGGTACCGTATCTTAATTGTTTAATCCGGTATTATATTACCTACTTAAAGTGTTTGTATAACTTAGTTATTTTTGTAAACAAATGAGGTTTCGAATAGTATGCATCACGAAATATAATAGCAAAGACGCGACACCAACCTACGATGCTTACTATTAGTAATAATTAATACCTAACCTTATTAATGTGTTTTAATTAATGTGTTTTTTTTTCAATGAAATACCTTTATTAATTATACGTCTACGAAGGTAACCCAACTAATATATTCTACTTCAACTAGTATTTAAAACTATTTAAATCATACGTAATCGTAATTTGACTCTATAATAAATTGTACAAAATTTAAATCTATACTAAATAATAATAAAACAATTTAAAAAAGTTCTTAACTCTCATCGTCCTTAGGGAGCTTAGAAAGTTAAATTTGGTTCACATTCCGTGTTAAGACAGTTAAACACTGCGCAATATTTCTTTGCCCTTTTTTATTGTCCATTGTGATCAGATTAATTTATCAATTCTGTGACAGCGAATGAATAAGTACGCAGGTAGGCATGCAACGATCAACTAACTAAAAACTCGTGCGCGCGCGTCACCGCTCGCCTGTGAGTCCCTACTGAAGTGCCCCCCTAGGGGGGTACTTACAGTTCGATGCCTACAGGCGCGAGTGGGACAGGCCTGCCTAATTAGCACTAAGTCTTCCATTTGGCTAAAATCTAAAAGTTACAGATTTTAATTTAATGTGATTTTTGTAACTGCATACTCTTTACTAACTTCTAAATTCTCAGTTCTCACATAATATTATTAGGATGGCTTCGCGGACCACTTGGAATGCCTTCAGTGACCACCAGTGGTCCGCGGACCACCGGTTAAGAACCACTGACCTAGACATTCTGAACTTCGTTATTTTTATGCCTACATGACTCAATTATGAAATAAAACGATTCAGATGAATATATACTGTAACATAGACTGAATATTTTTTGTGGGCTATATAAAATTACTAAGCTGTAATCAAAATACCACAGTCCATTTAGAGCCCATCTATAGTAAACTTACGAAAAAAAATCTTTATTTAATGTAGCTGACTCGACAAATGTTGTTTTGCCACATACATAGTTATTTCGGTTTAAGATGACGTATAGATCAGCACAAAAATTCTTCAAACTCAGACTCCAGCTTGGCAACAAACAAAACGACATGAGAATTTTATATATTATCATTCGATCCACTCTACAGATTATCGTATTATTTGTTTCAGGTACTTTGTTCTCTATAAGTATATTTAGTGACTTTATGAAGCTGGACGACTCTGTGGTGGGGATAATATCGTGCACGAGCAAAATACTCGCGTCCTTCATATTTGCGTTCGCCAGCACCACCACTGAAATATACATTGGTAAGTATAGTACACAAGTTTTTGGCGACCTCTGTGGCTCAGTGGTGCGTGTGGTAGGCGGTAGCTCAGATTCGTGAAATTTATTAAACCCCCATTTTTGGTCGGGGGTTAAAAAATAAGTAGGTACATTAAAAGTGATTTGTCACTGAATTTTATCGGTTATTCGTTAAAGCTTTTTAATTTTTATTTAACAAGTAATTTCATATTATAGCGTACTCGTTAAAGTTAAACAACATGCTAAGTTTTATGTCACCTTCAGCGAATACTTAGCAGGTTCAGGATCATTTGTCAAAGAAGTAATAAAAAATAAATTCCTACTAATGAGGATGACGTTGAGTTTGACACTCGGACTAAGGACATAGCATAGAGAACGCTAAATAGATGTTGTCAGATGTGTCCCTAGATCACTGACCTCCAATATACAAGTGTATAATGGAGGTCAGTGCCCTAAATGTATTATGAACTTCAAGCCTTTAAGGTGACTTTCTGTTCCTCGCGGCAAAAATTCTAATAAAAAGCTACTTTACGACCTAGGTTATTATAGGCCTTCAGATTTTCACCTGTTTCGGTATCAGCAGAATTCCTTAGGCAGTGTCCGGTTAACGAAAGAACTGTCAAAACCACTTGTCGCAGGTTTTTGATCAGAAACAAAGCTTTTATAGCAATGGGATCACGTCTCTACCTACAAGATGGTGCAAAGTTATCCATCAAAATTTTACCTACATTGTTAGTCAAATGTAAATAATCTTTATAAAAAACCTTTTGAATTTTTGTATAGAACAAACTTTTACCAGACCTATAACATGATGGTCAGACAAATTCTATAATAATGTAACTTTTTTTTATCAACGACTATGTTTAAGTTTAACCTGTTTACTTTTTCAGCGCCCCTGGTGGAAATCTTCAATGAAACCTCCTTAATAGCTATGCGGAGCGCATATTATGTTTAAGTTTAACCTGTTTACTTTTTCAGCGCCCCTGGTGGAAATCTTCAATGGGACCTCCTTCATAGCTATGCGCTCCATCGCGTCTAAATTAGTCACCAGCGAGGAACTAGGTATGATAGTCCCCTTTTTAGTTTAGTATAAATATGCGGAGAAGATGAAGTAATGGGGAAGAATGGAGAATGTTGTGGACAAAATAGCAAGAGTTATACTTCAAACCTTAAAGCTGATCGTTAATTTTATTGTGTAATGTGTTAAACAAAAGCTGCTAGCAAAAATTATATATTAAACTTCCTTAAAGCTACACTTTCAATAAACTGGTTTAATAAAATAATTAAAACTATCGACGTCACATGAGTCTGTTTTAAATAGCATTTATAACAGTAATTATATAAAATGTTGCATTCAATGTCAATTTGTATTATGTTATGGAATGTCATAATTTGCATATGAATAGTATAATTAGTAACTGACCACACTCACTGTGGCACGTGAGTGAGTTTCACGTGTTTTTACTATATTTTTACAATAAATATAGTCCAGCTTAAGTTGACCCGAATAATTTGAGACAAAATATGTATAAAAATCGAAAAACAAGAATATATTACCAAGTTGTACGTTACAATTTACAACTGTATAATAATAAATGTTCCTGAGCAAAAAAATATTATCAATTTGAAAAGCATTTGAATTTTGTATCGCAACGTATTTCACATAAGAGTACACTTATTTAGCTTCAAAAAACCGAGGGTAAAAACAGTTGTAGCGACGTGAGAGGGTCTCAGTCATTGATATACAATACTGCGTAGAACGATAACTTTCTTACATTGAACCGCTCAAATATTACGGCTACAGTTACCATCATGGCAACGAAAATTGTATGATCGATGCGAGTACGATAGCCAAACAAGGGTGACGAGACAATGGTCCTCAGAGAACAGTAACCGGCAATCCAATTGACCGAGAGCACTGTTTCGTCACTCTTCTCGGCAGGTATCAGGCCCTAAAGCTCGGTTTATATAATGCATCTGCGAGACGCAACAGAGCTGTTTGGTCGCTATACATAACACATCGAGATCACAAGCAAGTGTATTAGCGATTCATTGAAACAACAGCGTGGTTACGCCGATTTACATACAATTACTTGTGAATTGTGATATTTAGCCTAAAAAGTACGCCTTTCGTTTCACTTTTTTCACTCAGTTACTCTTCCATAGGATGGTATTTCGATGGTCTCAGCTAATGTGCTCACGTGTAGTTAATTTAGTTTCGAACCCGCGATTAATGGCCGCCAACTGTTACCGATAGGGTTGCTATTTATTAGTTCTTTTGTTCAAATTGAATGCTGAAATGTTGAGGTCAAAAATGTTACCTATCAGAACAGGTTTTACTGAACTTAACTTTAAATGAGAAATGTATAATACGATTAAGGGTCAATTCGTTCACATTTCTCCAAACAAAAACTATCACACGTAATGGCTCCCGCACATGGGCCACCGGCCACAACCACAAAACGCTGCTATCGGCATATTTCCTCTAGTTTCATACATCTTATATGGACTCGCCGCACGCGGTTGACACCGGTGACCGCTACTTTTGTGCCTTTTCTTGCTTGTGGCGGCGTTTGTGGCTGTCGCGTGTGGCCCGTGTGCGGCGACACTAGGATAAACTTGATAGATTTCGCTCCCGGGACTCAAATCAGTTCTATAGGTTTATGCGTATTGCGTAACGACATAATAGACATACATACTTTTGCACATGCATAGTTATGCAAATAAAATATACTTATAATAATAACAAAAAACAATATGTTACTTTACTTCCTTAGACATAAAACTGCAACATAATGTATTTCCTCAATCTGTACTATAGATAAGAACATTCCACATAATACACATAAAGTATTGTAGATCAATATTTCCA
The DNA here is from genome assembly GCA_905333045.1 of Lysandra bellargus. Classification (NCBI taxonomy): domain Eukaryota; kingdom Metazoa; phylum Arthropoda; class Insecta; order Lepidoptera; family Lycaenidae; genus Lysandra; species Lysandra bellargus. The sequence goes on from HG995344.1 coordinate 5,022,704, forward strand.
TTATGCATTATTTTATAGGTATACTTGCGGTCGTTTCCATTGAATTATTGGACAAATAAGAAACTCAAATGATGTTAGTATTAATAAAATTTAAAATTCTTCTATTGTGGTAAAAATATTTCAATAATAAAGTTATTAAAAATCATGTATCGCCGTACTAATAACATAATAGCTAACTAGATGACGCACGCAATTCTGTTGCGCCAAAATTCGTTTATCGCGCGGGAGTCGTCCATTTTTCCGACAGAAAGAGTATTTACATGCCAAATTTCAGCAAAATCGATTCAGCGGTTTGGGCGTGAAGAGGTAACAGACAGACAGATAAACAGACGGACAGACAGACACACTTTCGCATATTAGTATGGAACGATGTTATTAGGGCGGCCATACATGATCCATTGAAAATATTATTATACATTGAAAATAATCGACGACCTCTGTGGCTCAGTTGGTGGGCTGTTGGTAGCTCAAGCCGGGGGTCGCGGGTTCGAATCCCGACGACGGAATAAAAAAAAAGGTTTCAAAAAGTTCCTGGGTCATGGATGTGTATTAAATATGTGTATCATATAATAAAAATCTTAATATATGTAAAGTATAAAAGTATTAAATATATTTCCGTTGTCTGGTACCCGTAACACAAGTCCTTTAGGTACTTACCACGGGGCCAGACTGACGTGGTGTGAAGCGTCTATAGATATATTATGTCGTTATTAGATCCTGTCGTCGCTACCTACGAAATATACTTAGCTGGTGTACGTTTGGTTTTGCTCAGTTTCTATACATTTCGTTGGTAGCGGCGACTGGTCTCCATCATGGAGACTCGATAAAATAGAGCATTTAAGAATGTCAAATTGGCCCACTTAAATTTTTTACCATAAACAGTGCTATATTGACATTATTATTATATATTCAACATTATGCTTTAACGGCTTTTTTCAGGTAAAGTAAACTCTCTATTCGGTCTGGCTGAGGCCATGATGCCATTGGTGTACGGGCCCCTCTACTCCAGGGTGTACATGGCTACACTCAACGTACTACCAGGAGCGGTGTTCCTCCTAGGAGCTGCCATGACTGTGCCGGCCGTTGCAATATTTGGGTGAGAGGACATGCCAAGGCTTTTAACAACATTAAACATTCGTGTTCATTTGTAAATAAAAATAATAATATTACATGCGCTCGATATTCGTTCATATAAAAAGAATAAATATAATAAAATAAACAACAAAAAGCTATTCCTGGTAGACTACATTTTTTACGGTAAACAATACGGAATATAGTAAGCGACTATCGTCATCCATGGACATGTAAGTGAAAGGACTGGAGTGCGTTACAGGCCTCTGTTTCGCTTAGAGTTATTTCACCTCGTCGAGTTTCTATGAAATTGATCCTCACGTCAGTGGCATAAAATAACCGCCAGAGGTAAAAAATAAATAAATTGACTTACAAAAGTGGTTTATTTTCTCGAACATTAGAACCTTGCGATTTCCTTGACGTTCCAGATGTGCTTTGCTTTCAATAGCTAATAAATAATTTATTAATAATTTAATTGATAAAAAGCCTTCCCGCTATCAACGAAAAGTGGAGTACCACAAGTACCATTACTTGGACCTTCATTTAATATATTTTATAGTAACGACTAATTGTTGACTAATTAATCACTCTGGCTACAAAGTTTAATTCAGTACGCCTGTAATTACAATGTGAATACATAAATAATATTATAAATTAACTACCTTTTGTTCAGACTTCGTTCGTACTTTACATGCTTTATAAACAATAAACATATTATTATTTTCTATCAACAGGTGGATGTACTTCGAACAACGTAAAGACAGTAAACAAGTCGAAGAAATGGATAACGTGAGCAAAGACATTTAAATGGTACAATAAAAATTATCATGTAACTGTAAGTGATACATAAATATCAATAAATTGTTTTCAAATTACTATTGTAATTTTTTTACCTATATTCTTTGTTAAAACATTTTACTCAAAGTTAGTTCAATTATTGATACTTGTTGAAACATCATGGATTTACTTTTGGTCATGTACTGAAGAAAAATATCATAAGGATGAATTACTGAATAAGTATGCACTTAGTGCTTGCTAGCACAGTGCTTGTGCTAAACGTGCTGAAGGCTGTAGGAATGCAAGTATTCCTAATTACAAGAATACAGATGATGCTAATGAGCTAGCAATGATGTAAGTAAGTTACACTTTATTATCTATATGATTCTATTACGTAATAAAAGTAATAATAAGCAACAAGATTTTCTATTAATAGAAACCACTGGACTATAAAATCATTATAGTTTCAATTATAGTTTTGAGAAATCAAAACTATTACGTCTACGGGGTTATGAGATAACCCCGTAGAGATATCAGAACAAAATAAAAGGTTTTTTCGATTTAGATTTAAACAATATAAATAACCAGAACCATGCTATACGCGGGAGAGCCATGTTTCGGCACGAATGGGCCAGCTCGACCGGAGAAATACCACGTTCTCACAGAAAACCGGCGTGAAACAGCTTGCGCTGTGTTTCGCTGAGTGAGTGAGTTTACCGGAGGCCTAATCACCTACCCTATTCTCTTCCCTACCATCCCCTATTCCTTCTTCCCATCCCTAAACTCCCTATTACCTTATTCCCTCTTAAAAGGCCGGCAACGCACCTGCAGCTCTTCTGATGCTGCGAGTGTCCATGGGCGACAGAAGTCGCTTTCCATAAGGTGACCCATTTGCTCGTTTGCCCCCTTATTTCATTAAAAAAAAAAAAAAAAAACAAGAAACAGTATATTATATGAGCTGAACTGTATAAAGTTGTTTCATACATGTTTTGTTTCTGAGCTCTCTTGAGTTATTGAGTTGGCTATTGATCCCACAAAGAATTATGATAACCTAAAGAAATAATGTTGTATACTGAGCACACTCCTGGGCAATACAAAATCATTTCTGTATACCTGGACAAAACCTGGTAGCACAACCATGCTAGCATGTGCCACAACCGGTGCACTTTTGTGGTACACTTTACGGAAAAACTATCACGCCTATTGATTTTTGCTCCAACATAGTAATTTTTATTTGTGATATCATTGGTCAGTCAAGGTTTGGTTACTATAAAAATGTAAAAACTGCCTTAAGAGGCCGGGCTACCCTCGAAATTCTCATACATACGTAATACCAAAATCATTTTCTCATACGAAAATATTTAACATGTTTGAGTTATTTTTCAGCTTAAAATAGTAATTACCTAGGTTCCTGCACAAAAATTAACTTCAAAATATTTAAACACTAAAAAAAATTTTTTATGTGTATAAATTTTTATTACTAAATTTACTACTAAATATTTAAACACTAAAAAATAGAGTAAAACACTAAAAAATATATAAATAAATAGTAAATTTACTACAAAATATTTATACTCTAAAAAATATTTTGTAGTAAATTTACTATTTATTTATATATTTTTTAGTGTTTTACTCTATTTTTTTGTGTTTAAATATTTAGCAGTAAATTTAGTAAAAAAAAAATGTACACAAAAAAATTTTTTTTGTGTTTAAATATTTTGAAGCTAATTTTTGTACAGGAACCTAGGTAATTACTATTTTAAGCTGAAAAATAACTCAAACATGTTAAATATTTTCGTATGAGAAAATGATTTTGGTATTACGTATGTATGAGAATTTCGAGGGTAGCCCGGCCCCTTAAGGATTATTATCACGTGGCCACGCAGTAAAAAGATGCGAGCTCTCACAAAGCTCAGTTTGCTAGTATAAATTAATAATTGTTATTCATCCAAAACAAGAACCTATCGCATATTCGCAGGTATCTTATTGATCAGGCTTTTCGGTCGTCCTTGACATTACATAAAATTTAATGTCGGAATTAATTAAATAATACGAATTCATTGTTTTGGTGACTTTAATGTTGACCGTATAAATAATGATAAGGTAATTTATTTTATTCTCAGAATCGATACGGACGTCACTTAAGCTACATTTATTTTTAGGAATATTATACTAAATACTTTGTTTCTGTTAAAGTACTGTTTAAATATATTTTAAGTCTATGATAATATATTTCATGAAAATTTAGGCTACTTCTTTTATAAGTAAACGAACGGATCTGACGTAAAAGAGTACATATGAGCTTAAAAAATTAAATGCATGGAAATGATTTTCCTTCAAGTCCGTTTGTGCGGTTTGCTTATCGCGCTGGAGGTATACATTTTTCTTTCGCAAAAACTATTCCCAGCCGCCGCAGAGTCCATCATGGGGATTGGTGGTCTAAATATCTTGTTTTTAAACCCACTTGTCTAACTTTATAACACTCCTAGGAACTTATGAAATTATTAGCAATTAATGAGTAAAACCAACATGAACTGAAAACTTACAAGAAGGTCGCAAGCCAGCTTACCTTATCTAGCTCCGACGTCAATTAGTAATTGTATTAAGACTATCATCATGTATGGTAATTCGATGATTGATCTAGTATTTCTTTAATGAGGCAGCCAGTAATCGCAATTTATTATATCTGAGTACGTGTAACAAGTAATACACCGTAATCAGCTCTATATTTTTATTGCGATAAAAAAGTTTTGAAGTTAATTTCAAAAGTTTTTGTTCGACGCTGACGTTGAAAAATATTGTGTGAGTAGATATTTTTTATTATTATAACGTTTCAGTTTGTCGACAGTGAAACCAGTTGCTTAACTTATTTTTTTGTATTTGTTGAAGTCTTTAAATATATTATAGCTTTGGTATTTATAATAATAATTTATAATATTAATATTTTAATAGTTTTGCAAGTTTTAATGTAAAACAACATTAATTTTACACCTCTACATTAAAATATTACAGTGATGTTTGAACTACGTAGTCATGTTATATGCCAGGAAAAATTTAAGCAGCATTTCTCATTTATTACTCAAAATAATAATGCTCTCTCAAAGTTTTACGCTTGTACTATACCAAAGTTAAGTTGATAAGTTCTAGTCGTTGGCAGAGTTTAGTAGAGTTCCCCGAAATCCAAATAGAGGTTTTAATTCTTTGCTCTGTAGAAGTTGTTCATTTAAAACTAGTTGCTGCTCGCGATGTCGTTTGCGTGAAGGCTCTACAGTATCAAAAGTAGGTATTAGCATGATAATATGATATGTTGGCCCGACCTCTTAGTACTTACTATTCATGCAAAATTTTAACTAAATCCATGCAGTACATTTTAAGTTTAGGCAGGACATATACCTACATACAGACAGAAAAAAGTTCTAAAAACTAAATTTTTGGCTTCGATATCGATTGTAGATCACGCCCCAAGTGTTATTTTTTATAAATATTAATTATAACAAACTAGTAACTGCCAATTTCTTATGTAGCTTGTTTTAAATTACCTATAATATTATGTAATAACAGTATCCCCTTAAGGGTTTATTCAAGTGTTAAATTATTTGGTGTTAACTTATATCATCTTAATAAACCTTCGTGGTTTCTCGGTGATATATTATGTAATGTTTTTGTTTTAAATGGTAGTGTTTTAAATGGTAAATAAATAAATAAAAACAAAAAGTATTATAAATGTTTACTTTACATTTTTCTAACATATAAGTAAATAATAGCTGTTAACAATTTTCCTGTACTGACAAAGCATTATTAAAAACATGAGCATAATTTTGGGTACTAAAGTAATCTTAGTGATCGGATGATATTACTGATTTATGACGAAAAGGTTTCTCGATTTGGAACTTGAATAATGGCGATTACATTATTATCTTAATAAAAGGAAAACGTTTTAACATCAATATAACTGCACCAAATAAATCATATACTTTATCATACAACAAGCATCCCCATAACTTTCACAGCATGATGATAATTATTATTATGTAGTGATTACAATAATAGAATATATTAGGGAGCTAGGAATTTAAATGTCATTTTATTAATATAATTTTATAAATACTATAACTGCGTACTGACAACTGAAAAACGGGTAATTTCATTCGTTTAACATGATTAATACCGGTGCATATTAATATAATGTACCTATTGTAGCTCAAGTGACATACAACGTTAATCTAATTATGTAAATGTTAAGAATATGATAATAGAAAGGAATATATTATCGAAAATCTATATATTATTTCCTTGTCTTAAATTTCATTTTAAATTTTTCGGGCAGTCAGTGTTAACGTAACCAGCAAAGAGAGCCGTACGAATAAAAATGCAACAACACTGCATGACACTTAAAAACAAACTCAGGTGCAAATATTTCGCAGTGCTTTTAAAATTATCAACCAAAGGAAGCATCCGTAATGCTTTTGTAAGTTATTTGTAAATATACTTTGTTGCGTGCGAAAATTAAAATGATAATTTTGTAATTACAGTTTAAATACGAAATCAAATAATGAACAAACCTTATAGGAGTTTAAAGCGACAAATATTATAGAAGAAGATTATACGACTTTCAAGAATATTAATACCACTCACACTGGAGTTACAGTAACATTTTGTTCAAAGCTAACTAAAAGGCAGCACGATGGTAAACACAAAGAAAAACTCTCTTCAGAATATGGAGCAGATGTTACCACTGACGGCCGAAAAAGTCAGTAAGAAAATGACGATGTACAAAAATTTAAATTATATAAAAGAAAGTGTAACTGTGGAGCCAACGGTCGCTTTGTTCATGATGACGAGCATCATAACCATGCTGTCCACGCAGAATTTGAACATAGATAAGGCATGTAGAGTCAATTTGGAGTACGAAGAAGCAGTGTGTACAGCCTTGAAGCTCCGGCAGCGGGAGAACTTGACAAACGAAGAAGATGAGGTTCAGAGGTTGGTGGCCTCTGTGGAGGGATGGAAGAGCGTCATCCACACCGCCTTCCCCGTCATCCTGATGATGTTCATCGGGGCCTGGAGCGACAGAACGGGGAGACGGAAGATATGCATCCAGCTGCCCGTTGCTGGCGAACTCATTACTTGCATCTTAAATATAATCAACACCTATTTCTATCAGGTGCCAGTCGAATGGACCGCGTTTTGTTCCATCATTTTCCTGTCTTTGAGTGGGGGATGGTATACTATGTTCCTGGGCGGGTACAGCTATATAGTGGATATAACTTCAGAGGAGACGAGGACGTTTCGACTGGGAGTGCTATCTCTAGGAGTCACTGTTGCTTTCCCCGTCGGGATCGGTTTAAGTGGAATCATCCTGCGGTACGCCGGTTACTATGGTGTATTCGGTATAGCAGTTTTAATACATTTGATGAACTTTTTATATTTATATTATTATATCGAGGATCACAGATGGCTGGAAAACGTGAAAAAGGTGAGCTAATAACTATATACAAAGTTTCTCCTGATTGCGCCTAAAAAAAGGTTATGTTTTGTTTGTATACATAATATTTGTATACATAATTGTACAGCACGATTTCAGCTTAAGGGTAGTCATAAGATTTACTCGAACGAGTCGATTTAAGATTCGAGATTGTACTAAGAGCGTGACTCTGAGTATTTCAAAATGTGGCAAATGGGTTCTACAAGAAAATTCTTAGGAAAGGCCATATACGAATAAAAAAAGCATTTTGTGGTTTTGCGATAAAATTAACCCTTCTGTTGACACAAAACTAATAAAAATTCAATAAAACAAAACATGTTTAATCGAGGCCACTATATGACAACAGATTTTTCTGTTTATTACGAAACTTATAGTCGTTTCTTAATTACGTAATGTTGTTTTCAGGACAAGCAAAAAGGTTGTGTCGGATTTTTGCTAGATTTTTTCAACTTCGATAGTTTGAAAGAGACTGTACAAATAGTATTTAAGAAAGGACCGAACAACAGAAGATTGAAAATATGCTTGATACTATTTATAGTTTGTTTAACCTTTGGCCCTATTTGGGGTAAGTAATTTTTAACAATACTAGTAATTTTACACACCAACCATTTTCATCTAGTCAAAAGCGAATTGTAAAAGGAACGTAGTTTAGAAAATATAAATCCAATTATGCTTACTAATGTTGTTAATTCAAAAGCAAGAATGTCTGTTACATTTTCACTCTTAAACCGGTGAACCGCAGAGGCGGCGCAAGGCGTGGGCGATGTTGGCGACCACCCACGGCCTCGCGGTCCAAGGGGCCTCGCGCCTCTTGGTCCCCGAGGATATTTTCTTTTGGGAATTTACGCATTTTGAAACACAAATTTTATGTAAAAAAAAGGTTGAAAATAATCCATTTGAGCCTAGGGGGCCTCGCAAAATGTATCTCGCCCACGTAAAATTTTGGTCTTGCCCCGCCACTGGTGAACCGACGTTGATAAAGTTTGATATAGAGGTATTTTAAATGCTGGGAAATTATATAGGAAAGTCCTGTCACAGTTTTCTGTTTTAGCGCCTTTTGTTAAGGTTATTTTTCAAAGTTGCTTCGCAACGAAGTTGCTATAGTATAGTACGATTGCTGGCATATTATATTGCCGCGACATAAGAAAGGTCTATAATGTAGAATATCTATAATATCTATAATATCTATAATATCTATGGACGCACACACACCACGTCAGTCTGGCCCCGTGCTGAGTACCTGAAGGATTTGTGTTACAGCAGTTACAGATACCAGACAACGGAAATATATTTAATAATTTTATACTAAACATATATTTAAGGTTTTTACTATATCATACACATATTTAATATACATCCAGACCCGGGAACATTGAAAACTTTTTGTTCCGTCGGCGGGATTCGAACCCGCGACCCCCGGCTTGAGCTGCCATACACTCAACTAATTGAGCCACAGAGATCGTCAAAGGTGTTTAGGGGGCGTCCACAAATTACGTGAAGATTACGTAAGCGTAATCGTTATACGATTAAGATCATTCACAAATTCGTTCGAAAGAAAATCTACTGACTGTCAAACCAAACGTTTACGTAAGAAACCTACATTTTGAAAAATCTCACGTGAGATTTATGGAGGGAGAGGGGGTTGAATAAAATCTCACGAAATCTCACCAGGGGGGAGGGGACCCCCCCGGGTCAAAAAATCCAAGAAAACACCTCTCATAATTTGTGGACTTCTTACCTGAATTGCGTCTTTTAAAGAATCCAGCACGTTAACGGCCACTCAGAAAGTTTTAATGATTAACTTTAATTTAATGAATATATTTTGATATAAACGTCATAGAGATCAACTACGATAACTTGGCGCGTCCCACCAAAATTCAAAACGTTTGAAGTGCGTTGTCAAAACGTTTGAGGTGCGTTGTCTTGCGCGGTAGACTAGTTATGATTAGTTGACCAACAAATCTTGGTAATAAGTGACATTAACTGCAATATAACGTGGACTGTGATTGGTTGAATACTTACTACATACAAACTCTTTCATAAGGATGTGACTACACACATTGAAACAATCATTTGGAGGGGCGCGCCAAGTTATCGTAGTTGATCTCTACCAGCTGATACATATTTTTCAAACTCTGCATCAAATGAAAGTCAAGTAAGGTGTACTCGGCGAATCGCGACAGTAGCGGTCATTGACCCGCAGTCAAAAAACTTACATATATTGCATCATTTATATGTAAACCGTGATTGACAATTATTATGAAGTGTCAGATGTTCCTAGTCAAGGGCGATATTGTATTTTGCATACTCGCTGTGAACTGAATATGAAGCATATCACTTCGAAATAAAAAGTTGGAGATCTAGACACGCGGTAGCGTGTCAAGCCAAGTTAAAGTAAAACAGAACTGGCGAGCAGCACAGTGTGTAATATTACACGAACCATTTGGAGCCACTTTTAACCCCCTCATAATTCAAAAACCATTTAACATAAACGTTTCAAATTTGGATCATATAATGAGACTTGCGAGGTAATTATATGCTCTAAATTTCATAAACAAATCTCAAACAGTTATTTAGATAATCACGTCCGAAAATCGTAATTATTATCACTGACTGACTGACTGACCTATAGATCAAAATTCTAACCCACTTCCAGATGACCTAGAAGGCTGAAATTTGGAATCCACCTCGATAATTGTGAGAAAGCTCAGGGAAAAATCCAAAAATAAAAAAATTCGGCCAAGTGTGAGTCGGACAGAGCGTAAAATTGTGTTTTTTTGTATGGGAGCCCCCCTTTAATATTTATTTGATTTCAATTTTATTATAAACTATGGAAATAAACACATAACTAAAGATTTCGAGAACGTTTCAAGTATCTACCGGCTGCCATTATTGATTATGAGCAAAAAATACCAAAAAATCACGTTTGTTGTATGGGAACCCCCCTTAAATATTAATATTTTGTTATAGCGGCAACAGAAATACACAATCTGTAAAAATTTGAACTCTAGCTACAGCGGGTCTTGAGATACAACCGGATACAGTCAGAGAGACGGACATAGAGACGGACAGACATCGAAGTCTCAGCTGTAATCGGGCATCGTTTTTACCGTTTGGGTATAAAATTCTTTAAAATAAGTTGTGTCCACAATCCCCATACGAAAAACATTGTAATACACCCTAAGCAACCGGTCAACGGCCAACAACAGTCAACATATCAACTTAATAATACACAGAACAGAAGTTAATCAGTAAATGTACGTAAAAACGCTCCAGAGCAACACACACAACAATTTGATAATTTAATCCACACTACAATTTCATACTAAATACTAATATTATAAAGGCAAAAGTGTGTCTGTCTGTTAGCCCTTCATGCCCAAACTGCTTGTACACGATTGTTCTGATAAGTGGGATGGAGATATTATAGTTAGAGTCCCGGGAAAGGACATGATATTATAATTCTTTTAATCCCAGAAAAATGTACGGTTACCGATGGACGAATTAGTGGCAATAGAGTTGCGATTGGCATCTGTCTGTACTCTGTAATCTGTATTTGTCAGTATTACTGTATTTTAATAGCTAATTAACTTTCGCACAATAAGTTGTAGTAGAGTTAATAGTGGGAAATACACTTGTGTTAATACATCGTATTATTCCAATGCCTCATGATGGCAGCTGCATATTCCATTCGCTTGAATTTTGTTTGCTTAATTCGACTGATGCTCAACAAGCCTTAAGAGCTGCCTTTCCACTTCCTGATAGGTTTTGGATAGGTTATCCACAACTTATCTGTGTACTGACAGATGAAGTATGGAGTATCTGTCATAATATAAGTTGTGGATAGCATATCCGATACTTATCAGGAAGTGGTGAAACAACCCCTTAAGGTTGTGAGCGTCTATAGTCGAATATATAAGTTTCTCTTTACAAAAAGTAGTGATATCCTATGAAGTCCATAGACAAGCATAATGTTTGTATTGAACTTGGCTTTCCCGGTTTACATATTTATGTTTCTGGTGGGATTATAATATCATTCTAAGAGTTACCAAGAGGATTTCCGATGAATCTATAATAATCTGTGTCTTTTTAAGGGGTCTATTTTTAACCGACTTCAAAAAAATGAGGTTATCAATTCGACGCGTATGTATGTAATATTTCCAGAACTGCCCAGTTTTTGTATATATGTTAGTCTATATCAGCGTCTGAACAAATGTGCCAAATTTCAAAAGGTATGTAATATTATGTATGTATGTTTTTATGTTTGTGTTCGCATATCTCCGGAACTACAAGTCTGATTTCAGTAATTCTTTTTTTGTTGTACTAGGTATTGTTCAACTTAGGGAACAGTGCAAGTTTCATCAAAATCGGTTTAGTAGTTTTGGAGATACGGAGTTTTAATTCTCAATTACGTTCAATTTTGAAGTAGGTTTTATCTTTTTATATTCTTAAATATTCTAAATACAGTGCGAGTGTTTTTCATTTAGCCCCTAGACTAAAAAGTCAATGACCGCTATCGCCTCTATTCGCCGAGTACACTTTAGGCATAATCCTTAAGTGCGGTCAAAATCCTCTAGGGCTACTCCTTCACCTTCATAATAAAGGAAGCTGAAGAAATATATAATAATAACTGACCAGGCAGCTTTTGGTGTCCTTCTTAATAATTATAAAATTATTGTGTAATATTTTAAGTAATAACTTATGCAACTCTTTACCGAAATTAATTTATTGCTCGGAAGCCGAAAATAATTCAGGGCTAAATATTATCCTATGGCCGGGGCCTGGGACACAGGAGTCCATCATCATCAGTTTAGCCTGAAGTCAATATCGATGACCTCGGTGGCTCAATGTCAATGGTTAAGGGGAAGACAACTGCCAATTCGACATCTTTGTGCAGTTTTCTAGACGTATGTATTTCATTGATTGGCACAAAAAAAATATGTGATTTTGATTATATTTGGAAAAGCTTGTCGAATTTAAAATTTAAATAATAAAATAATGTTCTGCTACTGGATGAAAAAAAAATATCAAAGTCACATCTTTCAGGAACTTTAAACAGTTCTAACTAAAGTAATAATACAATCTATGCTTTAAAAATTTGTTTATTTGATACATTTTAAAAGATTTCCAAAGATTTCCGAAGATTGCCAGATTTAATTTTCGGTTCTGACGTCTAGATTTCCCATAATATTTATTTTTTTCTTTAACAAACGAAAAATGTACCCACGCTACCGAGTGAACACTTCATATCTCTGTCTCTCTGGCATGAAAATCGACACAGGTGCGAGAGTGATGCGAGATCAAGGTCATTGGCAGTTGTCAGCGTCTTAAGAGTGTGTGGTAGCTCAAGCCGGAGGTCGCGGGTTTGAATCCCGCCGACGGAACAAAAAGTTTTCAAAGTTCTTGGGTCATGGATGTGTATTAAATATGTGTATGATATAATAAAAAACTTAAATATATGTATAGTATTAAAGTATTAAATATATTTCCGTTGTCTGGTACATGTAACACAAGTCCTTCAGGTACTTAGCACGGGGCCAGACTGACGTGGTGTGACGCGTCCATAGATATTATATTATTATATTGTTAACGTTTGCCCCCTTTTTTCTGTACTTTACTTGGTCGGAAAAATATGTGTAATTTTTCGACTTTTTCCTATGATAGTAAAGGAAGCTATGAAGCTATGAGTCACTTTAAAATAACATTTGGCTAAATTATTATTAAGTTTGTAAAGTTATCTATCTACATAATAATGAAAATGCTTTGATAAATTAAAATGTATCTATTTAATAATTGTTTCATGTATAAATTGCCATAACTAATGTTAATATCGTTCCAAATGTTTTTTAACCGAATTCATTATCTATGAAGTTTATGTAAAATTAATTTTTTTCTATTTAATTCTTTTATCTATTATTTTCACTGCATTCTAAATACATAAATAATTAATTATTGTTTTTGAATTGGTGCCTGTTTTTTATACATAATCATTAATCAATAACAATTTACTGAAAATACTTTGCATATAGATCTACTTCCAATTTATTCATCTATGCAGTCCATTTATATCTTACTTATAAGGAAAGATAAATACTAATATTACTGTCTATCTTTTACCTCTTCACGCCTAAATTGCTGAACCGATCTTGCTGAAATTTTATATGGAATATACTTTGAGTCCCGGGAAAGGACATAGGATATTTTTATCACGGAAAAATGTACGGTTTCCACACGATAATCGAATTTGGGCGCAACGGAGTTGCAGGCATCATCTAGTAATATTATCTTTTAAGTTTCTTCTTTAGTAAAATGACTGAATATTATATTTTTTCAGGCGAAACATCAATAGTGTACATATTCTGCCGGTACCAGTTCAATTGGGATGAGATAAAGTACAGCATGTATTGTACTTACAGCCTCATTTTACATACATCTGGTAAGTACCAAGTATAATATTAGACCATCCACAAGAACAGCCCTTGGCCAAGCTGTTTTCATTGTTTTTTCCGTTGCAGAAGTTGATATCGTAATTCTTTAACATTTCAATGAAAGCATCTTGGCAAGAGGCCCGTGCGGCATGCCCCATATACACTATTGCAGCGGTTCTCAATCTTTTTTGGTGGTGGAACCCTTTTGATAATAAACAATTTTGACGGACTCCAAAAAGGAGAATGTTTTGTCCTGAATGAAATTTCTCCAAACTGGTGTCTGATGAGTGATGACATTATTGCGTATCCATTAGAGCAGCCTCAGACCGAGCAGCTTCGACTTGAAGGCTGAAGCAAACCCACTCTTTGCGGGCACCGACCCAATCCAACCGAGGCAGCGTCTCCACTTGTGCGGCCTCAGGTCGAGCGGATGCCTCGCCCTGTCTGCCTCATGCAAGTGCGTCACGCACACAAGTCACGGAGCACACTTTGAGAATGGCTGTACCCATCGTGGGTATATCGCAGACACAATAGATTTTCAATTGTTATTCGGCAGCTGGCTGCCGCTTGATGATTGATGGGTTAACGTCCAACCTTTACAAATATATACAGGGTGTAACAAAAACAAGTGATAATACTTTAGGGCAGGGATGGGGAAACTTTTTCCTTCGCGTGCCAATATAATCCTAACAAAATATATTGCGGGCCAAGTTGTTGCATTTTTAACCGACTTCCAAAAAACGAGGAGGTTATATGTTCGGCTGTGGATATATATATATTTTTTTTTTGTATGTTCAACGATTACTCCGCCGTTTGTGAACCGATTTTCGAAATTTTTGTTGTGTTGTATTAGGTTTCACTCCAATTTGGTACCATGTTCACAAAAGTGGTGACCTGATGATGGGATCCATGAGTAATCGAGGAAACTCCTCGAAATTTACATGGAAACATATGGTGATTTTGGTTTTATGAGAAGCATCCTAAGCATATGCTACCAAAACGCAAGATTTTGCACCGAGGTATACTATGGTTCCGAAGCTACTAAGAGAACTCCGGATTCCTTATAGATACAAGTTTGGGAGTTTAGGCGCTGTTTTAAGAACTGAAAGCATATGCTACTATGCAAATTACATTCATCATCATCATCATCATTACCACGTCAGGGTCACCAATGTCACCAAATTCAACCTTATCTCCAGAGCATAAGACATTTGACATTACTCCTGAGAAGTTAAAGTTGCTTCGATAATGTAACATTCTGTTCCACTTCGCCGAGATATTCTGGAAAACAACCTAATTTCAACCTTTTGCATTGCGTTTAGCGTTCATAGTATAATAACGCATCGCATCGCATATCTGTCAGGGCTGTCAAGCGCGGGCGCGGGCCGGGTACTATGCACAGAATACAAATTACTCACGGAGGTACTATGTGCGCTGCGTGTGCTTGTCGCACATGTCGAACAAGTGCCAGCCTATTGAAACTAGTCCGGTGACCGGCTACTTAGCACGTCACACGTGTTCACTTCGATTTTTTTAATGATTGTTTAAAATTATCTGCAGGCTGCAGCTGATATTATAATATTTTGTAAGTGTGACTGTAATAAGATACGTAGAATAATATACACGTGTATTATTCTACGTATAGTACGCGTTTGCTTACTAAAACTAAAAAGAGTGAAATTATTATTTTTAACAAAAAATTAAAACCGACTTCCAAGGTAAAACAATAATAACATCCTTATAATATGAACTAAAAAGTATTAAGGTGCAGTGGTTGTTGCAACTACGTAAAATGGGTTTTTTTTAAATAATGTTTTTTGTAAAGTAAATGTCATTATTTAAGTATAAAAAAGTACAGTTTTAAAATTGAGAAAATTTCCTATACGCAAAGGTATATCAGTACACAATTTGAAAAATTCTGCTCGATAGAAAAAAATCTCAAAGATGACTCTTATAACGCTGTTTTTCATAATTAAATCATTTTATGGCTAAACTACACACTTTCTAGAAAAAACAAAAGATGTAGCACATTTGTCATGACCTAACCTAAACGATTTGATATATTTGATTTGTGTAATACTAAAAACAAAAGGTTTTTTCTCCTATTTTCTATTATCAAGGCACGCGGCGAGCGCGTAAACGCCACTGTACAAGGCGCGCTGATATGAATGTTATTTTAATGTGCTTTACGTCGATATTCGTACTGACAGACATCGACCTGCTAATTTTAGGGACTACTGGGCCTTAAATAATTATTCCTATCTAATAGTGCCTTTTTACGAATTCGGCTAAAACTCAACTATTTCTGTACTCAATCTTCATAATTTTGAAGTCGGTGCCAGTTCCAAAAGTTTCAAATATTCTGTCAGAGAACAGAAGATTCATCTGGTACCGACTTCAAAATTATGAAGATTGAGTACAGAAATAGTTGAGTTTTAGCCGAATTCGTAAAAAGGCACTATTAGATAGGAATAATTATTTAATACTTTTTAGTTCATATTATAAGGATGTTATTATTGTTTTACCTTGGAAGTCGGTTTTAATTTTTTGTTAAAAATAATAATTGACTATGTTAATTACTGAAATAAAAATATTCATATTATGTGTTTTCTGAAATACTAATTTATTGTGCAAATATTACAAAACAAATGTTGGAATAAAAAAGAAATTAGAAATTGTAATTAATCCTTCGATCGGGGATTCTTGGAAATGCTATTGTATTCTATTGTTGTCGCAATCACCGGTGCTTGATGGTTTAAATTAAACTTTTATTTACTAACAACTAACAATACAAAATATTCTCTTGATTTTTGTTTGATGGTCGCGGGCCGGATTTCAAGCCTTCGCGGGCCGGAGATGGCCCGCGGGCCGTAGTTTCCCCATCCCTGCTTTAGGGTATGTACGTGTTCCCTGTAGAGAGTTCACTGTGAAAGTAGCAGCGCTGAAAGACCAAAAATTTTTTTCACTTTTGTATGGGGAAACTCGTGACGCTGGGGCCCTTGCCCATACAAAAGTGAAAAAAAAATTTTAGTCTTTCAGCGCTGCTACTTTCACAGTGAACTCTCTACAGGGAATACGTACACATCCTAAAGTATTATCACTTGTTTTTGTTACACCCTGTATAATATAGTGTGTGTGTGTGATCGTGCGCGCGTAGTGAGACATGCCTAGATTGAACTTTTTTTCACAAAATATATTGTTAGACACAATCGATTTTGATTGGCTTAAAAAAAATCACCAATTAACTGCGCTTAACTCTTGTCAAAAAACAAATGAAAAAGCCTGAGATCAAAGCGACATGTGGGGCATGAGAATCCGGCCATAAACGATACTTATTACAAACTATGGGTATAATAAATATTAAATAACAATATTATATGATGATAAGAGCAAAAACCTACTGCTGCGGTTAGCTTTAAAAAATGTCTGCGCATGGGCATCATGACGTCGTATTGAGTGATTTGCGGTGAGGTCGTTTTACTCGTACAAAAACGTTTAAGTAATGTTATTGTTTTGAGTGTGATTAACCAATAATACCAAAAATAATAAATCAAGCAAATGAAGGACAAAAATATAATTTATCTCTTTTTATGTGCTGTTTATTCAGAACTAGACCAACTTTAATACAATTTTACACTGATGATTTAATTGTAATTTACCTTTGTTTGTTTTGGTTATCTCCATGCAAAGTACTATCAGAGAAGTTGATTCGCAGGCGCATGGCGGACCTGCGTAATTTGGTCGCGATGTCAAACCCAGCCGACAGATCACGGCTAATATTTAATTGACATAATCCGACCAAATGACGTAGGTCCAACTGCCTTTGAAATAATTTATTCGATGATACAATATCTGAATCATACAGTTCCTATAGGTAGCTTCGCATTCATGGTTATCCATTACATCCCAAAGTAAAGAATTATTCGATTAACAATAGAATTATTCGATAATTAAAGACCTGAGTGGAAGAACTAGATAATTTGACGACCTCTGTGGCTGAATTGGTTGAGTGTGTGGCAGCTCAAGCCGGGGGTCGCGGGTTCGAATCCCGCCGACGGAACAAAAAGTTTCAATGTTCCTGGGTCTGGATGTGTATTAAATATGTGTATGATATAATAAAAATCTTAAATATATGTATAGTATAAAAGTATTAAATATATTTCCGTTGTCTGGTACCTGTAACACATGGTCCCCCAAAGAGGGGGTCAGATTTTGTATCAAACTTTTTTCTTTAATGGACTTACTTCATATTATTAACTGTTTGTCCAACTTAACATCTGGTGTATAAAATTTTTCCCCCACCCCTCTTAGGGGACAAAAGAGGGGGTCAGATTTTGTATCAACTAATGAAGTAGAAATACTATGATGGCAAAACAACGTTTGCCGGGACAGCTATAGTTGAATATATTTCCGTTGTCTGGTACCTGTGACACAAGTCCTTCAGGTACTTAGCACGGGGCCTGACTGACGTGGTGTGAAGCGTCCATAGATATTATTATTATTATAACTAACATATTTTTATAACATACGGACAATAACAAATTTTTTCTTTTATAATTTTAACAAATATTGTAACAGACCTACTTCATCACCTGGTTAATATACCTGGCTATACATATAATCCACAATTTTTGATATCAAATATTTTTTTCAGGCCTAAAGAAGTTTATGAAAAAAAACGGTAATTTTTTAACTGTTACTTACCTGCTTCTTCCACTCACGTCTTCTTGTCGCATGTCAATTCAGTTTAATGTAATTGGCAAAACAAAAAGCGGATTAGTGAAGTTAGGTAATTAAATTCATCAGAAATTAAAAACAATTACCTGCATTTACTCAATTAATACAATTACGGCACACTGAATACCTTAGCAAGGGCATGATTTCTCAAGGCATGCACATCAGTGGAGATCCGAGGCTTACTAGAAAAACGTTAATTGCACTTTTACCAATGTTACTTGCTTCTTACCGTGGCTTCGCCCGCGTGGAATTCTGAGAGTGGTAATATTTAGTTTCATGAAAAAATATATCTTTTTATGCATAAACTATTGCCTACATCACCACCATCAATCAGGAATACACCAGCTTTCTATCAGTGTTAAAAATTTTTGCAATAGGACCAGTAGTTTCAGAGATTACCTCCTACAAACGAAAAAACAAACAAAGGGTGAAACCAAACGAGCGTAATTTTTGCTGCATTCAGTTTCATACAAAAGTCCTGTTTGATTCGCACGATCGTAATTTTGTGAGTCATGATTTGTATGAAAAAATATTTACGCGACCGAAATTCTGTGACTCACAACTCACAAAATTACGCTCGCTTGGCTTCACTTTAACGCTTTCCTATTTATATTAGTGTAGAAAATAAATAAACAGGATTTGTTTGTAGCGATTAAAAACATTTTTAATGTGGTACGGCGCCGTGCCGTTGTTTTTTACGACGCGCGTCGTGGATTCCCACGACACGGCGCCGTACGACGTCGTACGACGTCGTGTTTTTGTGTCCCGGCCCTTATGATCACCGTAGGCCCGTTTGCAGCGATGATTCTTTGAACTCAATTTTCTATGACTTTGCCACACATTTCGGCTATTTGACGTTTAATTTTGGCTCTGAGCTCTTCCAACGGCGTCAGCTTATCCAACGACTTGACGCAGCCCCTAAGAAAAAAATGTAGAGGCGTTAAATCGTCCGAAAGAGACAGAAAGTAAAAAAGTCCATATTTTGAGATAACACGCTCATCAAATTTGCTCTTCAATATTATCGATTGTAACGTGTGATAATAATTCGTCACCCTCCTGGCTAAGTGTAGTATCTAACAAACTGTCGTAACTACACTGATACTACCTTCATCGTAGCTTCTTTTTGCATAAGTTCTCTCTAACAATCGTATCAGTATCTTATACCGTTAAAGAGATATCGCATTATTTTAAAACGCTTATCTGTCAAAGTAAAAAAAAAGTAACGCTAACTGTAGTATGTAGCATAGCACTATTGGATACGCTCTTAATAAAAGTGTTGACATTATCGTACCAAGGCAGCTACATCCAATATTCAGATTGGCTAGAAGAAGCAAGCCCTTTAAAGTGAATGTTCTTGGATATTCTACTTTCTGGATTTAAAAAAATTATCAATCAATTATTTTCGCTTGCTTGCAGTACGGAAAGATAATGAAGGACAAGAAATAAACTGGAAAGAAATGGTAGAAATTTCTGTAAAGCGTTCGTTTTCATATTGTTTATGGGGTGTTTGCTTTCAGTCGCTTAGCTAAGTTTTTAGAATTCCTAGATGTGTCGAATATTAGACTGATGTTTAATAATTATAACAATACTTACATTTCTACTGACCATTAATTATTGATTGTACTAATTAATTTAATTGAAGAAATAGATATATTTTCAATACGAGACTGATCGTTTCATGGTTGTGATAATTATAACAAGACGTGCTAAGTTTCTAGTAGTTCATTGATTTTATTATGTCTATTCATTTCATTATTCATATGTTTTTAAGTTAAAAATATATAATTTCATATAGAATGTACTTAGTTTAATTTGTGATAACACCTATAGAATTGTCGTTGTAACTGACTTTTCACACAGAAATGGTTCTCACAAAGTGACGTATCTGCTTTGTTCGTGCTTAACTAATTACCAAAGTTTTTAAAGCCTTTGTGATTCATATTAAAGAGTGGCGGTACCCACAATTCGCCTAACAATCCTGCATCGCGCTATCGAAGTTTCGGAGAACGTCAAGATATATACAACGTCTGAAATGACGTCAGAGGGCTTCGGCCTGACCGAGCATGCTATCTCTCTCGGTCGGAAGATCTTCCTTATCGGCCGCCACTAACAACGTTAAATTGGTGACCACCGACAAGAACACGCATCCTTCTGGACATCGATCATCATCAACACTCCCCGCCCCTCCGCACCACGTCAGCAGACATCAAGCATAACCGGGTCGCCTCGACCATAAGCCGTGTTGGAGGTCCGCGCCGATCAAACACGTGTCTGGCTTGAACGGGGTAGCCATAGGCTACAACGACCGGTCAGCAAGCAGAGCACGGGGTCCCTCTCCTGGTCATTGCACGCGTAGCTTCGGCCCACACCTGACAGCACAAGCGCATCGAAGAATACCACAGGTCTTCGGGGGGGAGTGGTGTGGCGGTACCCACAATTCGCCTAACATTCCTGCATCGCGCTATCGAAGTTTCGGAGAACGGCAAGATATATACAACGTCTGAAATGACGTCAGTGGGCTTCGGCCTGACCGAGTATGCTATCTCTCTCGGTCGGAAGATCTTCCTTTTCGGCCGCCACTAACAACGTTAAAAAAGCATAAAGATAGCCCAAAGGATCTAAAATCAGTAAATAGTTTGTTGATTAACCTAAAAATAACAAATCCATGAGGCAAAATACATAACACTCAACCGAAAAACAGTTGTCTCGCAATAGTAATAATTTCCAGTTACGACACTTAGCCAGGAAGACGACGATATGTGACTTGTGGTGCCGTCCTACTGTCCAAGTCCATATCTTCTAATTCGGGCCAAAAATAATCCATATAATCATGGCCAATATTTCTGTCTGCTAGAGCGGGAATTACGATCGAATATCGGAGTTAACGCTCTTAAAGTAGCGGCCACCGACTCCGAATTTCTGTAGTGAATTTTTAAGATTTGCAGATGTTGTTCGTTCGTGTACTTCACCATGATAAAAATGTAATGTTTAATGAGTGAAATGACGATAACAGTTCGATGTTAATTGTAAGGGTGCATCCACAAAATAAATTCAAAATTTTCAAGTCCCTATTGGAAAACCCTTTATTATTATAGAGATCACTGTGAAAGTTGAAGCCAATTTTTTTTTTGAGTTTTATGTGGACATTTTTTTTGACGACCTCTGTGGCTCAATGGGTAGAGTGTGTGGCAGCTCAAGCCGGGGGTCGCGGGTTCGAATCCCGCCGACGGAACAAAAAGTTTTTCAATGTTCCTGGGTCATGGATGTGTATTAGATATGTGTATGATATAATAAAAAATCTTAAATATATGTATAGTATAAAAGTATTAAATATATTTCCGTTGTCTGGTACCCGTAACACAAGTCCTTTAGGTACTTAGCACGGGGCCAGATTGACGTGGTGTGAAGCATCCATAGATATATTATTATTATATTATTTGGGCAAGCGCCCCCACGTCATGATTTTTTCCATACAAAGTTGAAAAAAATCGGCCAAGTGCGAGTTGGACTCGCCCATGAATGGTTACGCAGCAGCAATAAGATAAATTTTTATGAAATTTAAAAGTTTTTGATTTATTTTTATATTTCAGTTGATTACATGAAAGTAAAATTAAGGTTTACCATTTATGACGTATAAAAAAACTACTTGCTAAATCTCGTTTAAACCAATTTTCGTTGGTAGTTTTTATAGTAATGTACATCACATATATTTTTTATATTAAGAAGTTAGAGGGGGGGCAGGGACACAAATGTTACCAATTTGGAAGAATCTCTCTCGCAAACTATACAAGGTTAGAACAAAATGATAATATTAGAAACCTCAATATGATTTTTGAAGACTTACCCATAGATAGGTTTCCACGCGCATAAGTAAGATGAAAAAAAAAAAAAATAATAATTTTTTCCATTTTTGTATCAAAATCTTAATGCGGTTCACATACTAGGTACAATACATCTTCTTACCGAGTTTTAAAAGTATAGCTCATATAGTTTCGGAGAAAAGTGGCCGTGACATACGGACGGACAGACAGACATGACGAATTTATAAAGGGTTCCGTTTTTTGCCATTTGGCTACGGACCCCTAAAAAAAGGTACTCTTGCAGGGCTGCTACTTTCACAGCAGCGAACTCAATATAGGGAACCGATAAACACCCTAAAGTATTTTCACTAAGTTTTGTTAGAGCCTGTATCTATACTATATTACTATATAATATTATAATTCTGCAGAGTTTGTTTGTTTGTTTGAACGCACTAATCTCAGGAACTACTGGTCAGATTTGAAAAATTCTTTTACTGTTGGATAGCCCATTTATCGAGAAAGACTATATGCTATATTTTAGCACGCTAAGACTAATAGGAGCGAAGAGATAGAGGAAAATGTGGAAAAAACAGGGAAAATTATATGAAAGGGCTTATTTGAACGCGCTAATCTCAGGAACTACAGGTCCGATTTGAAAAAATGTTTCAGTGTTAGATAACCCATTTATCAAGTAAGGCTATAGGCTATATTTTGTCACGCTAAGACTACTAGGAGCGAAGAAATAGAGGGAAATGGAAAAAACGGGGGGAAATTATTTGAAAGGGCTTATTAATTGAACGCGCTAATCTCAGGAACTACAGCTCCGATTTCAAAAATTCTTTCAGTGTAGGTTATGTTTTATCACGCTAAGACTAATAGGAGCGAAGAAATAGAGGAAAATGTGGAAAAAACAGGGAAAATTATATGAAAGGGCTTATTTGAACGCGCTAATCTCAGGAACTACAGGTCCGATTTGAAAAAATGTTTCAGTGTTAGATAACCCATTTATCAAGTAAGGCTATAGGCTATATTTTGTCACGCTAAGACTACTAGGAGCGAAGAAATAGAGGGAAATGGAAAAAACGGGGGGAAATTATTTGAAAGGGCTTATTAATTGAACGCGCTAATCTCAGGAACTACAGCTCCGATTTCAAAAATTCTTTCAGTGTAGGTTATGTTTTATCACGCTAAGACTAATAGGAGCGAAGAAATAGAGGAAAATGTGGAAAAAACAGGGAAAATTATATGAAAGGGCTTATTTGAACGCGCTAATCTCAGGAACTACAGTTCCGATTTGAGAAAATGTTTTAGTGTTAGATAACCCATTTATCAAGTAAGGCTATAGGCTATATTTTGTCACGCTAAGACTACTAGGAGCGAAGAAATAGAGAAAAATGGAAAAAACGGGGGAAATTATATGAAATTGCTTATTATCTTAAGAACTACTGGAGCAATTTTTATGTTATTTGGCAAACATGAAGAATAGACAACGTGAAGGGACATAGGCTTTTTTTTGCGGAAAAACATACGGTTGCGTGAATTTCCTAAATTACGCAAGCGAAGCCGCGCGGAACATCTTTATATAATAAAGATCGTAGGAAAGTCAATTCTGTATATTGAATATTTTTGTACAATAAATAATACTTGGGATGTGATCTACTATGCTAACGCGGACGAAGTCGCGGGCAACAGCTAGTATTGTATAATTTTAAGCACAGATAAACAATTAGTTACTATTGAATGCCACATTTTAATAAGTTTATTACCTGTTCCAGGAACGATGTTCTCAATAAGTTTCTTCAGTAAGAAGCTAAAGCTGGATGACTCGATGCTGGGCATCATCGCGATGACGAGCAAGATCGCCGGCGCACTCATGTGGGCCTTCGCCAGAAACGGCAAGGAGATCTATATTGGTGAGTGATGTTTAAAAATGTCTATACTCTATGATGTGATGATGGTGATGGAAATTGTCTATATTATGTCCATACCCTACTAATATTATAAATGGGAAAGTGTGTCTGTCTGTCCATCTGTCTGTCTGTTACCCCTTCACGCTCAAACCGCTGCACCGATTATGCTTAAATTTGACGTTGAGATACTTTGAGTCCAGTGAAAAGATATAGGATACTTTTTATTTCGAAAAAATGTACGGTTCCTGCGCGATAAACGAATTTTGGTGAGACGGAGTTGCGGGCGTCATCTAGTTATCTAATAAGTGAACTGAAACATTTTAACATTAAAAATATTATAGACATCAAAGTCGGTTTAATAGTTTTATCAGATATACAATTAATAAAAACGTACATATAATATTAAAGTCCGTTTTACGTACCATCAATCAACCATACAATATGTTATAATTTGATGACATAAAATGTTGTATTGGTTCAATATTAATTCAATATTGGGTGGTTGGTTAGAAACATAAATAACGTTGAAAGTAATTTTTAAGTTCTATCTGGAATATCTTAAAAACAAAACCATTTTTGTTTTCAGCTCCCGTGCTAGAGTTGCTGAACGGAACAATACAAATCGCCACGCGATCCATCACCTCCAAGATGGTAACCAGTAATGAACTAGGTCAGTATATCAATTGTTAATCATAGGCGAATTTCCTATTTTTTTTAATTGGTAATTAAAATAACTCTCGAAAGCAGAAACATCGGTGAAAGAATGACTCTGATCTTTAATTAAAATAACTAAAAACTCTACAAGATAAAACATTTCAAATATCTAAAAATAATAATTATACAAAAGCTAATTTTATAATATAATATCATATAAAGCTAAAGTATAATATCTATACTAATACTAACGCGCTAATCTCAGGAACTACTGATCCGACTTGAAAAATTCTTTCAGTGTTAGATAGCCCAATTTTCGAGGAAGGCTGTAGGCTATATTTTATCACGCTAAGACTAATAGAAGTGAAGAAATAGAGGAAAATGTGGAAAAATGGAGAAAATTATATGAAATTGCTTATTATCTTAAGAACCATTGAAGCAATTTTTATGTTATTTGGCACACATGAAGAATAGACAACGTGAAAAGACATAGGCAATTTTTAACGGAAAAATGTACGGTTTCCGTGAAATTCCTAATTTACGCAGGCGAAGCCACGCCACGCCACGCCACGCCACGCCACGCCATCTAGTATTATATAATACTAGCGACCCGCCCCGGCGTCGCACGGGTATAAAATATAAAGCCACTGAAAAAATGATAAAAATCGATAGCCTATGATCCTTCACATGGTCTACTTCTTATCTGTGCCAAATAACATAAAAATTGCTCCAGTAGTTCGCGAGATAAGCCCTTTCAAATAATTTCCCCCGTTTTTTCCACATTCTCCTTTTCGTCTTAGCGTGATAAAATATAGCCTAATATAGCCTTCCTCGATAAATGGGCTATCTAACACTGAAAGATTTCAAATCGGACCAGTAGTGCTTGAGATTACGCGTTCAAGATAGCCCTTTCAAATAATTTTCCCCGTTTTTTCCACATTTTCCTCCATTTCTTCGCTCCTATTAGTCTTAGCGTGATAAAATATAGCCTATAGCCTTCCTCGATAAATCGGCTAACACTGAAAAAATCATCAAAATCCGTTGCGTAGTTTTACCTGAAGACTAAAGGGAACAAAGGGACATGGGGGAAAAAGCGACTTTGTTTTATAATATGTAATATGTTATATTATAATATGTTTTATAATATAAAGATGCTAATCATTGACCTTGGAAACACCTGTATTGTTGTAATATATCAGGGTTTATTAGAATGCAGGTTTATAATGGTCTAATAAAAATGTAGCGTGAAATCACCATCCCTTGGTTTCTAAACATAGATACAAACTTATTGTATCTATGAGTAAAAACAATCTCACGCTGTTAATTTATTACGACATCATAATGCGCATACGCAGGCATTTTTTAAAGCTAGCTGTAGCAGTAGGTATTTGCTATTATCATATTACATAGTATATTGTTATAATTTATACATAATTATTATATACATATATATGTATATAATCCGGCCGTGGATATCCACGGCCGGATTCTCATACCATGCATGTTGCTTCGATCTTAAACACATAGAACATATTATGTTACTGTAAAAGATCGAACTGCAGTAAAAATAAGATTTTCTAGTAAAACCTAACATCTACCAATTCCTAATGGCAAATGTCCGAAAATATTTGCGATACGAACTTTTACCACCATATAGTTGGCAAATCTTAGGATTTACGTTAATGGTACGGTATATTATGTTGAAAAAAACGGCCATGTGCTAGACGGACTCGCGCACGAAGGGTTCCGTGCCGTCATAGAGCAAAAACAGGCCAGAAATTGTGTTTTTGGCATGGAAGGCCCCCTTTAATCTTTATTTTATTTTAAAAATATTATAAAGTATTAAAGTCGTATTAACCGTGGGACAGCCATGCTTCAGCACGAATGAGCCGGTTCGACCAGATAAATACTTCTGCCTCATAGAAAACCGGCGTGAAACACTTGCGCTGTGTTTCGCCGAGTGAGTGAGTTTACCGGAGGCCCAATCCCCTAACCTATTCACTTCCCTACCCTCCCCTACCCTTATTATCCCTTTTAAAAGGCCAGCAACCTGCAGCTTTTCTGATGTTGCGAGTGTCCATGGTCGACGAAATAGTACATTCCGTACATACGGAAAATAAGAAATGTCTCAGATCACATGTAATTGTTGGCTGAGGCGAAGCCGAGGTTTATGGGCGATCTGAGTTAGGGAAAAGTGGGGGGAAAAATGGTTTATCTCGATTTCTGACAAAACTAATATTCCTATGAAAAAAAGTCAAATGGCAAAGTTGTAGGTAAGATAAAGATCTAAAATAATTTAAATAGGTTAAATAGTCTAAATTTAAATAGGTTAAATAGATCTAAAATAATTTAAATAGGTTGTATAAAAATAATTTAAATAGGTTAATATTACCTATCGTATTATAATATTATAATAACTATACGTACCAACCTGTTTTGTCTAATACTTCATTAAGGTAAATAATTAAGAATTCTCATTGTTTTGTTATTAAAAGCAACATTTACCGGTCGATAGTAGTAAAACCTAGCATATACCGAAATTTTAATGGTAAATGTTAGAAAAACCGTCGTATTTTTAGAAATACTTACATTTACCAACTCGTGTCGGTAAATCCTAAGACTTAAACTTAAATCTTAAGATTTACCGAAGTTCAAATTTTTACAGTAACACATACACGTAGTACATGTAGTAGTCACTTGACCGTTTATTTATTTTTAATACAAGTCAAACTCTTCATTAAATTGAAGGTTAATTATAATTAAATGTCTTTGAGTACGGTGGTTTGTCACTTAAAATAACAAAAAAGCTTTGAGACAAAAGTATAGTGAGTATAAGGCGTGAGTTAGAAATACATTCAAGGCATGAGAATCGGAAGTTTCGCTTATTGCATGCCAGAGATTAAGTTAATTCATAGGTAGATGGCGGACCTACGTAAATTGGTCGCGTTACGTCAAACCCAGCCGACTGATCACTAACAATGAGTTGATATAAGCCGACCACAAACGTAGGTAGCCCTGGATTTATAAATAGGGCCGTATAGACCGCGGCCTAGGGGCGGCAAATATAATATATTATGTTCTATTTTTAATTATAATATTCTATTATTTTCGAATAAAATCGTTCCAAAAATAAATATATTGCAGCTTGCTTATAAACAGTATAATTTTTAAGTGTTATTAAAATTTGAATTAACTTGTTTCATAATAAATTATTATTATTTTTTGTTACATGCGTAATATTTTCTATTAACAATGTAATCTTCAGCCATATATAACGAATATTCTGGTTTATGAGATTAGACTAACATCTTGTTTTTAAGCTGGAGATTGAACAGGATCTTCCTTCGGGAGAGCGAATACTTGAAGTTCTCATACTTCAACTGTTCGGTAATCTATACCGGTATTACTATCTAAAAACCGAGCTTTGTGAGGGCTCGCGTCGTTTTTGTACGTGGTAATAAGGCAGGTTTTTATATTTAATATTTTAATAGTAACCAAACCTTGCGTGACCAATGATAACACATCTACATAATATAAAAATGACTATGTTAAAATGCCCATAGGCATGATCATTTTTCCGTGTTAAAAGTGCTCAGGTTGTGGGATAAACTAGGGCTCGCTTCGCTCACGCTGATAAATGCAAAGATGTCTCTGTGTGTCCTTTACCTTCTTAATAGTTCTGAACAATTCTATTGATATTGGTCACATGTGATATAGTTCTATAAACTTTTTACAGTAGTGAGCTATTTGTTAGGAAGTGTCTATGAGCGTTGACCATCTGTCCTCTTAGGGACCATCCATAAAGTACCTACGTCACACGATTTTCAAGATTTTTAGACCCCCTGTCACAGGTGTTCACATTTGTGAGACCGTCCCTCCCTAGTGTAATGTAAACAATTTTCAATTTTATATCTAAAAATTAAAACCACCACACGTATATATTATAAACGCTATTCAATTTATAAAATTCAAAATATGATGTCTCAAAGCTTAAGACCCTACGAATAATAAAAACTAAGGAAGAGTAACTGTGTAAAAAAATTTGTTCCGATTCAACAAAATGTGACCCGAACACATGCATACTTTATGCAAAAAAAGACCGAATACATGTAAAGGTGCGTATCCATTTCGCGCGGCGGCCGCGCGAGCATTGTTCGACCGCGGAAAATCTGTGTTTTGGTTCGCGAGCCATTTTTTGCGCACTATTTCATTATTACGAGGCAGCCGCGCGCGGCAGCCGATCCATGAACGAGAGTTGATCATTTTGTGCGCGACAACCATGAACGTTGATACGGCGACGTACCGCTGCTGCTTTTATCATTATTTATAATACATATTATTGACAAGCGATTATGAGCTTAATGATCACTACATTTGCTGTTCCATAGAAATTGTTTAGTGCCATATAATCTAATTTAAGTACGACATTTCTCGTTATCCATGTTTTTGCCGCGCGTGTTCACTAAAAATGCGTGAGGTCCGTTCCAATTGCGCGCACACAACGCGCTGACACTCCTTTGCCACGCCGTCAAAAACCGACACAAATTGGTTCGTCGCGCGGCACGTTCGAGCGCGCAGATGTTCGAGTTGCCGCGCGCGGCTGCGCAGTACCCATAATGCGCGGCCGCCGCGCGAGCCAATGTTCGTTGGTTTGCCGCGCGAAGTCGATACGCAGCTTGAGAATTTTGTGTAATTATAGAAGTGACAATTATTGTCAACGGCTTTATTTTGTCAATTTGAATGTGCTTATTATCACACCATGTCACACTTCATCGACCTCCTGGCCCCTTTATGGATGGCCCCTTATGAGGCGCTAGTAATAATTATTATTGTCTCATATTCCAGGCAAGGTGTACTCGTTATTCGGTCTGGCGGAGACGATAGTACCTCTTATCTTCTCGCCGATGTACTCGATGGTGTACATCACCACGCTCCACATACTCCCCGGGGCACCCTTCCTCATCACCGTGGCTGCATCTATACCGGCTTTATTTGTGTTCATGTAAGTATAGTATATTATAATAGATGACGCCCGGAATTCCGTTGCGTCAAAATTTGTTTATCGCGCGGAACCGCTCATTTTCCGGGATAAAAAGTCTAGATGTCCTTTCCCGTTACTCTAACTATCTCTTTACCAAATTTCAGCAAAATCAGTTCAGCCGTTTGGCCGTGAAGAACTAAGAAAGAGTTCATCGCAGGCCTATGTGTAAACCACAGAACAAAAAAAAAAAACAGGGTGAAAACTCAGTCATTTACTAACAGGCTATGGTTAATTTCTCTAGATTTTTGTAAAAATATACAAAATGTTCTTGTCTTAATATAAACAAACAAAGTATAAATACATTTTAATGAGTCGTAATAAAGTCGTAATAAAAGTAAAAAAGTGAAATGCCCAAGTCAATTACAGTAATTATCCAGAACTATAATTAGAGAATGAATTGAATAATAATTAATTGCAACAAATAACAATGTTTAGCGCCTGATCTATACTTACTAATATTATAAAGCGGAAGAGTTTGTTAGTCTGTTTGTTTGTTTGTTTGAACGCGCCAATCTCAGGAACTACTGGTCCGATTTGAAAAATTCTTTCAGTGTTAGATAGCCCATTTATGGAGGAAGGCTATATTTTATCACTCTAAGACTAATAGGAGAGAAGAAATAGTGGAAAATGTGTAAAAAACGGGGGAAATTCTTTGAAAGACTTATCTCGCGAACTACTGGCGCAATTTTTATGTTATTTGGCACAGATAAGAAGTAGACGACGTGAAGGATCATAGGCTATTTTTTGTGGACTAATTTGTCTATGAAATATCTAATTTACGCGGGCGAAGCCGCGCTGAACGTCTAGTAAATTATAAATAAAAAAAATAAAAAAAACTTATGCTATTAGCGCTTTCTAGACTACATTTACAAGTGCAATAAAAATACATTAAAAATATGATGTATTCACTAAAATAATCGTAATATGCTACTTATAATATACTCAGAGACGATATAATATTAATTACTAAACTTTAATTAAATGAAGAGTTTTATAGATAATGTAATGGGGCTGAAGTCAAATCTTGATTTAATTACAGTTAAGTAATTATGTTATTCGTTTCTGAGTGCAGAGTTCAAAGTAATCATCTTATATATAAAATTCTCGTGTCACAATGTTAGTCCACGAACTCCTCCGAAACGGCTTTACTGATTTTTACCTAATTTTATATGCATATTCAGTAAGACTGAGAATCGGCTACTCGGTACTTTATATATTGATAAGTGCATTTGTTGAATAATAGTAAATTATTACAACCTGAGACGGACGGCGACCATTGTTTGTGCGACGGGATAGCGATCGACGTTGCCATAGTGACATACTTATTTAGTCACTTCAATAAAATAATATAGCAAATATATTATGGCAAAGCAATGTTTGCCGGGACAGATAGTAATATTATAAAGTTTTAGACTGGCAGGGTCGCGCGTTGATCTCTTATATAAGAGCTTTCTTGTTGCCTGAATTTCATAAATAATTCTTCTCGTTTCAGATGGTTCTATCATCAACATAAGAAGGATTCAAAGAAGACTACTCTAGAAAACGAGCCTTAGAAATGATATTAAATATTAATTTACAATTTAAAGTTTTTAATTAAATTTTTTTTTTGAAAAGCTTTACTAATCTACTTCAACAAAACAGTACTTCAATAAAACAAATTACGGCCTGTCCACATCTCCACGTCACGACGTCGTCAACGTGGACCAGTGCGGTAACGTGGCACGGTACGTTGACGTGACGTGACAATTTACGTCAACGTAACGTGAAAATGCACGTCACGGTGTAGCAACATTTTACGTCTTTTTTTCTTAAATCTCTCTCTCCGTCTTCTTAACAATAGCAGAAGCAGAATACGTATTGTGCGGTCCATATCTAGATAAGTAGTGAAGAATGTACAATCGCTGACGCTACAACGTGACGTGCATTTTTACATTACATTGACGTAAATTTCAACGTACTGTGCCACGTTACCGCACCGTTCCACGTTGACGACGTCGTCACGTGGACATGTGGACAGGCCCTTAAGGTCTCATAAAAGTAATATTGTTTAACTTCTTTTATCTTATGTTTTTTTCCTCTACTTAACCTTATTCTAATCCTATTTTGAAGAAAAAAGAAAAGAAAAAGGTAAAAGTTACTAATAATAATACAGATATAATAATAGAGTATTAGCAACATAATCGCATTTCAACCTAAGGCATTGAAACTTAATTACTAATTACTATAATCAAATACTATATTTCTTCCTTGGAATGATAACCTACATGTCCAGGGCGCAGCGTTGATCACTTACATCCCGAGGACTGTTGATATAAGTTGTTTTTTATCGTTCAGTTGTTAGTGCATAGAACAACAAAAAATACATTCAAAGTTGAACACAAAACCCCCTCCTTTTTTTGGAAGTTGGTTAATAACAAGTATTACGGGGAAGTGGTATTTCTTGTGGAAAATTTTAGGAAACAAGCGGATAAATGGTAATGCTGCCATGGATGAAGAGTTATTATGTTAACTAGAAGGTAAAAACTTTAAGTTTATGTTAATTGATCTAAGGTAAAATCCCTTGAGTCTGATGTAATAATTAACATAAGCTAGGGGCTACGGAAATAAGTGTCCGTTTAATTGCAAAATGCCAAT
This sequence comes from Lysandra bellargus, assembly GCA_905333045.1. Taxonomy (NCBI): domain Eukaryota; kingdom Metazoa; phylum Arthropoda; class Insecta; order Lepidoptera; family Lycaenidae; genus Lysandra; species Lysandra bellargus. Next base: position 5,055,241 of record HG995344.1, read on the forward strand.
CCAAGGAGTTTTGTATCAATGACGTAGAGGTTAAATATGTCAATAGTTAAGGACACGTATTTAGTAGAGATGTGCCGACTAGTCGGTGAAGCCGACTATCCGGCCACTTTTGTAGTCTTCGACTAGTCGGTAGTAAATATAATTTTAACAACAAATGAAATATTTTATGTAAACCATCATAAAAACAAAATAAAGTGGATTGCTCTCAAAGTGATAATGCCCATAGAAATTTTCGTAATTTTTCGGCAACGGTCGTATTTTCCGAGCGTTGGAACTCGGAAGAAGTCGGCTTTGCGGCGACGTAGAGGCGCCAGACGTTGCTTGGACGTTACCACTTACCACGGTAACGTCGCGATGGCTTCCCGGTGAGTTATAGCACTTATTGACGGACCGGCGACAGCGGACAGCCACCGGCTGTATGATATTAACTTCTATTTCATTTGAACAAGGTGCAAAATGCAAGTGCATTGTTTGGGGTTCTTATGTTTCATAGATTCTGGTGTTTTCATGATTACGACAATTAGCGAAGATTTGCATGTGTGAGGTACGACCCACTTTACTCAAAATATAGATGAATATAAATGACTATTATTTCAATAATAGTCATAAATAACATGATGTATAATGGTAACAATGGTTTTGTCTTATTGTTTTGTTATTTAACTTGAAATTCTTATGAGAAGTACATATTTCAATAATTCATATGAGTTGAACTAATTATTATTAATAATTAATTCATTATATTTGGACAACAAATTATAACATTATTTTTGAACACGTCAATTAATCTTTTTGACAATAATTATTGTTGTTTCCGGTTATGATACTTTTGTTACAAAAGATAGTACAGTTAATAAATTAATATAAAAGTGTTATAATTAAATACTTGATTTATAATGATTTTCAGGATGATTGTAACTATGAATCATTGTATTTATGATATTAGATGCAAATCTTGGTAGTCAGACGTGGGGTGGAGTGATGGCGGTGGGGTTGTTTTTGATATGGCAGTATTTAAGGCGGGCTGTCTGATGGAAGGGGCTCACTCTCTCTATCTTGCCGTAAGCCGTCACTCCACCCCACGTCTGACTACCAAGATTTGCATCTAATATCATAAATACAATGATTCATAGTTACAATCATCCTGAAAATCATTATAAATCAAGTATTTAATTATAACACTTTTATATTAATTTATTAACTGTACTATCTTTTGTAACAAAAGTATCATAACCGGAAACAACAATAATTATTGTCAAAAAGATTAATTGACGTGTTCAAAAATAATGTTATAATTTGTTGTCCAAATATCATGAATTAATTATTAATAATAATTAGTTCAACTCATATGAATTATTGAAATATGTACTTCTCATAAGAATTTCAAGTTAAATAACAAAACAATAAGACAAAACCATTGTTACCATTATACATCATGTTATTTATGACTATTATTGAAATAATAGTCATTTATATTCATCTATATTTTGAGTAAAGTGGGTCGTACCTCACACATGCGTATTATTATTTTGGGAGTAAGTACTGTAACGTACGCGAAGTAAACATAACACGATTCGACACGTTTGCAGGCGGCGCACATACGGCAAAATAGATTTTTCTACTTAAATGTAAGGTCTAAAATTGCATGTATTCTTCAAGTCAGATAGTTGCTCCATTGCACTGGCTAAAAACTCTATGTTATGTTTATAAAAAAGCACAGGAGGCCCTGAAAGGTAAGCGTTGTGCAGTGTACGGCTAGTGCCTGGAAAACCCGAAAACATTAAGATGTGTTATTTTCGTTCACCTCGTCCAAAAATCGGAATATTAATTAAGAAGATGGAAGCCATAGGCATGTTTATTATACAACATTATATATTATTCTAACTTTAAAGCCGTGTTAATAATAAATAATTATTTCATTTCACTCATTTTTTATTAAAAAATTTGTGTTTCCTTAGTCTCTCAAAAAAAGTTCCGCTTAGTACCGCTTTCTGTCCTCAATATTTACATTTATGCGTTTGTTGTCTGTTAGTATTGCGAATTCTAGGAACTCAAACCAACTCATTGTGACACTAGACCCATTTTCACAGGTAGAGCCGGAATAGACCAAGTCAATGAAAAATGTACGGTTCCCACGCGGTAAACTAATTTTGAAGTAACGTAGTTGTGGGCGTCATCTAGTTAGTTAATATATAAATGGTCGACAATTTGTATTTAAAAAAATATACTCAATTTCATTTTAACACTTTTGTTTCTATAGAAAATACCTTTTAGGCAAAAAAATTTTTCAAGTCTCAACAAAGTAGCCACAAGTAGCCTTTATAGCTCACAAACTTTTCTAAGTATAAATACACATATAATTTACTGACACTCGCTGAAGCGGTGTGAATGAAATTTGTCACTTTCGGTCTGGATGATATAAAAGTTGCGGGCTACATTTATTCGGCGATAAAAGCATTATCAAAATCGATCAGTTTGCTTACGAGCTACGACGCCACGGACAGACACACAGATGTGTAATCGTAGGTACACTAAACCAAAACACTATTTTGTTAAAAACTGGTTATTTAAAAATGACAAATAAATAACACGGCAACTGATATCTTTTTTAGGCGACTTTCTATTAAGTCACAAAAAAAAAAAAAAACTAACATTGCAGTGATAAAATCGACGGGTGCAAAGTAAAAAAAGTCATCTGCAATTTTGAGTTTTTTGTTTTTTTGTAGAAACTAACTTAAAATATCATGTTCTACAACATAGCAAAAACAAAGATTCAAATATTTTTGGTACTTTTGTAACGTAAAAGAAGACATCTACTCCTGTTTTGTGAAATTGCACGATGTAGATAACTACCGTTGGTCGTCTATACGCGGGACGCGCAAGGGTCATGTTATGCGGCATAAGCGGCTACATTCTGCCATATAGCTTTTTCTACGTTGCGATTGTGATTTAGATGTCTCAATTTACTTTTGTAAATTAGTATTGTTTGTGATGTGTATGTGTACCTATCTATGTTAATTCTTATTGTTAGCTATATTAATTGACTTCTAATTTCTTACTGTTATTTTTTACTGTTGTTTAAAGTTTAGAAAGTCCAAAGCGACTTTTTAAAGAAGTTGAAAGTTTCCAGAACATAAGCTAAAGATTTATCGAGCAAAATACTGTGTTGCCCCGATGAAGTTCTTGAACATCTCATAGCAGACCTTGATGTGTCAGCGATGAAGACAAAATGAGTATACTTAAGATAACTTCGTAAGATGAATCCCCATGATCTGAATACTCTAGGTCAGTCACACAAGTTAACTCTCAGTCTGAAATAAAAAATGATTCTGAAAATTTGGATGTCAATAATAGAGATTCTCAGCAAATTAACGAATACGGGAATACCCTCAGAATACAATTTATTACTTCATCCATCCATGACCTGCTTCAGTTTATTAACTCATACAGGCAATCGAGTACATTGTCCCTTTCAAACTGTAAATCTTCTAAGACAACATAATGTTTCTTAATATTTTGTGTAACTTCTCATCGGAAAAAATTGTTGTTTCCCAATCAAAATCTAAATACTAGTTCGTCTTTATGCCTTTGAGTCAAAAACGGTTTTTTCGCCGGCTTTCGGTGGTGTAATCCCTCGTCATGAAGTGCACGACGAACGGTGACCAATGACGTGTTAAATTCATCGGCAAAACGACTTGTGGGTACGAAACCACATGTTTCATACTCCGCTGCCATATAACGCCGCTGAGTCTGGTTAATAAGAAGTGGCCTTCCACTTCGTTTACGACTCTGCAAGCCACCTTCTTCCTCGTATCTTTTCACCCATCGACTTACAGTATTTCTCTAAAAAAAAAAGAATAAATTGTAAAAGACAACTTTAACCGATGAAAAAATACACATCACAATAATATTTATTAATTAATTACCACTTACTGAGAAGCCAGTTTCGTTAGAAATTTGAGAAATATTCAGTCCATTCGAATATAGGGCCACAATTTTAGCTCTTGCTTCAATAGTAATATTTGCTTGCATATTGGATAAATTCTATCGCAACAGTAAGAACACAAACACTCGTAGCTGAGTTCACCAACCAACAACATTTTAATATTTTGTTATCTTCAAGCAATCGTTCCATTTTATTTTAAATCTACCCTCACATTCTTTGCTGTGACTAGAATGTTACGTTTCTAACTAAACGTTACTGTGGTTTTAGTTAGAAACGTAATTTTTTATTCCATAGTTGTATCAACATTCATAATCATAATAATTTATAATTAATATTTCTCAAAAATGGTTTTACGTAAAAACGACGCAGACTCAATACGGGTCGGATTCGATCCTGCAAATTAGCTGATGCAGACGATCTTAGAATAAACACACGCACTTAGCTTAACCACTAGGCCACAGCAGTGCTCACATGTTGAGACGAAATTGACGATGTGAATATACAGCCAAACAAAGTGTATGTGTGTGTGTGAATTGTCTTTATAGAAAAAGGTCACAAGTAACGTTAAGTGTTGACGCTATAGCTGCGTACGATTGCTACTGGACTTTTGAACGTAACTGTACCATCGAGGAAATTAATTCCTAGGCAGTTGACAGACCAACGTCATTTGGTCGGATCGTGTCAATTCAATGTAGTCCATTGAAATGTTACATTTGCTTTGCATTTATTAGAGGACGAAATTTTATTTTTGGAATATGTTGGAAGGCTCAATAGAAGCTTAACCTCAAGTTTGTGGGGTTGCCACTCTTGTCCCCCGGCCACCATCTTGAAAAAAGGGGTGACAACACTATTTTCGTGATATCTCAGAATCTACAATCTTACAAAAAAATTGTAAGAACATAATTTGTTTCAAATTATTTTGCCTACAAATATGTTTATATAAATTTTTACCCTAAATTAAAAATTTAAAAAGTTATAAGCAAAAAAGTGATAATATTTTTTAAGGGTTTATTATCGCTCTTTAACTTTGTTTAATACATTTTACAAAAAAATTACCTTAGAACTTTTTAAATTTTTAATTTAGGGTAAAAAATTATATAAACATATTTGTAGGCAAAATAATTTGCAACAAATTATGTTCTTAAAAATTTCTGTAAGACTTATAGTTTCCGAAATATCACGAAAATAGTGTTGTCACCCCTTTTTTCAAGATGGCGGCCGTGGGACAAAGGCGGCGACCCCACAAAGTTGAAGTTAAGCTTCTATTGAGCCCCCCAACATATTCCGAAAATAAAATTGCGTCCTCTAATAAATGCAATATTCGGTCCTAAAATTGTAACATTTCAATGGACTAATGTTAATTGTGATCTGTCGGCTGGGTTTGACGTAACGCAACCAAACTACGTAAGTCCCCGATCTGCCTAGGAATCAACTTCTCTGATAGTACATACACATTAAAATCGGTTGAGCTGTTTTGGAGGAGTTTGCGCATAAACACTCTGACACGAGCATTTTATATATTAAATAATATTTAACACGTACAATATCCATGACCCCGGAACAGTGGCGAGGGGTGAATATTTTGAGAAGGGAAGCCGGAGTAAAAAATCTACTTACCAATTTTGGTAATTTATAATTGAATGACATGCTTTTAATTTTCAAAACTAAGTTTGGAAAACAAAGTTTCCTTCGACAGCAAAATATAATCTGTCAGACAACAGTCTTGCTGAATTAATGCCATATTTTCCGAACTACACGATTACGTCGTACGACTCACAATTCACAAGTCACAATATAAATTAATTTAATTCACGACACTCTTCTAAGTTCTAACGCTAAAACAAAATTTAAATTCGACAAAACAAAACAAACGACATGTTGTTTACAAACACACTATCCGCCATATTAATATGTCAATCTAAAAACCAGCAAAATAAAAATGTATTACGCGCCTGTCATATTTAGTACCGCCAAAGGCATTCTTAATAAAGTCGTATTACAAAAAATCCTACCAAAATAAAATGTATTACGCGCCAGCAAAAGTATAATGTCGCTACATTCATTCTTAAATTCGAATCATAGCAATTTTACTTCATGACTCATCTATCTCGCTTGCACTTGTGGGTTGCTAATTAACCTTTCTCCGTAATAACTCGTCGGGCATCGAGTTATTTCCAAGTATATATCGCGCGTGCTAGAACGAGACAGAACATGACGACCAGTTTACAGGAATGAAAAGGACAGATGCTTACTATGAACTGTCGTTGTATGGAGAAATAAGCCGCTAATCCACGGCTTGATTCTCTGCGCCCGCACATTGCATTGCCTTTTAAAATTTGTAGGCGATAGTTATTAATTCAAACTATGTATTTCAAGTGAGAGAAAAATTTATTGCATATAACATTGTGAATTCAAAGTTTTTTAAGTAGGTATGTAAAATATTTATTAGATAAATATGTCGTTGGCCCATATATTCGATTTTTCTAAGCCCTAAGGGAAGCCGATGGGAATCGGGTTATATGGACGCTTCGCCACTGCCCCGGAACATTGAAAACTTTTTTGATCCGTCGGCGGGATTCGAACGCGCGACCTCGGCTAGAGCTAACACGCGTTCAAGCACTGGGCCAGAGAGGTCGTCGTAAATACTTAATTACTTATCTTCAATTAATTCTGATTCAATCTTCAATTAATTCATTAATTCTTCAATAACCAAACTTAGAATTTCCAAGTTCTCACTTTTTGCTAAGGATATACTTTTTGCATTAAATACTTAACAATACCATTTATTAAATGATAACAATAATAATTAGCAATTATAATGGCTATCTCTCATTGAAATTGTTCATCAAAATACAATAAAATTTTACATTTTTGATTTGTTACCACTTTGTAACGTGGCGAGCGGTGATTAACAATTTATAATTATTACAATTAGTTATAATGGACGTTTCTAATTAATTTGTCGTCTAACGTGCAGGAATGTACCGTCAACTTAATGAGATAAACTGTCCCTGGACACAAAGTATTTGTATAACTATCAAAATCTGTGCCATATAGAATAAATAAGTTACAGTATAATACAAAAACAAATTGTGAAATTAATTAAGGAACTATGCTGATATTGTATAAAAATTCTAATATGTTTATCACGCGAGAGCTGCATATTTTTCTGGGATGAAAAGTCCTAATGTCCCGGGATTCAAAGTATTTCCATACCAAATTTCAGCAAAATCGCTCCTGTGGTTTAGGGAAAAAGAGACTGCTAGCCCTAACTATACGTTTCCTAACCTATATAGGACTGGACTAATTAATGCAGAATATAAATTTTAATACCAACCTAACCCACTCCTTGATTATCAGTGAAAACCTCTTATATTTTGTATACGGAAGTGTTGTATTGTGTTAATTATTAATAGACGTGGTGTAAAAGCAATCAATTTAAACAAGTCTATTTTCACAAGCTTTTGATGTGTTAATAGTAAAACGGTAGTTCTTGTTTTTGTGGCACCGAAATAATTTATCGTGCTAGAGTCGTGCATTTTACTTGATTTTATTTTGTTAGCCTATACTATCCCACTGCTGGGCAAAGGCCTCCCCCAGGGTCTTCCACTTGTCTCGCTCCAGCGTCACCGTTGGCCAGCTCGGCTGGTACGCCTCCAGCTCATCGCGCCATCTTTTCCTATGCCGGCCACGGTTGCGTCTTCCATCTTCAGGTACCCACTCTGTCGATATCTTTGCCCAACGGTCGGGATGCATACATGATAAATAATATATATTATTACTCTTTTTTCTAGAACCATCATTGACTTGACATTTAAGCTGCTTAAATGACGTAGGAGTATGTAAATCATTTTTTCCGATATCACAAATCTATGAGTGCCAAATGCCAAAAATTATAACAATAATATATTTTGTTCACAATAGGTTATTTTCCTAATTCATAATACTATAAATCGTATGACGTAATTCCGAAAATTGTTACATAAGTACTATCAATAATTTGTAGTAAAAATGTTACGTTTTTCTTGTCGTAATAAGTACATAATTTGATTTTCCGTTGTTCGCTGGTCTGTGTGAACTTGACTATTAGTTTTCCCTATATTGAGTCTACTATAAAATATTATTTCCGTTCTACGGAACCCTGATTAATGTGTTTCTGTTATCACTGTGTAACTTTTATTTTTCTGTCGTCACGTCAGTTTAGAATCGATTTAGATTGAAACATTTTTTTATATAAAAAGATGAGGTTTTTTATTAAAACGTGTTCAGGGTGATTTGAGGGTTAAACAATACGAGTATTGTTGATAACGAAGGACGCATAACTTAAGGGGGCGACTAACCCTAAATTATCGATTTATAATTCATTTTATAGTTGAAAGTAAGCCCCGAATTGTTTTATTTTCTAAACATAGATGCTACATTATAATTCCGAGGATCCGACCTAGCGAAAACACGATATCTTAAAATTTTCTCGATAGAAAAAATCTCAAAGATGCATCTAATTTTCACGAATTTTTCATATAATGCCATAACCGATGCACGGTTAATATTTAAAAAAAATATTTAATATTTTAAGTTGATATTTTAAACTAAGTTAATATTTTAAAACACTGTATAAAATTTAATCATTATCTCGATAAATATACATGTTCAATGTTGTATATTAATTTGGTCCAGCCAACTTAGGCTTAAATTAAGTAAGAACCTCGGAATTCGAGATACCCAGCTGTAATATTTGTATAATGGCACCCTAAGTGTTGTCTCAAAACCTACATATGGTAGGGTGTGCGCAACTATTAAATTTTAAGGTCAAAAGGTCTCAAAAATTTGTTTCGGTCGCTTTTTTTGGAAATATTTCATGTCCTATGGTTTTTTTTTACTGTTTGTATTTATTATCATAATGTAGAATACAAAATTCTCTGCAACTTTTGTCCAAACATTTTTTTTATACGGTGAACCGTTTTCGATATAGAGGGTGGAGAGCGCGCGGTCACAGTATCACTTCAGGTTAACCGGTGCCTCCGGTCGAAAACGCGCCATATTCAATGCGTCGTGACACCGGTGTTCGATCCTTTAATGTCGTGATGTATGGCATATTTCATCAATAAATTGGCTCTCAAATTTTTTTCTCTCTCTCACGGTTGTAAAATGGCAGCCATTTTAGTTTTTCTCGGGCTTTCACACTAATCTGACCAATACTTCTCATGTAAATATCCTATGAATGTAAAAAAGGTCTTATTTAATAGCTAAATTTATGGACTACGCTTTCATAGCCAATACGTTATAAATTTCATGTAATTAAACATAGAAAAACCATAGAAAAACCAAAATTTAAGGAAAAATTTTTGTGTATTTTTTAATTAATGGCTTTTTTTTAAAACATGGCGCATTAAACTGGTTCTTTTTTAATTTAAAAAGATATAAGAGTTTTTCATCTTTAAAAAATTCCTGTGCTTCTATGCTCCAACTCAGATAATTAACTTAATTAAAAATTAACTCAGGTAGCAAAAAACCCGTAGGAAATGAAATATTTACAAAAAAGCGACTGAAACAAATTTTTGTGACCTTTTGACCTTGAAATTTAATAGTTGCGCACACCCTACCATATGTAGGTTTTGAGACAACATTTAGGGTGCCAATATACAAATATTTACAGACTTACAGCTGGGTATCTCGAATTCCGAGGTGAACTTACTATACTGATTGGACTAAATTATCAAGTTATTAAGAAAAAAAATAATTTGGCGATGCATCTGCGTCGTCCTTTTTCACCTGGCATATTATGAAAGACAGAAGAAAAGTGTGAAGAAAGAAGGACGATGTTTGATTTTTTGCGTTAGAGCGCTTACAGACGAACGGCACGTGTCGGCGGCACGCGTCGGCGGCAGTCGACGGCAGACGACGGCACGTGTCGGCGGCAGTCGACGGCAGTCGGCGGTACGTGTCGGCGGCAGTCGACGGCAGCCGTCGACAGTTTATCACGCTTGCAGTTGTGACGTAGCGAGTAAAGGTAAGCGTCCACAGGTCGGTATCGTACGCAACGGACGTCTCGTATCAAACGGATATTTTTTTACAGTACGTCCACTGTATCGGCAGTGTACGGATTACCGACTGGCCAGTATGTTTATCTTCAAATTAGTCCAAACAAAGTTCCTAAGTCAAAATTTCTGCTTTCGACTTTTCCATCCCTTTTGAGCATTAATTTACTAGGCCAATCGGTAATCCGAACGCTCCTGATTCAGCTGACGTACTGTGAAAAATTTATCCGTTTGATGCAAGACGTCCGTTGCGTACGATACCGACCTGTGGACGCTTACCTTTAGGCGTTACGTCACAACTGGGGGCCTACCACCAACTCTACTAAGCGACACCGTTTGACAGATAAGAATTTATTACTTTAATGTCAAGCTAGCGATCTTAAAAAAGTTGCTATTTCACAGTGGATTTAACATTGTTTTGCATATTTTGCTGTTTTTTAGTAAAATTATATTTAAAAAGTGAGTACAGTAATATTACTGTAATACAACATAGTGCTCTGGAAACATGATAGTTTTAGGAAAGGTCGTGGTAGGCCCCCTGCAAGAGTCATGAACTGTCAACGGCTGCCGTCGGCTGCCGTCGACTGCCGTCGACTGCCGTCGACTGCCACCGACTGCCGCCGACTGCCGCCAACACGTGCCGCCGACGCGTGCCGTTCATCTGTAAGAAGCCGTCGCCCTCTTATCAGCGTAAACGATGTCTTGACAGTTAATAGAATCAGGCATTACTTTGCGGAAATCCATAGCTTAAAAATTAGTATGTTAAGAGTCCGGGGTATCCTCGAAATTCTCATAATATATATTACGTAATACCAAAATCATTTTCTTATACGAAAATATTTAACATGTTTGAGTTATTTTTCAGCTTAAAATAGTAATTACCTAGGTTCCTGCACATTTTTTTTTACAAAATATTTAATTAAGTACAAAAAAAAAAAAATTGTGTTTGAATATTTTGTAGTAAACTTAGTACTAAATATTTAAACACTAAAAAATAGAGTAAAACACTCAAAAATCTATATATTATAAATGCGAAAGTATCTCTGTCTGTCTGTCTGTCTGTCTCGCTTTCACGCCAAAACTACTGAACCGATTGTAATGAATTTTTGTACACAGATAGTCTAAAGCCTGAGAAAGGACATAAGCTACTTTTGAACTGGAAAAAGGGGTTGTAAGGGGGTGAAAATGCGTAAATTCGTTAAAAATAAGTTAGTTCCAAAAATTCATAATAGATGGCGCTAAGAGTCGCCTACATCGCGCTATCGCTTGCTCATAAGTCTTTCCTTAAGAGGTGGTACCATATCGGATTAAGTTTTCGGATTATTTCGATTGTTATACACATTATTAAATTATAACTCACTACTTTATCTATGCAGTGGTGTAACCTTAAACCTACCAATGATTCGTGTAGTGTATATATTCTTTTCCAATGATAAACAGTGTATGAGTAAAGCTAAAGTTATGTAATGGGGGACTAAATAAGCTTTAAATTTGTTATAAATAAAGTTTAATTAAAAAAAAAGAAATATTATGTGCTACTGCACAGCTGTTTTTTGGGTGTTTTGATTTAAGGGTGTCAGGGTTTTAAAAAGCTTTTAAATTTGACACCAATTTTGTTGACACGGCGCGCTATAAACTGAAGTCCACGCGGACGAAGTCGCGGGCAACAGCTAGTATTTAAATAAATAGTAAATTTACTACAAAATATTTGAACTCTAGAAAATATTTTTTAGTATTTAAATATTTTGTGGTAAATTTACTACCAAATATTTAAACACATTTTTTTTTGTAATTAAATATTTTGTAAAAAAAAATGTGCAGGTAATTACTATTTTAAGGTGAAAAATAACTCAAACATGTTAAATATTTTCGTATGAGAAAATGATTTTGGTATTACGTAAGTATGTATGAGAATTTCGACGGTAGCCCGGCCCCTTAAGTATTATTTTTAGCAATAATCCGCAAAACGCGAAATATTGCTAAAATAATAACATACTAAATTTTAAGTATTGACAGTTGTCACGTGCAACATAAGTGCTGCATAATTTAAAAACCAGCCAAGTGCGTGTCGGGCCACGCGCAAAAATAATAGGGTTCCGTAGTAACGCTAGTTTGTAAAGTATATTTGTACGCCGAATACATTTTTTTTAGTTGATCGACTATTACTACTCAATAACCGAAGCTTCAGCACTTCCTACTCCCGTGAATTCTTTCAAATTCCCAGAAGCAACCGTTTAGCTGGTAGAAGGGGGGAGGGAACACTGCACTCTAACGATTTTTTCCACTTTAAAACCTAATATTTCACAAACGGATCCCTAAATTGGAAAATTATCTATGAATACTTTACAAAAAGTGTTAATTGCCAAATCGGTAGCCAATTAAACAAATAACAAGTTACTTTAAAATGAATAAAGAAATATTATGATATTGCGCTACAATTTTTTTATTAGCGGTAAACAAATTTAAAAAATTAAAATAAGTATAACGTACAATAAAATAAAAGATCAGTTATTTTTGTATCACTATAAATAGATAATAACGTATTATAATATATGCACTCCATAAATAGAACATAATCTATTGTTATAAATAGATATTACAAAAATACATTAATTTAAAATATCTATTATCAGCCTGCTATATTTAATATGTGATATATGTCTCTAAATGCGCTTGTAATTGCTTGTGTTAGTCTATTACTCTATGAGGTCCAACGCGAAAAGGTCGCATAAAACTTGACAAGAATTATTATGATAATTGTAACTTACTTATGATGTCAATAGAATTTTTGTTTAGCATTATTATTTATAAATTATAATTATTCATCTTTATCTATGCCTGTTTTAAATGTTTAAGTAATGCTAGACGTCGTATAATACTGCAATTATCTAATATCACGCATTTAAAACTATTATACTTATTTAAATATTGATAACAATTATATTTAAATAAGTAAGTGTAAAACGATAATAAGCACTTAACATAAGACTAACATATTATAATGTATAATAAATACAATGTGTCCCGACACTGGTGTCGGACACATTGTGATATCTACGAGAATATTATCTAAATATTATTTTCAACAAAAAATTAAAACCGACTTCCATGGAAAAACAATAATAACATCCTTTTAAGTGCTTTTAATATGAACTAAAAAGTATAAAATAATTTTTCCTATCTAATAGTGCCTTTTCCGAATTTGGCTAAACCAGCTATTTCTGTACTCAATCTTCATTATTTTGAAGTAGGTACCAGATAGCTGAATATTCAGTTTTTTGACAGAATATTTGAAACTTTTGGAACTGGCACCGACTTCAAAATGATAAAGATTGAGTACAAAAATAGTTGAGGTTTAGCCGAATTCGGAAAAGGCACTATTAGATAGGAAAAAATATTTTATACTTTTTAGTTCATATTAAAAGGATGTTATTTATTATTTTTTCTATGGAAGTCGGTTTTAATTTTTTGTTAAAAATAATAATTTCACTCTTTTTAGTTACCTAGTAGGTAAACTATCGCGTATAATCTACGTATCGTATATTTTGTTAAAGGTCGGTTGTACCAACTTACTTTAACTATAACTGTAACTTTAACTATAACTACAGTGCGAAATGTCAAATCTAAAAGGAGTTGTAAGGGGGCGTTTATGCGTAAATTTAGTCAAATTAAGTTAGTTCCAAAAATTCATATCAGATGGTGCTAACAGGTCGTCTAGATCGCGCTATTGCTTGCTCTTGCGTGTTTCTATAAGAGGTGGTACCATCTCAGTTTGCATTTTTCGATTCTTTCGATTGTTATACAGACACGTTCTCATATGACTCACGATTACTCAGTACTTTATGATTTATCTATGCAGTGACGTAAACTTAAAGTTTAAACCTTTCATTTTTCAATGATAAAATATAGTTTATGGGTAAAGTTGTGTAATTGAAAACATTTCAAAATTTTAACATGGCTTTTTTATTATTTTACTAGCTGTTGCCCGCGACTTCGTCCGCGTGGACTTCAGTGTACTTACAGCGCGCGGTGTCAACAAAATTGGTGTCAAATTTTAAAGGTTTTTAAAACCCTGGTACCCCTTAAATCAAAATAGCCAAAAACAGCTGTGCAGTGTGCACTGTGCACATAATATTTCATAACTTTAGCTTTACCCATAAACTATTTATCATAGATTGGTAGGTTTAAGGTTACGTCACTCATCACTACATAGATGAAGTACTGAGTAGTGAGTTATACATTATCAACGTGTATAACAATCAAAAGTATCGAAAAACACAGTTTAACGTGGTACCACGTCTTATAGAAAGACTTATGAGCAAGCGATAGCGCGATGTAGGAGACGTACGGCGCCATCTATTATGAATTTTTGGACCTAATTTAATTTGAACAAGCTTACGCATTTTCACCCCCTTACAACCCCTTTTTCCAGCTAAAAAGTAGCCTATGTCCTTTCTCAGGCTTTAGACTAACTGTGTACAAAATTTCATTACAATCGGTTCAGTAGTTTTGGCGTGAAAGCGAGACAGACAGACAGACAGACAGAGACACTCGCATTTATAATATTAGTATAGATAAGAAAGTAGACTTAAAATAAGGCGACACGTGTTACTTGCTTTTTCAAAATTATGGTTTTAAGATACCTAAAAAGTAGATTTTAAACTTTCGTATTCTAAAGAGACGTAAGCGCCAAGTGACGTCATACTTACGCCTGAACGGTTAATTCCATTACGGTTTACAAAAGAAAAAATATGTCAATGTAAGTTTGTTACGTTTATTAGGACGTCTGTCAATGTCATCGTGGTATTTTCGTACGTTAGAAATGTAATTATTGACAGTGACTGTTTTTTTATGCTTCATGATGTCTTTTTAAAACCATTTTGCACCAGGCAAAGAAAAAATGTCTGATATGCTGTAAGTATGACGTCACAGCGTATTTTTCAGTTTTTCTTTATTTTCTCAGTAAATAAGCAGTATAAAATTTTTTGGAATATTTTTTGATATCAGGAGAAGAAACTTAAGAAACGGTATTTTTTATTTTAAGTCTTAAAATTTTTGAAATGTTGTCAATTGAGGGCTAAACAAGCTTAAAGCTTTAAATTTTGGCATATAAATAAAGTTTAATTTAAAATAATGAAATATTACTTATGTGCACACTGCACAGCTGTTTTTGGATATTTTGATTTGAGGGGTACCAGGGTTTTAAAAAGCTTTTAAAGAACAATGGTACAAAATATATGGACTCCGTCCCCACTGTTGTAACATCACAGAATGCGATGGAATGAATGATTGTATGTATGAATATATGATATGAATAAAAAAAAAATAATGAAATCAATATAAAACTCAAGAAAAAGTAGTATCATTTTGTATGAAAAATGTTCGGACCGCGGCTCTGTTTGGTGAACGTTCGTTTGATTTTGTATCAATGAAAGAGAATAAGAATAAAGAAAAGATAAAAATATCTCATTATAATGTAAAAAAAAATAATATTTATTTAATTATTCCACATTAGAGCCATCTATTATTACGTCGTCCCATGCACTTGCTGGCCCAACAAAATTCTGCAAATGCCTTCCTATGCCGAAGTACCCTATGATGCTTACAAAGGGAAATGAGGAGGACATAAGCGCCATTAAAGGATACTATTGTTCATGTTTGACTAGGATGAGGACAGTAGGCGCATGCGCATAATATGTTGTAAGCATCATATGGTACTTCAGCAATAGGAAGGCATTTGCAGAATTTTGTTGGGCCAGCAAGTGCATGGGACGACGTAATAATAGATGGCTCTAATGTGGAATAATTAAATAACCTTTCAATAACCTGTTGTATATCAATTCGCTGCATTATGTATTCCGTGAAGCCAAAGCGGTTCTCCATATATTCCCTTGTTAAAATACGTCGATTTCGATCTTGGACAACAGATCATGAACATTCAATACACCGATCACGTTGGTGTCGTTCCATTTTTCAACAAGTGATATCACGAAAATCCGTTATCAAGTCCAAAAGTCGTCAAAAATAGTAATAATAGGCAATGATGTTCTACTAAATACAGATCTGTTACGTTCATAATATTTTCCGGCTTAAATTGCTTCCGAACAATTTTCAAATTCAATTGTCAAATTTGACAGATAAGTGAAACAAAAGATACGAAATGCCATTTACATAAAAGAGACAGACTAAATAAAAGACGGGCCGATTGGCCCATATAGAAGGCTTCACAACGCGCGCGGTAGTAACATAATATCTGCTTTGAGTTTTTTTATATAATATCATTGAATAATAGGAGAGAATAAGAGCCATACTTCACCGGGACGCCATCGCAACGTGGCTAATGTTGTTGCCATGGCAACGTCCAAGCGATATCTCTACGTCGCCGCAAAGCGGTGTTTTTCTAGGTACTTAACTATTTAATGGAAGCATTTTATAAAACTTCTTTCTAGTATAACTTTCTTCCTAGACTAGTTACATTTGAGCAGTCATGCAATAAAATGATGAGATTATTATGATCCTTTATATAAGGTAGGTAAAGAATTGCTACAGCACTGAGAACGTTTTGTCCTATTGTTCTTTGACAACAATTTTGTTGACACCGCGTGCTATAAACTAAAGTCCACGCGGGCGAAGTCACGGGCAACAGCTAGTTAGTATCTAATAATTATATCTATGGACGCTTCATACCACGTCAGTCTGGCCCCGTGCTATAAGTACCTGAAGGACTTGTGTTACAGGTACCAGACAACGGAAATACACATAATATTTAATTTAATACTTTTGTTGTTTTTAAAATGTGTGCTTTACGCTCTGGACTTAAAGGTTGATATTGTTATGTTCAGTTTTGTGGTAAGTACATAAGTTGCTTAGAACTTGATTTTTTTTAAAAACAACATTACATTTATATTAAAATCGCTATGAATAGTACCAATAATAAGGACATATCGTGATGATAATATTATAATTATGGTGCTGCGGTTATATTTATTCATATACATTATACAACCATGTGACATTGGTGAACCTGACGTGGTAATGATGATGATGATGATGATGAATGTAGTTTGCATAGTAGCATATGCTTTCAGTTCTTAAAACAGCGCCTAAACCCCCAAACTTGTATCTATAAGGAATCCGGAGTTCTCTTAGTATCTTCGGAACCATAGTATACCTTGGTGCAAAATCTTGTGTTTCGGTAGCATATGCTTAGGATACTTCTCATAAAATGAAAATCACTATATGTTTCCATATAAATTTCGAGGAGTTCCCTCGATTACTCATAGATCCCATCATCAGGTCACCACTTTTATGAACATGGTACCAAATTGGAGTGAAACCTAATACAACAAAATAAAAATTTTGAAAATCGGTTCACAAACGGCGGAGTAATCGTTGAACATACAGAAATAAAAATATCCACAGCCGAACATATCGACGGTGGAAATTTCAAATGTCGTAAGGGACATTTTGTCGTAAGTACACTTTATATACCATCCGATAGCATTTTTTCTCCTCCATCGATCTGTGTATTTAAAATTTTGATATCTCTTCAAATATAGGAGATATAGCATAATTTACTTTGTCGTAACATACAAAAAAATTAACAATTATGCCGTAAGGGTCATGACCTTGATAATAATATTTTTTTGGCGTTGTAAGTCTTTGTAACTGTGAGAGATATGTGTTGTAACAGCCAATCTAAACTAATATAGCCCCTTACGACGTATTTTAAAAGGTATTTTTTTTCTTACTATTGATCATGAAATCCTTTACGACACTATTCAGAAAATAAATCTTAAACACCAGCTGATGAACTTTGTCGTAAGTAACGACCTAGGCCAGGGATGGCGAACCTTTTCGTATTAATGTGCCCATTTTCTGAAGACATGTTCAGTTAAGTCATAAACGTGCCATTCAATATTTTTTGTGATCCTATGCGTATTTCAAAATTTGCCTAATTTGGTGCCCACTATGCAGAGGAGTATCTATTTTATTTTATTTTATGAAATTCGGAAAACTTACGGCTAAACATAAGATCAAGTACAAATGATACAAACAAGAAGGCCAATTACAAGTTTTCACGTATAAACAAGAGAAGAACAAACTTAGACACAAACATGGAGTCAGTGGTTAACAATAATAAATGAATATAAAATATGGTAAAAAGTACATTGCAACACAAATGAGATACGATACAGATTAAGATGTAAATATTTTTTTTACAAGAGAGTTCTTCATTTTTGAAACGCTGGTATTGAACAAATCTAGGTTCTCGTCAATATATAACCTTCATTGTTGGTTGAAATAATTTCAATACTAGTTTTGGGACCAGTAACGTGCTTCAAAATGTTATGTCGCGTGCCACTAGTGGCACGCGTGCCATTGGTTCGCCGTCCCTGACCTAGGCTATAATAATTATTGCAACATGCTACTTACGACAGCCGATAGACACTTGAAATATTCACAAAATGTTTAATTTTATATATTTTTTTCATAATTTATAATAAAAGTAACGTAAAATAAATATTTAAAAGGGGTTTTCACACAAAAAACCAAATGTTTGCCTATTTTTGCTCGGCCCTACTCGCACTTGACCGCTAAGAAAGGATTTTGATACAACAAACGTGATTTATT
Source organism: Lysandra bellargus (assembly GCA_905333045.1). Taxonomy (NCBI): domain Eukaryota; kingdom Metazoa; phylum Arthropoda; class Insecta; order Lepidoptera; family Lycaenidae; genus Lysandra; species Lysandra bellargus. The sequence goes on from HG995344.1 coordinate 5,073,859, forward strand.
TGAATTTTTTTACTCGTAGGTAATCCATAATGGCAACATGTAGGCACTAGAAGTAAACACAAAAATCCTTAATTATGTTCGTTATTTAATAGTAATAAAATAAATAATTGAAGGGGGCTCTCCTACAAAAAAACACTATTTTTTCGCTTTCTAACCGTACGGAATCCTTTCTGTCGTTCTTGGAATACTCTAAAAATCGGTTATGTGCGAGTCAGACTCGCACTTGGCCGATTTTTAGAGTGTTTCAAGAACGCAGCTATTACATACCAATTGAATTATAGCTAAATTAGGAAGCTCATGAAAATTTTACCCCAGCTAACTCATATTTTGTAGTTATTTTATAATTAAAATTTAGTATTTCGCAATCTTCTATGATGTAATTTCAATGAAAACAATTATGTTCTTGGAAGTTACTTCATTATCTTGATTGTTAAGTATGCTTTACAACATTAAAATGCCAGATGATTCAGACTATTCGGTGGTTACAACAAAATACTTCAAAAAGGGCCACGTGTAAGGGGCGTTTGTTCTAAAATTCCCGTGTGTAAGGGACATCATCTCCTAAACTATTGCGTTTTTCTAGGATTACTTGACTTATAGCTGTAAATGATGTAATTCGAAACAAAACTGTCAAGAAATTATTTTAATAGGTTGTAAAATGAAAGAGTTATGCCAGTTTAAAAATAAGAAAAATGTTTTTTTGCTCTCCTGTAAAGTCGGGGTTTGTCCCTTACGACATTTGAAATTTCCACCGTCGATATAATAACCTCCTCGTTTTTTGGAAGTTGGTTAAAAACAAAGTCGCTTTTTTCCCTCATGTCCCTTTGTTCCCTTTAATCTTTAAAACTATGCAACGGATTTTGATGATTCTTTCAATGTTAGATAGCCCATTTATCGAGGAAGGCTATGGGCTATATTTTATCACGGTAAGACTAATAGGAGCTTAGAAATAGAGGAAAATATGAAAAAAAAACGGGGAAAATTCTTTAAAAGGGCTAACTTGAACGCGCTAATTTCAGGAAGTACTGGTCCGATTTGAAAAATTCTTTCAGTGTTATATAGCCCATTTATTGAGGAAGGCTTTAAGCTATATTTTATCACGCTAAGACTAATGGGAAAATGTGGAAAAAACGGGGAAATTATTTGAAAGGGTTTATCTCGCGAACTACTGGAGCAATTTTATGTTATTTGGCACAGATAAGAAGTAGACCACATGAAGGATAGAATGTCGACAGGCTATCGATTTTAATCATTTTTTCAGTGGCTATATATTTTATACCCGTGCGACGCCGGGGCGGGTCACTAGTACATATTATAAAACAAAGTCGCTTTTTTCCCTCATGTCCCTTTGTTCCCTTTAATCTTTAAAACTACGCAACGGATTTTGATGATTCTTTCAGTGTTAGATAGCCCATTTATCGAGGAAGGCTATAGGCTATATTTTATCACGCTAAGACTAATAGGAGCGAAGAAATAGAGGAAAATGTGAAAAAAACGGGGAAAATTATTTGAAAGGGCTAACTTGAACGCGCTAATCTCAGGAACTACTGGTCCGATTTGAAAAATTCTTTCAGTGTTAGATAGCCCATTTATTGAGGAAGACTATAGGCTATATTTTATCAAGCTAAGACTAGTAGAACGTGAAAAAAACGGGGGAAATTATTTGAAAAGGCTTATCTCGCGAACTACTGGAGCAATTTTTATGTTATTTGGCACAGATAAGAAGTAGACCACGTGAAGGATCATAGGCTATCGATTTTAATTATTTTTCAGTGGCTATATATTTCATACCCGTGCGACGCCGGGGCGGGTCGCTAGTTATATTATGTTATAGCCCATTTTATTATACAGGAAAATTCATAAAAAGAGACATGAATTTATAATACCACTAGCCTCGATGGCACCCGTAACTTTGTTGCGCTAAAATTCGTTTATTTGATTCGTTTACGTGATTTAACCGTCTTCCGGGACAAAAAGTATCCCTTCCCAGGACTCAAAGTATCTCCATACCTTAGCAAAATCGCTTCAGGGGCTTGGACGTGCAGAGGTAACAAACAGACAGACAGAAAGACAGATACAAAGACAATAGACACACTTTTAAATTATAATATTAAGTAGTACGGATATGGATGGATATACATTATACATACATATTTTCTGCTTTATATTCATTGAAAAGTGATAATATTATGCAAATAAATAGTCTCATTTCTGGGATGTTGCAAGGTAAGTTAGTTTGCTCTACACTTTTCCACGTATGAATATTAAATAATATAATTAAGAAGTGACCCTGTGGGAAGCCTCGGCGTTACCGTAAGTTGCGGAAGTAGATTGCTGCATCTTATACTCTACCTAACCTACCCACCAAAACCCCATGGCGCTCCCCGCCTCGCTTAAGGCAGAGTTGCGGGTACGATAGAACTTACTACAACTCTACCAGTGATCGTCCACATTGCGCAGACCTGTCACCATACCACGGTATACTTTTTTTTCATGGGGAAATGGTCTACGCATCCCCCGGCGATTGGGGATATCGGCCGGGTTATGTAGGACTCCACTCTAGTCTACCCACTAAATCCCCATGGTGCTCCACTCCTCTACTACGATAGAACTTACCGCAACTCTACCAGCGATCGTCCACATTGTGCAGACCCGTCGCCAGTCACCACACGGGGGGACACGATGCACAGGAATACCTTGCGCATCACGGCTCTCTCTCTAGGACTCGGTGCCTAGGACTCAGGTGCAATGGGCGGCACGGCCCACACCACCGCCTCGAGTACCCAGCTAATGTAACGCAGCGGTCACTCCGTCGCGTGCGTCTTCTCCTCGGCCGTCTCAAGGGGTCGAGCGCCTAACTTCTCTCCTGCGCTCGGCCTCCTCTTTTGCGGTGATGACTTCCTGGGCAAAGCATTGCCTAGAGCCCTAGATTATACTCTAACTTAATCCTTTCCCAATTTTTTTAATATACTTTATCTTTGATTTACATCAATCATATACAGGCTGTAACAAAATAAAGCTATAATACTTTAGGCTTAGGGTGTGAACTACACTGTGAAATTAGCAATTAAAAAGCTCTTGTATGGGCATAGACTAAGGAAAATATACTATAGAGTATAGACTAAGGAAAATGTAATATGTCTGGTCTGTTAAGGGTAAAATCATGACGCTGTCGCTGGAGCACTTGCCCATACAATTTACAAAAAAAAAAAAAATGCTCTTTCAGCCTTGCAACTTTTGTAGTGAACTCTATATAATATAACATCTTAATGTATTGTCACTTTGTTTTTTACACCCCGTATTTATAGGATAATGCTTGGTAGGGTATGACGAGAGGGTCTTTTTCCAGCAGTGGGACGCATTGAAATAATCGGCCAAGTGCGAGTCGTATACGCGCACGATGGGATACGTACCGGTATAGAATGAAAATTAATAAAAAAACGTGTTTTTTTTGTATGGGAGCCCCCCTTAAATAATTACTTTATTTTAATTTTATTATTAACTATTCAAATACAAATATAATTGAGGACTTTGTGAAAATTTCAAGTTCCTAACTGTTACCATTATTGATAACGAGCAAAAAAGGGAAAAAAAGACGGGTTGCACTCCGGGAGTGCCGGCAGAAGTGAAAACTTGATTATTAACGTTGTGCATTTTTTTAACCCATTTTTTATGAAAATCGATTTTTAAAAAATCGTCAATCAATTTGTTTCGATCAAGTTTCGATCAAGTTTCGATCAAGTTTCGATCAAGTTTCCATCAAGTTTCGATCAAGTTTCGATCAAGTTTTGATCACTTGCTTAACTTGCTGCGATATACAGCAGCGAGATCTGTCACGAGTCCATATTGCAGACGTGTTTAGACATGCTTTCGCAACTACTCGCAGGAAGCGCTTGACAAATTGTCGCGACAGCACCTGCTACGGGGTTTACACTTGCAAGCTGCTGTCAGACAGACTGTCAGACACTTCTCGCGACAGTTGTCTTGCAGGTGGAAACACGGCCTAAGAACCGCGATTCTTTTTCGATTACCTAAAAATTAAGAAGTTGTCCTATTAAATTGTGAAACTACGCAATTTAGTTGTACGATAGTCGGTCAACTTGAAATTGTATATCTGCGGTGACCCTAAAAATATATGTGTATGCTTTTTTATGTCTTATCCAATTTGAATAGAATAAAAAGAACTGGCAGACCTAATCAAAATGACCTCAAGAAAGAATTAGATCAAAGAATAACAGCGAAATACTGGTGGAATTTTTCAAGAACCTTCTTCCACCGTGCGTTTCTCGCGTAACTTTCTGCCGCGCGCTGTAAAACTCTGGAACGAACTGTCATCAGCAGTGTTTCCGGACCTATACGACCTGCAAACCTTCAAGAAGAGAGCGTATTCCCTCTTAAAAGGACGGTAACGCACCTGCAGCTCTTCTGATGTTGCGAGTGTCCATGGGCGATGGTAGTTGCTTTATATCAGGTGACCCGTTTACTCGTTTGCCCCCTTATTTCATAAAAAAAAGAAGTTACAAAATGCTAAAACGAGTTTCTAATATTATTGCAAACCGAAAAAGAATAAAATAATGTACTAATATTGTACTCCACCTAGTGTCAAACTATATAGATATTCAAATGATCCTCAATAGGCATTTTTTTTCTTTTTGGTAAGTGAAGGACCATTCAAAAATAGAAATATCGGTAAAAATATGACTCTTATGCCCGGGACACACGAGGCTAGTTTTTCAAGCTAGTTTTTTACCAAACTGTCCTGGCTTGCTGACCTAGCTTGGAGCATGCTAGTTCTGTTTTACAAATGAAGATAGTTTTGTCTACACGAAGCCAGAAGTACTAGCTTGCTAGCTTACAAACACTAACTTGCTATCCTAGCTTGAAAGACTAGCCTCGTGTGTCCAGGGCATTATAGCTAAAAACTTCTCCAAGATATCACAATTCAAAACTCACATAAAATAGACCTTCCCAAAACGTCACGTCACGCCTAGCTAGTTTGTTCGACAGCTATGTAATAAATACCTATTGCGTTTATGAAAGTGGTTTCATAAGAAAAAGTGTTATAAATTGCATAACTTAGCGAATGGTATACAAAAATTAAGGAATTTGGTAAAAAAAAAAATTGTACTTGACTACCCAACTTTGAAGGCTCATAACAAAAAAATACATAAGTCATGAAGCTGAAATTTTGGGAATACCAATTTTTATCGCTACGTCTTTATTTATTTAAAAATCAGCTCATCTTTGACCTTGCCGTCATCCCTATTATGACGATTATTTACGTTCAAAAACATTGCCCAAATAAAAAACAAACAAAAACAAATGATTGTTCTAAATTCGTATTGAGGTACTCGTATGTAAACCTCAAAATAATTTTTGAGGTAAAGGTCGTAAGGGACAATTCGCATTACATCTTCGCGAGGTGTTGCCACATTATTTTTTTAAATATAGAACAGGCAGCCCAACACTGCGAGTGGCAAGTTTGTCAATGTGCATCTTCTTGTATTGTAAATAAAGTCAGTTTTGAAATGGTTTTGAACCACTCATTTAGAAATACATCGCATCGCCTCATCAGGTTGCAATATTGTAAACTGTATTTTGTCACAAACTCCGACTTGCCGTATTAGCATTAGCACTAATATCTACGAATAATAAAACTAAGGAAGAGTAACTGTGTGAAAAAAATTGTCGATGAGTCTACAAAATGTGACCCGAATACATGCATACTTTATGCATGTATTCGGTACACAATTTTGTGCGCAAGCTGCGACTTTGTTCGCGCAGAAATTTGTTTAACGCGTAGGGAACCTACATTTTGACGCTCGTGTTCTCCCAGGACTCAAAGTAACTCCATGCTCAATAACATCAAAATAGTTTTAGCAGCACACGTATACAGGCAAACTGATAAAATATTATGCGCTTTTGCATTTATAATAATTAGTGTGAATGTGACGTGACTTGCAAAAATAACGTGCTTAACATATTTAAATACATAATAAAATAAGACCTAAAATTATAGATAAGTATCGATTAAGTTAGACCAGCACGAGTCGGCGCATGAGTACCGAAAACTATTCCACCTCAATTTTTTATGTGATCCTCTTCAAATTGCCCTCCTGATGATATAAATGCACGTTGCCATGGTGAAACCCGGTGCCATATTCTTTAAACAAACATTGTTTAAGCAATTGCAAGGAATTGTTATTTTTCAACCGGACATTTTTTTATATTCTTTATTGAAATACCAATAAAAAACCCCTTAAATATTATACTTTATTTTATTTTTAGTATTTGTTGTTATAGCGGCAACAGATATACACAATCTGTGAAAATTTTAGAAGTCTAGCTGTAGCGGTTTTTGAGATACTGTCTGTCCGCTTGTCTGTATGTCTCCAGGCTGTATCTCAAAAACCGCTATAGCTAGCTACTTCTGAAATTTTCACAGATTGTGTATATCTGTTGCCGCTATAAGAACAAATACTATAAATAAAACAAAGTTAATATTTAAGGGGGGCTCCCATACAAGATACGTGATTTTTTGGCCATTTTTGCTCGTAATCAATAATGGTAACAGCTAGGCACTTGAAAATTTCACAAAATCCTTAATTATATTTGTACTTTAATAATTAATAATAAAATTAAAATAAAGTAAATGTTTAAGGGGGCTCCCATACAAAAAACACAATTTTTTGTTTACTTTTGCTAAGATAAAAAAATATATAAACAATGATCTCTATGAGTCTCTATTAGCGATATTATTAACTATCGTATAGAGAATTAAAAAAAATATATAACTCATACATTATTATTTTTTTAAACTATATTTTTCATGGGTGAAAAGTACCCAAATTTGAGATTTTTCGAACCTTTAAAAATTCATATCTTTAAAAATATTAACTTTATCGTGAAAAGTCACAGGACCTTTTTTATTGGTATTTCAATAAAGAATATAAAAAAAAAATTGTCCGGTTAAAAAATAACAATTCCTTGCAATTGTTTAAGCAATGTTTGTTTAAACTAGGTAATTAAATCGCGGATTGGGCCGGAGTTACCCTACTTCCACTCCTTTTACTATGTTATTATGGTTAGGAGCCTTGTTAAAACCCTGATCATAAAAAAACTTAATCTGAAATCTACACCCCCACAATCGAAAAAGCCGGTGTTTGTTGTCGGGGTACGGTATTTATATCGAGTATTGCAATATTATTTTCTTGTATTTCAATTAAGAGACGAAACACCCGGTCCCTTGATAAGACTCAAGCTTCACCGTTTTAGTATTTATATATCGCATCATTTAATTTTTATGTATGCAAACGACATTTTCATGCTAAAACGTGACTATGTTATTATTGTTTCTAAAGCATATAGATATCGCCTAAGATATAAACAGGTATGGTTAACTGCTCACTGCATTTTCTTTCTGATTGCCGACTGATTTTCATTCATAAATTCCGTTGCCGTTTTTTGTTATGTCAGCAGTTTATATAAATTAATTTTTCTAGCGCTTCCAACATTGAGTTCCTGACGAGCGCTCGCGCCGTACTATGTGACCGCCGCGCCGAGGAGGCTGCCCCATTAATTCTCATTTAGAATTCGTCTGTCGCGATCATCTGTGGCTTTGTAAATAAAATGTCCTTATAATTATAATATTATTCAAAAATCTGGATACAAAATTTGTGTTACATAATTATTACTTTTTGAGAACTTTTCTCAATTGTTGCAGTTTGTGATGGTGCTTAGATTGTAATTGAAAATAGTAGATTGATTTAATTAAATAAAAAGACTTTGGATATTTAACAAACGTGCAAACAAGGATACTGCAAGCAAAATGAAAACCAAAAATAAGGAGCATTCTACAAAGCTATCACGTGAAAACCTTGAACAGACCATTCCACTGAAGAATGAAAAAGGCGATATGAAAAACCTAACGATTTTTCAGAAGATTAAGGAATTCAAAGACAACATAACGGTCGAACCGGTCGTTTCGATTTTTATGATAGCGAGTGTGATCGCGATGACTGGTGTCCAGAACCTCAATTTGGATAAAGCGTGCAGGGTGAACTTGAAGTATAACGACAGTGTGTGTACTGCGCTAAAGCTGAGACAGCGTGACAACCTGAGTGAGGCGGAGGAAGGAGTTCAGATGGTGGTGGCATCAGTGGAGGCATGGAAGAGCGTCATCGCCACAGTATTTCCCATCATCATGATGATGTTCATCGGCGCGTGGAGCGACAAGATGGGCAGACGCAAAGTGTGCATGCTGATGCCGATATCTGGGGAACTGTTCACCTGCATTATCGACATGGTGAACACGTACTTCTTCGACATAGTTCCAGTGGAATGGACGGCGTTTCTGTCGACGATCTTTCTTTCTATCACGGGAGGATGGTACGTCATGTTCCTTGGATCGTATAGCTACTTGGGCGACATAACGTCGGAGCATACGAGGACGTTCAGGATGGGAGTGCTGACCCTGGGCCTGTCCATCTCATTCCCCGTAGGAATGGGAGTGAGTGGGGTTCTGGTACGGTATACGGGATATTTTGGAGTGTTCGGAATAGCCGCGATGCTCCAACTCCTAATTTTAATATACGTATGCTATCGCATTCAAGATAACGCGGAACATAAAAATATGTCTAAGGTACTTACATAAGCATTTTGAAACTATATTTCGTGCATTTGTATCAATCTGAAAGTTGATGTTGCTATTTCGTTAAAGATGAACGTATAATTGTTTTCTTTTCAGAATAAACGTTCGGGATTGGTGGGATTCATATTGGATTTTTTCAACTTTGAAAGCTTAAAGGAAATATTGAAAATTGTTTTTAAGAAGGCTCCCAATAACCGGCGAATGAAATTATGTCTGATCATGATAGCCGTGTGTCTTGTCCATGGTGGAATTTGGGGTGAGTAGTTATTTCAAATCATAATATTAATACGCGGGCGAAAAACTTACACACCAGGGATAAGCCTACTAACATACGAATTACTGTACTCCACACACTGACCTCCATTCTTGTATAATGGAGATCAGTGACTCCACGGCTGTTGTAAGCCGCGTTTTCACTAGGGGACATTTGTTTCGCGACCTAGTCGCGCGACACGAAATGTACGTGTCCCGCGACATGTCGCCCGACGTCGCCTAAAAAAAAATAAAGTAAAATTTTTTGACAATAGAATATGAATAGAAAAGTGTTGGAAACTTATATTTTTTTTATCTGAGGTCGAATTTCGACCTTCTAAATGTATATTTCTATTTAGTCCGGTTAACGAAAGACTCAAAAGAGGGTATAGAGTGCGTGAGCGGGAACGCGATTTCTGCTGGAACTTATTCAGGGTGATCAGGGACAAAACATCCTATATCACGAAAATAAAATAGGCAGTTACTTTTACTATCAAGTTTTTGATAAGACTGTCTTGTAAACTATTGAAATCCACTATGTTGTTTATTTTTAGGCTCGCATTCTAGTAATTTTTGATTTTATTTAAAATATATACATTAATTTCGTCTTGATCGTAATGAGTACAATTTACATACGTTTACACAGTTCATCAGTTATTGCTATAAGCTCCTATTATCTGAAATCTTCATCAATAGGATCAAAATATTGCGCAATAATTTCTGTCCCTAAGTGGTAGAGCCTTTATTGTTATTCAAAGAATCTATAGCCAATATATACGAGTATATCTACTTATATTTCGCGTGGTCACGACATCACGCCTGAACGGCTGGACCGATTTCTTTATTTCTGTTTTTGATGTGTTTGTTACTGTCCGGAGCCGGTATTATTTTTAATATAAAATTCTCGTGTCACAATGTTAGGCCGCGTACTCCTCCGAAACGGCTTTACTGATTTTAACCAAATTTTATATGCATATTTAGTAGGTCTGAGAATCGGCTACTGAGTACTTATTATATTGATAAGTGCATTAGTTGAATAAACAATAGTAAATTATTAGAACTCGAGACTGACGGCGACCATTGTTCGCGTGACGCGGGTCACGGGATAGCGATGGACGTTGCCACGGTGACATACTTATAAATTAGCCACTTCAATAAAATAATATGGGTGAAATCGGAAATACTTTATATGGCAAAACAACATTTGCCGGGACAGCTAGTTCTTGATATAGATTTAATTAGTGTATTATTGTCACTAGCTCTTTCTCGGGGCTTCGCCTGCGTGAATTGGCATTATTCCTGGCATATAAATTTTGATCTCCGGTAGATTTTAATAAACATAATATATATTTTTTTGAATTTAAAACTGTTATAGCCTATGACACTAACGTTGAAATAATCTTGAATATCGCTTCAGTGTATGTTATGCTCTACAACCTCAAAAACTTATACACTTTGTCCTCTTTATAATATTAGTATAGATAATAACCTTCTAACCTATTTACGCAGCCGGTTTCCTAAAAACCTGCCTGGCGCTTAAATGTCCGCATCACACTAATTTGAACCCTCTATTACCATAATATTTTTGTTCTTTTTATTAATCCAACAAGTAACATTAGCTATCAAGTGTTTTCAAACTTTTTTCGAATTTTTTATATTATATTATTTTACTAATATTTTTTTTTTTTAAGTGTTTTCAAACTTTTCGACCTCTGTGGCTCACAGTTGGTGAGCTGTTGGTAGCTCTAGCCGGGGGTCGCGGGTTCGAATCCCGCCGACGCGCGACGGAACAAAAAAGTTTTTCAAAGTTCTTAGGTCATGGATGTGTATTAAATATGTGTATCTAATATATAAAATTCCCATGTCACGGTGTGCGTAATTGAACTCCTCTGAAACGGCTCGACCGATTTTCGTGAATCTTAGCGAGCATATCGGCTAGGGTTGAGAATCGGACAACATCTACTTTTTATATTGATAAGTGCATTTGTTGAATAAATAATAGTAAATTGTTACAATCGAGACTGAGGGCGACCATTGTTTGTGCGACGGGATAGCGATCGACGTTGCCATGGCGACATACTTAAATAAGTAAGTCATTTCAATAAAATTATATGGGCGAAATATTTTATATTATGGCAAAGCAACGTTTGCTGGGACAGCTAGTCATATAATAAAAATCTTAAATATAATATGTATAGTATAAAAAGTATTAAATATATATCCGTTGTCTGGTACCCGTCACACAAGTCCTTCAGGTACTTAGCAGTTAGCACGGGGCCAGACTGACGTGGTGTGATTTGTGAAGATATTATTATTATTTTCGATTTTTTTATATTATATTATTTTACTTTAAATATTATTTTAAAATGTTAAGTGCAAGGACTTTTGACTCAGAGGTTGTGGGTTCATTTCCCGCGTTAAAAAAATGCCGTTTCCTAATTTGGCTAGGATGATGTTACAGATTATAGGGCATATATATTATTATTATAGTCCTGCACGTGGCTACTCTCACTAGGCTACGAGAATAAAGAAAGTGAGAGTGCTCTTGTGTATTGCGCACACTTGGGCACTATAAAATAGCTCCTGCGAAGAAGATGTACTTTTAAAATTTTAAACTTTCGCGTTGCATTATAATTAAAACTTATTAATCGGGACTTAACGCGACTTATTTACATAGTAATGCTACTACGAGTACATACTTTTTCTCGACGTTTCGGCCGTGTTGCAACGGCCGCGGTCACGAGGGGACTGCAGGAGCGCGACGTCTTCGTTTGCACCGGGCCGTCTGATTTTCGACTACCCTCGAGTTGTCCAACATTTGTGTTCCAGTATATTTAGAGTCAGTAGGTTCAGTGCGACACACAACACTAACTGTATCCGGGTTTACATTTATTGATAAAGGTGACACACGCGGTTTGCACTTATTAATCACTGGATTCCAGGCTGGAGACAATTTAAATCCGTCCTCACGATTGAAATTCTTGTACTTTTTAATTTCAATGGTTTCACGTATTACTCTAGTGTGGTAATGACGATCCGTAGAGAGGATTTTGGGGTCGTGTAGCTCCATCCAGTGATTAGTCCCCATATCAAGCAGATGTTCTGCTACCGCGGATTTATTTGTCTGGCGATTTTTCACTGCGGCTATGTGTTCTTTCACTCTTTCGCCAATAGTCCGTTTTGTTTACGTAACGTTACGTAAAATATCACAAGTACTGCGGTCACCAAAGGATTCCTTACCTTTCCAGACTCCTGGGGCTTATAAAATAGACTGCAGCTGTGCATTCGTACATTGGCCAAACGAAACGGACTATCGGCAAAAGAGTGAAAGAACACATAGCCGCAGTGAAAAATCGCCAGACAAATAAATCCGCGGTAGCAGAACATCTGCTTGATATGGGGACTAATCACTGGATGGAGCTACACGACCCCAAAATCCTCTCTACGGATCGTCATTACCACACGAGAGTAATACGTGAAACCATTGAAATCAAAAAGTACAAGAATTTCAATCGTGAGAACGGATTTAAATTGTCTCCAGCCTGGAATCCAGTGATTAATAAGTGCAAACCGCGTGTGTCACCTTTATCAATAAATGTAAACTCGGATACAGTTAGTGTTGTGTGTCGCACTGAGCCTACTGACTCTAAATATACTGGAACACAAATGTTGGACAACTCGAGGGTAGTCGAAGATCAGACCGCCCGGTGCAAACGAAGATGTCGCGCTCCTGCAGTCCCCTCGCGACCACGGCCGTTGCAACACGGCCGAAACGTCGAGAAAAAGTATGTACTCGTAGTAGCATTTACTATGTAAGTAAGTCGCGTTAAGTCCCGATTAATAAGTTTTAAAGATGTACTTTTAACTAAATCGGCCAAATTCTTTGAAATCATTGTGGGAAGCATTATATTAATAAATATTGTTTTTTTTAATAATACCAATATACTTTTGACAGTGTAGAATGTAGATAAAATATATTTTGTAGTATTTCTCTAGCTCTCTTATGGCAACAGTTTCAGTTTACGATTAACTTTAATTACAGTTTCTTTTTCGGAAACAGAGCTCATTAAATGTATAATTTAAAGTACGTGCAATAAAACAGCGATATGCTTTACAGAAATTAGATGAATGATTGTATTCCCGTAGGCTGGCCGCATCTGCACGTTTTCCGAATTCGTTTTCCGTATTCGGAAATCTGAATACAGGGAATCACTAGAAAATCAATTAACTGACGCACACGTTCGCTATTTTTCAAACGGACCGAATTCCACACGTAGGTACGTTTGAAGTGCCGGCGCGTTTGAGCGTGAATAAACGAAAATTTGCCCTAGACTCACGGAATTTCCGGAAATATGGAAAACGTGTGCATGCAGCCAGCCTTAGTGTCTAAACACACTAGGCCGAATGACGCCGGCGTAAATTCCGCCGCATTTACGCCGCGTTTAAAACGCATACTAAATACGGACGGAACGCGACGGACGACACACTATGCCGAAATTCCGTCGCGAGCCGAACTTCCGTCGAGCCGAGTCGAGCCTAAATTTCGGCAGCGATTCGGTGGCAAAGTTTTGTATAGCAACACATTATTCGCAACAGAAGTTCAGTTCGATTATCGCCGAAATGTCATGATGACTACATTTTGCCATCTGATATCAACTTCCATAAACTTTTGATCCCACTAATATTCTAAATTCCGCCACTAATACTAATATTCCGCCGCGTAATTTCGGCTCTTTGTAATTTTCTTAATTTATAGTGTGTCGTATCAGACGGATGCGGCGGAACGTAATTTCGGCCACGGAAATTACGCTGCGTAACTTCGGCAAAGTGTGTTTAGACACTTTAAATACGTGAATCTGAAATTTGAAAATATAAAAAAGTAGTTTAAATTATTTAGGTTCATTAACAAAAAACTTTTCATTTCAATTTGTTACTTATCCCCCTGTCTAATAGAAATATTTATATAATACTAGCTGTACCGGCAAACGTTGCTTTGCCATAATACAAAGTACCTATTTCGCCCATATTATTTTATTGAAGTGACTAAATAAGTATGTCACCATGGCAACGTCGATCGATATCCCGTCGCACAAAAAATGGTCGCCGTCAGTCTCAGGTTGCAATAATTTACTATTATTTATTCAACAAATGCACTTATCAATATATAAAGTACCGAGTAGCCGATTCTCAGACCTACTGAATATGCATATAAAATTTGGTGAAAATCAGTAAAGCCGTTTCGGAGGAGTTCGTGGACTAACTTTGTGACACGAGAATTTTATATATAAGATAATTAACATTTTGAATTGTTTTGAGAGGCTCTTGATAGGCAATGACAAAACATTGTAAAGCGTATCTACTGAATTAAATTTTTTATTAGTAACAAGATAAGTAGTTGTACAATTAGAATTTAGGGTCAATTAAATGTATCAAGGGTTTAAGTGTAAAAAATTCTATGTTAAAAACATATTTATTATGTTTCAGGCGAGGTTTCAATAGCGTATATACTATGTCGATATCGCTTCAACTGGGACGAGCTGAAGTGGAGTATCTTTTCATCGTACAATCTCGGTTTACATTCTTTCGGTAAGTAAAACTATAGATAAGGGGTTTCACACGAACATGAACGGGGAAAGATACATTACATTACCTGTTGTGTGTGTGATACATTAATATAATTTAAAGCTATACATCCCGGGATGTAACGTACATTAATATACATTACCTGCTCTGTGTGTGAAACCCCTTCGATGTATCAAAATATAAATGTACATTTTCATAAAGCTCTGTATCTTAAGATACGAAGATGTAAAAATATACATTATAGCTGTTGTGTGTGGTCTCCTGACGATTTCTATAGCACGATACATCTTTCTATAGAAATCGTACACAACAGCTATAATGTAAAAATATACATTATAGCTGTTGTGTGTGGTCTCCTGACGATTTCTATAGAAAGATGTATCGAGATGTATCGTGCTATAATATACATCTTTACATTACCATTATTTACCATTATTCGTTAAGAGGACGTAGAAAGAAAAATAATTAACGATTTTATAAATATAATACATTTTTATCCTAGCCACGAAATGTTTCAATTTTTAAAAATAGATACTACATCATATTATTTGCGAGGGTCATCTGATTTTTTTCTATTGGTTCTCGATAGAAAAAAATCACAAAGACGCATCTAGTTTTCACATTTTTTCAATGTACTTCTGCATTCAGCTGACTAAATGATTTAATACATAACGCAAAATTCTATTACCAAGATACTGGAGTAGTATTACATTATTTATAACGAAAAAATTATTTTGGCGCAAATTCCGTGTTGTTTATACTCACCTCGCATATGAATGACGGGCGTAAGAGTGAAGAGGTGAGGACGATGTTTTATTTTTTGCCTTTTTCGCCCCTTTAGCCAAATTATAAATTATTGCGTCCCGATTGCTGTCTCGTGAACATCTGTACGCTTCGGTAAATAAGTGACATTTAAGGCGACGCCTTGATAATTTGGCTGTAGCGATGCCGATTTTTCTCAGCAATGACTAAAGCTAAGAAACTAAAGTTCATTGTCAGTATTCATCATGTCTTTGTCTTTGAATTGCCCATAGCATAACACGATTAGACAACTTTTATAACACAGAATTATCAATCGAAAAGACCTCTGTAAAAAAAGGGATTCCTATTTTTCCAACAGAGGAGAGTTATTTAAGGTTCCAAAATTTGTACATAAATTGGTTGAAGCATACACTTTAATATGTGCATAGCTTATATGAAATGTATTTATGCTTTTTAAATTACGCGACAAAAACCATTTTGTCACTTACGCCCTATCCATTTTTTGCTGTTCCATTGCTTGTTTTCTATGAGAGGCCGGCCTGGCCTTAAGTTCGTAACATTAAATTAATAGCTCCCACTACTCTGAAGTCTGAACTCAATTTACGGACGAGTACTAAACATTCTTTACACCATTTCTGAGTTTTTGCATTTGAATTTTTCAAGGCATATTCGTTATTAAAATATTGAAAGCAAAATATAATTAAAAAATATTTATGTTTTGCTTACGCTATTATTCTTATAATGTTTCAGGAACCCTGTTCTCAATAATTCTGTTCACAAAGAAGCTGAAGATAGATGACTCTACGTTGGGTATAATAGCTATGTTGAGTCGAATATTAGGAGCACTGGTTTGGACCTTCGCTAGAAATGACGTCGAGGTGTTTTTGGGTAAATATATCCAATCTACAGATTGAATACTGGTCTAGCGCTTTGCCTAACAGAGTCAGCACTAAATGTACATATAACAATAAATATAAATATCACCTTACGTGAAAAATAATGCTTTGGTGAGTTTAGCCTATCGCTCGAAATTAAAAAAAAAAGAACGAGTGCCGGCAGAAGTGAAAACTTGATTATTAACGTTGTGCATTATTTTTTTCAACCCATTTTTTAAGAAAATCGTTTTTTAAAAAATCGATTTTTTTAATTAATCGAAACCCTTACAATCGATTAAAAAATATCGACAATCGAAAAAAACAATCGATTTCGATGTTACAACACTACTCTCCAAACGTCTTACGGTTTTTCGATCAGCACGAGAATCTGACGCGAGTTTCAGTTTTTACCCATCGGCCATCCCACAAAAGTGCTTAACGCCGCTAAAGAAGTTTTCACTTCAAAAAATCTGCAGAGGCTTGTTGGCAAAAAAGATATCAACCTGAGGTTTCCTCCCTGGTAAACCGAGTCATTTACATTTTACATTTAACTCAGCTACTTAATGCTCTCCTACATATTATCGTAAATGTCAACAGACATATTATTAATTATTAGACTATACACCTCACACACACACACACACACACACACTGATAGTGTCTATTGTGCTGATAGTATCCTGTGTACAGCGTGTAGTTACAACGCAATGCGGTGTTATTGTTTTGTAACTACATAGGTGATCAAATAATGCTCGGCAAAAATTAAATTAAGTAATATCTTTGTTTGTTAACAAAAAGAGCGCGGTCTCCTAAAACAGGTTTTACCTAAACCGCGACTTGTTAACAAATGTCAAAGCTACTGAATAAATATTTTTCATTTTAATGTATGACACTAATATTACTTTTTAGGGTTTCGTAGTCAACAAGGAATCCTTATAGTTTCGGTCTGTCCATCCGTCTGTTCGTCTGTCTGTCTGTCCGCGGTTTTGCTCAGAGACTATAGGACCTACAAAGCTGTAATTTGGCATGAATGCACATATTAATAATGCCGACAAAATGGTACATAAAATCTTTAAAAAAATATACAATCTCCCTTTTCTTCAAGCGGGGGTAAATTTTTTTTCGCGTCCATCCCATCGTGTTGGGTATCGTTGCATAGGTTTTTTTTAAAGTATTATGAGTATTCGTAGATCATTTTCAGATTTAGGGATCCGTTTGTGAAATATTAAGTTTTAAAGTGGAAAAAATCGTTAGAGTCAAGTGTCCCCCCCTTCTACCAGCTAAACGGTTGCTTTTAGAAATGTGAAAAAAATTCACGGGAGTAAGAGAAATATGCTGAATTTAAAAGGAAAACTATCACGGCTAAGAAGACTTCATAAGTTTTTGAGTAGTCGATCAACTAAAAAAATGTATTCAGCGAAGTTTATAGGAACTTTTCGTTCAAATTCCTTTGAAAGTAACTGAGACGATGTTGTTAGTAGTGTAAAACAAGTTATAAATGTACAATTGTACATTTATTGACCATACAACATTTTTAAAATACTAGCGGTACTACGGAACCCTATATTGCACATGGCCCGACACGCACTTGGCCGGTTTTAATTATTGTTTTACAACTTTCAGGACCCATCGCGGCGTTCTTTGACGGTACAATGGTCATCACGTTGAGAGCCATCACTTCAAAGTTGGTGTCCAGCCAAGAGTTAGGTGAGTGGCATAAACGACTATATCATGACTATTTTTATCGAGACTCGACTATTAATTTATAGATATAATAGGTTCTAACATGGTTCTAAATAGTTTTCGTGATTTATAGTCGTGGAAATTATAATGTTACGGTTTTCATGATTTTCAGAATTAAGTACTAGTGAAAAGTGGCCACGTGTAAGGAGCTTATGACCTTCTTATGGTCTAGGATCTAGACCATAAGAACTAGACTCTAGATAGACTTTATAATGTACTATCAGGAAAGTTGATTCCTAGGCAGATGGCGGACCTAAGTAATTTGGTCAACCCAGCTGACAGATCACAATTAAAACATTGAATTGACATGATCCGACCAAATGACGTTGGTCTTTCAACTGTCTAGGAATTAATTTCCTCGATGGTACCAAAGAATTTTATAACTTTAGAATTAGCACCTGCAACTTCGTTTGAGAAATTAGTTTATCGCACAGGACATAATCGTTACAAAAACTGTTCATACTTCAATAAAATGTTGTTGTAAAAATTGTTTAAAAGATTTAAGTGTAAAAAGTTAAGAGACATACATTTAATAATAATAATAATAATAATAATAATAATAATAATTTAAGCTCTATACATAGGTACATCTGTTACAAAATATTTATACAGATACATTATATTATTTTAAGATAACAGACGTTTTACTGCCGAGTTTCTTTGCAGATCACCAAAATAGTATCTTAATAAAAAGTTATAATTAAGTGGTTAAAGAAATTAATTAAATTAAATTAATTTGCATAGACATTCATGCTGGCACAATTCACACATCAATCATTGTATTATCCGTACCAAATTCTATAGCAATCAGTTGAGCAGAATAAAAATTAAGTAGGTCGGTAACAGACAGACAACAGACTAGTTGATGATGATATTATATTGACCGAACTATACAGGGTGTAACAAAACTAAGTGATAATACTTCAGGGTGTGTATGGGTTCCCTATATAGAGTTCACTGTGAAAATAGCAGCGCTGAAAGAGTAACTATTTTTCACCTTTGTATTGTATGGAAAAATTCATGACGCTGCTGGGGCGCTTGCCCATCCAAATCACAAAAAGCAAAAAAAATTGTAAAAGTTTACAGTGAACTAATATAAGGGATACGTACACACCCTAAAGTATTATCACTTAGTTTTGTTACACCTTGTATAGTCATTATTTATTTGTGGGGTCATTTCCTCTGTAACATTGTAATTCTAATTAAAGTTATTGCAAACAGTCAATAATGGCAAGAAAATCAACAATTAGGTCAGTATAATTTTATCTTAATTGAAGTAGATTACATTGTAACTGGACTGATCCCAGATAGTTAGACTCACCAAAAATGATTGATCTTTTGGCATTAGTCGAAAAAAAAAACATAAGATAATAAACGCTAACTCAAAGCGCCGAAGCGCGATGCCGAAAACAGAATCCGACTCTTTCCACTAGAGATTCATTTATCACTTTCAGGCAAAGTGTTCTCTCTATTCGGCCTCTTCGAGATCCTGATGATGCTGATCTTCGTGCCGATCTACTCGCGCGTGTACATGGCGACGCTGCACGTCATGCCGGGAGCCGTCTACCTCCTGACAGTCTCCATCTCTGTGCCCGCTTTATTTATATACATGTGAGTATAAATACTATTCATTAAAGATGTTTGGAATTCTATTTGCCACCAGGTGCCGCTATGTAGCCTTAGGGTCTATCTTGTCAAATAGACACTATCCCCAAGCAGCACAAGTATATCTAGTAAAGCACTATTAGTTATTTTATAGAATTAAACTTAGAATTCTCACATAAGAGTCAATAATCCCTGAAGATATCCTATATACCGAGTTCAGTAAAAATGGGCACCTATCTACACTATAATGACAAGAGCAGCATATTCATCATTAGATAACGATAAAAGCAATTTATATTTGTCTATAGGCAATATCCACAAAACTATTATAAGAACATAATAAGAGACATATAAGAAAGGAATTAAGTTTTGTAGCCAACGTTAAGATAACACAATTACTCTACTGATGTTCTAGTGGTGAATATTTTTAAAACCTCTAATAATCAAAATCAACTAAATAAAAACATCAACAAGAGTTACTTCTTTTAAAAAGCATTTCCTAATATCTAATGGCCCACCGTAGTTAAAAGTATTTTAAGTTGAAGCTTTAATGGCGAAATGAAATTAAATAATTATAATTATTTTTTGTTTCGCGCGAACGGAGGGTTCAAATTCCTTGCCGAATTTTTTTTATCGTAAAAGTCGATGAAATAGGTTTAAAAAACTTATCGGCCTGTTATATTCGTAAATTTAAATGATATTTTTTAATAAAAAAATATTATTAATGCACATTTTTAATATATTTTGTTAAAATAAATACCTAAACAATGTATTTTGTCAAAAAATTCATTTATTTAAGTATTATTATGTTTACAAATAAATAAATCGCGTATTTTATTGTTACAACATTTTTAGATTTTTACCGCAATGGCGATTACCGTCGTATTCTACTAATAAAAACCGGCCAAGTGCGAGTTGGACTCGCCCATGAAGGGTTCCGCAGCAGCAATAAGAATTATTTCTATGAAATTATAAGGTTTTTGATTTATTTTAATATTTCATTTTTGATATAATGAAAGTTAAATGAAGGTTTACCATTTATGACGTATAAAAAAAAACTACTTGATAGATCTCGTTCAAACCAATTTTCGTTGGTAGTTTTTATAGTAATGTACATCATATATTTTTTTAGAATTATCATGCCCCTACTTTAGAAGTTAGATGGGGGGGGGGGGGGGGGGGACACATTTTGCCACTTTGGAAGAGAAATAAAATGAAATAAGAAATGATATGAGAAACCTCAATATGATTTTTGAAGACCTATCCATAGATACCCCACACGCATAGGCCAGATGAATTTTTTTTTTGTTTTTTGTTTCAGTTGTACCTATGGGAACCCCTAAAATTTTTAATAATCTACTTATCAAGTTTCAATAGTATAGCTCTTATAGTTTCGGAGAAAAGTGGCTGTGACATACGGACGGACAGACAGACAGACATGGCGAATCTATAAGGGTTCCGTTTTTTGCCATTTTGGCTACGGAACCCTAAAAATGGCCTCTAGATTAAATTATCTATGAGTAAGTATTGATTAGAAGATTTACTCCTAAAAGGTAATTTTAAGAGCACGACAAGTCAACTTGCACTTTCACCAGAAAAATTAATCTTTCAATAGTTTATTTGTTCTTAAAACTATCCTATCGGAATTATAGAAAGAAATGTTTGTAAACTATTTTTTCTCATAATTATCTACCAGAGTATATTCAGACTGGCAAGAGAAGAAGACCTGTTTTGTTCGCGTTTTGATGATTTTTCAGTGCAATGCCATAGAGAACCAATATTTCTAGTGGCCTTCCAAAATATTTGAAATATTTTATTGTCTGTATAAAATGATTAGGTAGTTGCTTATTAAGTAGGTACGCGTATTTTTAAAGCAAGCAAATTATAGGCACCTCTTCATCGCCAGAATCGTCACTTTCACTATTTTCTTACACATTGTCAGTCTGTAGTTCATCATGGTTTTCATCAAGAATCGATATTCGAGACGGTGTCAATTCTTCTTCTTCGCAGCTCGATGAAAATGTCGATTCGTTGCTGAAGTGATGACTTTGAGGGCAAAGAAAGTTGATGTGGCTGCCTAACGGCACCTTTTTAGCATTTCGTACCCAAAGGGTAAAAATGGGACCCTATGACTGAGACTTCGTTGTCTGTCTATCCGTCTATCTCCAGGCTCTATCTCAAGAACCGCTATAATTAGACTTCTGAAATTTTCACAGATTGTGTATATCTGATGCCGCTATAACAACAAATATGTACTAAAAACAAAATGAAATTATTATTTTAGGGGGCTCCCATACAAAAAACGTGATTTTTTGGCCTTTTTTGCTCGATATCAATAATATAGAAACCACTTTTGTGTTTATGTGAAACAGTAATACTTACATTTGTGTCACAAAAAACTTTCTTTGAAAAAACTGTCTGTGTACAGAGCCCGACTGAGGTTCAAATGTGAACTGTAGAGAAATGGCGAATATTACGAGATTTTCCATAGAATACGTAAAAACTCAGCGTTGCTACCTCCCGATTTTACCTTCCCTAACACCCAACGATAACAATAAATCGATATTATTGATGACGTTTAAAATGTGGGGTAGAATTGATGTTTCTAACGATTCATTTGATTTTAAAAAGTTTATAAAGAATGTTATCTTAAAATACTATAAGAATTAGATGAGGTAAAAGCCATTTATATAAGTATTCATAACATATCAGATTTATCTTCAAATCTGTCATACTTACTGCTACAGCCTCTTCCACAGCGGATTGTATATTTTAAGCTAATTTCTTACCTTTTTTTTATGTTTAATTGTAAATATATTTTTAGACTATTATTGAAACTCAAATAATTCTAATGCATGCTTGAGTACTTTGTTTTCTTCGTTAGAATCAGTTTTCGAGCATAAGATAAACACTACACACAACAGATACTTTTTAAAATACAAAGGGTGGAGAAAAATAATTGCAAAATCAGCAAAAATTGGCGGCTTCGCCCATATTAAATTTTTTTGCATTCCTTGGAGCCCGCGAAATACACCGTTCAAGCTCAAAATGTAAACTCTAGCGCAGGGTTTCTAAAATTTTCAAAATGTCGTTTAAAAAAAAAAAACTTTGCTGCAGTAATCTTGGAAATATTAATGAAAAATATTGTTGAATGTTATTTCAGATGGTTCTTCCGCGACTACAAAAGACAAGCGAGGAAGGCTGCTTTGAACACCGACTGTGCCGAGGAAGCAATCATAAAATAATATATTTTTAGTTAGGTAGGTCATTTTCAATGAGTTAAACTCAGAAAACATATTCTTCTAGTAAGAAATATTTAATTTTAATAATAATTATTATGGCTAATGTTGCATAAACAAACGCCGCGGTTTGCCGCGTATGGAAATCAGCTTCCATTGTGGTTAAATTAAAAAACAAAACATTTTTATTTACAAAACATGACTTTGAATAGAATATAATACTTATTATTATGAGAACAGGAATTGTATATTAAATGTTAAGAAATGTAATATATTTTTAACTTTTTAAGTAGTGTAGAATTTATGTAAGTGCTTTTGCTATTTTATAAATAGTCCAAAGAAAATAACTAAAAAATACAAAAATCAAGTTAATTAGGGCGAGCGAGGCGAGCCCTAGTATATTTCTCATCTTCTACGTTTTGTGTTACACTTGACGGAAAAACTATCATGCCTACTGTAAAGTTCCATTTGTGGTTTTCTCTGACTGTACCTGGCATTTTGCCTAGAAATGGAAATACATATTTTTAAATTTAAAATTGTTGTGAATACAATTAATTTTGTAATGAATAATGAAAAAGTAAAATTGAACAATTTTAAAACTTACGCAAGTTTTAAAATTGCGGATAATGAAATGGCTCAAGTCTCAACAAACAACGTATTATAAAGTTGAAAAAATGTAAATAGTAGATAATTTTGATCTCCTTTGATTTGTTGGTTTTGGATTTATTTTCAAGAATTTCATGATAATAATAATTTACTCCACTTAACTATTTTTTGTGTCCCAAGTGATAAAAAATATTTTATTGTATTCATGCAATGACAGGAGCGGCTGAACACGAGCGACAAATATATTTTTTTCTTCCTTAACAGTAAAGGCATGACTACTATGTGTTTGTATTTCTTTGAATGTATTTTTTCCATTAATCAAAAAGTTTAGAAGCTTCCGGTCTGAGTCTTAGACCAGAAGCTATAATATCTTAGAGACTTTAAATACCTTTTTCAGCAATCGCCTCCTAACGCTAAGCGTTGCCTAGTTGTCTTTTAGGGCCATTTATCTGTTAGAATGTCTTAGAATTTAGATTAAACAAGTTTTTCAATAAACTCAGTCTTTACAAAAGTTCCAAATCATTGATTGATTGATTGCCCTGAGAACGTAGGTGACACACATAAATTAGTGAAATTTTGAAGGATATGTAATTAGTAATTACTAATTATGTACCCTTAATGGCTGCTGGAACACTTAGCGTTAGGAGACGGTTGGTGGAAACAGGCGTGGTTTACGCCGCGTTTCAAACGCATACAAAATTCGGACGGAACGCGACAGACGACACACTATGCCGAAATTCCTTCGCGAGTCGAATTTCCGTCGAGCCGAGTCGAGCGTAAAGTTCAGCAGCGATTCGGCGGCAGAGTTGGGCATAATTGAAATACTCGTTAATCTAATTACTAATCTAATTGCAAACTAATTAGAATACATTTTAATCTGATTACATTGTATTTGAATTACTTCAAAATTGTGGTTATAGAGATTACACAAAGCAATCGATTCCTTAGTAATCCAATTTCAAATGAATGTAATTAATTAATTTTGTACAATTACTTTTGTAATTGGTTTCGACTCGTATTATATTTTTACAGTTAAAAACACAAACATTTATGAAATTTATCGTCGGACAAAAGAAATGGCGACTTCATAGTAGCATCCTTACTGATGATTATCCATACGAGTTTATAAATTTCGAAAGTTTATCTGTCCTTTATTTATCTGTCTCTTTGTTAACTCTTCACGCCTAAACCACAGAACCGATTTATACTGAATTTTGGCATATTTGAGTCCCGGAAAAGGACATTGCGTAACTGGCCTGGTTTCTTTGAAACTAGGCTAGTTATGCAGGAGTAATTTAATAGTGCCCAAGTGTGTGCGCAATACACAAGAGCACTCTGGTTTCAATGAAACCAGGCCAGTTGAGCAGAAGTAATTTCATAGTGCCCAAGTGTGTGCGCAATACACAAGAGAATTCTGGTTTCAATGAAACCAGATCAGTAACGCAGGAGTAATTTTATAGTGCCCAAGTGTGTGCGCAATACACGAGCACTCTGCTTTCAATGAAGCCAGGCCAGTTACGCAGGAGTAATTTTACAGGCCTGGTAGCCGAAGTAATGCCTTTGATGTTAGAAGAAACTCAATTCCTCTAGGCCTATTGGGAGCGAAGTTATGGCTACTTTTGTAAGACGTTTGACAGTTGCCGAGCTGTCAATGTCAAAGTTTGAATGCTTGTAACTCGGCAACTATTTGTCCTGGATATGGGGTTCTTCGGCTTGTTCTTCCTGGATTTTTCTCCTCTATTCGATCCTGGCCTCAGAATTGAGAAAAAAAATTTATATCTCCGATTTAGTTCAAATTCGGGGAGGGGGTAGCCGAGGTGTTGCCTTTGATGTTAGAAGAAACCCCGTTCCTCTAGGCCTATTGGGAGCGGAGTTATGGCTACTTTTGTAAGACGTTTGACAGTTGCCGAGCTGTCAATGTCAAAGTTTGAATGCTTGTAACTCGGCAACTATTTGTCCTGGATATGGGGCTCTTCGACTTGTTCTTCCTGGATTTTTCTCCTCTATTCGATCCTGACCTCAGAATTGAGAAAAAAATTGATGTCTCCGATTTAGTTCAAATTCAGGGAGGGGGTAGCCGAGGTGTTGCCTTTGGTTTTAAAAGAAACCCCATTCCTCTAGGCCTATTGGAAGCGGAGTTATGACTACTTTTGTAAGACGTTTGACAGTTGCCGAGCTGTCAATGTCAAAGTTTGAATGCTTGTAACTCGGCAACTTTTGTCCTGGATATGGGGTTCTTCGGCTTGTTCTTCCTGGATTTTTCCCCTCTATACGATCCTGGCCTCAAAATTGAGAAAAAATTCTCATTACTTATTACTAGAAGTAATGAGTAATGAAACGTCAATGCATTAACTAAAGTAATGCATTATTTCCAACTTTGAACCATTAATTTTATTTAATACAATTAAGTTTAAATCTATACTAATATCATTAAGTTGAAGAGTTTGTTTGTTTGTTTGTTTGAACGCGTTAATTTCAGGAACTACTGGTCCAATTTGAAAAATTGTTTCAGTGTTAGTTCATTTACCGAGGAAGGCTATAGGCTATATTATATTATCACGCTAAGACTAACTGCAGGAGCGAAGAAACAGAGGAAAATGTGGAAAAAACGGGGAAAATTATTTGATAGGGCGTATCTCGCGAACTACTGGAGAAATTTTTTTGTTAATTGGCACAGATAAAAAGTAGACCACGTGAAGGATCATAGGCTATTTTTTGTGGACTAATTTGTCAGTGAAATTCCTAAATTACGAGGACGAAGCCGCGTGGAACGTCTAGTACAGGGGTTCCCAATCTTTTTCAGGCTGCGGCGCACTTACTAGTCCAAATTTTGTCACGGCGCGGCGGCCTACTTTACCTAGGTATTACAAAAATATACACAAATAAACACATTTAATAATTAATGATAGGTAGGTTAAGCAAGTAAATAATAATAAACAAATATTATATTTTTCTGTCTGCTTTGTATAATTCATATGATAATTTTATTTTATAATATTTGTGGTTATGGATAATGATAGAGGATCGACTCACGGCGCGGCGCCGCGGCGGCGCCCCTCTTGCCTTTCCGCGGCGCACAGCGCGGCGCACAGCTTGGGAACCCCTGGTCTAGTATATAATATAAGAATAAAGAAGTTACAAAATCAAACACATAACTATTATGTGCGACTACTATAATAATAATTGAGAGTATTGAAGTATAATAACAAATTTTTGAACAAGGAATGTTACGCAAAGGTCGGAGTAAACTCCGACCTTTGCGAATTTTTTGCCTACTTTTTCTAAGATAAAAAAAGATATAAAGAATGATTTTTTAAAATCTCTATTAACGATATTATTAACTATTGTATAGAGAATTAAAAATATATATAACTTAGACATTATTATTTTTTTAATATATTTTTCATGGGTCAAAAGTACCCAAATTTGAAATTTTTGAACCTTTAAAAATTCATATCTTTAAAAATATATATGTTTTTTTCATTGGCATTTCAATAAAGAATATAAAAAAATTGTCCGGTTAAAAAATAACAATTCCTTGCTATTGTTTAAGCAATGTTTGTTTAAACAATATGGCACCGGGTTGCACCATGGCAACGTGCATTTATATCATCAGGAGGGCAATTTGAAGGGGAGCGCATAAAAAATTTGAGGTGGAATAGTTTCCGGTACTCATACGCCGACTCGTGCTGGTCTACGCACCCCGCATGCGGGCCCTATCGACCAGTGAAAATGTGCCAGCGCATGCGGCGTAGTCAAATTGGTCGATTTTCGCCGTGCGGCGTAAATCGTGCGGCTTTAGTCACCCGTGTAAATCGGCCATTACTAGCACATACCTACTGGCTACTACACATTGCACATACATTGCACGCATCATGTCGGAATATTGACACAAAAAGTTGTCAAACGTACAACAAAAGTTTTTGTTTACTCTCTATGCTGGTGCTGCCTCTAGCTTGAAAACATCT
Organism: Lysandra bellargus; assembly: GCA_905333045.1. Classification (NCBI taxonomy): domain Eukaryota; kingdom Metazoa; phylum Arthropoda; class Insecta; order Lepidoptera; family Lycaenidae; genus Lysandra; species Lysandra bellargus. Next base: position 5,101,142 of record HG995344.1, read on the forward strand.
AGACACGCGGTAGCGTGTCAAGCCAAGTTCCAGCATAACAGAATGGCGAGCAGCACCGTGTGTAATATTACACGAACCATTTGCAGCTACTTTTGAGCCCCTCATAATTCAGAAACTATTTCACATAAACGTTTCAAATTTGGCTTATATAATGAGACTTGCGAGATAACTACATGCTCCAAATTTCATAAGCACAGCTCAAACGGTTATTGAGATACTAACGTCCGAAAATCTACATTTTTATCACTGACTGACTGACTGACTGACCTATAGATCAAAATTCTAACCCACTTCCAGATGACCTAGAAGGCTGAAATTTGGAATCCAGCTCGGTAATTGTGTGAAAGCGTAGGGAAAAAACAGAAAACAAAAAAATCGGTCAAGTGCGAGTCGGACGGAGCGAAACTAGGCAAACATTGTGTTTTTTTATATGGAGACCCCCCTTAAATATTTATTTTATTTTACTTTTATTATAAATTATGAAAATAAAAATATAATAAAAGATTTTGTGAAATTTTCAAGTATTTACCATCTGCCATTATTGATTTTGAGCAAAAAAGGCCAAAAAATCACATTTATTGTATGGGAGCTCCCCACGAGTGAAAAAAAAACGAGTGAAAATTTGTGAAGTGAAAAAATTTTAGGAAATTAATAGAAGGTGACTTTATGAAGTATGTCTGTTTGTCTGTTACCTCTTCACGCCCAAATTGCCTGTACCGATTGTTCTTAAATTTGGTATGGAGATATAGTTTGAGTCCCGGGAATAGACATAGAATTATTTTAATACGTCTGTCCGTCTGTCCGTCCGTCCGTCTTTCTGTATATTAGACAGCTATAGTAATAGCTACTTAACTTCCGCACAATAAGATTTGTAGCCTATAGTTAATGGTTGGAAATACACTTGTGTTATACCGTATTATTCCAATGCCTCCTGATGGTAGCTGCTTTTTCCATTCGCTTGGATTTTCGTTGTTTTATTCGTCTCATACTCAATAAGGCTTAGGGGCTGTTTCCCCACTTCCTGATAAGTTTCAGATAGGCTATCCACAACTTATCTGACAGATTAAGGATCTGTCAGTTAAGTTTCAGATAGGCTATCCACAATTTATCTGACAGATGAAGTATCTGCCAGATAAGTTGCGAATAGCATATCCGACACTCGTCGGGAAGTGGTGAAAGAGCATCTTAAGGTTGCGATTGAATATAGTCGAATATTATGTATGTTTGAACTGAGAAGATTAAGATGTCTACTGTCTACCCTTGCTCGGAAAGTTTTCTTTACAAAAAGTTATGATATCCCACCAAAAACATAAAATATGTAAAAATAGAAAGCCAAGTTCCATACAAACATTATTGTTGTCTATGGACTTCGCCGTAAAAAGGATGGAGGTCTAAATGAGTGCCAAGTTCCATGGAAAATCGAAATATGTATGTATAGGAACCAAATAACATTATGAACAAATAATGGAGTCTATTTCTTTGCTTTATTGAGTATCTATAACAATTAATGTTATTTAAATAATGTGAGATCTTAAACTAGATTAGATTTGACTTGGCTAGGTTTCATCAGAAATAAAATGTTCAATAACTTTATGAAATTACTGATGTAATAAAAACTGGCCAAGTCAAATCTAATCTAGTTTAAGATCTCACATTATTTAAATAACATTAATTGTTATAGATATTCAATAAAGCAAAGAAATAGACTCCATTATTTGTTCATAATGTTATTTGGTTCCTATACATACATATTTCGATTTTCCATGGAGCTTGGCACTCATTTAGATCTCCATCCTTTTTACGGCGAAGTCCATAGACAACAATAATGTTTGTATGGAACTTTGCTTTCCATTTTTACATATTTTATGTTTTTGGTGGGATTGCAGATTAGAGGCATATTATTATCTATACTAATATTTTAAAGCGGAAGAGTTTGTTTGTTTGGACGCGCTAATCTCAGGAACTACTGGTCCGATTTAAAAAATTCTTTCAGTGTTAGATAGCCCATTTATTAAAAAAAGGCTATAGGCTATATTTTATTACGCTTGTCTAAACGTGATAAAATATAGCCTATAATAATAATAGAAGCGAAGAAATAGAGGAAAATGTGAAAAAAACGGGGAAAATTATTTAAAAGGGCATAAAGGGCAAGGGTTATTATCACGAACTGGAGCAATTTTTATCTTATTTGGTACAGATAAGAAGTAAACCACGTGAAGGATCATAGGCTATTTTTGTGGAATAATTTGTTTGTGAAATATCTAATTTACGCCGGTGAAATCGCGCGGAACGTTTAGTATATATATAATACTATAAGTACTATTAAAGAATAAAACTTATCTAAAAAAGTTAACTATGAAGTTAGGCTATTTCTCATCTTATCACCCCAATTTAATTTAAGGAAAATACTTTAAAGTAACGATAACTGTTATACTTGTTTAGTTGTAACACCGGTATCAAGTTGCATGCTATCATAATAAAGTTAAGTAAGCTAAATATTAGTATCAATGTTATATACAGGTGGTTTTATTTTCATCAAGGTCAAATCTTCTTTAAGTAGTACAGAAAAATCTAGTTTGCTAAAATATAATAGTAAAAAGTTACTTTTATTATATTCTTAGCTAACATAGAATGTATATCTATATACTGTAGACAATGCCAGAGACAACTTGAAACGATTCAACATAATATTACCGGAGCCTGTCCATCTATCACGCAAACAGACTTCAAACATAGACACGTCACACGGCCAAGTTATGTAGCAGCAATCATACACCAGATACTCACACTCAAACACAACCTTATTATAGATAAAAATCCATACTACAAAATATACATACCACAAATCGTACTAGTATCGCCGGACTGTAAACATTGGGATTTGGGATAAAACAATATTGGCAGACAAGATCGTACATCAAAATAGACCTGACATAAAGTTCTTCACGATAAACCAAATTATTATTTTTAACAAAAAATTAAAACCGACTTCCAAGGTAAAACAATAATAACATCCTTATAATATTGTTACGTGCTAGGGTTCGAGGATTCGGAGAGAAAGACCTGGTGACTCTCTTGAAGACTTTATTCACAAACACTAGCTCACACAAATCACTAAGTCCAAACACTAAGCACTAGATCCAAATCACTGAGCACTATCACTGTCCTAGGTCGTAGCCGAGTCGTTAGTTCACTATCACAATCACTCACTTGTTTCACTTTGAAGTCGCCTTGATGATCGCTCGGATCGAACTGCCCCGACTGCCGGCTTGTTTACCTTTTATATGGCCCACTTCGCCTTCTGGAACGTTATATTCTGGATTGTTTACGTAAACACGCAATCACATAAACAAGGGTCGGGCTTTTCTAGAAGGTACGCGCAACTGTCGCGCGCAGGTAAACAACTGCCCGTATTCGTAACACGTAAACAACTTCCCGTATCCGTAACACTACTCCCCTCTTAGAGATGCTCGTCCCGAGCATCGTTGTTACTGCCATGATAACGCGCCAAACGGTCTATGTGTACCACTTTGAATGTGCCTCTTGGTGGCTTTTGAATCCTGTAAGTCACATCATTCAATCGGGTAACCACTTTATATGGGCCGTCCCACTTGGTCTGCAACTTTGGAGATTTCCCTTTTCGGCGAGTTGGGTTATGCAGCCATACCAGTGACCCTTCTTCGAAGCCGCTCGTGTTCGCTTTCCGGTCGTATCTGGTCTTCATGTTCTCACTTGACTGTAACCCATTTTCCCGAACCATGGCGTGTATGTAGTGCATCTTTTCCCTTAAATCGCAGACATAGTCTGGTACGGTCTTTGGTTCCTCCGGTGACCCTCCTGTCAAAAGGTCTACTGGAACTCTTAGTTCCCTACCATAATTGACATACGCCGGGGTAGCTTTTATGCTTTCATGCTCGGCGGTACGGTACGACAGAAGGAAGAGTGGTATATACTTGTCCCAATCTTTTTGTTTGTCATCTACTAATTTCGCCAAATGCCTCTCAAGGGTCTGGTTAAATCTCTCGACCATTCCATCAGATTGTGGATGGTACGCGGTGGTCCTCGTCTTATGCATTCCCAAAATTCTGCACACTTCCTGGAAGACCTGCGATTCGAAGTTCCTGCCCTGATCGGAATGGATTTCGAGAGGCACACCAAAGCTAGATATCACTTCCTCGACCAGCTTAGAAGCAACTGTTGTAGCTTCCTGGTTTGGTATGGCGAACACTTCGGGCCATTTGGTGAAGTAGTCCATGACAACCATAAAATACTTGTTTCCCGATTCCGTTACAGGAAATGGCCCAGCCACGTCAACTGCAATTCGTTCCCACGGTGCGCCAACGTTATACATGCGCAGGTTCTCACGGCTCCTTGTCTGTGGTCCCTTGACTGCAGCGCAAGTTGTACATTTGCGGCACCACTCCTGCACATCATCTCGGCAATGCAACCAGTAGAACCTTTCTCTCACTTTTGTTAACGTCCTCTTGACACCTAGATGACCTCCTGATACGCCATCATGCATTTCACGGAGAACATCCGGTACTCTCGTTCTTGGGACAATTATCTGAAGATGGAACTCTCTGCCGTTAGTCTTCTCCCATTTTCGGTAAAGTATTCCATTTTGAAGTATCAGACTGTCCCATTGCGCCCAGTACGCCTTAGTGACAGCGCCAGTGGGTGCAACCTCACTCCAGATTGGTTTTTCGTCACCTCGTTTCTTCCATGTGATGATGTGCCATAGGTCGTCATCTGTTTCTTGAGCCTCCCTCATAGCATCATTCTCCCATGGACCCAAAGGACTTGTTTTCGTTAACTTTAATGTCACTTCCTTAGATTCCTGCTTAACACAGTGTTTGCAGTCTTCTGAACATGGCCTTCATGAAAGTGCGTCGGCATTCCCATGCGCCTTTCCGCTGCGGTGTTCCGTCTTGAAGTCGTACTCCTGGAGTTGTTCAATCCATCGAGCTACTTGGCCTTCTGGGTTCTTGAATTGCAGTAGCCACTTCAACGCTGCGTGATCAGTTCGCAGTAAAAACTGTCTGCCAATGAGATATTTGCTGAAATGTTGTAGCGTCTTTACAACAGCCAAGAGTTCTCTTCTTGTCACACAGTAGTTTCTCTCTGGCTTAGATAAAGATTTGCTGAAATATGCAATTACAACTTCTCTTTCGCCCTGTTTTTGAGATAGCACCCCTCCAATGGCCGTGTTGCTTGCGTCAGTGTCGACTATAAACTGACCTTCAGGTTGTGGATACCCCAGGATTGGTGTTTCACACAGATGTTTCTTCAGTTTCTGAAAAGAATCTTCAGAAGTCTCGTCCCACATAAACTGTCGTTTATCTTCCGTCAGCCGATGTAATGGCTTGGCTATCTCTGAGAATCCCTTAACAAAACGCCTGTAGTAGGAGCATAGGCCGAGAAATGCCCGCACTTCGGTTTTGTTCTTAGGGGTTGGCCAATTTTGAACTGCTTCCAGTTTCTCCGGGTCCGTCTGGATTCCATCACTGGAGATGACATGGCCGAGATAATTGACCTTACTCCTGAATAAACGACACTTTTTCGGATTCAACTTTAACTTGGCCCCCTCTATTTTAGCGAAAACTTGTTCTAAGTTTCGCAAATGGTCTTCGAAGTCGCGGCCAACAATGATGACGTCGTCCAAGTAGACTAAGCAAGCCTCTCCAACTAAGCCTGCCAGTACACGCTCCATGAGTCGCTCAAATGTGGCAGGTGCGTTGCACAATCCAAAGGGCATGGCGTTAAACTGCCATAAACCTTTACCTGTGGAGAAAGCTGTCTTCTCCTTGTCTTTTGGATGAATTTCCACCTGCCAGTATCCAGATTTCAGGTCCAGGGTCGAGAACCATTTCATGCCACTCAAGGTATCCAGAGTGTCGTCGATTCGAGGTAATGGATAGCTGTCCTTCTTAGTGACATCATTGAGACGCCTGTAGTCCACACAAAATCTTGTGCTGCCATCTTTCTTCTTCACCAACATAACAGGTGAGCACCACGGACTTGCAGACGGTTCAATAATCTTATGCCTTCTCATGTCCTCCAAAAGGCCTTCAACTTCTTTTTCCTTTGCAATAGGTATCCGTCTTGCTCGTTGACGAATTGGGTTCTCGCTTCCGGTATCTATCCTGTGCTGAACCATCGACGTTCTTCCAAGGTCGCCTTCCTGACTGGAGAAGATATTCGCGTGGCGTTGTAAAAACTTCTTAGCTTTCATGCTCTGCGAATAAGTCAGATTACTCTTGCAGTCGTCGAGTAGCTCAGTCACTAATCCGTAGTTGCTGCTTGCTTGGGAGACAACGGTTATTGGGGCTTCCTCCGCGTCAGCCAGTACACGCCTCTTAGTCCTGGCTGAAGCCCCCTGCTTCTTCAGCTCCTCTACTTGTTGCTCGAGCCTTTTCATCCTTGACATCTGGGTCTCCTTCTGCGGGCAGTTGAGCTGAAGATGGCCCCTCTTCCCGCACTTATAGCACATGGCTTCAAATATTTTCCTTGCAGGAGCCTTTCCTTCGGAGACCTTGCGGATCTTATGGGTCTGCTGTATCTCATGGCGAACAGCCTCGACCTCCAAAGCATGTGCCAACGCTTCCTTTAGCGAGGTGTGGTGACGTAGCCTCACTGCAGCTCTGACCTCCAGATCCCTGATTCCGTCGACAAATGCTTGCACAATATTCGTGTCGACCATCTTGGAATCGGCTCCTGGGTGTGCCTTCTTGACCAGTTTTTCAATTTCCAACGCCCATTGCTGTAGTCCCTCTCCTGAGCGTTGGACTCTGTCACGAAGTTGAGCACGGAACACGTGCTCCAGGTGTCGCTCCCCGTATCTGGATTCAAGGGCCTCCATCAGGTCTTGGAACCCCTTCCCTGTATGTACTTCTAGGACCGACAAAGCTTGCCCTCTGAGCGCAACAGTGAGAGCGGTCAGGCATTGTTCGTCAGTCCATCCGTTGGCAGAAGCAACCGTCTGGAATTGCTGACGATAAGCGTTCCATGAAGTAGTACCGTCGTATGGTGGCACTTTAACTCTTGGTCCTTGTACCACTTGCACCACTCCGGTAGTTCCACTAGACACCGCCACTCCTGTGGTTTCCAGGCGCACTACTTTCTTCTGAAGTTCAGTGAGGCCGGTTTTCACATTTTCTACATCCAATCCTAACCCCGTAACTCGTTCGTCCATTACGTCGACATCTTTACGAAGCTTTGTCACCGTGCCACTGACATCCTTTATAGCCAGAAGCGCCTTTTCTTGAAGGTCCTTTTGTTGCTCTTGTGACTCTTGCATAGCGCCGAGCTTGCGGTCTTGTGACTCCATCATTGCCCTTTGAGAATCTTGCAAAGCCTGAATTAACTCAATTATGCTTTCTAATTGAGGAGCCATTTGAGGGGCCGTAGAAACTACGGGCGTGGCAGGATGGACGTAGCTAGTCGACGGGGCCTGAGTGGGCGTGGCCTGGTGGGCGGAGCCAGTGGGCGTGACCATGTCCAGAGTGGGCGGGGCCTGAGGTGCATGATTAGTGGGCGGGCCCCGGTGGGCGGAGCCAGTGGGCGTGGCTTCACCCGAAGTGGGTGGAGCCTGGGGGGCGTGGTCAGTGGGCGGAGCCTGGTGGGCGTGGCCAGCGGGTGGGGCCTGCCCCGCAGTGGGCGGAGCTTGGTCCCCAGTGGGTGTGGCCTCCGCAGCTCCACCTCCAACTCCTCTCTCGGAGTCAATGGCAGCAGCTCGCTGCGCCCTTGTCCTGATACTCCCCTTGAAGTCCTCTCTCGGAGTCAATGGCATCTCCAAATCTCACTTCCGACACCAGTTGTTACGTGCTAGGGTTCGAGGATTCGGAGAGAAAGACCTGGTGACTCTCTTGAAGACTTTATTCACAAACACTAGCTCACACAAATCACTAAGTCCAAACACTAAGCACTAGATCCAAATCACTGAGCACTATCACTGTCCTAGGTCGTAGCCGAGTCGTTAGTTCACTATCACAATCACTCACTTGTTTCACTTTGAAGTCGCCTTGATGATCGCTCGGATCGAACTGCCCCGACTGCCGGCTTGTTTACCTTTTATATGGCCCACTTCGCCTTCTGGAACGTTATATTCTGGATTGTTTACGTAAACACGCAATCACATAAACAAGGGTCGGGCTTTTCTAGAAGGTACGCGCAACTGTCGCGCGCAGGTAAACAACTGCCCGTATTCGTAACACGTAAACAACTTCCCGTATCCGTAACAATATGAACTAAAAAGTATTAAATAATTATTCCTATCTAATAGTGCCTTTTTACGAATTCGGCTAAAACTCAACTATTTCTGTACTCAATCTTCATCATTTTGAAGTCGGTACCAGATGAATCTTCTGTTCTCTGACAGAATATTTGAAACTTTTGGAACTGGCACCGACTTCAAAATTATGAAGATTAAGTACAGAAATAGTTGAGTTTTAGCCGAATTCGTAAAAAGGCACTATTAGATAGGAATAATTATTTAATACTTTTTAGTTCATATTATAAGGATGTTATTATTGTTTTACCTTGGAAGTCGGTTTTAATTTTTTGTTAAAAATAATAATTTCACTCTTTTTAGTTACCTAGTAAGCAAACGCGTACTATACGTAGAATAATACACGTGTATATTATTCTACGTATCTTATTACAGTCACACTTACAAAATATTATAATATCAGCTGCAGCCTGCAGATAATGCGATGCGTTATTATATTATGAACGCTAAACGCAATGCAAAAGGTTGAAATTAGGTTGTTTTCCAGAATATCTCGGCGAAGTGGAACAGAATGTTACATTATCGAAGCAACTTTAACTTCTCAGGAGTAATGTCAAATGTGTGCCTTATGCTCTGGAGATAAGGTTGAATTTGGTGACATTGGTGACCCTGACGTGGTAATGATGATGATGATGATGAATGTAATTTGCATAGTAGCATATGCTTTCAGTTCTTAAAACAGCGCCTAAACTCCCAAACTTGTATCTATAAGGAATCCAGAGTTCTCTTAGTAGCTTCGGAACCATAGTATACCTCGGTGCAAAATCTTGCGTTTTGGTAGCATATGCTTAGGATACTTCTCATAAAACCAAAATCACCATATGTTTCCATATAAATTTCGAGGAGTTCCCTCGATTACTCATGGATCCCATCATCAGGTCACCACTTTTGTGAACATGGTACCAAATTGGAGTGAAACCTAATACAACACAACAAAAATTTCGAAAATCGGTTCACAAACGGCGGAGTAATCGTTGAACATATAAAAATAAAAAAAATAAAAAAAAATACCTATATCCACAGCCGAACATATAACCTCCTCGTTTTTTGGAAGTCGGTTCAAAATAGTTTACTTTGACATTGCCATACCTAATTCACACAGCCTCACAATCACACACAAATAAACTAACCAAACACCTTAAAGTAGAAATAAAGACTCAATGGAAAGTTAACACAGTAAAAATAATAGGTACATCGTTATTTTAACCACTGGAATCACCTGAAGTTGTCTGGCCACATGCCCGCAACTTCAGTACAATAAAAAAAAAAACAATAATAATAATATTTATTTATTCCTCCAAAAATTACAATGTATGTAATATGTGGGAGACTTGGAGCCCAAACTAAAACTAAGCCTGTATATATAACTATAAAGAGTTAGAATATAGAAACAGGGGGAGATTCGTAAAAATCTTCACTCAAACGAAAATAGGCGTCAAAATAATTGTATCCATACTAATATTATAAATGCGAAAGTGTGTCTGTCTGTCTGTTACCTAACCGCCACGTTCACTGAACCGATTTTGCTGAAATTTGGTATACTTTGAGTCCCGGGTAAGGACATAGTATACTTTTTATCCCGGAAAAATGTACGGTTCCCACTCGATAAATGAATTTTGGCGCAACGAAGTTACGGGTGTCGTCTAGTCTTAAATAATATACGTATATCGGAGCCCTGCTAACGACAGACTCTGAGTGTGCATATAGATGTCCAACATTTCTCGCCCTATGCCCTAGTGTCAACCACCTTTGATAAACTTTGTTATCAAATTGCTGCATATTTTATAATATTATGAACTTTGTTTAAAACATTCCCAGTTGCAATTTTGAAACACTCTGTATATGCAAGTAGCATTTATAAGGTAACATAAATGAATATATTATAATATACTTATTTTATTCTTCAACTAGAATAGCATACCACGACAAAATATATTCTGTATAGCTGTTCGCCACTTGATGTCTTTTTAATAGCTAGAGCTAATGTGTTTGTGGTATTTGTTATGAGTTTATTTTAACAAATCATGATAAAGTAAATGAGTTTCAAAGCAGTGATACTAATAAATTAATAAAATACGACAAAATGGAACAACCTTCAGCTGAAGATATCGAGCAAACTATTCCTCTCAAAGAGAAGGAAGTCAAAAAAGAGGTAGGAAACCTAACATGTCTCCAGAAGTTTAAAGATGTGAAAGACAATATTACAGTAGAACCAGTTATGTCGGTGTTCATGATAGCGAGTATGATTGCAGTGGTGGGCTTCCTAAACTTGAACCTGGAAAAGGCGTGTAGAGTGAACTTAAATTACAACGATACTGTATGCACAGCTTTAACTCTCAGACAGCGAGAGAACTACAGTTACGCAGAAGTGGATGTCCAAAAGTTAGTGGCGTCAGTGGAAGCGTGGAGAACGATCATCGCCACAGTATTTCCTCTCATCATGATGGTGTTCCTCGGAGCGTGGAGCGACAAAATGGGTAAACGCAAAGTGTGCATGCTGATGCCCATCGCTGGAGAATTCATCAGTTGCTCCATGAATATTATGAGCTTCTATTTCTTCGACAGCTTCACAGTAGAATTGACTTCTGTGTTGTCGACTCTTGCTATAGCCCTCGGCGGGGCGTGGTACGTCATGTACTTAGGAACATACAGCTATCTAGCTGACGTTACTTCGGAGCAATCGCGGACGTTTAGAATGGGGTTGCTGACTCTGGGCATGTCCATATCGTTCCCTATTGGCATGGGCATCAGTGGGATAATACTGCGTTACACGGGGTATTATGGGGTGTTTGGAATACCTGCGACTATGCAGCTGTTGAATTTCCTCTACATTTGTTTTTATATAAAAGACAAGAGTAGACCACATGAAAAGAAGTGTAAGGTAATTCGAAAAACTTGTTTGATGAATCAACAAAATATTATGTCTCCAAAGTGTTCGTTGATTTTTGTTATTCGATTACTCCATAATTTATTTTTACATTATTATCTATTGTTGAATTTTTATGAGGAGTAATGAATGACTCAATTAGTAAATAAACTTTTAAATTTTGATTTTCAGAACAATCGCCCGAGGTGGGTGCAATTTTTGATTAAATTTTTCAACTTACAAAGTTTAAAAGATATGCTTGGATTACTATTGAAAAGGCGAGTAAATAATCAAAGAATGAAGTTAAACTTAATCATGATAGCAGTTTGTTTGATTAATGGACCACTCTGGGGTAGGTAGTACCTAAGTAAAAAGTAAGTTAAGATTTTCCCAAGACGAAGTACAAAAATATATTTTCATGGTTTATAATCTTCCGTAGTCCTTATGGATCAGTCTACAATCTACATCAATGTTTGTAACATTTTGAAATGTTTTGAATTAAATTTATATTTTAGGCGTTATATACATATCTTAAATTCCAACATTTTCCTTAAGATTGTCATTGACAAACTATATCATTACTTTCCATAACGTGTTTTAATTGCCACAAAGGACACGAAAGATAAGAATGGTAGGTACATATTTTTATTTATTTAATGATTATTATTTGTCAAAATTCATAAAAAACTGATCAGTTTTGGACGTCCCTTTGCGTGAACAATTTGAATATAATGTAATATCTGGGTACGAACCAATCTATCTATACTTATGAAATTACATGTCCTGACTCCTGACTGACTGACTGACTGATTCATCATCACTGAGCAAAAACTATTAAAGTTACAGCCACGACATTTGGTGAGTAGGGTTGTTTTATTAAGTAGACACCCACTAAGGAAGGAATTTTGAAAATTTTACCCCGAAATGGGGTTTGAAAGTTTGAATGAAAGTCCGTCATTTCTCAAGTTCGGAACATGAAACCCATCTCCGTTATTATACTATGCTAACGCGGACGAAGTCGCGGGAAACAGCTAGTATATAATAAATATTTAAGATAATGTTTTAGAATGAAGACCTTTATTCTATTTGGAATGCTGGCGACCAATAATATATTTTACGTTATTTTCTTTTAATTTATTTCCTTTAATATTTACCGTTTTTCAGAAATTGTATAAATAATATATTTGTTTCAGGTGAAATGTCCATATTTTATATAGCATGTCGATATCGTTTTAATTTTGATGAAATCAAGTACAGTATATTTACCTCATACAATCTCGCTTTGCATGCTGTCGGTGAGTACATTTCTTTTTGAAGACATAAGTGGATGTATTGGGTAGGTAACAATATGAAAATAGACTTTTTTGTATAAATGGAGGCTTGACGACGAAATAATAAATGTGGATTTTATGTATAATCAGATTATATAGTTATTAGCCAGATGATAAATTAGGTAAGTTACAAGTAGTGTCAGACCGAAATTGATTTTTCATACGAAACCGAAACCGAAACCGAACTTTCGGCCTTACTCTCAGTTTCGGCCGAAACCGAAACCGAAACCGAAACTTGGTAAAACATTCAAAATTACGATTATTTACTGAAATTTATTGATTTTTAACATAAATTACCACTTTTTAAACTAAAGCAAAAGTACCACATTGAATTTTTATACTTTTCGCGACATTTCTTAAAATAAATATCCCACCAAAACATGAAATGTAAAAGGAGCCAAGCAAAATATTGCATAGCTATTCAATTCAATACTTCTGTCGTAAAAAGTTTTCAGATCACATTCAAGCCAAGCCTTCAACTTATTTTGTAATTTAAATCAACATTCAGTAAATGTATCAATAGATTTCTTTATTTTATAATAATTATAGTGGCTTATATACAAATTTACGGTACGGAACCCTATATACGCCAGTCCGACTCGCACTTGGCCAGTTTCATAATTCTTCCTTTCATTGTGAATAAAGACCTATCCGGGTACCAAATTTTAAGGTTCTAAGTCTGCTAGAAGTACCTTAGAATTTTGATGATCTATATGTCAGTGAGTGACAAAATGTAGTAACTTTGACCATCCGTAACTATAAAACTATTTATCGAAATTTCATGTAATTTGGAGGTTAAGCTAGTTTTAATACTTGCTCCTAGTGACCAAAATTTGAAATCACTAGCTTTGTTAACATCGACGATAAAGGGGGTGTGAAATAGCCGCAAACGTATGGTACGGCCGTGCCTTTGCTAAAAAGCTTGGCTGGGGTACTGCCGTGTCCCCAGATTATTAATCTTAGACTAGATTACTAGAATATGTTCCCTAGAAATTTTTTTGTACTATATTCCGTTTTTTTATACGATCCCAAGTAGGTGCGATTTCACCAAAGAAATTGAACGCTCTTAGCGCACACTAAACCGGTTCTAAACGTATAAACACGTTTATTACACTCAATTGCATTTCACCTACATAAACTAAACTCGTTCACAGCAAATCCGATTTTTATCTTCTGAACGCCCAATATTCGAGTTTTAACTTCATAAAACACATTGAAGTGTAGTGTCATGACATATCGAAAAACATAGACGAAAAAATTGTTAAGATGACAGTTTTCACAGATGCGTTTGGTTAACTTATTTATCGTTTCTTGCTATTTTGTTACTAAAATAACGTGACAAGGCTCCAAGATTATAAAAACTTATAAAAATCATCGCGTGACGTAACGTAAACTTAGATTCTTTAATCGCGATTAAAAGAAGAACGTAAAATCTATTTGAAACAAAACGAGATTTACGTCGCCATATAAAGGCGTTCATTGTTCAATGAGAACTTAGTTTAATAGAACGAAATTTAAGTGTGATTGGTGAAATTTCCCTTAATATATTATAACAAAGGATTACCCTAAGAAACAAGAGCAGAAGATATTTCAAGTCATTTTATTTAGGTGCGATTTCATCTAAGAAATAGAACGCGCTTAGTGTACACTAAATCGGTTCTAAACGTATAAACGTGCTTATAGCACCCAATTGCATTTAACTTACATAACGTTCACAGCAAATCCGAGTTCATCTTCAGAACGTCCACTGTTATACGGTTAAACTTCATAAAAGCCGTTAAAGTCCTGTCAGTGTAGTGTCATGGCGAATCGAAAATCATAGACGTTTGGGTAGTTTATGTACCGTTTCTTGCTTTTTTGTTGATAAAATAACATAACTAGACTAAAATGATAAAATATTGTAAAATCATTGCGTGACGTCACATAAACTTAGATTTATTAATCGTGATTAAGAGAAGATCCATTTGAAACAAAACGAGATTTACATCCCCGTAGGAACGCGTTTAATGAGAACTAAGTTTTATAAAACGAAGTTGTGTGATTGGTGAAATCCTCCCTTAGACATTAACGACGTACTACTGAAACACTATCAATTGCAGTATATTATTTTTATGGGAAACATGGACACGACCGCGGTCGAAGTATAAAACGATATTACTAAGCAAACTTGTAGTTGACGTCACATTTTTTTTGCTCCAGAAGGCGTTTTGCCACTAAACCTGAAAAATATACTGAAGGCCACAAGAGTGAAGCTTACAGGGAAGTGGGCTAGATAAGATTCTAGCAGGGTAGGAACGGTCAAAGAGATTGCGTGTCCAAAGTTAAAAGTTAATTTTAAATATTTCAATAAAACGCGTGGTAAAAGGAAAAGAGTGAGGTGAGATGATAAATCTCGCAAGATATATCCTAATATATCCTGTAATCTCACAGTGAAACAAAATTCTTAAGTAAATAATGTAATCAATAATTTATCATAGCATTTACTAAATCTTTTGTTTGGGAAACATTGTTATAATAGAACGAAATTCGCCAATAGTTATGTATAATAAATAAGCCTGCATTTGTCGTAGAAATAAAATTCAATAATATAATTTCGATATAGGTTTAGACAATTTAATAAAAATAAAACAAGTGCTAATTTCTGATTTAGGACTAATCTGGAACACATAATCTCAAAACACGATGAAATAGATGGTGGCGAACTGAGCCGGGGCCTCGCTGGCAAGCAAGCACTGCAAAGTTTATCGAACGACGCATGAGTTTCGACGGGGCCGAAAGTTTCGGCTATATTTTGGCCGAAACCGAAACTAAGGTCGAAACTAGATTTTTTGGCCGAAACCGAAACCGAAAGTTCGGTCGGTCACTAGTTACAAGGTTTGTTCAAAGAACGAGGGAAAATGAGTAATAAATAATTATTATCCTTACGTTATAAAATATTAGTTACCCACTTCCTCCACTCATTTCTTTAATTATGCTGTCCCGCTGTTGGATGTAGGCGTTTTCCAAGGTCTTCCACTGCTCAGAAACACTGGCCTACGATTGCAATAGAACGAGAACTTTAACTTATAAGAAAAAAATATGATTAATTGTATACACGTTTTTGAGTAGGCATGCCGAAATTACAATCGGTTAATGAAATTACAAGACTGACTTGGGTAAAATATGGCACAGATGAAAAGCAGATGAAGAAGAATATTGGCTTTCTGACAGCATGATAATATATATATATATAAATATATATATATATATATATATATATATATATATATATATATATATATACATATCGACGGGTGAAAGCAGAAGTGGCGTAACTTGAAAAATCCAACTTTACAGGAGAGCCAAAAAACTTTTTAAAAAATTCATAACTTCTATATTTACTAAGGTAGAAACTTAAAAATTGGAACGTATTTAAATTAACCTAAGACCTATACGATGAGTTTGTTAAAATATTTCTAAAGTTAATATTTCATTGATTTTTAACAAGTTACGACAAAAAATATTTCTATTTTACGCAGCAGAAATGTTGTATCTTTGAGAGGAAATGTATAGATAACTTAAAAAAGCATAATTTTTTGAGCGACGGATCTGTCGTATCTCAAATATAACAGGCCCTTACGCATTTCATTTCGCCGTATCTTGTTTACTTAATTAAATTGCCTTACAACTTTTGGTTCAAGTGCAAAATCGGCGACAGACGTTGTGAAAATGAAATGCTGTATCTTAAACTAAATGAATTGTTTGTTTTAAAAGAATGTCATTATAACAAATTAAAAGAAATAATATGACTATTTACTATTATTTGTTTATAACATAAGAAAATAAAGGAATGGAAATTTGTTTTATTAATCATTAATCAATGTTGAAATATAAAATCACTATAATAAAATGAAAATTAATGTAATAAAACATTTATTTCTCTTGTTTTTTCTACTTTATAAAGGTTTAAGCCCTAATATTTTATTCATGCTCATGAATTTAAAGTTATTCTTTTTATTTTATAAGATATGGGGGCAAACGAGCACAAGGGTCACCTGATTGAAAGTAACTACCGTTGCCCATGGACACTAGCAACATGAGAAGGGCTGCTGGTGCGTTGCCGGCCTTATCCGGTACTAATACGCTATCTTTTTAAAGGTTTGCAGGTCGTATAGGTCTGAAAATATTGCTGGTGATAGTTCATTCCACAATTTTACAGTACGCAGCAGAAAGTTACGTGAAAATCGCACGGTGGAAGACTGCCACTCATCAAGGTGATGAGGATGGTATATTTTTCGCGTGGAACGATGGCAAAAAATTGCAGGAGGTATGATCCTGAACAATCCCTCAGGGCACTCCCCGTGATACATCATGAAGCCGATAGAGGATGCAGAGTGAAGCTACATCTCAGCGTATTTTCAAGGAGTCCAGCCTGTTTGAAACACTATGGCAGTCAACAATGCGAGCGGCCCTTCATTGTATACGATCCAAAGGGAGTAGTTGGTATTTGGCGCCCCTGCCTCTGGGCATGAGAAGAGTATTCCATATGAGGCCGAACCTGCGCCTTGCAGAGTTATGTATAGTCGTTGGTCCGGACTGAAATACTGTCTCGCTCTGTTAAGGACACCAAGCTTTTTCGAGGCTAACTTGGCCTCACCCTCTAGATGACATCAGAACTGGACTTCGCTTGATATGTTTACGCCAAGTATTTCAATGCTGGGGGAGAATGTTAAAGGGGTGCCCTGAAAACGAGGAGAATATGAACGAATATGACCATTGGTGACTTTTCAGTGGTGAACGCGCAGACTTATGTATTAGTGGGGTTGAATTGGAATAAGTAACGTCTACCCCATTCAGAGACTTTCTCCTGTGAATTCTCTATTTTAGACACAAGTTCGTTCCGACTCTATATCTAGAAAAATATCAGAGAAGCCGGTATATAGGGCAGCGTACTGTACCGCATATGTATGTATCCGCATAGCAATAAATGCCGTTGCTCTGTAACATGATCTGCTAAGAAACTTGTGACCCATTTGCATAAATTCTCGGGGAGCCCATATGATGGAAGCTTTGATAGCAGCGCCTTGTGCCAAACCCGATCAAAGGCATTTGCAATGTCCAAACTATCAGCCAGTGCCTCTCCCTTCGACTCAATCGCCTGAGCCCAATGACGAGTTAGGTACGCCAAGAGATCACCAGCCAAGCGACTCTTTCGGAATCCGTACCGTTTGTCCCTGGCCGCCCAAGTATCGAAAAAGCTGGGTATTGATTATGGATTCCATAATCTTCGAGCTGATGGAGGTTATAGCGATTGGTCTGTAGCTGGAAGGATTTGAGCGGTCACCTTTTTACACCAAGGCTGTCTTCCAAGAAGCCGGGACAATGCCAGAAGAGTAGGAGAACTGAAAAAGACGCGTTAAGACCGGAGCCAACTCTGGAGAGCACTTTTTAACACAATAGGAGGGTTCCGTCAGGCATCTCTGCTTTTGGATATCAAGGGAACGCAGGACTGAGCGCTGATGAAACTCCGACATGATGCTCGTGCATCGTGGTATGGTCGGCGTTTTCTATCCCTCGTCATCTAGGGTCGAGCTTGACGCAAAGAGCTTGCCCAGAAGATCGGTTTTGTATTTTGCATCGTGGGCTAGCGATCCATTTTCTACTTGTAGGGATGGTAGCTTGCATGAAATTGCCTTCAATAGCTTTGGCCAGAGACCATGTACGGGTTCCCGGAAGGAGTCTCGAGTCTCTCACAGACAGAGACATCTCTCTCTCTTGAAGGACGTAGAGGCAAGGTTGTACTCCATTTTATATTATGTGTGTGTCCACGCATAGACCCGAAGGAGCTCAATATTTATGAACAACAACAATTATAGCTCAACTATATTTTTTATTGAACCATCAATAAAAAAATATATTAGAAAAACATAAAAAAATGAGTCGATAATCGATATTGTTAACAGAAAATATACGGGCTTTTATCTTTACAAACATGTAAAATCAACAAAATATGTATACAAGAATAAGTGTGTAGATGTCCAGAGCAATGCTCAGGGGAAAAAAATATACGTGGACACATACATGCAACATTTCACTATACGTCTTTAAGCTTCATTTAAGAATAAGCGTGTTCAGTTCCATTCAGAATAAACGTGCATTGATACACACAAACACGTTTTCTCAAATCGACGCTAACAATCTACTAAAAGGCGTTAAGAACGGCTTATATGGTGCGTCAGCGAAGGTGTCATACAGGGGCAGGAGGGAGATGAAATGGCGTTACTTATCTCTGTACTCATTACTTAAGTATATTAATTGGTTGTAAGTATAGGTTTAAGAATAAAATTATGTGTTTGAAATGTAATAACTTTCTCATACCTATAAAATTAGTATGAAATAAATTGTCGTATCTTTGTAAATGTTGTATTTTAGGCGACAAAAATGTCGTAACTCATTTAAATCAAACTAGAGAATTAAAAAACCTGTGTCGTATCTTTTTCTAATTTCTCACGCATTGTCGTATCTATCTTTTATTCAAAAATTGCAGTTTTTCGTGTAGTTACGACAAATTTTTTTTAAGGTCTGTGCTAAAAGGTGGTAAAAATCCATGGTCGTATCTTTACTAGAATTTATCGTAGAAAGACGAGATATAGACCATTCGACGCAGATTTTTTTTTTATACAACAATCAATTAAAAAGTGATTTTGGCCAAAATTCAAGTTACGCCACTTCCGCTTTCATCCGTCGATATATATATATATATATATATATATATATATATATATATATATATATATATATATATATATATATATATATATAAAATGTTATCTAAACACACTAAATAGTATATTGTTATATTTTTACAGGGACTCTGTTCGCGATCAGTTTGTTCACAAAAAAACTGAAAATGGATGACTCGACATTGGGAATTATCGCCACGCTAAGTAGAATACTAGGAGGTTTTGTTTGGGTTTTTGCTAGAAACGAACTTGAAGTATATTTAGGTAAATTACTTCACCATTATTAAAAAAAAAAAACACTGTCGCTCAAACAACCAAAACAACCAAATATAAGAATGAATTTTATAAAAAAACTAGCGACTATATAAATATATAGCCACTGAAAAAATGATAAAAATCAATAGCCTATGATCCTTCACGTGGTCTACTTCTTATCTGTGCCAAATAACATAAAAATTGCTCCAGTAGTTTGCGAGATAAGCCCTTTCAAATAATTTCCCCCGTTTTTTCCACATTCTCCTATTAGTCTTAGCGTGATAAAATATAGTCTATAGCCTTCCTCAATAAATGGGCTATCTAAGACAGAAATAATTTTACGAATCGGACCAGTAGTTTCTGAGATTAGCGCGTTCAAGTTAGCCCTTTCAAATAATTTTCTCCGTTTTTTCCACATTTTCTTCTATTTCTTCGCTCCTATTAGTCTTAGTGTAATAAAATATAGCCTATAACCATCCTCGATAAATGGGCTATCTAACACTGAAAGAATCATCAAAATCTGTTGCGTAGTTTTAAAGATTAAAGGGAACAAAGGGACATGAGGGGAAAAAAAGCAACTTTGTTTTATAATAAGTATAGAAATTACATCTGTTTCATAAAGTACATTTCAAACAGTCGTGTGTATATTTTCAGCTCCTGTGGCTGAATTTTTTGATGGCGCAATGATCATTGCTCTTCGAGCGATGGCGTCAAAATTCGTAACAAGCACTGAATTAGGTAAGACGAAAGAAATTATTGTGTAGAGCTTGTCTAATTTAAAATGACGCTCCCCTCCCTCATATTCACCGTACAAATTTTTAATTTATATCAACAGTGAAGTGGTGGGACACGTCATTTCAAATTAGACAAGCTCTAGTTCACGAAAGTGGGACCTTACAAGTGACATGTTCTTCAATGGAAATTGATGTTAAGGCTTCTTACAAACGAACGGCACTTGATAATGGCAGATACAACTGCAGCCGACATTTGTCGACGGCTACATTTGTATTTGCAGTACGTCTTAGGCATTATATTATGTGTACCAAACTACCCCATCGCATCGGTAGCAGTCATCCTACTATTGGCGCTTTTGATTTTTGTTGTTAAAATGTGGGACTTTCTGCAGTATTAGTGTGTACATTTTGGTAAGTCAATAATTGGGCGCGTAACCTTATATCCATGCAAGCTATAGACTATAAATAGTTTCGTCCATATTTCAGGTAAAGTATTCTCTCTTTTCGGCGTGCTCGAAGTCACTATGATGCTGGTGCTGGCTCCAATATACTCGAGGGTGTACATCGCTACATTACACATCCTACCCGGAGCTGCCTACTTCATCACCATTATGTGTTCCATACCCGCTGTATGCATTTTCATGTAAGTAGCTTCAGAGGCTAATCATTGCATAAAAATACTCTTTTCTTTAAGAATCATACTGAAGCAGGTTTTAAGTCAAATTTTATTATACGTACGTGAATATAGTAATTTGTATACCTAGTATGCTTTGAGTTCTACTCATAACTCAATATAAACAATTTCCTCTTTTTTAGGTACAAATATATCGGAAGAGGTTTCTTTTTGTCCTGGCATATGCACTTAGTTTATTTTTTTATTGTTGTGTGTTGTGAGTTATTGAGTGTGAAGAGAGAAGGACGATGTTAGATTTTTTGCTTTATTCGCCCTCTTAAGCATGAGTCATTCTCGTTCTTAAGAATTTGAGGAATTAAGCATGAAGTATAGTATAATAGTAAGTATAGTACGAATGGCTTTTCAGATGGTTCCATCGCGAGTATAAGAAGGAGTTGAAGACTGCTACAAGGACTGCTGTAAGCGAAGAATGTGCTGAGGAAATGACAAAATAGGCCGAAAACTAGTCCATATATTTATTTGTATTTTTTTTAAACAAAATTAGTAATTAAATAATAAAGTTTAAAAATAGAATTATAATAATCAGCTTCAATTTATTTCGATCCTATTACTTACGTAAATAAAATATGGAAACTCTATCTGTATGTGCTATTGTTTTCTTATTGTACGGTTCATACTCAAGTACGGGAACCCTAGAACATTTTTTTTATTACTATCAAGCTAATTTTTTGTGAGTACCTTCATTTTGATAAGAAGAACAAGGTTCAGTAGTCAGCCAAGTTTTGTTTGCATTAGAATTATTTGAGTTCCAATAATAGTCTAAAATATATTTACAATTAAACATAAAAAAGGTAAGAAAATAGCTTAAAATATACAATCCGCCGTGGAAGAGGTGCACTTTAACTGTCGCTGTAGCAGTAAGTATGACAGATTTGAAGATAAATCGGATATGTTATGAATACCTATATAAATGGCTATTACCTCATCTAATTCTTATAGCATTTTAAGATAACTTTCTTTATAAACTTTTTAAAATCAAATGAATCGTTAGAAACATCAATTCTACCCCACATTTTAAACGTCATCAATAATACCGATTTATTGTTATCCTTGGATGTTAGGGAAGGTAAAATCGGGAGATGGCAACGCTCAGTTTTACGTATTCTATGGAAAATCTCGTAATATCCGCCATTTTTCGACAGTTCACATTTGAATATCAGTCGGAATGTGTACACAGTTTTTTCAAAGGAAGTTTTTTTGTGACACAAATGTAAGTATTACTGTTTCACATAAAACTATCAATGCATCATGTGACTAGTCAAAAGGGCCATGTTTGGGGCTATAACAAACACCATATTGTATATTATTTACAGAGATAAGTTGGATTTTCTCAACGCTATGATAGCCTCTACGCTATCATTTTGGTGCTTCAACGTCATATTTCTTAACGCTATGATAGCGTAGAGGAATAAATTCGCTACAATTTTGGTGCCACAACGTCACAAGCAGCGTAGATATTCGCCAATTTTCTTTCTTACGCAAAATTTTTCTGCGTCATATCAGCAAAAATTGGCGGCCTCACCCCGATAATAATAATCAGCGGCATTAGCATGTTCATAGTAGAAATACAAAATTAATTATAAAGCAAAATTAAAAAAAAAACCCTATCTATAAGTAATAATTTTTGTGGGCTATGATAAGCATATAGATCTTTTTTTTATTAGGATTATAACCGTCTTCTTATTATTTTAATCATTTTTATGGCCAAAACTTCTCGACGTATTTAAGTAAAAAAGGCTGATGACCACGACCCCTATCGATTTTAAACTCAAATGTAGGCTCTAGCTCTCTCCTGATCTATAATTATTGTCCTATGCCATTGTAGATATTCTTTCCTACTATATCTGAAATATAATCTATCATTTAAAATTAATTTAAAATAATTTGTAATTAATTAGCGTCAGGTGAATCAGGTTAGAGAACGTGTCTTGAAATCAGCTGTTTCAAGTTATATAAATACCTAAAAGATGTACTATCAGAGAAGTTGATTCCTAGGCAGATGGCGGATCTAAGTCATCCGAGTTCCGACCGATCACAGCTAACATTTTTTTTAATTGACAGTCGACCACATGACGTAGCTTACTTAGGTCCGTCAACTGCCTAGGAATCAATTTCCTCGATGGTACAATGTTATTTAAGTTTTTTATGTCACCTTATTATTCTTTTTTAAACGTAGTCGTGTTCGTTACGTTTTTAAACTGCGCATGCGCGGCTTTTTTTTTGTGTCAGTGTGAGTGTCATATTCTAAAACACCACAATTTCTGTCAGATCAGAGAGAAATCTGACAGGTATTTTAGAACATGACAAGGTATTTTAGAATATGACACTCACACTGACACACAAAAAAGCCGCGCATGCGCAGTTTAAAAACGTAACGAACACGACTCGTGACTGTGAAATATCTTTTGTTTTTTAAATTTCATGTTCGTTTTTAAGGCATTAGTAGTTTTTTCAAGTTGCGGGTGTGTAAAATATTTGGTGCGTTTTTCAATCACTTTCTTAATTTACATTGCTTCATTTACATAAGGGACACGTTTGCATAGTGCTGAATTCATGGATGATAATGTTGACTACATCTATTTTAGTTAAAATTTACAATTTTTGCTTTTTTTATTCCAATTGTTTCCTTAATAGCCCGGTCTAATTAGACGCAAATAAATCGTAACCTCGGAATAATTCGCATAGAGCTGAAAATTGGTAGAGACGTTAAATACACCATAAATAAAACCTCAAAAATATAATATTAGTATAGATATGATTTTCCCAAACTTTAAGCCCGCCATTTATAAGGAGTGGTAAGTCGTATGAAAAAAGTGTCTGAATTTTTTTTGTAGAGAATTCTATGATCCCTGTCCTTCCTATTTTTGTGATAAAATATACAGTATGGAAAAAAAAACCGGAAAAAACCTCATTTTCATACCTTTTGACATTTAAAATTTTTAGCACAAGGAGGATCGCCGGGGACTTTTAAGGTTTTATTTATCGACGACCTCCGTGGCGCAGTGGTGAGCACGTTGGTAGCTCAAGCCGGAGGTCGCGGGTTCGAGTCGCGCCGACGGAACAAAAAGTTTATAAAGTTCCTGGGTCATGGATGTGTATTAAATGTGTATCATATAATAAAAATCTTAAATATATGTATAGTATAAAAGTATTAAATATATTTCCGTTGTCTGGTACCTGCAACACAAGTCCTTCTGGTACTTACCACGGGGCCAGACTGACGTGGTGTGAAGCGTCCATAGATATTATTATATTATTATTATTTATAATGGTGTATTTAACGTCTCTACCAATTTTCAGCTCTAGGCGAACTATTCCGAGGTCGAATGTTTAATTTTCCTAGAGTATAATACAAATACGTAAGCTTACTAGGTAAAGTATAGACGTCTTGTAAATCTTGACTAAATGTTTAGCGAGTTATAGAATTTGAATTTGATACTTGTTAAATAGTTTTGATTATGTATCTTTCGAATGAGGGTCAATTCAGACCGCAACGCGACGCGTAGATGCATTTCTAAATTTGTACTGAATTGACAGATTTTTGTTAATAGTTTTGATTATGCATCTTTCGAATAAGGGTCAATTCAGACTGCAACGCGACGAAGCGAGGCGAGGCGCGGCGCGGCATAAATTTGTATGGATCTGATAGATTTCAATTGCGTGAGACGTCTTGCGAATTTGTTAAATCTATATAAATATAGAAATGCATCTACGCGTCTCGTTGCGGTCTGAATTGACCCTAGAGCAACAGAGATAAAAGATATAGAGATAGATATGCGACAGAGATAGAAGATGCAAGACGAAAGACAACAAACAAGTTATAATTTCTAAAATATGCCCGTTTGGAAACATGATTTGATTCTGCGTAGCTATGCCACGCGAGGAACCTTAAGTTTATCGTGAATGCAAATTTTGTCTTGTTTCCAAATAAACACTTAACTAAAACGTGAATTCAACCTGAGCTATTTAATTTTATATCATGCAAACGACATCTTGATGCTAGTAATATATTCAACTTATTTAAATACATACTTGGAAATATACGACTTTACAACTCATACTACAGGCTCTCAGTTTAATTGACACAAATTTATGTATGCTAATATTAAATATTCGATATTCGTTGACCAAGAACGTTTTCGTCGCCGAATTGTGAATCGCAGTGAAGGAAAACATAAAGTTTAGATAAGATGTGTAGTGTGAACTGTGATTGTGTTATGTGACCTGCTGTAACTTCAAATATACCGAAGTGAAGTAAAAGTGGAATCATCATCCGAAGAAAATAAAAATGGAGCGCTTATCAAAATCGCGCGAAGATATCGAACAAACGGTTCCGCTGAAACAGGTAACAAATGAGGAGCAGAAGTTAACCGCCTTACAGAGACTCAAGATCATCAAAAACAATGTGACAATAGAACCACCAGCCGTACTCTACTTCATAGCGAGCTGTATCACCGCAGCCGGGATGCAGAATCTAAATTTAGAAAAGGCGTGCAGAACGAACCTCGGATTCGACGAGCACGTATGTACGTCCCTAAGGCTGAGACAGCGAGCAAATCTGACTTACGAGGAGGACGAGGTACAGAAATTGGTGGCGTCGGTGGAGGCCTGGAGGAGCGCTATTTATTCAGCGTTTCCCATAATTTTAATGGCATTTCTGGGGGCTTGGAGCGATAAAATGGGGAAGCGGAAAATATGTATGCTAATGCCCATAGGCGGAGAATTAATTACCTGCGCATTAAATATAGTTAATACCTACTTCGACAGTGTCAACGTGGAATGGACGTCCTTGATGGGAACAATTTTCCTGTCTATCACCGGTGCATGGAGCGTTATGTTGCTAGGATGTTACAGTTACATAAGCGACATAACGACGACCGAGAACAGAACTTCGAGGATTGGCGCTCTGACCCTTGGCTTGAACATCGCGCACCCGATAGGAGTGGGCTTGAGTGGAATTATGCTGGAGTATACTGGGTACTATGGAGTGTTCGGAATAATGGGGCTTATCCAACTGTTCAACTTTTTGTATGTCTACTACTATACAGAAGATTGTGTACCCGGCTATAAGCCTAAGGTGCGTATCGGTTTATTCATCGTATTTTACTCGTCATCAATTCATCATTTCATTCATAACTCAAAGATTTTTCATGGAAGAAGGTCTTCCGACAAAAGCGATAGGCAGTAGGTACCTACCGCGCATGGACAATGGAACCGTGCAACAGCAGTGGAGTTAAAAAATAATAAACTCTTTTAGTCTTGCATGTTGCATTCCCTAGAAGCAAAAATCTTTTTTCATCAAACAAAGAATACACTTTTTTCTTACTCGTCTCTATTTTCAGACCGGTGCTGGCGGAATCGGAATATGGAATCACATCACAGAATTTTTTGACTTCAAAAGTTTAAAAGATATGGTCCTAATTCTTTTCAAAAAGGGCCCTAACAATCAAAGGATGAGGGTCTGCATGATTCTGTCGGCAGTTTGTTTTTTATACGGGCCAATATGGGGTAAGTCCCTTTACAATATTATAAGTATTGAATCGAAAGAATTTGGCAATAGGTACTTTGTTTTAGGAATGTGACGTGACTCTAGTGGTATTCGTTTCTCAGTGAAGCAGTGTTGAAAGTTTCCCAACTAAAGTACCTACATAATGTGTCCTGTGCTACATAGCACAGGACACATTAGTGTAAATATAAATATAAATTAGTGTAAATATAAATTTTGATATACTTTATTTTTTTTTGTTTGCAGGTGATATGTCCGTGAATTATATCATGTGTCGATATCGTTTCAATTGGGACGCGCTCAAATATAGCATCTACAGCTCGTACAGCCTTACCCTACATACATTTGGTAAGTAAATAGTTTACTCTACTTTGCATGTAATCCTATATAATATAAGCCTTCGTTCAAACCTACGCGACCAAGCAACTGCGAAGCGGGAGCGTCAAGTTACGTCAAGTTGTCAAATGTGTGTTTTGTATTGACGCTCCCGCTTCGCAGTCGCTTGGTCGCGTAGGTTTGAACGAAGCATTATTGTTTAATGTTTGGTAACAAAATGTGTCAAAATGTGTCAAAATGTGTCACATTAACCCTATGTTAGTTCATAGGGTGAATGTAAAGAGATTTAAAATGTAAAGAATTTCACGATTTATGTTTACCGACACGTAGGCGTGACATTCAGTAACATTATAGAGCAGCCAAAGAGGCTAATAGTCACCAGCATATCACAAAATCGTGAACTGTGGAAAGAAAGAGGGGAGGCGTTTGCCCACCAGTGAGACAACGTAGGCTGCTAATAATAATAAAATTTATAGAGCAGAATTCAGAACAATGTAGTATCAAGTCGTGAGGGCATAATATTGCATAAAATTCATGCAATGTGCATGAATTTTATTTCAGAAACAAGTCTAAATAAAGCTACTACTCATTAATTACTTACATTAACAATATTATCGATATTATTTTCAGGTACGATTTTAGCAATCATGTTGTTTACGAGGCGACTAAAATTAGACGATTCAGTGCTTGGAATCATAGCGGTGATCAGCAGAATAGCTGGAGCCCTAGCCTGGGCTTTATCCAGAAACGAGTTTGAAATTTACTTCGGTAAGAAAATTGTAACTGTTTTATAATATTTAAAATAAAAATATAACATTTTAAAATATTTTGGATAAACTGTGTTTTAACTTGTAAAAAATATTAACGTTAAATTATATTTACGTAGCTGAGAAAACCGTTTTCACTAATTGTCTAAATTCAAAACTTTTGTTTAGTCATTTACTTGTCACAGCACTTAAGATTTTTAAGACCAAATTAGAATACATCCATCCATGCTGTATAAACAATTTTATTATTGTATTTTGTTTACCATGAAACTTGTGTTTTTTCAGCTCCCATTGGTGAATTTTTCAACGGTACAATGGCCGTTGCGCTACGAGCAATCAGCTCTAAATTGGTATCCAGTCAAGAACTTGGTAAGCTTTTGCTATCCTCCTTTTATCTCATAAAATTAACCATGTTTTTGTAATCAATTTCACTATTGAGTGAAATAAGAGTCTAGTTTTAGGCGCTTGCGTTGTGATGACGTACCTACTTACTACTTACTCGTATGCATCGTTTTGTTATTTCAAGTGATCTAAGATACTTATGTATGCGTGGGCCCGATTCGGGTGGTTTAGTATGAAGACGGTATATTGTATACTTAGTTATATATTGTGTACGGAGAAACCTAGTAATGTATAATATAATCGTCTACAATTAGGAAATATGTGTAAATATTGATAGAGGGTACGGTGGGCTCTCTGTCTATCTGTACCGCTTCAAGTGCAAAGAGATCGTGCAGATGTGATTCTAGTAAAATAGAAGATGTACCACATCTTCTAACAGAATGCCCAATATACTCGAGGCCAAAATATGATCTGGAGATGAAAATGGGACTAGAAATAATTAATGTTGATATCATAAAGGAAACTGTAAAAGATAAGATAAGTAGGGAAGAATTTTTGCTATATTGTGTTAAAAAATTAAGACTGGGTTGCACCAACTTACTATAATTATTAATTGTAACTTTAACAATAACTTTAACTCTACAATGCAAAATGTCAAATCTTAAGTTAAAGTAAAAAATGGACGCCATATTTAACCAAACTTATATCGACATTTTTTCGTTTACTATTATTTGGCTCACGGCAATGATATTATATAAAAAATCTCAAAGCAGATATGTTACTACCGCCCGCGTTGTGAAGCCATAAATACCATATAAATACGGGCCAATTGGCCCGTCTTTTATTTAGTCTGTCTCTTTTATGTAAATGGCATTTCGTATCTTTTGTTTCACTTATCTGTCAAATTTGACAATTGAATTTGAAAATTGTTCGGAAGCAATTTCAGCCGGAAAATAGTATGAACGTAACAGATCTGTATTTAGTAGAATATAATTGGCTCACGGTGTTGTTAATTAACGAATATTTTTCCCGTCGATTTTTACGGATAATTCATTTTTATACTCTCATACCCATTAAATGTAGCTTTAACCATAGAATTATAATCGTTGGCTTTAACAAAAAATAAACGCAACATACATCTGTCAAATTCTGTGGTCAAAGTTAAAGTTAGCCTTATCTTACTATTTAACCATTACTTTAACTTTAACCACGCCAGCTCTGGTGCAACCCACCCTAAAAGGAGTAAATAGTATCAACAGAACAGAAAATAGAAATAGAAGATAAGTGTGTAGACTGTAGATATAGGACAGTATAAATTGTATTCAGAACATAAATCCCTCAAATAAAAATCAGGGACAGGAGCATTATAATAAAAATAAACAGACGGAAGACGGTTCTTTACTGACTGGTTATTGATTATATATTTGTAATTGAAAGACCGAAAAAATATGATGAAATTTTGTTTCCTGTTTTTCCAGGCAAAGTATACTCTCTCTTCGGTCTGGCGGAGATATCCACGATGCTGATCTTCGTGCCGATGTACGCACGCGTGTACATCGCGACACTCCACATTTTCCCGAGCGCCTGTTATTTCTTCACCGTACTACTCTCAATACCGGCGTTGCTAATTTTTGCGTAAGCGCACGTTATTTAAATTTTTTGACGAGTCTAAAAATGGAGTCGACACGGGAGTCCGAATGTCATACAGCATACAGTTCGACAAGGCTTTATATGAACGTGGCGAGAAAAGGAACTAAACGCTTCTATCATACAAAAACGTCATTTTTGACATGTGTTTGACAGTTCTCCTTTACCAGCAGCGCTCCCGTCAATATCACCCACGTTCATTTAAAGCCTTGTCGAGCTGTACTTCAGACTTGAAGTTACGACCATCGAAATATAATACAGTATAGAACAACAACTCTTATACCGTGCAAAGTACCATCGAAGAAATGGATTCATATGATAATTCGGGACCTACGTCAGTTGATGGGGATATAATATCAATTCAATATATTACTCATGATCTGTCCGCTGAGTTTAACATAACGCGATCAAACTACGTGGGTCCGCCATCTACATATCAATCAACTTCTCTGATAGTTATATTACAGCTTTAGTAAATATAAAAACAAAGTATGACAATTGACAGCCAAACAATGATGACACCTAGTGTCATTCTCTCTCCTTACTATCTCACACAGGTATCGACCAAAACAGCCATGCCCGGTCAGCACCTGTGTCAGACGGAAGGAGAGTGCGCCGTATGTCCGGGTGATCCACTCTTTCAGGAGCGGGCGTATTGCCCTAATAACGGCCATACGCCCGCTCCTGAAAGAGTGGATCACCCGGACATACGGCGCACTCTCCTTCCGTCTGACACAGGTGCTGACCGGGTATGGCTGTTTTGGTCGGTACCTGTGTGAGATAGTAAGGAGAGAGAATGACACTAGGTATCATCATTGTGGAGACGAAAGGGACACGGCCGAACATACTGTGATGGCCTGTCCCTCATGGACAGGACAGCGTGCGGCCCTCGTAGCCGCAATTGGACTGGATCTCTCGCTACCAGCTATCATTCGTGCAATGCTAAGTAGCGAGACCGCGTGGATGGCAGTTGACATCTTCGCCCAGGAGGTTATGGCTGCTAAGGAGGAGGCCGAACGCATCAGGGAAAGGGAGGCGGTCGACCCCTCGAGACGGCTAAGGCGGAGACGTGTGCGACGCCAGCACAATGATCCACCTTAGCCGGGGTACTGGTGGTGGCGGCGTGGGGACGCCGTCATCAAATTCGAGTCCCAGAGTGAGTCACGATGCACTAAACGCTCCGTGCATCGTGACACCAGAGAAGGCGGGCCCAAGCAAGCCCCAAGTGGGGCCTCTGTCGGCCTGCGGGGCGAGAAGCGCCCCCAAATGAGTGTGGTCTGACAAAGGTCGGACGGCCACTGACGGAGTTGCGGTGGGTGTGTCGTGCCCGTGGCTTCGTCTTGGTTGGCGAGAGGAGCGTCGCAGAGTTTTGGTGGGTAGGATGCGTGAAAAAAAAAAAAAAAAGGTGTAAATTTCGTGGAACCATTTTTGTGACTCAGTTACGCTTCCGTATAATAATGTTTTGAAGCTGATGTAGGTAAAGGAGTAAAGCGGTGAATTTTTTTATACTTCCAGATGGTTCTACGTCGAATACAGAAGAGACCTGCAAAAAGCTGCAAAAGAAGAGTGTGCCATAGAAACTGCCATCTAGAGATTCGAATATGAAATTAATAACAATAGGGGTGTAGACAGTAAACAAAATATAATATTAAAATACAAATTATTGTTTTTTGTGAGTTTGTATAGAATTACCGAAAATGACATATTTTTACTCATTTACTTTGTATTATATTTTTTTATTTAATAAACAGTAAATAATTAATCCGTAATATCACGTGATCGCAAACAGCCATCACAGAGTGTGACGTCACGATCTCCAAGCCATTGTGTGTGACAGTGACATTTCGATGTCAAACCCATACAAATTTGTTGTTGTTTGGAGGACCGTGACGTCATAGCGACGCCATGAAGAACTTTAGCGTTTTAGCGGGAAATTTTAAAACGAAATGTATGAAGTGGTTTTTTTTTTAATTTAAATAGGAGTGTATTTATTTTTTGTATAATATATTTTTAGATGTAACAAATGTACATCTGTAAAATCAATATCTTTCCAAAAAATAGTCTACACCCCTATTGATGTATAATAATTATTGAGGTAAGTTGGGGTAAGGGAAACATACTTTATTTTTCAAATGTTATTTTGAGTTCTAGCTACCAATACTTATGTCTTTTAATAGTTTTGATAAATGCAAAACATACCTATGTATGTCAGTTTTCCATGATTGAACGACTTTTTAAGCTAGTTATAATGCTTTTAACCAGAAAATGCTAAATCGTTAGGCTACTTTTGTTCCCCTTTCCCTGTTTTTGGGGTAAGGGGAACAGTCTGAATATCTTATGTATAAATAGTAGTATAGATTATATACCTGCACGATATCATTTTTTAATATTTCGTAAAATCCCACTTGTAGGTATAATTAATAACAATTGATGTAAAATTAATTTTCCCTTTAATTTTCTTGTTCCAACATGAATCCTGAGAGTCATGAGATTATTTCTTTTCAATTTCCAATATTATTTAATTTCAAAAATCAGACACTGCCGCGGTAAAGCTATTGCATAGCATTTTTATCAACTTAAATGCAATTCTAAAAATGTCTAGTCGCAGGCAAATAAACATCGTGCCGAAGTCAGCGAAAGTGAAACGATTCTAAAAGGTGCACGGTAACGCCGCACCCCTGTGCCGGTCGGAGTGGGGACTGGGGAGTGTTAGGTCTATTTTTGTTATGGAATTTCTGGGTTCGGTCGCCGCGCTCAAAGATAAAAGCTATGCAGTAGCGTTATTAATAAAATTAATAATTATTAGCAATTAAATGTCTGCGACGAGGCTGTTACAAATTACTACTGTCGCTCCGACACTGTTCTTGAATATTTATGTGACATTGGCCGCCATCTTGTTGTTGCTCGGTCCTTATTGAATTCCAGTGTCAGAGCACTCAATTTTTCGGAGTGTACCTATGGGTTATGTCACAGGTTACACCATAGACTTATAATATATACTGTAGCATCATACGTTTATGGGTTACACGGTCAAATTCTCATCAATCTGATCCATCAATCTGATTGACGGAATATTGATGGTTATAAAAAGTTCATTAAAAATAAGATCAATCCATCAATCCATGGTGTACACGATCAAATTTTCGTCAATCCTTCGATTCGATTGATGGATCAGATTTATGAAAATTTTACCGTGTAACCGGTGACTATGTGTGGCAGAATGCAATAAATAATTATATTACAACAACCAATGTAGATAATTTTATTATACAAGTCCATAATACCTTCACATTTTTTCTAGCTACTTAATACGATTGATCTTTCATTTTTTATACAGCATTCCTAAAACGTAAGATTTTTTCACATTTAAAATCTAGTTAAGTATATTTTATGGGGCTTATTTTAAAAAACCTCCACAGGTTTAGGTTGGATAAGTAATAATAATGTCGCTTACTCTCGAATCACTTTGTCTATAACTGAAAACAGCATCAAAATCTGTTAGGCATTTCAAAAAAGTGGCCCCCCTGCGAGTTTCTCACGCCGGTTCTTCTCGCTGGGTTAGTACTCGAATCGGTGGTAGGCACCGTAGTATCGACATTCTGAAAGCATTTTTTTAAATCTACTCAGAAATAAAACAATTTTTATTTTTTATTTAAAAGATCTAACGGGGATTTCATACGTTAAGTAGATAACGTCAAGGAACCCTAGCATTTAACGTAATGAGATAACTGTTTTTATATTTAATGGCGTTACACATTAAATTCTAGTTAGGTATTGTCATTTAACGATGCTTGCCACAAATTCATTATATAATTAATAATTATGTTTAAAACACGTGCAGTTAAATATTAATCTTTGTATATTATAGTATCCTAACGTTAAATTACAATTAGTTATTTACTTACTACAATATAAGTTTGAAATTTTAAATACAAATGTTAACTTTGTAATGAATAAGCTTATTTTCAAAATACATATACATCAAAACAATCGGCATACAAAGAAAACATAAACTCCCATGAAAGTAGACAAAAAAAGTAGGTCATCCGTTTCGAAACTCCGTCGCTGGATAGAGAAACTCGGTCATTGACCTTGCTATTGCCTTCTTCTGCGACTGGACTATACAAACGTATTGGATACTTAATATTATTCCTTTTATTCTGTGGCGGACCCACAATTCGCCTAACATTCCTGCATCGCGCTATCGAAGTTTTCTAAGCGCGTCGGTATATATACGACAGCTGAAATGTATCACTTGGGCTCCGGCCTGACCGAGCATACCACCTCTCTCGGTCGGAAGATCTTCCTTTAGCGTCGCCACGCATTATTTCCACATTGGTGACCCTCGACAGAACACGCCTCCTTCATCATCATCGCTCCCCACCCCTCCGCACCGCGCCAGCCAGCATCGCCTCATCGGGTACCTCGTCCACTAGCCGCAATGTACCGCGGCCTGGGCGACTCCGCATCGGCATCATCGGGCTTTCTCACTACACCGACCGGTCAGCAAGCAGAGCACATCTCTCCTGGTCAGCACGTAGCATCGGCCCCGCACGGCAGCTTATCCGACTCACTGGATCCCGTGCAGCAGCTTATAGTTCCGACTCACTGGGACTCACTGCAACAGTTCCGACTCACTGGAACTCACTGGCACTGGCGACTCAAGCGACAAGACTTCAAGATTCGACCTCCGGTCTTCGGGGGGGAGTGATGTGGCGGACCCACAATTCGCCTAACATTCCTGCATCGCGCTATCGAAGTTTTCTAAGCGCGTCGGTATATATACGACAGCTGAAATGTATCACGTGGGCTTCGGCCTGACCGGGCATACCACCTCGCTCGGTCGGAAGATCTTCCTTTGGCCTCCACGCATTATTCCCACAATTCCATAATGTTATAATTTAACCCTCTATTGCATGAATTATGATAGAATGAAGAAAAAAAAATGTTTTACTGGTTAATATTGCTTTATAAGGGGTAATTTATAAAATTATTAGGAAAAATAATTTTTTAGTACTCTATTTTAGAAAATAATTTTAGAAGCCATTAATGGCTTCGTATGCATAACAAGTACAGACTTTAGCTTTGTAAAAGTATTTGAAGCAGGTCCTTTTCTCGTTTAGACAAGAAAACGTAACAATTTTCACATTTTATATGCAATCGAAACATCATAGTTATTTTTGATGAAGTAGGAGTATTTTTGTCGAGGGTTACCAATGTGGTAATATGGGGCCGCAAAAGAATACCTTTCGACTGGGCAAGGGTGTTTTTTCAGTCAGGCCGAAGTGGTGTATGTAAGAAATGTAAGAATATATTATCCGACAAGTTTTGAAAACTTCGATAGTCCGATGTAGAATTGTAGCGCTAGTTGATCCTCCACATATCGCCACAATAAACACGCTTATATATATTTTTTTTCAATAAAATGAAGTTAGAAAACGGTAATTTATCATCATTGGAGTCAGGTCCTGACTTATCACTAATGAAATCATCACCAGGGATAATTCTTGTGGACTTATTGGTACCATAAAAGCATGCAAGTAAGATCAGCGAATGCATACGAAGCCAGAAGTGGCTGCCGCGGAAAATTGAGAAAATGTAGCAGAAAAACCAAACCTATAGTATAACAAATATTACGGGAAATAAAAAGAACTTTTGAACATTATAATCGGGTTTTTTAACACACGAATATCTTACTTTTTTTTAAATATTATACATCGTCAAAGTCACATCAAATTTTACTTCGTCTTTTCATGCGCCCGCACCGCTAAAAAGTGAAATTAGATTCGCAGATGATATTTTGCCATCAGCAAAAAAATGCGTTTCGATCCATGGAGAAGTAGTTGATATAGAAGTGAAAAATTTAAATCCATGCTTAGTTATAATTAGGGAATGCAAATCTCGCGAGATTGGGGCTCAGGCGAGATCCCGCGAGTTTATGAATACAATACAGCGAGATCTCGCCAATTTCGAGATCTCGCGAGATCAGCAGTTTCGTGGTGTTTTTTTGCAAATTATCACGATATTTGAATAAATTAGGAAAAAATTTATAAATATTATAAGTATTATTATTATATTAAGCATTTTTAGTATTATAAATATTATTTATAGTACTAAGTATTATTTATAATATTATAAGTATTATTTAACATAAGTATGTTTATCTTAAAGATAAACATTTACTATCACGAATTTTTTCAATAGACTTTTATGCATCAAACATTGTTTGACGTATCCATACTAATATTATACATGCGAAAGTGTGTCTGTCTATCTGTTTGTTACCTCTTCACGCCCAAACCGATGAACCGATTTTCTAGGAAACTCAGGACCTAGTTGAAAATCACAGTACACAGCTGTAATTGCTTAGGCCAGGCTCCTATTTATTTTTATAAGTGATCGCAGTTCCGTCCGTGTCAGTCCGCGCTTCGAATAAGACGTTTTTATGCTCAAATGCAATCTCGTCAAACTCGCGAGATCTCGCCTTTTTTTCGTCCTAGATCAGTCTCGCTAAAAAAGGCCGAGATCTCGCGAGAACGAGATTGCATTCCCTAGTTATAATACAATAAAGGCAGAAAAAATTGTTTAATCTGAAGAGCCATAAATGGCTTCATATGCAGTAAAGGGTTAAATAATTGTACACTATTTTTGTAGGGGTCAAAAAAGAGAAATATATTAAACTAGATGACGCCCGCAACTCCATTGTGTAGAAATTCGTTTGTCACGCGGGAAACGTACTTTTTCCGGGATAAAAAGTATCCTATATCCTCCCTCGGGACTCAAAGTATCTCCGTACCAAATTTTATCAAAATTGATTTAAGCGTGAAGAGGTAACATACAGAAAGACAGACAGACACACTTTCGCATTTGTAACATTAGTATGTATTCCTAGATTTTTTCGTGTACCTGCCTAAATACTAAAAATAACTAATTCTCATTAAATGTTACCTACAACTACAATATACAGTGGTATAATACAATGTTACGAACTACGATTTACAAACAAAGCCTTAAATTGTTTGACCCGGTAAATATATTTTACACATGACGAGCTGTAGGTATCTTTAATCCTAATTAGGGATTTTCTTGTTACGAAATATATTTAATGGTGGTAATTTCTTGTAAATTGTTGTTGTGATCGTGTTAAACCAATTTAAGACCAATTAAAAATGGAAAATGATTTAACAACGAAAAATAAATACGGGTAATCCCTAGTATATTTGATGTCCATTCACAAACGTCAAGTTTTTCCTTCGTGGTTTTCCCCGTTTTTTTTTTAAGTTTGAAACTCAGGGTGTGACCGTTTCTTTGACAGACAAAAGGTATGGTTACTATGAGTAGGTTACGAATTGTAACCCAGTTTACTGGCCAGTCCTCGTGACGTAATAGTCGACGCCGTATTGTTGAGTCGTTCCAAAATATTGGTGACGTATAATATGACTTCAATGATGAAAATACTACTCATATATTACGCTTGTCTTCCAAGTGGCACCCCGGCACCATATGGCGTTACATTATGACGTCTTGAGCGCTGGCCAGTACACTGGATATTATTTTGGAACTTAGGTACGAGTATCATCAGCTACAGTGACATAGCCACAAACGTAAAAATAGCCCTCAACAATGGGTGCAATTTTGCAAAAGTCGTATTTAACTCATTTCTTTTCTCCTTTGTCTTTTATACTGTGTACCTAGTAGATATTTTACAGTAATAATAAAAGGTGGTATTTACTGAGCTGCAGCGCTGCGCTGAAAGAGCAGATTTTTTTTGTGATTGGTATGGGCAAGAGCCCCAGCGTCAAGAATTTCCCGATACAAAAGTAAAAACAGTAATTACTCTTTCAACGCTGCTACTTGGATTATTAGCTCTATACAGGGGAGTGAGGGGGCTACTCATACGAGTACACAGTACACACCCTAAAATATTATTACGTTGTTTTGTACAGCCTGTATAATATTATTGTCAATTATAGATCTAATAAGCTATTTACACGTTGACGATACAAATTTTCAAGTCATGACTTCTCATTCTCTTGTACGTTAAGTTCTGTACTTCTTATATTTCTCTTGTGTTGAATGAAGAACCATCTGAAATTTGAAAAGCATAGAATGAAATATTTTGTACGAGGTGTCAGCGATCACTAGAAATAAAATTAACCAGAAATCGTACATTTTATCTTCTATGCCGGTCTTTCGAGTCTGTTTGTAGGTACCCTTCAAAATTAGCGCCATAATACTTTGCTAATATTAGGTAGGTGTAATATTATGTGCTGCTTAGTCCGGATTTTTTGTTACCTGCTTACAGGTGTTTTTAAATTCCACATTAAAACTAATAACAATACAAACAAGTCTGTTTATAGCGTAATGACGACCTTATTAGGACAAAATTATCTTAATTTGATATGTGCTTTATAAGAGAAATACATTGTCAACTAAAATAAAACAAAATATTGGACATATTACAATGTATTCACCAATGTATAATAATATAAGGCTAGGTTTATATCAGCCAACACGCGATTTGGCCGCCAAAGCGCGCGTTCTTATCCATTATCCAGCCTATTATTACTACTAGTAATAATAATTTTATCTATGTTCAAAGCATCAACCCTTCAATCACAATTTTCGGCAGTTGGAAATGCTAGAAAATTTTTAAGGGTTGAAATCGCTTGCCATCAAAAAATTACTGCTGAAAACTTGCTTAGGGTCTAACTGCGGAATACTCACATGAATATCAACAGTATCGGCGTCGCAGCCATCACAGATACCAGGAACA
Source organism: Lysandra bellargus (assembly GCA_905333045.1). NCBI lineage: Eukaryota > Metazoa > Arthropoda > Insecta > Lepidoptera > Lycaenidae > Lysandra > Lysandra bellargus. The sequence goes on from HG995344.1 coordinate 5,139,405, forward strand.
CAGCGCCGGGCAGGAGGTGTAGTGTGGAGATGTATACTCGGGTGTACAGAGGCGCGAAGATCAGAGGTACGACGGTCTCTGCGAGTCCAAACAGCGAGTACACTTTTGCTGGAAGAATCATAACCAGAGTTCTGATTAACAATGCGTAATTCGATTCAGAGTCAAACTTCATTGTGACGCGTCATGTCGCCATCAATTCGTGATAAAGTGTAGTTATTAAGATTTTAATTGATATGCATGTTAGACATTAAGGTATATATTGTATGGGCCTACGTAGCCTGATTTAAATAAAAAAAATAAAAAAAATAGCCGTACACGAAAACAATATTATTATTTATAGTTCAGTTTAATCTTTGAACGTAGATAACATATTATGCGGTATATCACTAGATGATTTAGTTTAAAAGTTAATTGATATTTGATATAATAATTGCAATTAATTTAAAAAGAATTGCTTAGATACATAAAATGTGGGTTCAACGAAGAACATAATATTTTAAAGTATAACGTTATTCTTACAGTCGATTATGTTGCGGTAATGACCGGTTTACAAAGTAGTAACTAAATTCTAACTGTCATCTAGTTTAGTACCTAAATTTTAACTTGCTACTTGCTACTAAATTTTGTGTTCACATGCAATTAACAACTTAAAATCAAGTTAAAATTTAGTTAAATATTTATCTACTTCATACGTGTAAACCAGCTCTTACGGACAACGTGGCAGATGTCACAAAATATATAGTAGGTACTCATGCTCACCTCTCTGGTACCGAGTTTACCATTTGGTGAACTGGGTACCTTTGATAACTTACCTAACTCGTGAGCTGGTACCAGTTTCGAGGCGATAGATCTTAACGCTATTACCGTCGTGCCATTCAGCAACTCCACAAGCGGTGCTGAAAAAAAAACAAAGGTAGCAAAATGAATAGTTTCTTTAACTTAATCTATTTTTTGTAATATTAATAGGCCCAGTTGAACGCTACGTAACAAAATACATAGAAATGAATTCTTCGAAAGTTTACTTGTCGGTAAGTTTGTGATCACTGATCATAGATAGTAAACTTACTAATGTTGTAAATGCGAAAGCGTATATTATATCTATATTTTGTCTATCTGTTACCTCTTCACGCCCAAACCGCTGAACTGATTTTGCTGAAATTTGGTACAGAGATACTTTGAGTCCCGGCCTCCCGGGAAAGGATATAGGATACGTTTTATCCCGGAAAATGTACGGTTCCCTAGTTACTAATTTTGGCGCAGCAGAGTTGCGGGCGTCATCTATTGTTAATATGAAACTTGTAATAATATTATAGGTCATGGTCAAGAAGGTTTCTCAGTACAAACCTTACAATAGTAGGTAGGTAGATAATATCCTGTTATTTAATTAAACAATCATAGTTCAAGTGATTTTAAGTATGTCAGAGGATAATAACAAATTATAATATTGCTATTTGTTGTACATTTGCTATTATAATAATTTATAGGCGTGTATTAAAATAATATATCTACTATATTATATTTTAGATTAAGCCCCTAGATTTTTATTTTATTTAAGTAGATAAGTTTTTTATCCAGTCAATCAGAACATGTTATTATTTTAAAAACCCATCCGTTGCTGCAGGAAATTAAAAAATATATAATACAAGCTGTCCCGGCAAACGTTGCTTTGCCATAATATATTTGCTATATTATTTTATTGAAGTGACTAAATAAGTATGTCACCATGGCAACGTCGATCGATATCCCGTCGCACAAAAAATGGTCGCCGTCAGTCTCAGGTTGCAATAATTTACTATTATTTATTCAACAAATGCACTTATCAATATATAAAGTACCGAGTAGCCGATTCTCAGACCTACTGAATATGCATACAAAATTTGGTAAAAATCAGTAAAGCCGTTTCGGAGGAGTTCGTGGACTAACATTGTGACACGAGAATTTTATATCAAGAAGATTATATCGTTACTACATCTATAGTTTTGTTATTCATAGATCTCGGTTAAAATAATCGGAATCCATTAGCAGATTAAAAATTATATAAAAAATAGTAATTATAACAGATTACCGCCATACAGGTACCGCAACATCAAAATGTACTATTAAATATTTATATTAATTATTAATATTAGTTAATACGAGTTCCTAGCATAAATTATAAATTGCAAAATACCTAGTACCCACGTATTACTTAAAATTTTGTGGATTCATGTGTTGTAATTATGTTGCAGATAACATTGAACAATTGGGAATGAATTTATTGCGTTGCGTGTTATAAAAATACGCCCTATACTTTAACAATTAGTTAGAAAAAAAAGTTGGTTCCTGTAGATTAGTAGTATTTCTGTAGATTGTATCTGTTACGCTCAAAGACCGAAATCGCTCAATGAGCGAAAAAAAGGCTCACAACGCGTTGTGGTCACAGTGAAACAGCCACGACGCGTTCTGGCAATCGCAAAAAGTCCATAACGCGAAATTCGTGTCGTGGCTGATATGCTATTCGTTTTTATTGATCTGTTCTTGATTGATTAATTGTCCATAGGTATGGAAGATTATATTTGAAGTACCACGCGTACTACAAAATATTTTTTCTTTTACAAAATTACTGCATATCAAGTTTTTCATTATTATTTGTAAAATATCCATAGTTCCATAATATCCGTACTAATATTATTACTGTCTGTCTGTCTGGCGCAAAGTGCTATTGTTTGTTATTGTTTTTTTTTATATAAGGTAATCTGATCTTAATAAATAATAAGTATTTAGTTTTATATTTATTTATATATAATTTAAATATAATACTACTAGTTGATGCCCGCAACTATTTTGCGCTGTTTCACTGTGACCACAACGCGTTGTGAGCCTTTTTTTCGCTCATTGAGCGATTTCGGTCTTTGAACGTAACATATCTATATTACATGTTGAAATCTGTAGTGCGGTCGAGCCAAAAATGATTTGTATAATATTAACAAAAAACAAGAACAAGCGAAATCACCAGTGTAAGAAGATGTTTCGTTATTTTCTCGTATAATGTATTATGTATAATAATTATTATTGTCTATATGCATGCAGTTGAATCTGTGATAATTATAATTTCTGCTTCTTGCGGTAATTTTGCTTTTGCTGGATATTAAGGTCAAGGTCGTTACTACATGATAATTCAAAAATAGAAAATTAAACTGTAGAAATCTGCACGTAGGAGTTTGATTATGGTAATAACTGCTAAGTTTATAAACAATAATAGCTGCTAGCTTTGATATTAAAAAAAAAAAACAAAGTCTTCAAAATTGTGCATAATTGAAAATAAAAATTCCGTATCTCAAAAACTACTTAACCGTTTTTGATGAAAATCGCGCTATTCCCTGAGTTAAACAATACCTAGTGCAACAAAAACACATAAATAAACTTTTGAAATTAACAAAAACTGGGCAGTTCTGGAAATATTACATACATACGGGTCGAATTATGTCGGTTTAAACGGATAAACCTTTTTATGTCGGTTAAAATATTATTAGCTAACATTGAATCAATTCAAAATTCGTAGTTTGGTCGGATTATGTCAACATAATCCGACCAAATTACGTATGTCCGCCATATACCTATGAATCAACTTCTCTTACATACGGAGAGGCAGAGGCACTCCCTATAGTACCTAAAGCTACATAATACTGAGTATTTATTTAAAAAGATAATATTTAGTTCCTCAGGAGCAGTACGGGATCTTACAATGTGCTACGGGAGTGCTACGGAGTCACTACGGGATATTTAAATCTGTGCTACGGGATCCTACGGCGTAGGACCCACGCTACGTTGCGTTACGGGAATGCTTCGGGATCTTAAATTACTACAAGAATGAAACAGGATCTTAATTACACTTCGTTGCAAAAAAACTACGTAATATTTTCCAATTCGCTTCAGGAACACGCATTACTTAAACAAATAGTTAATACTAGATGATGCCCGCAACTTCGTTGCACCAAAATTCGTTTATCGCGCGGGAACCATACATTTTTCCGGGATAAAAACTATCCTATGTCCTTTCTCGGGACTCAAAAAATCTCCATGACAAATTTCAGCAAAATCGGTTCAGCGGTTCGAGCGTGAAGAGGTAACAGACAGACAGACAGACAGACACACTTTCGCATTTATAATATTAGTATGGATTAAGGGGAATTGTCAGACTTTTTTTTTAATTAGAGGGCAAACGAGCAAACGTGTCACTTGATGGAAAGCAACTACCGTCGCTCATGGACACTCCGAAAAACGCACGGTGGAAGACTGCCACTCATTAAACCTCAAGGTGATGAGGATGGCATATTTTTGCCTGGAACGATGGTGGAAAGTTGCTGAAGGTATAATTACAAACAATTTTTCGGACTTTTTACTGTAATAGGACGATGTATTTTTGTGCTATCACAATGCATAAAGAACCGGTTTCCATAGGTTCTAATTCATAGGAATGTATGACAACTGATAAGAAAGATACTATAAATTTATATTCTATTATCTTGTACTGCTTTACTTGTACTATAAATGTTCTTACTTATTCTTACTCGTACTATAAATGTTCTTAATCAATAAAGTAATACAAATTCAAGCTATTGGAGCATTTGATATGATAATACATGGAATTTTTCTGATCTAGTTCTTCAAGACCAGATGTTTTAAACATCTCATGTTTAGGGTTCCGTACCCAAAGGGTAAAAACGGGACCCTATTACTAAGACTTCGATGTCTGTCCGTCTGTAGCTATCGGTGTGTCTCCAGGCTGTAACTCAAAAACCGCTATAGCTAGACTTCTGAAATTTTCACAGGTTATGTATATATTATCTGTTGCCGCTGTAACTAAAATAAATTGAATATTTAAATAAATTAAATCACATACAACAAACGTGAATTTTTAAATATTTTTTGCTCGTTATTAATGATGAACAGGTATAAGTAGCCACCAGAAATGTTCATAAAATACTCAGTTTTATTTGTTGTTTAATAATTCATAATAACATTTAACTAAATTAATTAATTAAGGGGGTTTGCATACAAAAACACTCATTAGGGTTCCGTAGTCAACAAGAAACCCTTATAGTTTCGGTCTGTCCGTCCGTCTGTCCGTCTGTCTGTCTGTCCGCAGTTTTGCTCAGATACTATAGGACCTACAAAGCTGTAATTTGGCATGAATACACATATTAATGATGTCGACAAAATGGTACATAAAAAAAATAAAAAAAATTAATACACATCAAGCGGGGTTGAATTTTTTTTTCGCGCCCACCCCAGCGTGTGGGGTGTCGTTGGATAGGATTTTTTAAAAAATATTATGAGTATTAGTAGATCATTTTCCGATTTAGGGATCTATTTGTGAAATATTAAGTTTTAAAGTGGAAAAAATGGTTAGAGTCCAGTGTCCCCCACTTCTACCAGCTAAACGGTTGCTTCTAGAAATGTGAAAAAATTCACGAGAGTAGGAAATATGCTGAATTTAAAAGGAAAACTATCACGGCTAAGAAGACTTCATAAGTTATTGAGTAATAGTCGATCAACTAAAAAAATTGTTTTCGGCGAAGTATAAAGGAACTTTTCGTTCAAATTCCTTTGAAAGCAACTGAGATGATGTTGTTAGTAGTGTAAAACATATTATAAATGTACATTCATTGACCATACAAAAACTTTTAAAAACTAGCGGTACTACGGAACCCTATATTGCGCGTGGCCCGACACGCACTTGGCCGGTTTTTTTTTCCTATTTTTGCTCTAAAGTGGTACGGAACTCTTCGTGCGCGAGTCCGACTTGCACTTGACCGATTATTTCCCTCTATAACGGTACGGAACCCCTTCGTGTGCGAGTCCAACTCGCACTTGGCCGATTATTATTTTTCCTTGTTCCTTATCAAAATGTATATTTAGGCACAGAATATATATTAGTAGTACCAATTTAGGTTGGTTTAGATGTTGCGTATTACGAGTAGAAACAAGATTTTTTACACTACAACTAACATAAATCTCAAATAAAAGATTTCACGGAGCTAAACAGTGGCAAAATGTAGTTATAAAATAGTCCATACTAGTATTATAATTAAAGTGAAAGTGTATCTATCTGTCTGTCTGTTACTTCTTAACGCCCAAACCGCTGGACCGATTTTTCTGAATTTAGATATGGAGATACTTTGAGTCCCGGGATAGGACATATTATGATACTTTTTATCCCGAAAAATTGTAAAGTTCCATATCTATTCGTTTAACCCTTTTTTTGTAAAAAAATTCATACCCACGTTACCTGCACTTTATCACTTTTTGGTATGAAAATTGCTATGTTTTGCGCTAAAGCAAAAAATAAAAAAGTGATAAAAATTATCTCTAGATAGATACTTTTTGTCCCGGGAAATAAGTACACTGTGTTTATCACGCGTTTGTACATTTTTCCACATTAAAATATAAACATCAGCCAAGTGCGAGTCGGACTCGCACACTAAGGGTTCCGTACCAATAAAGAACAAAAATAAGCAAATAAATGTGTTTTTGCATGGGGACAGACGGACAGACATCGAAGTCTTAGTAATATTATATTGTAAGACCTTTTGTACCACATTTTATACAATAAAATATCATTCTATTCTATTCTAATAGTACGGAACGGAACCCCAAAAAGTATTAAAACTCCGAACAACAAAACGTCACTCACCGATGTATATCTGCACGGTGTTTTCGGCGAAGGCCCACACGAGGGCCCCAGATATTTTGCTGGTAATGGCCATGATTCCCAGTACGGAGTCGTCCACCTTCAGCTTCTTACTGAAGAAGCCGATCGCTATCATCGTCCCTGAAAATATGGAGTAGATTTTTATACTATTGCCGTGATAAGGACACATACTTAAAAATTAAAATAATATGTCAACTTAAACTGGAATATAAGCAAATCATAGTATTTTAGTAATCCAGATTACATTGTCTGATGTCTTCAAATATTTGTGGAAGTCCAGAGAAGGTTAAGGTACGTTAGGATGGATGTGATGTGAAGTTCACCGGGCCACAGTATTACAATATGTACCCTATAGGGAATATTGTAATACTGAGAACGGGCTGTCTAGTAAATAATAAACTTTATCATGAACGTAAATAACCCTTAAAATTACTACTTACAACTCTTTAGGTATTTTCTGAAGTTTGTAATTTGAACCGTAATTGCTGTGGTAAATGGACTTTGATTTTATTTATTTACAACAATGACTTTGGCCGCTCAGGTCAATCATTTCAAGATCATGGGTTCGAATCCCTATACGATGTTTTTATGTGGAGAAGGATTTTTATGGCGAATCGAACAAAAATGACCTAATTCTAGAAAAATTATAAAAGAACTACTTACTTAAAAACTTCGTTCGATTTAAGTATAACAATTGTTTGTATAAATGTTTGGCCTGTAGATAAACATCCCACGCAAAATATTATACTAATGGATTTTTTTCACTGTAAATAAGTGGGCCCAGTACTTAATAGAAATAATAGTATTACCGGAAAACTAAAAACATTGACGATAGTTTGTGGGCGTACAATACACCCACAAGATTTTATATTACGCAGAATTCTTTAGATATTAAATAAATTTTGATATTATATTTGATTAAGTTATTAAAAATTTAAAATAATGTAATATCTATGGACGCCTCACACCACGTCAGTCTGGCCCCGTGGTAAGTGAAGGACTTGTGTTACGGGTACCAGACAACGGAAATATATTTAATACTTTTATATTATACATATATTTAAGATTCTTATTATATGATACACATATTTAATACACATCCATGACCCAGGAACTTTGAAAACTTTTTGTTCCGTCGGCGGGATTCGAACCCGCGACCCCCGGCTTGAGCACCAACAGCCCACCAACTGGGCCGCAGATGTCGTCAAACCTATCAGGCAAGCACAACGTACATTGGTCAAATATTTTTAGAATATACCAGAGACTATACATTATACAATGTCCTATGTCTCGTAATCTGGGACTGATGTTATTAATAAACGGGAACGTGTTAATATCAAGTCTTTGTCGCTAGAATACAATGTTAACACGACTGACCGTTAATCATGAGAAATAAAATTTTATTTTTTATGATTTTTTAACATAAATATTTTATATATTCATACTTAACAACACAAGAAAGTCCTTGAAGCAGTAATAAAAACAGATAAGATTTTTAAAAGTGCTATGCAACTATGTTCGTGAATTTTCTGTGGAAGCCAACTTTCCAAATAATAATAATAATATCTATGGACGCTTCACACCACGTCAGTCTGGCCCCGTGCTAAGTACCTGAATGACTTGTGTTACGGGTACCAGACAACGGACATATATTTAATACTTTTATACTATATATATATTTAAGATTTTTATTATATGATACACATATTTAATATACATCCATGACCCAGGAACTTTATAAACTTTTTGTTCCGTCGGCGGGACTCGAACCCGCGACCTCTGGCTTGAGCTCAACGTGCTCACCACTGCGCCACGGAGGTCGTCAAAGGGGGTCAAAGGGGGCATAATGATCTACAGACATATCATCCAAAACGAATAATCAGCGTAGAGTATTACTTGTATGGCATTGCCGCATTTGAAGAGAATAAAATTATATGCATCTCAGGCTTATAAAGTATAGTTATGAAAAAAAAGTATCAATTTATTTCTTATTATTAATATTATGTTGAGACAGTGAAACACTTACCAATGGTGTGTAAGGCCAGGCTGTATATCGAATAAATACTATATTTCAGCTCATCCCAATTGAAGCGATAACGGCAGAAGATGTATGTTATAGATGTCTCTCCTACAGAAAAACAACATTGAAAAAAATTGGTCATTTTGTCGAGAAAAATTTATTGAACTTACCCCAAAATGATCCAAAATTCAAGCACACCATTAACAAAATCAAAGACACTTTGAGTCTTCGACTGTTATTTCCTTTTTTTGTTAGAATTTGCAGAGTTTCTTTCAAGCTTTGAAAATTAAAAAATTCAATAAAAAATCCGATAATTCCTTTTCGTTTTGACTGCAAAGAAAACAAAAGTCGATAAAAGTTACCTACTAGATTTCGAAAATAAAAAAGTATAAGTACACTCACCTTGCAATTATTTTCCAGCCATCTATGATCTTCTATTAGAAAATATATGTATAGGAAATTTGAAAGCTGCACGAGTGCACAGACTCCGTATAATCCATAAAACCCGAGGAACCGGAGGAAGATTCCACTGAGTCCCATTCCAACCGGCAGCCCGATGGTTATCCCGAAAGTTAGTACTCCCAATCTGAAGGTCCTCGTTTGCTTGGAGCTGATGTCCACGATATAGCTAAACGTTCCAAGGAACATGGTGTACCACGCGCCAGTGACAGAGAGGAAGATGGTACCCATTAACGCCGTCCATTCCACGGAGACTTCGTAAAAGAAGTACGTGTTCATGAGATTGAGGATGCAGGTGATGCACTCTCCAGCAATCGGCATTAAGATGCAGACCTTTCGTCTCCCTGTTCTGTCGCTCCAGGCCCCGATGAACATCATCAGGATGACGGGAAAAGCGGTGTGGATGACGCTCTTCCATCCCTCAACAGACGCAACCAGCTTCTGCACCTCATCTTCTTCTTGAGTCAAGTTCTCTCGCTGCCTCAACGTTAGGGCTGTACATATGGTATCGTTCAATTTTAAATTGACTCTGCAAGCTTTTTCTAAATATAAATTTTGGGTCCCTAGCATAGTTACAACACTCGTTATCATAAAGAACGCAAGACACGGTTCAACTGTTATGTTTCCTTTTAAACTTTTGAACTTCTCTTTAGTTGTTAATTTCTGTCCATTGTCTTTTTCCTTTTTCAGCGGCACTCTTTCCTCAGCATCTTGCCTTATCTTATTTTCCATTTTTGTTTTGTAAATTTTAATATTTTTATTCAATATTCAATATTTATCTTAGAAACTAGCGAATTTACCATCGTAAAATATATTTTGTAATATAGAACTAACTACATTATATTAAAAATATAGTCAATTATTTTTTACTGCTGTATACTTGCAGATGTAGTCTCTGTTATTCTTGTAGACTTAATTACAATATCACAGCACTAAACGATTTTGCTATTAAATGTAAATTATTTTCTAACACATTTTAAATCATAGTATATTTTTATATTTGTTTAAATATAGTTGTAGGACACTTCACATTTTTGTAAACATGCACAATTATATTCTAATTTTCCGTTTTTAGAACACACGTGATTCTTCGGATCTAATACGTAAACGATTGTGTTGTAGTACACGACAGCACTGCGGCCTGTAAAAGAATAAAAATGAAACAAATATCTTTAGATTTAATGTGGTTTTAATAATATTTAAATTACAGCGTTTTGCGCGCAATTTATTACAATGATACAGGGTGAATCTTTATAACGTGCAAATATTACATAGAAATTCTTAAATGAACAAAATATTATAATATTATACTTTTTTAGGCCGCTCGTATAGAGCAAAGTGGAAGAAGTTTTTTTTCCTTTTGGTATTGTGCGATATTATTGAATAGTTCTTTTTGAATAAAGGCAAGGTTTGGTAAATTAGTCTTAATTATGTTAGCCTCCTTCATCTTTCGAGTCTCAAGTAGGACCAAAATATTATCAATGCAATTTTTATATTGTTACGGATACGGACAGTTGTTTACCTCTGCGCGTACTTTCTAGAAAAGTCCAACCCTTGTTTATGTGAATTGTGTGTATACGTAAACAATCCAGAATGGAACGTTCCAGAAGGCGACTCGGGCCATATAAAAGGTAAACTAGCTGGCAGTCAAATCAGTTTTATCTGAGCGATCTTCGAGGCGACTACGAAGTGAGTACAAGTGATCAATAGTGAGTGACAGTGATAGTGCTTAGTGTTTGGACTTAGTGCTTAGTGTTTGGACTTAGTGATTAGTGTGACCTAGTGTTTGTGAATAAAGTCTTCAAGCGAGTCACCAGGTCTTTCTCTCCGAATCCTCGAACCCTAGCACCTAACAATATTAATACTTTTTCAATTCTGTTCTTCATTTAAGAGAAACAAATTATTCATACATTGTTACATATCAGAATTGGCTGACCCCTGCTCTAGTGTAAATTATATTGCAGAGGCCAGTGTCCTCGTCTATGAAGATATAATATTACTAGATGATGCCCGCAACTCCGTTGCGTCAAAATTAGTTTATCGCGCGGGAACCGTACATTTTTTCGGGATAAAAAGTATCCTATGTCCTTTCCCGGGACTCAAGGTATCTCCATGCTAAATTTCAGCAAAAACGGATCGGCGGTTTGGGCGTGAAGAGGTAACAGACAGACAGACAGACACACTTTCGCATTTATAATATTTGTATGGAAGTATGGATGATAGTGATATTATTATTATAATAGATTTTAATACGAATAAAAAACACTGTTTTTAACGTTATGTTTATCGAAGATAGAGAATAATGTGTATCGTCCCCGTCAGTGATTGGCAGGATTAAAATATAAGCTTACTTAATTTTGCCAACCACAATTTGAAACATTGTTTCGTGATGAGATATATTTATTTACGAAGGACTATAAGCTGTAGTTATTCAATTAATTATTAAGTTAATTATTGCAAATACGTCTGATATTACTTTATTAGATGCCTATAGGTAACACTTTCTACTATCGAAAAAAATGTCAATTATTTAATTTTTCCAAGACGGAGACGACATAATATAACTCAGTGGTAAGCGCGTTGGTAGCTCAAGCCGGGGGTCGCGAGTTCGAATCCCGCCGACGGAACAAAAAGTTTTCAATGTTCCCGGATCTGGATGTATATTAAATATGTGTATAATATAATAAAAATCTTAAATATATGTATAGTATTAAAGTATTAAATATATTTCCGTTGTCTGGTACCTGTAACACAAGTTCTTTAGGTATTTAGAACGGGGCCAGACTGACTGACTGACTGTGAAGCGTCCATAGATATTATTATATTATCTATCAACGCACAGCCCAAACCACTTGACGGATCGAGCTGAAATTTGGAATGCAGGTAGATATGTTATGACGTAGGAATCCGCTAAGAAAGTATTTTAATAAATTCTACCCCCAAGGGGATAAAACTAGGGGATTAAAGTTTGTATGAAACTTTGTCCATTTTAAACCGATCGGGCTGAGACTTTGCATGCATAAAGCTACTATGACGTTAGCATCTCCTAAGTAAGGATTTTGAAAAATTCTACCCCCAAGGGGATAAAATCGGGGATGAAATTTTGTATGAAACTTTGTCAATTTTTTACCCATCGGGCTGAGACGTTGTATGCATAAAGCTAATATGACGCAGACATCCCCTCAGAAAGGATTTTGATAAATTTCACCCCTTAGGTAATAAAATAGGGGATGAAAGTTTGTATAATTCTTCTTAGATTTTCGAATGATTGAACAGAAATTAAAGATTGGAGCTACTATGATGAAGACGTTTACTTAAATAGTTTTTACCCTTTGTATATGGAACCACATAAAGGGGAAAACTATCCATCTTTCTTCATTATACTATGTTAACGCGGACAAAGTTACGGGAAACAGCTAGTACTTGATAAAAAAGCAAGGGGTTTCCTTTACGTACCTAAAAATACATAAATTGACATATTGAATAAGGAAATCAGTACTTTTGTCACATGTTTTCTTCTGTGCTCCAACTGCTCCAAGCCTTGGAAGCCTTGCTAGTAAGGTTTTATTTTTGGTCACATTTTAAGAACTACGCTCCCTGTATATTATATTAATTTAGTGGTATTAACATTCAAATGACATCTATATACATAACAAGTTTCATAAAACAAAACGTTAAATCAATACATTGTTGTATTAGTGGGCAAATTTTTTAAATCTATTTTTTAAGATTTTTCTTTCGCTATTGATAAACAAAATATTCGACTTTGAAACATAGTAACCCAAATGTTCTTCTATTTTAATTATAATAAACGCTTAAGAAAATTGCAGATACGTAAAAATAGCAAAACACTTACAAATACAAAGCAAGGCAAAATTAATACACTGATTCTTTAATAATTGTAATCCAACAACATGCAGTTTCTTTTGTTCAAAGCAGTCCGTTTTCTATCAAAAAATAAAATGTAGGTGCTTCTATGAAATGTAAAGAATTAATTGCACTCTTTGCTTTTAAGCGAATTGGATAGTAGTTTATATTATGTATCTGTAAATCTGCAATTTTCTTCGTTCTTTTTCTGAGTAGTTATTATATTTTATTGTGGTAATAGGTTATTAAATTGATTAGTTATTTTTTTGACGTTAGCCATTAAAACTGCTGATGATGAATGAATGAATAAATGATATTAATATTGTCAATGCGAGAATGTGTCTGTCTGCTTGTCTGTGTTTGTCTGTTACCTCCTCACGGCCAAACCGCTGAACCGATTTTGCTAAAATATGGTATGGGGATGCTTTGAGTCCCGGAAAAGGGCATAGGATACTTTTTATCCCGGGAAAATGTATGGTTCCAGCGCGATAAGCACATTTTATCGCAATGGAGTTGCAGGCGTTATGTAGTAGAATATAATTTTCTAAACAACCGGGCATTAGCTCTAGAGCCTAGGTAATGTAGTTATAGGTGTAAGAGGATATAATATTATATTGTATTCTTTATAATATTATGTAACTTAAGAATTATTTTGTGTAAAATATTCTACATAATGCGTAACATAATGCCTAGCTTATCATGAACTGAGCAAGTTTTATTTAAAAATACACAAATGGACCTATGTAAAATATTAGGTTGTCTGCCGGTATTACCGGATTTTTTGAATTTTTTATTGAAAATCTTATTCTGGCATTTAAAACACATTAATGAAAATAAAATACAATTGATACCAATTAGTAATGGAATTTACATTATTTCAATCTAGCGATCCAACGCGCTGGATTATTATTGAAATAATGTAAGTATACGGATACTGGAATGCTGCAGTTTATGCAATTTTGCAAAAAAAGCGCTGGATTGTATCACTGGATTAGTTAATGTAAATCGACTAAGTACGTTTTTTTAATAAAAAATTAATGTGAACAATTTTTACCTCAACAATTGCGGCACGTTCTTTAGACAGCCTAGTATGTCCTATAATGCAAAGTAATAATTATTCCAGAAGTTTTATATTATCATGGTAGGTATGGAAATTCGGTATATTATCATTTATACATTTAAGCTATTAACATAACCTGCCGTGTATAATAATAGTTAAAATAACTATGCTATCGACTCTATGAACATATTTTACTATGAATATTTTGATGATGTATTAAGATGTTTTTTACTATCAGTTAAATTTATTCATAGGCAGTTAGATGACCTCTATTTTTCGGTTGGATTATGCCAAACACACGACAGACGACAAACACCCAACATTTATTCAATATAGCGCGACCAAATAACGTAGGTCCACCAAATGCATATTAATATAAATGGACTAGGGTTGTATGAATGGTATGAAAGGTATTGTATGAAAGGTATGAATATTCCTAGGGTGAAGCCAAACGAGCGTAATTTGTGAGTTGTGAGTTGCAGAATTTCGGTTGGCAGAAGTTCTGCCGCATTCAGTTTCATACAAAAGTCCTGTTTGATTCACACGAGCGTAATTTTGTGAGTCATGATTTGTATGAGAAGATATTTACGACTTATTATACGATATTTATTACGATATTCTGCGACTCACAACTCACAAATTACGCTCGTTTGGCTTCATCCTTAGGCCGATAAACCGATTTTGATGAAGTTCCATGTGAAGATACTTCTTTGATTCGAACTTTACATTTGTGTTAAATGCACTTCATAATCTAGGTCGATCTAAATAATATCAATGTAGGCTAAAATGTACCTGACATAAAACATTAAGTTACAATTATTATTATACACATATATATCAGCTAGTAATTTATTAAAAGTGTATCCCACTATTTTTACACATAATAGTCACAAAACAGGCTTTTGCTATGTAATATTTAATACGATAATTATTGCACCATGTGGTAGGAATACTTACCGTGTTACGGGCAATAACCGCTTCAGTGGCACAATTCTTACAATATTGAGTCTATTTACAGTCTTACACGTTGAAATTTCGATAAAAACTATTGTGTCTGCGATACCCATGATTTAGGTGTTAATGAACAGTTTGACAGATATTTTCCTTTTGAACTCTATCTAATTTAAGCCCCATTATATAAGCCCCAAACGAACCGTCACCAGCAGTATTTCCGGACCTATACGACCTGCAAACCTTCAAGAAAAGAGCGTCTTAAAAGGCCGGCAACGCACCTGTAGCTCTTCTGATGTTGCGAGTGTCCATGGGCGACGTTTGCTCGTTTGCCCCCTTATTTAATTAAAAAAAAAACGTATAGCCTCAAACATTATTATACCTAACGTATAGGGCTTAGGTCAAAATATTAATTTAGCACTATTCGTCTGTGAGTGCGGCAGGAGTCTTTTTATAACCGACTTCAAAAAAAGGAGGTTATCAATTCGATTTCCAGAACTGCCCAGTTTTTGTATATGTTAATCTATAACAGCTTCTGAACAAATGTGCCAAATTTCAGAAGTGTATGTATGTATGCATGTAATTATGTATGTATGTATGTTTTTATGTTTGTGCACGCATATCTCCAGAACTACAAGTCCAATCTAAATTATTTTTTTTATTGTACTAGGTATTGTTCAACTTAGGGAATACTGCAAGTTTCATCAAAATCGGTTCAGTAGTTTTTGAGATAGGGAATTTTAATTCTCAATTAAGTACGTACAATTTTGAAGTCGGTTTTATCTTTTTAAAATACAGTTATTACGGTTACACCGGTTACGGTACATTACGGTGACGTAGAATTTTTTATATTTATATCATTTCATATTTTCATATAATATGTACCGGCTATTTCATACAATACAAGAAGGACGTGTGATTTGTGAAAGAACTCTAAGAGTGACTTGATTTTAGTCCTGACCTCTCATCAGTCGTTTAGGTTTATCAGCCCCCCTGGGTAATAAGGTTATAGAATGAAGAGTTTTCTTATGTAATGCTTACATAAGTTTATTTGGATACTAAAAATAACTCCTGCTTAGTGTGACTTCTTTTGTAAATAGCAAATTTTAGCAACGCTGTCAATTATGGACGCCTCGTATGATAAATAGCAAAACATGTTATTTACACTTGTGAAATATTGTATTAGTTTATAGCTTTAATTATTACGGAACTTATGGACAATGGTAACTAAAATGTAAGTAAACAGCGAAGTTACACACTACACTTTCCTTTTTTCGATAGCAATTTGGCTAATAGTGACCGAGGCCGCTAAAATCGCAATCTTGGTTACTACTAATAAATTATTATCATAATATAAGGAATAGCGACCTGCCCCGGCTTCGCACGGGTATAAAATATATAGCCACTGAGAAAATTATTAAAATCGATTCAGCAGTTTTGATTTATATTCATTATTATCATAGAATTAAAACCTTTTTTTATTTTTAAATAAAAAAATGGTTGCTGTGCCTCACTTGACATAGAGAGGTATAGTTTGTCGCGGACATTTTTGTAGATAATATTAATAAGATCTACATTTACTTAGAATATTATATGGTTCTATCTTCTATAGTTTAGGCAGCGTATGCAAAATAAGTAACTTTTCTGGTTTTTTTTCACCTTGTGTACGAAAAACTCAAATATCTTACGGAACCCTATATTTCCCAAAATAAAAAGTAGCCTATGTTACTCGTAAATAATGTAGCTATCGAATGGTGAAAGAATTTTTTAAATCGGTCCAGTAGTTTTTTAAGCCTATGCATTACAATTAAACAAACAAACAAAGAAAGCTTACCTCTTGATAATATTAGTATAGATAAAATATGTTATATTAAAAACTAGATGATGCCCGCAACTCTGTTGCGCCAAAACTCGTTTATCGTGCGGGGACCGTAAATTTTTTCGGAACAAAAAGTACCCTATGTCCTTTCCCGGGACTCAAAGTATCTCCATGCCAAATTTCAGCAAAATCGGTTCAGCGGCTTGGGCGTGAAGAGGTAACAGACAGACAGACAGATAGACAGGCACACTTTCGCATTTATAATATTAGTATGGATTAAATTCTCGTATCACTGTGTTTTGTGCCAAGCTCCTCCGAAATTGCTGGATCGATTTTTTGTGCTAGTCAGTAGGTCTGAGAATCGTCCGACATCTAACTTTCCATAATAACAACATATTTTATCAAATCCATCCACATAAAACCATCTTAACGCCTACAGAAAACCAGTAGACAAAATTAATCTCTAATAAAAAAAGTGAAGTACAAGAACTTTAATGCAGGCGCAACTTTTTTTTCGCGGCTGAAGTGGAGGACTCTCTCTGGAGGAGTCTTTTGTAAAAATACAGTGAAACTTCTGAAATGCCACTGAAGGTGTATTTCCTCAATATCATTGATTACAACATTGGTAAGTAAAATAATTAAAGTTTTTTTCTATTTTCAAAAAACTGTAACGCGTTAAAGAAGTTAGACTACCATATATTGTGGTCTACGAATAATAAAACCTAAGGAAACTAACTCCCATACTAATACAGTTTTAAATTTGGTTCCATTCGAACTGTCATGTAACGTCAGCCTTTATACCGCTCAAGGTCACCTAAATATTGCAAATGTATGAAAAGTGAACCTAAGGTACACTTTTTTGACAAGTATTTTGGAGCATGTTTTTTGACGGAGTTACTCTTCCTTAGTTTTTATTATTCGTAGATCGAGGTAAAGATTACTTGTGGACTAAAGAACTCTCAATATTGTATTTTTAAGTTAGCAAAAATAAAGGCTCCTTATATGAGGTTTCAATTATTTTGACCTGAGCATTGCTAAAATATTAATAAGTTATTAAAATAATATAAGTTTTTGGCTCAAGTCATTATCATGAATACACATAGTATTAGAGCGGCCACATACATCAGTTTTCCTGATCCGATTTCCTGATCCGTTTTCCGAAACCGTGCCTCTGAAGAGCGGCCACATACATCACTTTTCCTGATTCGGGAACCGTATCACGAAAAAAAAACCGTACGGAAACTAATCGAATGTGTGTGACATGCAATTAATTTTGTATGAATTTACTGCGTTCGGAGGCCCGGTTTCGGAAAACGGATCAGGAAAACTGATGTATGTGGCCGCCCATGGGAAAATGTGCTTTTGGCTTTGTCTTCACCCTATTAAAAGTGGCTAAGATACAGTACGAGTACTTCTAAATACAGTATTAGTATAGTTGTTAAGAATAATGTCATTTTAAGATTCATTATTTTATTTGATGTCATAAAAATGCGAATAAATTATTATTTATAATTTATCATTTCTATAAACTATAAAGGTCGCCGCTGATGCTATCGCAAAAATTAATATTAATTAGTTTATCCTGTCACTGAATGATTACCCAAAACGAATGATAAATTACAACATACTTTACAGAACAAAAATTACAGAACTATTAGGTCAATAAAAAAAAATCGTTTTATTTTCGAATAAATTTGAATCAAATGTTTTCAGAACGTTGAGCTACATGTTGCCTACCACCGGTTCGGGAACTAACCCGGCGAGAAGAACCGGCGTAAGAAACTCGCACGGGGCCACTTTTTACTAAAAAAGTGGAAAATTTGTCGTTTAAAAAAAATAAAATTTACAATGTAAATAACTTAATCTAATACATTATATAAAGTCAACATGAATACACAATTGTAAGTCACATATAATAAATGTAGAAGCAGCAGCAAGCAGCCATCCTACTCCCAAGAAGTGCCATCGTTTAGGAAATCATTGACCGTAGGCTTTGGTACACAAACGTTCTTTAATTCCTTTTTTAAATTTATTAATTGATAGATTTTGGACGTTTTCCGGGATTTTATTGTAAAGGCGTATTGACCTTTAAAAGATTTACTTATTTTGCTAAGTCTGATCACTGGTATTTCCAGCTTGTGCCTATTTCTAGTGTTTCTACCGTGATTATCACTTTTAGTTTTAGATTTAGTTAGATTCTTTCTAATAATAATATCAGTAAAAGTTCATACTACAACGTTTGCACTTAAATTTTACTTCTATGTATAGAACTAAAAGTTAAGTGCAAACGTTGAATCTGGGGGCACGGCAGTGCCCCAGCCAAGCTTTTTAGCAAAGGCACGGCCGTATCATACTTTTCTCGAAGCGGTTCGCGGCTATTTCACACCCCCTTTATCTTCGATGTTAACAAAGCTAGGGATTTAAAATTTCGGTCACTAAGAGCAAATATTAAAACTAGCTTAACCTCCAAATTACATGAAATTTCAATAAATAGTTTAGTAGTTACGGATGGTCAAAGTTACTACTACATTTTGTCACTGACTGACAGATCATCAAAATTCTAAGGTACTTCTAGCAGACTTAGAACCTTGAAATTTGGTACCCGAATAGGTCTTTATTCACAATGAAAGGAAAAATTATGAAACCGGCCAAGTGCGAGTCGGACTGGTGTACGTAGGGTTCCGTACCGTAAATTTGTATGGGAGCCCCCCTTTAATAATAAGTTTATTTAATTTTTATTATTAATTATTAAAGTTAACACAAAATTGAGCGTTTTCTCAAATTTTCAAAAACTTAGTCTTACCATTATGGACATCGAACAAAAATTGGGGAAAAATCATGTTTGTTGTATGAGGCCCCCCTTTAATAATTTATTTTATTTTGATTAGACTATTAGCTTTTATAACGACACTAGAAATACATAATTTGTGAAAATCACAAATATCTAGCTATTGCGGTTCTCGAGATCCAGGCTGGATCTCGAGAACCGCAATAGCTAGATATTATATATTATATAGTGACATACGAATGTACGACGGAGAGACAGCGAAGACTTATTAATAATAGGGCCCCGTTTTCATCCTTTGGGCAGGGAAACCTAAAAACTGAAATTGAAAAATAATAATATAATACTTTAAGTATTAAGTAAAATAAAAGATTTTTATGTTTGTAACTTTGCAAGAACAGTATGAGTTTCGACTACATATTTGATTGACGTGCAAAAGGCTTTAAGTTAGTTATGAACTTAATGAAATGGTATTAATTAATAATAAATTATAATAATAATAATTATAATAAAAAATAATGTTAATAACGTTAATAATGAAACAATGATTAAATTCGATTATAAATGTAATCACTAATCACTAATCAGTACTGAGATATACACTCCTTACTTGCTCGATATAATATGGGAGTTTCAAGTTATCGCATGAAATAAGGTGTGTTCCTTTCCTGCGAAGAACGTCGAGTCGCTTACAACAGTGCTGCTATGCATTCAACGGTAATGCTAAAAATGACCACCTTCAAGTATTAGCTTAAGAGTCAATTATATATTATGAACATAATAATCGACTCAGAACTCAGAAGTATTTACGTTACAGTATCCACCTATAGAAGTAACGAAGCCTCAAAGAAAAAATAATTATATTAAAGGAGATAGGAAATGGGTGCTAAGCTAAGTACAGAAAAGTTATAACGTGACCTGAAAAGAAAAGAAAAAAAAAACCTTCAAAAAAGAAATGAAATCCCACCAAAACATGAAATGTAAAAGGAGCCAAGCAAAATATTGCATAGCTATTCAATACTTCTGTCGCAAAAAGTTTTCAGATCACATTCAAGTCAAGCCTTCAACTTATATTGTAATTTAAATCAACATTTAGTAAATGTATCAATAGATTTCTTTATTTTATAATAATTATAGTGGCTTGGCAATGAGCACAATAGAAACAAATATTTAAAACTGCATATTGGGAGGACCTGTTCATACTTACACAGACGGCAAGCGTAAAGTGTTTTAATATGTAACGACGCATTTGGCTGATGGTACCCAATAAATCCAATTAGTAGCTGATTATTTCTCTACTGCTCATTGCCAAGCCACTATAATATTATAAAATAAAGAAATCTATTGATACATTTACTGAATGTTGATTTAAATTACAAAATAAGTTGAAGGCTTGGCTTGAATGTGATCTGAAAACTTTTTACGACAGAAGTATTTAATAGCTATGCAATATTTTGCTTGGCTCCTTTTACATTTCATGTTTTGGTGGGATACATATTATACAAGTACAACAACTCGAATCAAGATTTGACATCGCTTTGACCAAGCATGCGATAGTATAAAAAGAATTAATTAATGTCGGGAGTATCAAACTTTACTGGGATTCTTAAGTGGGTGGAAACGGACACGGGCGCGGATGAAATATTCGTTTTCATAATTTTGATGCACCTATGTAATTTTTCCATCGAGGAAATTATATGACACTAGATGGCGCCCGCAATTCCGTTGCGCCAAAAATCGTTTTTCGCGCGGGAACCGTACATTTTTCATGGATAGAAACTATCCTATGTCCTTTCTAGGGACTCAAAGTATCTCCATGCCAAATTTCAGCAAAATCGGTTCAAGCGTGAAGAGGTAACAGACAGACAGACAGACGGACAGACAGACAGACAGACACACTTTCGCATTTATAATATTAGTATGAATTAGTATGGATATCGTTTTCATTAGTACGGACCTCGTAAATATAATGTAGTATATTTCAAAATAAAACAATTCGTATTTATTATCAATTTTGACGTGGGAGAGCCATGCTTCGGCACGAAAGGCCGTCGCCCGTCTCGACCGGAGAAATACCACGGGCTCACAGAAAACCGGCGTGAAACAGCGCTTGCGCTGTGTTTCGCCGAGTGAGTGAGTTTACCGGGGGCCCAATCCGTAGGGGATTCGGCCCCCGGTAAACTCACTCCCCTTTTCCCTTCCCTACCCTCCCCTATTTTCTTTCTTTCCCTCCCCTATTCCCTTCCCATACCCTCCCCTATTACCCTATTCCTTCTTAAAAGGCCGGTAACGCACCTGCAGCTCTTCTGATGCTGCGAGTGTCCATTGGAGACGAGGGTTGTTTTCCATCAGGTGAACCGTTTGCTCGTTTGCCCCCTTATTTCATAAAAAAAATCAACTATAGAAATAAATTAGAAGATATTGTTTTAGTCGCCCCTTTAATAAGGGCTCCCACACACAAAACTGCCAATTCGCATCGCATCGCGTCGTAATGTCATTTTTAGTATGAGTTTTGTGATTTGTCGCAGATATTTGCGATGCGATGCGAATTCGCAGTTTCGTATGGGAGCTCTAAGGTCAAATCGCTGGCAGGGTTGCGGTCATGTGTCCCGCATATCCCGTGCTCAACCAGGAACACCCGTTGGAGTTTTGGTGGTGTGGTTCCACATACCCCGGTGGCTATCCGGGGATCGCCAGGAAAGCGTAATTGCATTTCCCCAACGGAAAAGTAAGGTCAAATACAAAAACCACTCAAATTCTAGTCAATAGTTTCCACGACGCTAGCAGATATAAAAATGTACGACTTTTAATACTTATAAATGCCCCGCTAAGGGCCGGGACACAAAAACACGGCACGGCGCCGTGAGAACGTCGTGAAAAACCACGGCACGGCGCCGTACGGCGTCGTACGACATCGTGCCGTAGAAACTCACATAGAAATTCAAGATGAGTTTCTACGACGCGACGTCGTACGACGCCGTACGGCGCCGTGCAGTAGTTTTTTACGACGCGCGCCGTGAGTTCTCACGGCGCGGCACCGTACGGCGCCGTACGACACCGTACGACGCCGTACGGCGCCGTGCCGTGTTTTTGTGTCCCGGCCCTAAGTGATACGCCCCGTACGTATTGCGGTATCAATAGTTATTATTATCAAATGCAATTTGAATATGTAGGTACCTTGGTCTATTTACTGTTTGATAGCCCGATCCACACTCATATTATAAATGCGAAAGTGTCTCTGTCTGTCTGTCTGCCCAAATCGCTGAACCGATTATGTTGAAGTTAATTAAAGAGATGAAAATGTATGGTTCCAGCGTGATAAAGAATTTTGGCAACGTAGTTGCGGGTGTCATTTGCTTTAATATAATATTTATCGTGGTATATAGTAACTCTAAAATAAAATGTTTTCAGATTATCCAAATTATGTATTGCAATTTTTTTTCGAACGTTGAGCGATTTTGAAATCACGGTAACTGGCTTTCTGTTCACAAGCAGCCTTAAGCATTTTGTATTTTTAAACCTGTAAAGTGTATCAAGGTACCTACTAATTTTTTTTTTTTATTATGGCTACGTACCAATATATTTTGGGCAGTTAATGTACTTGTAGATATCACTAGCTATGGTAAAAATCTTCCTTAATACTTCTGTCGGAATTTCCAGGAATTGCTATTGTATTCTATTGTTGTCGCGATCACCGGTGCTCGCGCGGGGCCTGAAGGATTAAAGTCTAAACTGCAAGGTGACTTTACTTTTTATCAATCTCTAAGATGCTTTCCACTTAGCCTATCCCATCTTATAAATTATTATAAGATGGGATAGGCTAAATATTTGAATTACCAAATAGTTATAACTTTGAACTTACTAAAGTTCGATAATAGGTACATTGACATGTATTTTCGACGATGACAAAAACTTTTGAATCCGTATCGTGCATTGTACCTTGTATTTTGTGAGTACTTTTTAAGTTCTATGAAATATCGTGCGCTATTTAAAAAGCGGCAAAGCTTTGATGTATTCAATTCGACATTAAGAAAAAACTAGATTAAAGCTTGCGCTCACACCGATTGGCTTTCGAAAGGTGTCGTCTTGTGAGAGTGTGAATAATTTTACATCAATAACGCATAAGCAGTTGTGCGGAATAAATATGTGATGTTTAATTGTCCGACCGCATTGTATCTCAAATGTCCTGCGCGATTTATCGGGAGTGTAGTAAGTGTATAAGTGTTTGAATCAAGTATTTAAAGTGTATGACAAACAAAACACAATCGTTCATTGAATGTGTCGTCAGGTCGTCAGTGTTTTTGTCTTTTGTATAATATTTCCGAAGTTTTGGTTTGGCACAATAGAATAACGGACGACACTTTTGAATAATATCAGTTGCTTAGTATTATTTCATAATAATTGATGTCTACTGGTAAAGAGAACAGAGAAGGATAAAATGGATACGAACACAAAAACCTCCCAGCTAGACAAGGAACAAACGGTGCCCCTCAAAGATGGAACAAAGGATGTCCAGACACTCACATTTGTGGAAAAACTAAAACACGTAAGAAACAATATAACAGTGGAACCAGCGCTTGCTCTGTTCATAGTGCCTAGTGTGCTGGCAGTACTCGCAGCACAAAATCTGAATTTGGATAAAGCGTGTAGGGTAAATCTGGGTTTTAACGATAGCGCATGTACAGCACTAAATTTGAGGAAGCGCGCCAACTTCAGCCACGAGGAGGATGAAGTTCAGAAGCTGATAGCTTCGGTGCAAGGGTGGAAGAGCGTGGTCCACACTTCTGTGCCCACAATTCTGATGCTCTTCGTCGGAGCTTGGAGTGATAAGACGGGGCGGAGGAAGATATGTTTGCTTATGCCGATATGCGGCGAGCTGCTGACGTGCTTACTCAACATGATAAACACGTACTTCTTCTACGAAGTCTCCGTGGAGTGGACGACCTTCATGGAGGTTATATTCCCGTCGCTGACGGGCGGCTGGTATACGATGATATTGGGGGCGTACAGCTACTTAGGGGATATCACGTCCAAAGAGGCGAGGACGTTTCGATTCGGGGTGCTGAGTTTGTGCATGTCGGTGGGATTCCCTATTGGGATGGGGGCAAGCGGTGTCCTGCTGCGGTACACCGGGTACTATGGGGTGTTCGGGGTGTCCGCACTGATACACTTGTTGAACTTTGTGTACATTCTATTCTCCATTAGAGATCACAGGAAGGAGACTCTATATCTCAAGGTATGCTTCAGTTCTTTTCGTAGGAAAATTAAGTAAGGATGTAACTGTCTTAGTTTAGAAAAACAATATTGTTTCAGATACTAAATGTTGAGGGGTCATGCTTTGATATACATCGACTTGAACTAATCATTAATCAGTACCCCGACCTCGGAACTGGCGTAAAAACGCTTATCCGAGTGTACATAGGTGGCTATTGCTCGCCATTAGGTAATCGGTATGCTTGTATCCTGGACCCTGGTCCATTACATAAAAATCGAAATCACATGTTTGGTCGAAAGTCTTTAGTCACATATTTTTTCATTGTGGTGGAGTAAATCCATACTAATATTATAAATGCGAAAGTGTGTCTGTCTGTCTGTATATTACCTCTTCACGCCCAAGCCGCTGAACCGATTTTGCTGAAATTTGGTATGGAGATACGTTGAGTCCTGGGAAAGGACATAGGATACTTTTCATCCCAGAAAAATGTACGAATCCCGCGCGATAATCGAATTTTGGCGCAACGGAGTCGCGGGCGTCATCTGGTATAATATAATATTGTTGTACTCATCTGTATTACAATATTATATAAGTATAGATATTTATTATTTGTATGCCAATCACAAACAAATTACTAATGAGGTTGGCTACGTAGTACCTGACATGACTATTTATACGAGCGATACTAATATTGCTGCCCGGGGTCATATCATGTCTAGTACAGGAACTGAAATATACCAGGAATGGTTTTGGTGATTGACATAAAGTAAATTGAACGCATATAAAATCAATTCCAAACCACGAGTCGATTTTGACCATAGATTGATTGATAAAACTTTATTTGTATGGAATTTTGTCACTATAGTGAAGCGATTTGAGCCAAAGGATTTCCGTAATACGGGTAGGGTATTTTACAGATTATACTCATGCTGTTTGGTCAAACACGCGGGCTTGGATTATTACTTATGACTAGATGACGCCCCCAACTCCGTTGCGCAAAAAACTCGTTGGTCGCGTCGGAACCGTACATTTTCCTGGATAAAAAGTATCCTGTATCCTTCACCGGGACAAAATTATCTCTATACCAAATTTCAGCAAAATCGGTTAAATGGTTTGGGCGTGAAGATGTAATAGACATACATACTTTATATTTTTTAGAATTCACATTATTAGACTAGCTGGTGCCTACGACTTCGTCCGCGTTAGCATAGTAGACTACGCCCCAAGTATTATTTTTCAAAAATATTCAATGTACAGAATTGACTTTCCTACGATTTTATTATATGTATAGATAAGATAGATGTATAGATAGAAGATGTGTTAGTTTGTTCGTAAAAAGGAGAAATAAGACGCGATATCAATCAAGCGACACTCGAAATCGGTAAAGATAAGATAGATAAAAGCTCGTAGCCACGCAAGGAGAGGAGATAGATACAAAGTGTAGAGGACAAATTTGTAGGAAACTTTATGAGCTTTCATTATGTACTGGACTTTTTTTCTCTACGACGCGCCGTTTTAGCGATATGAGCAAAAAACTAAAAATATGGAAAATTGAGCCCCTCCCCCCCACCCTTGGCGATATCGTTAAAATTTATAGCCTATGTGTTGACCCGACCTCTAAGTAATATTCGTTCAAAATTTGAAGTAAATCCATCTAGTACTTTCTGAGTTTATCCCAGACATACATACAGACAAACAGATAAACAGACAAACAGACAAAAATTCTTAAAACTATATTTTTGGTTTCCATATCGATTGCAGATCACGCCCCAAGTATTATTTTTCAAAAATATTTAATGTACAGAATTGACTTTCCTACGATTTTATTATATGTATATAGATAGTATAGATAACAAACGTCAATAGGCTTGATGACTACTTTTTTTCTTATTGGTAATTGAATGTCCCTTAAAAAATAGAAACATCGCTGAAAGAATGATGCTGCTAGCTTAAAAATTCACCAAGATATGACAATTCAAACATCTCATAAAATAGACCTGCCCGAAACGCTCCATACAAAGTGCTACGAAAGATTGACGTCACTCTTTCGTAGTTTGTACGGATCGGGAGAGAACTTTGTTCGATATGTATATTAAATATTGCGTTTATGAAAGTGGTTTCATAACAAAAGTTGCTTCTAATTGCATAAGTTATCGAATGGTATACAAATATTAAGAAATTTAATTGCAAAAAATCGACTTGATTATCCAACTTTGAAGGCGCATAACAAAAAAAATACAAATGCTTTCGAGCTGAAATTTTGGGAACACTTATTTTTTACCGTGATTTCTTTATTTTATTAACAAAATTCGCTAATCTTTGACCTTGTCATCATCCCTGTTGAACAGTGATAAATTGGAAAACAGGAAGCCAGAAAATAGGCGTTTGTCCTATAACAGTACTGTAATATTAGATAATATGTAATTTTATGTTTTTTGAGTAAATAAACAGATACGGTCTATGACTAGTCTATAATGTTTCGAATGTTAAAAAAGTTCTTAGAATTTTTATTTATTTATGGATACAGTCGATTTTATTTAGCGATTTTTAATGCTATACAACTACCTAAAATAGTTAAAATAAAAATGTTATAATGTTATATGAATCCTGTAGAATGTTGATAGATACCCACATTTGTGTCAAAAACTTTCATAATAATTGACTTAAAGTTTCTATTGCAGGACACTTCAAAAGGGCTCGTCCTTGGATTCCTGAATAACTTCTTCGATTTCCGAAGTCTCAGGGACACGACACACATCGCATTCAAGAAGGGACCCAACAACAGGAGGCTTCGAATGTGTCTCATATTGATGGTCGTCTGTTTGACCTTTGGACCTACGTGGGGTGAGTCTAACCTGTATAATATACTGACTGGTACCGTACTGGTGTACTGGTACTGGTAGTACTGGACCACGGATGTAAAAAAAATACGGATGGAGCATTACACTATAAAGAGCTGAAGCATGCAAAGTACGACAATTTCGTTTATTACATACATAGATACAGTTAGTGTTGTGTGTCGCACTGAACATACTGACTCTAAAATATACTGGAACACAAATGTTGGACAATGTAGTCGAAGATCAGACCGCCCGGTGCAAACGAAGACGTCGCGCTCCTGCAGTCCCCTCGTGACCACGGCCGTTGCAACACGGCCGAAACGTCGAGAAAAAGTATGTACTCATAGTAGCATTACTATGTAAATAAGTCGCCTTAAGTCCCGATTTATAAGTTTTAATTTCGTTTTTTGTACACGTGACAGACACTCACACACGCAACTAGGTATTACAGTCTACAACCCGCTGTCATTGTACATGGAGTGACAGCGCCAATGACACGCACACATCCTACACGGGTGGCCATAACTATGCTTTACTCGGTTACGTCCGTAGACAAGGTTACGTCCGTATTTTTTTAAGTCCGTGGGTGAGACATGTTCAACACTCGAGGACGTGATATTTGGCTATTATATTAGATGAACAAAAAATCAGCGCCAAAATATCGCGCGGAAACATTTTTTCGTGATTAAAAATTTTGTATATCCTTTCCCGGGACTCAAAGTACCTCCATATCTAATTTCACCAAAATCGGTCCAGCGGTTTGGGCGTGAAGAGGTAACAGACAGACAAACCGACACACTTTGGCATTTATAATATTAGTGTGGATGGATGCAGTCCGTGTTCAACTTTAAGGTCAATAGTGAAATTAAAGTGAAGGGTTTCGAGGATGAATCTCATTTTAGAATTGCGGCATTTGATAAAATAACATACCAGGAGCAAGACCCACTTCGTCTTGAGGGTCGAGCGTTTGGAGTCCTGCCACAAAGTCAATTTTAGCTCCTTTCTGCTGAGGGTCCCGACGCATCATCTGCCGACCTTCGAGAGGGAGGAGTTCTGGCCGATTGGAGTCGTCTACAGGAGGTTCCGAGGACGACTTCCGAACACGTCGCGCCCCACGTCGCAGACAATACGTGTTTAGTGCTTAGTGTTAGTTTTAGTATAAATGTTATCTATGTTAGTCTATAAGGTACTTATATAATATAATATGGGCCAAGATGCATGATTTAACCCATCGAACCCGTACGAGCACCGGTCATCGCGACAACAATAGAATACCCGAGTCCCGATCGAAGGATTAAATAAATAAAATATTTTGTATGATTTTTATCCTTCTGAAAAATATTTCAAAATTAATTCATACAAAAGTAACGTTACCAACCTAAACGTCATTTAAAAACCATAATCAAAATGGCCCGCGAAAAACGGTCTCTCAGGTGTCACGTTTTATGTCCCGAAGACACAAAACGTGACACCTGCCGGCCTAAGATGCGCAAACGAGAAAATCGCGAGATATCTCACTCTCGTGTGTAGTTATATTGTCGATAACGACATAATGTCAACATCATTTTTTGACATTATGTCGATAGATTTTAACGACAGATCTACACGAGAAAAAATGTATGTCATGTTAGGGTCAATAGAGATGAAGAGAAAAGCCATCAAACATCGAGAAAACGTGTGACAAAATTATTTTCTACAACATCAATTGAATCAGTCTGATTTCTAGATCCATTATTTAATATTTTGCATAAAGACGTAAAATTTTAATATTAAATTTTGTTATTGTGTTGTATTTTCCTCATCTTTTGATGTGACCGACTCCGTGCAGTGGAGAACATACAAATCATCAATATTTTAATGCAAGAATATTTTTTTTTTAATTTGTTTGAGAGCGATTTTTGGAGACAATTTAAGACGAAAATTAGTATTTGTGGGTCACCCGTGTTAATAAACTTAAAGTAAATAATTTAGTATTTTCTTGTAAATGGTATTTTAACAGATTTTTGGCTCCTTTTAACTTTGAGAATATGAATTTGATTTTAGGCATGTAATAATAGGCATGTTGGTCATGACGTTCAGACGCAAAAAGGCCTAAACCATGGAACCCTTTTTGCTGAAATTTGGTATGGAGATATGTACTTTGAGTCCCGGGGAACGGACATAGGATACTTGTCATCCCGGAAAAATGTACGGTTCCCGCGCGATAAACGAATTTTGGCGCAACGGAGTTGCGGGCGCCATCTAGTAATTATTATTTCTCGGAAAGCATTTTGCTATTCACACGATTCTAGTTTATAGGGTTCCGTAGTCAACAAGGAACCCTTATAGATTCGGTCTGTCCGTCCGTCTGTCCGTCTCTCTGTCAGTCCGCGGTTTTACTCAAAGACTACAAAGCTATAATTTAGCATAAATGCACATAATATTAATGATGCCGACAAAATGGTACATGAAATCTTAAAAAAATATATTTTTTGTGTGGTACCTTCCCTAAGTTTTTTTTAATATTATGAGTATTCATAGATTATTTCCCGATTTATGGTTCCGTTTGTAAAATATTAAGTTTTAAAGTGGAAAAATCGTTAAGAGTCTAGTGTCCCCCATTCTACAAGCTAAACAGTGGCTTCTGGAAATGTGAAAAAATTCACGGGAGTAGGAAATATGCTGAATTTAAAAGGAAAACCATCACGGCTAAGAAGACTTCATAAGTTATTGAGTTATAGTCGATCACCTAAAAAAATGTATTCGGCGATGCACGATGTTTAAAGGAACTTTTCGTTCAAATTCCTTTGAAAGTAACTGAGATGATATTGTTAGTAGTGGAAAACACGTTTTAAATGTATATTCATTGACCATACAAAAATAAAATAAAATACTAGCGGTAGGTACTACAGAACCCTATATTGCGCGTAGCCCAACACGCACTTGACCGGTTTTTAGTACAGCAGCTCTCACATTCTCAAATATTTATGCAATAATAATTTATAAAGATAAATAATTCTCTATTTATTTAAAATATTTGTGCTTTTCTTAAAAATCAACAACCTGTTTATCCAAGCTAAGTATAAAATCTAATTAATATCCATATTTGGATTTTTAATTACAAATTAAATATTTTATATAAATCAAAGTACTTATAAAATCAGGTTCATATCATCAGTTTACTATAGGTTCACTAGTAAAAAGAAAAAAAAATGGGTTAAATTAAAAATAGTTTGGACTACGATCAATCACAAATCACAAACAAACGAAATAAGGATTGGTTGTTTATGCTCCGAGATATTATACCTAATAAAAAATGAGAAATTTCATGTTAAAATGTTGAAAACTGAGTTTAAATAATATAGTCGCGACTTTCCTTTGATATTCCAATAAAACAAATAATAATATTAATAAGTGTCATCGAGAAAAACAATAATAATAATCGTCAATAAATAAGTTTTATCTCTAGTCGGGAAAAATATCAAAGGCTAATGTATTTTATATCGTAATATAAATTAAAATATGTTTGCATTTCATTACAATAAGGTTAATGAAATCTTTATCCTTCGAAAACATGTAGCGACTAGCTTGGAGCTATATTCGCAATTAATAAATTTGTGATTTAATTCACAATATGATATTCGTAAGTCTCTCGGGATACAACCTAAATAATATCACAAAGCGTAACGAATTGAAGACAAAAAAAATCTAGTATATTTTAAAGGCCTACTTTATAAACTCCCACGCTCTTAACTCATCGCTATAAAGTGTCAAAAAATAAATGAAATCAGATTTTAACAGTAACAATAAATTATGTGATTATTATTTTAATATTATATTTAATTTTATTGGTAATAAAGTTTGCGGTTGACAAAATTAAAAAAAAAAAAACTTATGTAAAAACTAGAGCTACGAGTAGTTTAAAAAACTAAACAAAATTGTATAAAATTAAAAGGTAATTTTATTTTTTAAATGATTTTCCTGTTAGCAACATTCTAAAAAGAATTTAAAAATAATTTCTGTAAGGTTTATTCCCCTCGCGTTGGAGCAATACAATTTTTAAATTATGTTTACTTAATTAATCATTTGTTAGGTTACGGGTACAGTCAATAAGTAAGTATTTAAAAATAATCTTTGGGTATTTACATGCTACTTACTAATAAATTAACTTAGTTGGTAGCCTCACTCAAAGCCCGCGATTTATCGCTATAGCTTTTAAGCTATGCAATAGCTTAAAAAAATAAATCTTTTAATATTGCACTTTAAGCTGCAATAATTTTCATCAGTATAAAAACCCTTGCTTTTGTACAAAGAACAACGTATGAAACTGAACATTTATCGCGGCAAAATACTTTCCACGTATTTGTGATAAATTACTGGGAATTCCTATTGTTATTTTTTTTAAATTCATTTGCGCTGTTATTACAAAATTTTAACATCCTTCCGACAAAAACAGATAAATCTCTGACCTGGCCAACTTGAGTCAATGCCGGGCTAGCACGGCCACCGGTAGAAATGCGAAAGTATGGATAAACTATGGACATAAACTTAAGGTCTGTTCCGATCTTTACCGCGGCTAACCGCGACCGACAAAAATTCAATTAAAATGCCACTTTACGACAAACTATAATATATATGTCATAAAGTAGGCTATTATTTGAAATTTTCGGACTATGGTCTGTCATAAAGTGGCATTTTAATTGATGAAATTTTAATTCCGATCTTTTTTCGGAACGAAAAAAGATCGGAACTTCACCTTTAAGTTTATCTCCACAGTTTGTCTATATTTTCGTATTTCTACTGGTGGCCGTGCTGCGGTTAATACAATGATAATGATAATCTATCTATCTGTCTGTCTGTCTGTCTGTCTCGCTTTCACGCCAAAACTACTGAACCGATTGTAATGAAATTTTGTACACAGATAGTCTAAAGCCTGAGAAAGGACATAGGCTACTTTTTAATCGGAAAAAGGGGTTGTAAGGGGGTGAAAATGCGTAAATTTATTCAAATTAAGTTAGTTCCAAAAATTCATAATAGATGGCGCCGTGCGTCTCCTACATCGCGTTATCGCTTGCTCATGCATCTTTCTATAAGACGTGGTACTATGTTAAGAATCGTATTTCGAATCTTGCGATTGTTATGCACGTCGATAATGAATAACTCACTACTCATTACTTTATCTACGCAGTGATGAGTGACGCAATTTAAACCTACCAATGCAATTCTAAAGTTGTGCAATGGGGCCGGGCTAAGTAACCTTTAGGTTTAATATTAAAAAATAATATACTATGTGCGCACTGCACAGCTGTTTTTGGGTATTTTGATTTAGGGTACCGGAGTTTTAAAAAGCTTTTAAATTTGACACCAATTTTGTTGACCCGGCGCGCTATAACCTGAAGTCCACGCGGACGAAGTCGCGGGCAACAGCTACTATTATATAAAAAACTCAAAGCGGATATGTTATATACCGCGCGCGTTGTGAAGACTCAAATACGACCCAATTGGGTCGTCTTTTATTTAGTCTGTCTCTTTTATGTAAATGGCATTTCGTATCTTTTGTTTCACTTATCTGTCAAAGTCCAATTTTGAATTTCAAAATTGTTCGGAAGAGATTTAAGCTAGAAAATAGTATGAACGTATAACAGATATGTATAAGTAGAATATATCATTGGGTTAATATCTACCATAATATTTTCTCTCATGTTCCTCATGTTATTGGAAGGAAAGATACGAATTTAACTCGCTTTTTTAATAGCCTAGCACAGGGGTCACCAATTAGTTTCGCTCGGGGTCCGTTTTAAGAAAAAAAAAATTCAACAAATATGTAATTTCGGAAATTACAAAGGTATTTGTATCAATGAGAAAAGTGTCAGTTTTTGTTGACTACATGTTCAATGTTGATCAGTACCTATGTCGAGACCGACAAATTTTTTTCATTTTCGAACATGCTTGGTCCGCAAACAATGGTTCGGCGGTCCGGATGCGGACCGCGGTCCGCCATTTGGTGACCACTGGCCTAGCAGTTAGTACTGTAGGAAAGCCTACTTTCGTTTGACTATAGATAGAGATATAATCTTTATGTCCTTCCACCCTTCCAACTTTTGTAGCTTTGTTTTGCACTAGGTGACGCCCCCAACTCCGTTTCCGCTAAAATTCGTTTATCGGGATAAAAAGGTTTCCTTTGTTGGAACTCTAAATATCTCCATACTAAACTTCAAAATCGCTTCAGCGTGGGCGTTAAGAGGTTACAGACAGATAGACACACTTTCGCATTTATAGTATTAGTATGGATAGGAAAATTATTTATTGTATTTTCTATTATTTCAGGAGAAATGAGTATCATGTACATATTCACAAGGTACCAATTCAACTGGAACGAGATCAAGTACAGCATCTACTCCACGTATGCTCTCATCACTCATGCTGTTGGTAAGTGGATTTCAAATGTAAGCTGTAAAAAACTAAGTGATATACTTTAGAGAGAGTAGAGTACCTGAATGGGTCAATTCCAATCTTATGTCATTGCTGCAACGCGACGCCTAGATGCATGCCTAGATTCGATCTGTGTATGGATTAGACTAGCGGTTCCCAATATTTTTCAACCTGCGGCGCACTACACGTATCAATATTTTGTCACGGCGCCCTACTCTACCAAGCTATTACAAAAAGATACATAAATAAACACCTTTATTGGTTATAGTCAGGTTAAGCAGGCAAATAATAATAAACAAATGTTTAATCATCTGCCTGCTTTGTCTAATTCATATTATGGTATTAGTGGTTTCGGTTAATGATGGAGGATCGACTCACGGCGCCCGGCGCACCAGGGCGCCGCGGCGCACAGTTTGGGAATCCCTGGATTAGACAGATTTGCAAGACGTCTCACGCAATTGAAATCTGTCAATTCAGTACAAATTTAGAAATGCATGATCTACACGTCGTCGCGTTGCGGTCTGAATTGACCATATAGAGTTCCCTAATGCTTAAGGGTGTTTGTGTCCCTTTAGAGTTCACTGTGAAAGTCCTGCTACTTTATGAAAGAGCAAGTTTTTAGGGTTCCGTACCCAAAGGGTAGAAACGGGACCCTATTACTAAGACTTCGTTGTCTGTCCGTCTGTCCGTCTCTAGGCTGTGTGTCTCCAGGTGTATCTCAAGAACCGCTATAGCTAGACTTCTGAAATTTTTACAGATTGTGTGTATATGTTGCCGCTATAACAACAAATACAATAAAAATAATATCTAAGGGGGGCTTAGATATTATTTTTATTATACGTACCTTTACAATAAATAAAGTACAAACGTAATTTATTGGCTTTTTTTGCTCGTTATCAATGATGGAAACAGCTAGGCACTGGAAATTTTCAAAAATGTCTTAATTATAATAAGTGTACTTTAATAATTAGTAATAATATTAAAATAAAATAAAAAATTTACGGGACTCCCATACAAAAAACACAATTTTTGGCCCATTTTTGCCCTATGACGGTACGGAACCCTTCGTGCGCGAGTCCGACTCGCACTTGGCCGATTATTTTGTGATTCGTATGTCATCATACATTTTCCCATACAAAAGTAAAAAAAGTTTCTTATTCAGCGCTGCCACATTCACAATGAACTCTCTATGTAAAGGGACACGTCATAATAACACATCCTGAAATATTATCACTTAGTTTTGGTACATTCTGTACATATTATGCCCGTGAATCTGTGATTTTCTGAAATAACAATATAATATTATGCCATTATATTATTTGGTCTAATTTTTATCGTTGTTAAATGTTTTCGCTGTTACTCCAGTCGGTTTAGAGCTTTTACTGCAAACAAAAACAAATATAATAAACTAGCGACCCGCCCCGGCGTCGCACGGGTATAAAATATATAGTCACTGAAATGATTAAAATCGATAGCATACTATCCTTCACGTTGTCTACCTCTTAAAAATTGCCTGCCAAATAACATAAAAATTGCTCCAGTAGTTCGCGAGATAAGCCCTTTCAAATA
Source organism: Lysandra bellargus (assembly GCA_905333045.1). Classification (NCBI taxonomy): domain Eukaryota; kingdom Metazoa; phylum Arthropoda; class Insecta; order Lepidoptera; family Lycaenidae; genus Lysandra; species Lysandra bellargus. Next base: position 5,175,095 of record HG995344.1, read on the forward strand.
ATTTCCCCCGTTTCTCCACATTCACCTATTATTCTTAGAGTAATAAAATATAGCCTCTATTTCTTCGCTTTTATTAGTCTTAGCGCAATAAGATATAGCCTATAGCCTTCCTCAATAAATGGGCTATCTAACACTGAAAGAGTTTTTCAAATCGGACCAGTAGTTCCTGAGATTAGCGCGTTCAAATAAGCCCTTTCAAATAATTTTCTCCGTTTTTTTCCACATCTTCCCCTATTTTTTCGCTCCTATTAGTCGTAGCGTGATAAAATATAGCCTATAGCCTTTCTCGAGAAATAAACTATCTAACACTGAAATAATTTTTCAAATCGGACCAGTAGTTCCTGAGATTAGCGCGTTCAATCAAATAAACAAACTAACAAACTCTTCCGCTTTATAATATTACTAGCGTGATAAAATATAGCCTATAGCCTTCCTTAATAAATAGGCTATCTAACACTGAAATAATTTTTCAAATCGGACTAGTAGTCCCTGAGATTATAGCGCGTTCAAGTTAGCCCTTTCAAATAATTTTCCCTGTTTTTTCCACATTTTCCTCTATTTCTTCGCTCCTATTAGTCTTACCATGATAAAATATAGCCTATAGCCTTCCTCGATAAATGGGCTATCTAAAACTGAAAGAATCATCAAAATCCGTTGCGTAGTTTTATAGATTAAAGGGAACAAAGGGACATGAGGGAAAAAAAGAGGCTTTGTTTTATAATAAGTATAGAAGATGTTGTATTTTTATTTTTATTTTCAGGCACAATGTTTTCAATAAGTATTTTCAGTAAGAAGTTGAAGATGGATGATGCGGTGCTGGGCATCATTTCGACCGTCAGTAAAATGGCTGGATCAGTCATTTTAGCGTTCGCCAGAACTAACAACGAAATTTATGCTGGTATGTTATTTAAATCGAAATATAAATGACATGATAATAGCGAAAAGAGAAAAATACGTGTGGCACTCGGGGACTGCCGTGGTAAAGCTATTGCATAGCATTTTTTATCAACTTATGCAATTATAACTCGCATACGTCTAGTCGCACGCACACAAACACCATGCCGAAGTATGCCAAACTGAAACGACGTAAGACGATGCACGGCAACGCCACACCGCTGTGCTGATTGGGGTGAGGGGCGTTAGCATTATTTTCGTTTCGGAATTTCTTGATTTGGTTGCCGCGCTCAAAGCTTGCGATAAAAGCAATGCCATAGGTTGAAATAAAAATTATGTAAAAGCTCTTTTCAAAGCGTTAGGCCGCCAACCAGCCCTTTCCACAACGGCGATGGTGGTCCACGCGAGGAAAATCCATTGGTCACAAAAGTTCCGGAAACTTTTGTGACCAATGGATTTTCCTCGTTTGTGACCGTGTTTCTTCCGAACGCGGTCACAAGTCACAACCAATGGATTTTCCTCGTGTTTTACTCTGTTTATTTTGTGCCCATCAAAATTGTTTTTCACATTTTCACAGTCTAACTTATTCCCCTTTGGAATTATTAAAGACATGCGAAAACTCTGTTACAATAATTGTTAGTGTGTAAATAATATTCTTCTATATTTCAGTGCCTATAGTGGAGATATTGAACGGTACAACAAATATTGCCCTGCGTTCTATAGCTTCGAAAATTGTTTCACAGCGTGAGCTGGGTAAGATAGGTTTTAACTAAGGCTAAAAAATGACAATAAAACACAGATTTAAATAAGTATATAATATGGCTACGGTCTACTTCCAGAGAGGGTTCATAATCATTATGCTGTTCTAGGCACGGTGTACTTCGTAATCATTAATCATTTCCAGGCACAGTGCGCACAGTGTTTTGTACTCGAAATAATTACTAGTCACTAAATAGTATTCGAGTTACCTACGTATATTTCCAGTGTATCTACTTATAATCTTACCCCTTATTCAGACAAAGTGTACTCCCAATTATCATCTTTATCACCGAAAATTGTACTTAAAATCATTATCTATTTCCAGACAAAAAATACTACCTATCATTAGCAACTTTCCCGCAAAGTGTACCTATGTCCAGGAAAAGTGTACTCACAATCCCCACAACCTTTACTTATTTCAGAGAAAGTGTACTCACAATTATTATCTACTTTCAGCCAAAGTGTACTCTCAATCATTATCTACTTCCAGGATAGTGTACTCCCAATCATTACTTATTTCCAGGCAAAGTGTACTCACAATCATTACCTATTTCCAGGGAAAGTGTACTTACAATCATTGCCTATTTCCAGACAAAAAGTACTCCCAATCATTAGCAATATCCCCGCAAAGTGTACTCCCAATCATTACCTATTTCCAGGAAAAGTGTACTCACACTCATTACCTATTTTCAGGAAAAGTGTACTCGCTGTTCGGTATAGCGGAGACGATGATGCCGCTGGTGTTCGCACCGATGTACTCGCGCGTGTACATACAGACGCTGCACGTGCTGCCTGGAGCGGTGTTCCTCCTCACCCTGCTGGCTACCACACCACCGTTTGTGATATTCATGTGGGTACTACTATTGTTATGAGCATGTCATGATAGATGGAATGGATGGAAATGAAGATGGAAAAATGTGTAATGAATAATGATAGATGGATGGAAATGAAGATTGATGTTTGTTGTTTAAAAAGGCATGCAGGGGCCGGGGTACCCTCGAAATTCTCATACATACGTAATACCAAAATCATTTTGTCATACGAAAACATTTAACATGTTTGAGTTATTTTTCAGCTTAAAATAGTAATTACCTAGGTTCCTGCACAAAGGCTCTGTCGCTGTACATCTAAGTGATTCTGGACCTCCACTCGTTGTACGGGAAAGAGGCCGAGGGTTCGTCGCGGTGGATCGGGGAGAGTACACAATCTTTGGCGTGTACTTCTCTCCGAACCGGACGCTCGCGGAATACGAGGCCTTCCTTGCCGAATTGCTAGCGGCAGTGCTAAGAGTGGCCTCGAGGCCTACACTCGTTGCCGGCGACTTTAACGCCAAGAATACAGCATGGGGCTCCAGAGTGTCCAACGCAAGAGGAAACGCTGTGCTGGAATGGGCAATTCAGGCCGGACTGTCGATTTTAAACCGTGGGAACACACCTACATGTGTTCGGCCGCAGGGGAGTTCTATAGTAGATCTCTCCTTTGGTAACCCCGCAGTTGGTCGACTGGTCATGGACTGGAGGGTAGTTGGGGGCGTGGAGTCGCTTTCGGACCATTTGTACGTCCGATTTAGTGTCTCCCCGTCAAGTTCCCCTCGGACGGTTTCTCGCCCACAAGGAGGTGCACCAAAGTTTCTTCGGTGGTCTCTGACCAAACTGGACCCGGAGCCTTAAAGCAGGCTGTCGAAGTGGAGGCATGGACGCCTGGACCCCCGGCACTCATTGACATGAACGCTGAGGCACGCTGGTTCCGGGAAGCTATGACTCGAATCTGTGACGCCGCCATGCCACGCATTCGTGGCCCTTCCCCGCGAAAAAACGTGTATTGGTGGACGGATGCGATCGCAGAGCTTCGGCGACGTTGCGTCAGAGCTCGCCGACTGTTTCAGCGTCAAATGCGTAGGAGGACGCGCGATGAGTTGTTGGAGAGGGGGCTTAGTCGATTACAACGCGGCTAAGAGCGCTTTGCACCTGGCCATCAAGCAAGCAAAAGAAGCTGCTCGAGCGGAAATGCTGGCGGAGCTCGACCGGGACTCGTGGGGGCGCCCGTACCGAATGATCAGAAAAAAGTTCGACCAAGGCCCGCCGGTGATTGACTCACTGCCTCCGGAGCAGCTACAGCTGATCGTGTCTGGACTTTTCCCGACCGCCAACAATACAGAGTCTCTAGTCCACCTGGAGCCAGACTTGCTGGATGAGATACCACCTGTCTCGGAAGGAGAACTCGATGCAGCCATTTCCAGGATGAGCAGGCAAAAGTCTGCTCCCGGTCCGGACGGGATCCCCGGACAGGTATTGACGAAGGCTTTGGGACCGCTAAAGGAGAGGCTACGAAAGCTCTTCAGCGAGTGCCTCACACAGGCGAAGTTCCCCGAGATTTGGAAGGAAGGCAAACTCGTTCTCCTTCGAAAGGATGGCCGGCCTACGGACTCTCCTTCGGCGTACAGGCATAGTCCTGCTAGACGAAGCTGGCAAACTTCTAGAGAGAGTGATCGCCTGCAGGGTGATTAAACATCTCGAGCGTGCGGGACCGAACTTGTCCGGAGCTCAGTTCGGATTTCGCGCACAACGCTCCACCGTGGACGCGATCCTCGAGGTGAAAAAGTTCTGCACGGAGCAGACGAAGAACGGCGCAGTGGTGTTGGCGGTGTCCTTTGACATCGCCAACGCTTTTAACACCTTGCCTTTCGAGGCTATTGAGGATGGGCTGGAATACCATGGGCTACCCCTGTACCTGCGCCGCACCATCAGCGGATACCTAAGGCGACGAATTATTCTCTGTGTGGGTCGGGACGGTCGCGTGGTGCTCCGGATCGTAACGTGTGGTGTTCCACAGGGGTCCGTTCTTGGCCCAATCCTGTGGAACATCTGCTACGATAGAGTCTTGCGTGGTGCTCTTCTCCGCGGGCTACGCCTAGTCTGCTACGCAGATGACACCTACATGCTGGCCTGCGGAGAATGTTTCGAGGAAGCGATTCTCCTGGCGAGGGTGGGCGCGTCCCAAGTTATTGCGTGAATCGAAGCGCAGGGTTTGCGTGTGGCCGTTGAAAAGTCCGAGGCCATTTTTTTCCACGGTCCTCGTAGACGGCCTCCCGCTGACACAACTATTCATATAGGTGAGGTCAGGGTACCAATTGGCAGGGAGATGAAGTACCTGGGTTTGGTCCTAGACTCCAGGTGGTCCTTCACACCCCACTTCCGCCGATTGGCACCCAAGCTAAAAAAGATGGCCATGGTTCTTGGACGCCTCCTAACTAACTTGGGGGGTCCAGGATCCGCCTGCAGGAGACTTTATACGGGGGTCCTTCAATCCATGGCCCTCTATGGAGCTCCTGTCTGGGCAGATCATCTCAATGCTCAGAGAAGAGCATTATTGAGAAGTCCGCAGCGTACAATGGCCCTGCGGATGATTCGCGGTTACCGGACGGTGGCCACCGAAGCGGCGTTTGCATTAGCCGGTACCCCCCATGGGACCTGGAAGCCCGTGCGCAGGCGGAAATCTATTTCCACACTGCAGTAGCTAAAGAAAGAGGGGAACGGGTGCCACCAGAACAGGCAGCCCGTTGGCGTCGCCAGGCGCGAATGTTAATCATGAGCACCTGGCAGGACCAAATGGCATCGCCAACTGCCGGTCACAGAATTGTTTCAGCAATTCGTCCAGTACTGGAGGATTGGGTGGCGCAGCGTAACGGCTCTCTTTCCTACCGGATGGTGCAGATGCTGACAGGACATGGGTGTTTCGGCCACTATCTGCACCATACGGCCAGACGGGAGCCAACACCTCAGTGCCACCATTGCGCGGACGAGGACGACACGGCGGAGCACACGCTCGTTGCTTGCCCAGCCTGGGCCGCACAACGAACAGAGCTCTGCGCCATTATAGGACCAGACCTGACTCTTCCGGTCACAATAAGATCATTGGCCCGGTCGAGAGAAGCCTGGCAGGCATTCTCCACTTTCTGCGAATCCATAATGACGCAGAAGGAGGCCGCTGAGAGATATCGGGAGGCTGATGAAGCAGCCGACCCGATAAGGAGAAGGCGTGGAGGCAGAAGACGCACCCAACACGAGCGTCAACTCCCGCTATAATAGGGCTCGGGTGACGGACTGGGGAATCCGTCGCCTATTCCACGAGCTCTCCCGGTAGAAGAGCGTCCGAAGCCTCGGATCGCTCTCCCGGAGAAAGCGGTAGAAGCGCGGATGGTTCTGCTAGCAGAGCAGATGCCACTGTCTGGGCTACTGCAGTTATCGCCTCAGGCGGGTCCAGCGGCCCAGCGACACGCGGAGAGGAGGCACCGTTGGGTTTTGGTGGGCAACCAAGGGTGCTCCTCCTTGCCGAAGCACCCGAGGAGTCCCACATATCCAGGCGGCCCCCCAGGTCGCCAGGAATGCGTCAAGCATTTCCCAACGTAAAAAAAAAAAGTTTCCTGCACAAAAATTAACTTCAAAATATTTAAACACTAAAAATTTTTTAGTGTATAATTTTTGTTTAATAAATTTACTACTAAATATTTGAACACTAAAAAATAGAGTAAAACACAAAAAAAAAAATAGTAAATTCACTACAAAATATTTAAAAACTAAAAAATATTATACACTAAAAAAAATTTTTTTGTGTTTAAATATTTTGAAGTAAATTTTTGTGCAGGAACCTAGGTAATTACTATTTTAAGCTGAAAAATAACTCAAACATATGAAATATTTTCGTATGACAAAATTATTTTGGTATTACGTATATGTATGAGAATTTCGAGGGCACCCCGGCCTCTTCAGAGAATATGGTAGTAGTTTCACTTCTAGAATACTCTAGAATACTCTAGATGAACATCGTAGGTCATAGGTGAATATTTTACTTTTAAATTATTGTATATTATTTCCGCGTGTCTCATCACTTTATATTTTTGTCTCATGATGTCTTGTTTCAGATGGTTTTACCGCCAACACAAGCAAGACGCTCGCAAATCTAAATTCATCACAGAAGAGGCTGATAATAAATCTTAATTTTCTTATTTTGTATATCTTATATCTTTAAACGAGCAATTCTTGTATATATATAATTGGAATCTCGGAATCGGCTCCAACGATTTTCATGAAATTTAGTATATAGGGGGTTTCGGGAGCGATAAATCGATCTAGCTAGGAATCATTTTCATAAAATGTCATTTTATGTGTGTTTTTTGAATTTTTTGAATACCGAGCGAATCTCGGTCATATAGCTAGTTATGTCATAATGTGAGTAAACAACGCAGTGAGATATAATTGATAATATCGTTTTATTGAAAAGTCCCGAATTTAATAATTGCTCGAAAAATGTTTTTGATGTAGCGAAGTCTAATTAAACAAACAACAAACTTGAGGGGATGAGCTGGTATGAGGAGAAAAATGGCGGAAGTAATCAAATTTAGGTACACGTGTTCACAATTAATTTCCGTCGATCGAGTTTTCAAAATTATCTTGTCAGTTGTCATTGACAAGGGGATGTATGGCCGCGTCATAACTCGACATAATTTGCTGTATAAATTCAGCGTATGCGAGCCCCCGGGCGGCAGGTCTATGCGAGGCCCCGGGTGGCAGGTCTATGTGAGGCTCCGGGCGGCAGATGTATGCGAGGCCCCGGGCGGCAGCTCTATGCGAGGCCCCGGGCGGCACGTCTATACGAGGCCGAGGCCCCGGACAGCTGGTCTATACGAGGCCCCGAGCAGGTCTATACGAAGCCCCGGACGGCAGGTCTTAGCGAGGCCCCGGGAGGCAGGTGTATGCGAGGCCCCGGGCGGCAGCTCTATGCGAGGCCCCGGGCGGCAGGTCTATACGAGGCCGAGGCCCCGGACAGCAGGTCTTTGCGAGGCACCGGGCGGCAGGGGTATGCTAGGCACTTTGTCCTCCGGAAAAGTACTATGTGATGCGAAGGTAGGTCTGGTTGTTTGGTAGGTATTCGTTATGTTTGACGAGAAATGCTTAAGTTATAATATTATGATTTAATGAAATTTGAGTCAAGAAATCTGTATTTTTTAAAATTGTTTGACGTGAGGCCCCTGCAAGAGCGAGACCCCGGGCGATTGCCCTGTTCGCCACCCCCTAAGGCCGCCACTGTCTGTATTGAAGTTATATTATAGTCAAGTGTGGTTTTTAAATATTGGCTTAAATGTGGCAATGCCTTATGCGCCCTCAGCTGATTCTTTAATCCGTTTCACATGATAGTTTTACTTTTACATACCGATCGATATCCTTAGACCGGGTTATGTAAGAATCGCCTGGCGCGGGTCTACAGACAAACCTCATGGTGCTTCAGTATTTGCTTAGAGAAGAGTTATGATTGGCAAGGGCATCGTCCATATATTATGTAGTAACAAGCTGGAAGATTCTATAGCGCTTTTCACAAAACATATAGTATGTGATATTGCGATCAGCATGATCAGATTTTTAAAATGAAAGATGAAAACATAATCTTTGTTTACTTTAAATTTTCAAATAAAAATTAATTTGAAAACTCCTGACTTTTTATTTCTTAGAAAACTCCTATCAGAAAAGGGGACCAATTAGGAACTTTGAAAAATAATTGAAGTAAAATGTAAGTCAAACAAAAATAAAGTTTTCAATATCCTACAGGATGTTCGCAGTCGTCCGACCCTAATTACAAGATGGGTCGACTAGGTGTTACTTGCGGCTTCACGCGAAAGAAAATTAATATTAGTAATTGTAATTATGGTCGTTTGCCACCACTTCCACGTCTAGCTCCGTGGTAAGTTCTCAAAGAATTTGTTATAGAAATAGTTCTACGTACAGACGTTAAAACCATATGAAAGTACATACAAATACTTATTTACATTTTTCATGATCTCTAGGGTAAACTGTTGCTTAGTAATAAAAATATGTTTAGCAGTACATATTTAATAATATTAGTACGTGGTGCTCCGCGATAAAGTTTAAATTTATCACTTAAGCTGTGAGTATTAATACCACCCAAAACACAGGCAAAAGTTTTTCAACGTTTCGTACAAGCCGATGAAAAAGTTAAGCAACAGGCTTGATTGAATAAAATGAAAGAAGTCAACAAAACAATCTTTGCTATAAAAATACAAAACAGTAAATGGATTAAACATCAGAGAAAAGTCGGGGCGGCCATAGTCCGGAAGTACTTAAAAACCGTCGGAACCACTTCTCAACGGTTTTCCGACAATCGGCCGCTTTGTAACGGAAAATACATAGAAATGAGAGTTTAAAATCGTTTACAGAACTCATCTATTGTGTTTTAAAAGCACAATTTGTTTCATTGTTAATAGAAAGCGATTTTTATGCTTCCTTGCGTGAGTAAATTAGAGCACTCGGCTCTATTTCTGTTTGAACGAGGCCACATTTTCATAGTGCGTCGCGGTGAGTTGTAATGTCGGAGGGGTACAAGCATGCTACTATCAGAGAAATCAGTTCATAAGCAGAGGCGGATCTAAGTTATTTGGTCGAACTTTAAATTGGGCTGTGCTTAACTATAAATACCATAACACCACCATTAATCAATTACCTGTACCTGTGCGACAAAACAACACTGCGTGTTATTCACCCCCCTCAGTCTTTCGCCACTTGCCCATCGTTCTGTCACATGCGTGGGAGAGCCATGCTTCGGCACGAATGGGCCGGATCGACCGGAGAAATACCACGTTCTCACAGAAAACCGGCGTGAAACAGCGCTTGCGCTGTGTTTCGCCGAGTGAGTGAGTTTACCGGAGGCCCTTCCCTTCCATTCCCATCCCTACCCTCCCCTATTACCCTATTCCCTCTTAAAAGGCCGGCAACGCACTTGCAGCTCTTCTGATGCTGCGAGTGTCCATAGGCGACGGAAGTTGCTTTCCATCAGGTGACCCTTTTGCTCGTTTGCGACCTTATTTCATAAAAAAAACATCGCGTCTAAAAAATCGGAGCGTAACCGCTGCGGCGACGTACCGCGCACCGTAATGAAACGGCCACGTGGCGGCGCTCTCAATACCAATTAATTTGTGTAATTTATTTTACATATTGCAATAAGCAAAATCTATTTTAATCCTACTCTTCTTTATTTATATTTTAGCAATTGAATAATTCAATTACCATTGCGTAATATTCATTTAATGGTAATTTATATAAACAACGCAATTTCAATTTGTATTCCTTGAATCTCTACGTTGTTTATCAATCCTTGTTTACTTACATAATTACCATACAACTTAATAAGCGGCGTATGAAAATCCCGAATCAGCATCTTAGATTTTCGTTTAATATTTCGCCTTTTCATTCGGCGCAGCTGACGAAGATCGTTAATTAATTATTCGAAAACTGCTTCCCGAAAACCTCATTAAGACTCCGCATATAAAGAGCTTTTAAAGTAAACAAAAGGTAATTTTAGCTTATTCATTAAACGTAATTAAAAAGGGGTGGATAATGATGAAAGTGGAATAATGCGTGGAATAATGACTCCATGTGTCGGTCGTTACGTCGTTAGTTGAACGCCCCTCCTCCATCTCCACGCTTCCGCGCGAGGCATCAATCACATATCTGCAGAGATATTATGGTGACTACACTCATCACGTTTGTTAAATGTTATTAAAATCTTACTTTTATTTTTACCCCGTTTACCTTGGTTAAGGCTGCTCTTTCGAAAAAAGCGTGCAGATGAAACAACTTTTCATCGGCATTAACAGAGAAATTATATCTGAAAAAAAAATTAGTAATCTACATGATATGATACGTAATTTGGTTTTGCCATATTTTTTCTATCGGTATCACTTAATAAAGAAATAAAAAACCAAATCACCTCCAAATCGCTGAATGAAACCACTTTACTCCTTCATTATTTATCAAAAGAATATGTAAAAAATATCTACTGCTTTGCAATACATAAGTTAATAATTTGGTTTTTTTACTTTTTTGAAATATGTATTATATTAAGCCATAAAAAGGTTTTTTCTACTATTTCGCCCTATCATGGACGAGGCGAGCGTCGTAATCGCCACCCTACAAAGCGCGCTGTTATGAATGTTATTTTAATGTCATTTACGTCGATATTCGCACTGACAGACAATCGACCTGCTAATTTAGGGAGAGAGGGCCCTTAATAGCCGATGTGCAAGGTAGGTATGCTTTATCTGGTATATTGGAAAAGACCCACATCAGTGGATCTTGAATAATTAAACGCTCATAATTAGCTAGTTAGTGGGGATAACTTATGATAAATAATAATACTTTTAAATAGGCTTTAAAACTATTACGATTTCAATGAAATTGTGCACAGACATAAAATGTGTAACAAACTTGATGGTGGCTTAACTTGCGGGTAACCTGGATTTACTTATTTGCGTTTGAAGCGAAATATAACTGTGCGTTTCATCAAAATAACTGAAATCCTATTGAATACAAAGATGACAACAATTAATTGAAGTTTTCCTCTTTATAATTAGTGTAGATTTAAGCAAGAATTTAATAACTATTATTTTCCAGTTTCAGTGTTTCAAGTTACATTTGTGTGCTGCGTTAAAAGTTTTTATATTTTAAGGTTTCTATATCTTAGAAGCCTTTTAAGATTTCAATGAACTTTAAACAGAATACACGTTGTAATCGTTCAATGTTAATACTGAAGGTTATGTTTTCAATGTTCTTGAACAATATTACACAATTGTCGCTAAGCCATATTATAAATCATTATTATCTTATAAGATAAAAGAAAATAATGTGTATTGTTGATGGTTTAACATTGTCACTGTACAAATATGAGCATAAACTATTAAAGTAAATAATAATCACACATACAAAAGGTGATAAGAAATATTTCCTTGATATTACAATCAATTTAATTTACTTTTACTTGCAGTGTCCTTTGCGTTTAAACTATCTGTAGTGTATTTGTTACCGTTAGAATGCAGAATACGTTAACGTGCACATTACCTAGGTAATCTGCATTTTCCCTGATAGCATCCGTTAAAGTGTTAAATTTTTAAATAAACAAAGCTTAATTTTACACTTTACCTAGTTAATTTACATTCTCTTTCTTTGTAAAAGTCCTAAAAACTTTGACGTAAGCTTGACAACTTAAGACTATTGTTGTTTTGAATGGTTTTATTCTAGATGGTACGATCTGACATATTAGTGGAGTAACATTTTACTTAAAATTTAATAATTTATTCCTTTGTTTATGTCCAAAAAATTATAATTTAATAATTCTCTACAACTAAACAGCATGTTTTACTCAAACAAGAACCTGTTTTATGTAATTTAATGAGAGTATAATAAACTTTTTGCACTTTAACTGACTCACCCAGGTAATCTGCAGAATACCTTGTTAATCTGCAGTCTAACTTTTACTACTGCGGTTTACGCACATTAGCGGTAACATATTGATAAATAAAGATGGCCGAACTACCAATCATGGTGGGAGCTGGGAAAATATGGCCGCCAGACGTGAGAGCTGTCGTCCACTTCTTCACCAGCCGCCGCCGAGAGTAGAGTGTTCAGTGATACAATATTCTGTGTTTAATTTACTCCTGCTACAAGAATGAAATTGTACACTATCAAAATATAGTTTGCCGTTTCTTTATAAGTCATAACCCAAGAGCCAACGACAGCCAGACTTTAGGGTTATAAGTTCAAATGACATAATTGCTTACTTTATTACCTAAGTTAGTTGTAATACTAAAAATCTGATAAAAGAGTGATATAAATATAATCATACTTTTAATTTTATAAAAAAGTGCTTAGAACTAGAAACGTGCATGACATTTTCTTCATCATTCAAATATTCTTCAACCTCCAATCATCACAAAAGTCTTCTTCAAAAATTATTCGACTTCGTTCTTGTTCAACACACATTTTTTTCAACTGTTTGCGTAGAGTCCAAATTTCTTTTCTTGTCTTTCTTGTGCTCGAAAAATAGCCACCTGAAATCATGACACTACTTTTTATCAACTGTTTTAGTGACTTTGTTGAAGAGATGTTAACATACTACATCGTAGGTAAACATATTGTTTTGAGTTCACTATAATATATTGTTGTTTTTATTAGCACTTGCAATATTATGAAATATACTATAATTTAAAGAGCAGCAGTATTAATAATTAGAGTGAAACTATAAAAGGTACGTTGTTTGGACACCTAAGAATTTAAGACGTTTTACGTCATATCAGAACAATATACTTATAAAAATTAAAATCATAATATTATTTGAATAGTAATTTTCTATTTATTACTTTTAATCATCATCATCACAGGCCATGATGCCTGATGAATAGGCCATGGCAATAAGTGTTTTAGACAAGCTGTAACATGTTGCAGCTTGCTTGAAACACTTGCTATTTAGCAAGAAGCTCTTGAACTATTTTACTGTTACAATACTTTACTATTGAGCTAGTATCTTCTAGCATCATAATAAGTATACGAAAATCTTACGTGAAAATTCCAACCGCCGGCATGATGAGGAGTGAACCCAGTAGGAACACCGCTCCGGGCAGAACGTTCAGCGTCATTATGTACACCCTCGAGTACAGAGGGCCGTACACGAGAGGCGTCATTGCCTCCGCCAGACCGAATAATGAGTTCACCTTACCTGAAAATTGACAAGATGTTACGTTAAACGGCTAAGGGTCAATTCAGACCGCAACGCGTGAGATGTCTAGCAAATACTGTATAACTTTTTAAATTTTTAATTTAGGGTAAAAAATTATATGACCATATTTGTAGGAAAATTAATTTGCAAAAAATATATTCTTACAAATTTTTTGTCAGACTTATAGTTTCCGAGATATCACGAAATTACGAAAATAGTGTTGTCGTCCCTTTTTTCAAGATGGCGGCCGGGGGACAAGGTCGGCTACCCCACAAACTTAAGGTTAAGCTTCTTTTGACCCCCCAACATATCCCAAAAATAAAATTGTGTCCTCTAATAAATGCAATATTCGGTCCTAATATTGTAACATTTCAATGGACTACTATGCATCACGTTGCGGCAGTGTTGTCACACTAAATTTTAGAAAATCAGTAGACGTCATGCCAAAAATTGGTAGAATTAGGTAGATGTTAGAACCAAAAGTTGGTAGATCTACCACCCTCATATTAGTAAATTTTTAGAATAAAAAATGCTTGTTTATCCATAGAGAGAGTTTTATTGATAGTGTTTATACATATTTTTACCTATTGAATAATTTTAAATATTCGGCAGTCAGCACTCGGCTCTAAGTGCTTTGAAATTAGGTTCATTTCAAAGAACGAAGAGCAACGTATTAAGCAAATCTTCCAATGCCGCTATCCCCAACCCAAGGCCCGCGGGCCGCATGCGGCCCGCTCGCTGGGACTTTATTTGTGGCCCGCGTGATGTTAAACTATTTTGAAATTCATGCCCACCGAAAAAATAATGTAAAGTCGTCGTGATAATCGTGATTTTTTTCTACTTAATTTTGAAGAATGTTATTTTTTTACAAGTTTGTTATGTTTGTACAAGTTGCATGAAAAAAGGTTGAGGACCACTGTAATATAATGTGTCAGTCAGTTTCTCTGATATGTCTTTTAATTGTTGGCAAAGGAGAACAGTCTCTCAACTTTGCACTGCTATGTGGAAGTGCGTTGTGCAAGTACCTACTTGTCTCCTCGACCATATTCAGACTATCCTGATAGATTTTTATCTTGAAATATTATTTCATCTTTAGGATCATATTATAATATATCTTTAATTTCAATAATAATAATAGTAGTAATTATTTGAGAATCAATAATTAATCAAATATTAATTTCACGTTTCGGACCGTTCACAGACTAATCTGAGTTTTGAAAGTGAGTGAACGACTCAGAACAGCTGCAGCTCGTCCGTTTTTTCTTAAGATAATTGCTGAAGGAAGTGTTGTACCAAGACGACTCAATATACCAAAACGCTATCCGAGCCGCCTGTAACGTTTATTATTTGTACGTGAACAATGATAATAATTATTATGTTGAAAAATAGGTAGATTTGATGCCGAAGTTGGTAGATAGGTAGAAGGGAGGTGAAATAGGTAGATCTACCATAAAGTTGGTAGATGTGACAACACTGCGTTACGATCTGAATTGACACTAAGGGCCTTATCACACTGGCGATTAGCGAGCGATTCGAAAGCGACGAGACTGTGCCACGCACGCGCCGCGATGACGCCGCGATTGCGCGGCGTGGACGCAGCTTGCCTTCCGCGTTTTGGAGACTCAGTAGCAAAATGGATTCTGACGAGGAAACACTACTGCTGGCTTTGTTACTTCGAAGACGCAGGAAGCGAAAGCAGATACAGTGACGAATATGGGAGGATCCATTATCAAGCAATCGATTGGGAGAGAGCGACTACTATGCGCTGTTTTGCAAACGAGTTAAAAATAATCACATCCCTAGACGAGTATACAAAATAGCGTCAACGCCACGCCGCGACCACGTTGCGCTGTCGCGGCGTGTGCGCTGCGCAGTCGCGTCGCTTTCAAATCACTCGCTAATCGCCAGTGTGATAAGGCCCTGAGGGTCTATTCAGACCGCAACGCGACGCGTAGATGCATTTCTAAATTTGTACTGAATTGACATATTTTGTGAGCGTGAGACGTCATGCAAACGTCGGTGAGTTCAGAAATGCAGCCATTTTAAAGTTATGAAAAAGAAAATATATTCAGAAAGTTGCTTATTTAGGTGTACTTAAATTATAACAAGATTTTAGACAACAAGGACTAAATCATTTAGTTTTGTGTCCCTACAGGCTAAATTAAATCCTGGAGATGTCCATCAGTAAGTTGAAACTAAAATTTATTTTTAACGAAGTTCATCTTTGAAAATGCTTGGCCCGCACACATTGGGTCGGCGGGCCGGATGCGGACCACGGTCCGCCATTTGGTGATCCCTGGTCTAGTGGCACATTAGTACAATGCGGCGCTGGTGCCGGAGTCTAGACGTCATCACATGACTCATAAACACTGGCCAGTATACAGTATACTGCGTAAATTTTCGGAACTCACGCTTTTTCTTCGTCACCGCCTGTCGTTCCGTCAAAAAATAATATCTGACGACGCGAAACATAAAAAAAAAATGCAACGAAACAATAAGACCTCACTCTTAGAGGGGATTTGCATTGATCATTAATTATTATTGGGTATTTTTGCCACACCGTAAATCGCTTAGTATTTTAATTCTACGTAGTCTACACCTGAATTAAATTTTATTAAAAAGGGCTTAACAGTTTCTAAGGCTATGCAATATATATAGTAATAGCCTCTTGATTGCATACTTAGTTGTTACATATCACACTTATCGTACAGTGACTAAGGTACTCAAAAGTAACATTTGTTCAGTGTACTTAATACTTATGATATTGATAGTAATATTTCTTGTATAATATGCTATAATAATATGTACGACAGGTACGTGCTGAGTTAGGCAAATCATACATACACTATTAGTTACTGCCGTACAAACAAGTTGCTTAAATTATAATGGCAAACCTTCGTTTTTTGGTCGGATGGCTGGGTTTGAGAAATATAACTGAATCGATAAATTTTTTATTTAAGATTCACCATTTGCGTATGTATCTATTTCTAATAATACAAATAACTAGAGCTATCAGTACAAATAGACTTACCTAATTCTTCGCCAGATACTAATTTAGTAGCTATCGACCGCATCGCTATGAACGAGGTTCCGTTCAAAATTTCAATGAGCGGTGCTGTAAAATAAAAAAAATATATATATATTAAAAATAAACTAATACAATATATAGGTACATACAGACGCACTCAGAAAATGGTTACTTTAATGAAGAGTTTGATAACTGAAAATGTGAGGAGTGTAGGTAAAAATTTTCATAAAATTAATGTTAAGTACTTAATTATTAAATGCCTTTGAGTGCAGTCTCGTTTTGTTTTACACAATATACTTAAGAGGCCGGGCTACCCTCGAAATTCTCATACATACTGTAGGGGCGAAGCCCTACGACGGTTGTAGAAAGGATATAATGAAGGAAGATGGGTACCTGTTGATGCTGAGATGCTGGCGGCTGCGCTGAGATGAGACGAGCTGATAGTCACACTGTCACTGTGGTATATTAGTTTATTTCACTGTATTCACTGAGCTGATCATGACCCGGAATAAGGCACGGGGAGATGAGATTTTCGTATGTTTAATGAGCGCGCGCCGTTCACGGTTCAAGGCGGAAAGTCTTACATATCACTCGCGTGTGTAGCGTATGACGTCGACAGCACAGAGCAAACTCACGCGCTACAGTGTTGCCAACGTCGCGCTAGAATTTGGCGCGAACATCCTGAGGGGGGCCCGGCAATGGGCGTGAGCCCATCTTGAGCTGAATCCAGTGGGAGCCGGGCAATCTTGCCGACAGGTCTCCGCAGCTGGCCTTGTGAGGTGGCCAAGTCCACGATTCTGATGACTCCATCCTTCCCAGACAGTAGACGTGTGATTCTTCCCATCTTCCATTGGAGCGGAGGCAGACTGTCCTCCTTGAGCAGAACCAGTTCCCCAATTTTGGGTGGAGAGGAAGAGGAAAGCCATTTGGAGCGGATTTGAAGAGTATGGAGGTAGGACTTGGTCCAGAGAGCCCAGAAGCGCTGAGAGAGAGCTTGAATGAGCTGAAAGCGCTTAAGGGGGGAGATGACTCTGTCATCTATTGTGTGCTCGGGAAGAGCTGTGAGCGGACGGCCTATGAGGAATTGGCCGGCTGTGAGGGGCTGATAGTCCGTAGGATCGGACGAGAGTGGGCTGATGGGCCGAGAATTTAACACGGCCTCAATTCTAGCGAGCAGAGTTGAGAATTCCTCAAATGTGAGGCGTTGTTTACCGATTACACGGTAGATAAGTTGCTTTGTACTTTTAACATTAATCTCGAGGATGCTTCCCATCCACGGTGCCTTGGGCGGATTAAGTAACCAAGTTATATTTTGAGCTCAGCTCAAAATTTATGAGAAATGGCGTCATTATTGTCATTGAGAAATTGTTGAATTTCTAGGAGCTGATTCCTAGCACCTACATAGTTTGTGCCGCAATCGGAACGTATTAAAACGGTAACACCGCGACGTGAGCAAAATCTTTGTAACGTAGCAATAAATGCGTCTGTGGAAAGTGCGGATACTGGTTCCAAGTGAACCGCCTTAGTAGTAAGACAAACGAATATGCAAAAATAACCTTTAATTAACTTAGCATTTCGTAGTTGACTTGATTTAAGTAAAAATTGATCGGCAAAATCAGTAGACACGTGACTAAATACGGGCTGAGGTATAACTCTGTCGGCTGGAAGGTCAGCCATGACAGGCATTTCGGGCTGAGCGCGGCAACGGAAACATCGTATGCATTTATACGTTCTATGTCGAATGATGCGGCGTCCGGATAATATCCAGAATTGTTGACGTAATATAGCGTGTAATGTATCGGTGCCAGGGTGACAATGAATGCGATGATAGTGATCGATGATAAGGTCTGTGAGCAGACTAGAACTAGGCAGTATGAATGGATGCTGGGCATCGTATGTGAGTTCCGAGCGAGTGAGTCTACCACCTACTCGAAGGAGACCGTCCTGCATAAAAGGTGATAGCCGTTGAAACCTAACTGTACAGAGTTTGTTAATTTGCAGGCGGTGAATGCCTTCTGCGAACGAGTTCTGTTGAACTGAGCGTATCCAAAAGAGCAGAGCTTGTCTACGTTCATTTACAGTTAGTGGACCTAGTTCTCGTGAGTGTGTAGGTAATTTACAGTTCGAAATAAATCGTCGCATGTACGCTGTGACGCCGATAAGTTTATCTAATGAGCTAAATCGTGTAAGAAGATCACTATCGATACCGGGGATTGTGAAATGACATGGAACTTGTTTAGGTTTGAGTCCAGGTTATTCCTGTCGAGTGTGAGCTGAAGGCATCTTGGGCCAGGTATCCTCTGGCAGGTTGAGCCAAGGAGGAGACCACCATAAGCTATGCGAGAGAAGAGAATGTGCTGAGATTCCTCTGCTGGCACAATCGGCAGAGTTTAAGTGTATAGGTACATGACGCCAGATGAGTGAGAGAGAGTTATTAGTAATTTTGGTTACTCTGTTAGCTTCGAATGTTTGTAAACGATGAGTAGGAGTTTTAACCCACGCAAGTACAATGGTGCTGTCTGACCAACAGACGTGTTGAGATATTGTGAGATGAGCGGAGAGATGTTGAGAGACACGAGACATGAATTGAGATAAAAGTGTAGCCGCGGATAATTCTAATTTAGGAATTGTGAGTTTATTTTTAATAGGGGCTACCTTAGATTTTGCAATTATGAGCTGAACGTCAGCCGATCCATCGTGATTTAATTCGTGTAAATATACGACTGCAGCAAAACCATTTTCTGAGGCATCTGCGAAGCCATGAAGTGAGTATGAAGAAGTTAATTTGTGCGGAGCTACGTGTCTGGGAAAGTGTATGTCTGATATGTGCGGAAGATCATGAGAAATGCGCTGCCAGTTTTTTGTAATATTATCTGGAGTGGGGTCGTCCCAATCCAGTTTGAGCAACCATAATTTCTGTAGAAGTAACTTTGCGCGGAATATGACAGGAGTGATCCAACCGTTTGGATCATAAAGAGAAGCTACAGTGCTGAGTATGGATCGCTTTGTTACGTGAGCGATTGGTGGCAGTGAAATGTGATATGTAAACTCATCAGATTGCGGAATCCATCTAATACCTAAGACCTTAACAGATGGAGAGTCTGAGCTGATGTCAAAGTCCTTAGGCATTTCGCATTGATCATCTGGGAAACGCTGTAAAAGTTGAGGAGTGTTAGATTTCCATTTACTGAGCTGGAATCCACCTAGCAATAATAAATTAATAAGCTGAGTTTGAAGGGCTGAAGCTTTCTCTATGGAGTCATGACCACAGAGAATATCATCTACGAAAATGGAGTTACATAATATATGAGCAGCTTGGGGATAGCGATGACCTTCATCATCAGCGAGTTGTAATAATGTGCGGATGGCGTGATAAGGGCTCGAACGTAATCCGTAGGTAACAGTGTTGAGCGCATATGTGAGTAAAGGTCGATCGGGAGACGATCTCCAGAGTATGAGCTGATAATGACGTTGATCTGGATTAATAATAATATTAAACATCATTTTTATGTCTGTGGTAAAAACTACACGATGTGTCCTAAATGTCATAATTATATCGACAATATCACGCTGAAGGGTGGGGCCTGTGTGCAGACAATCATTCAGGACTGACACAATTAGATGACTTGCAACTGCCATCGAATACTGTGCGGAGTTTATCAGTACCTGATTTAAATACACCATGATGAGGAATATAATAATGACGTTTATGTGTAAATGTGCAAGGATGATAAGGGGTCATGTGACCTAAATTTATATATTCATTCTTAAATTCTATGTATTTTGAGCGGAGTGAATGATCAAATTTTAATCGCTTTTCTAAGTTGAGAAATCTACGGAGCGCAATAGCATGTGTACTACCTAACTGCGGAGCATTCGATAAAAATGGAAGAGTTACAATATAACGTCCCGATTGGTTACGAGTAGTTGTTGAGCGGAATAAGTCTTCACATTGTTCATGCAATGGGTTTGAGTGAGTTGGACGCGGCTGGGGTTCTTCTGACTCCCAGAATCGCTCCAGACTCTTATTTACATCCTGATTAGAATGGGAATGAGCAGAAAGAGCTGAGTTAACTGGAACTACTGAGTTATCGTTACATAATTGTTCAATGGGACCTATAAGTGCAAAATCAAAAATCGTGCCGAAGGCTTCCCCGGGCCCAAAGTCAACTTAGTACCATCTAACACATGGCCTAAAACATCTGAACCTAAAATGAGATCAATGGGCGCAGGAGTATGATATTCTTTATCCGCCAACGGAATGAGCTGACTTTCCGAGTCATGTACTACATCGGGAACTTTTTTCATAGGTAGGTAACCTGTGACATCCTTTAAAATATGGGCGGAAGTTGTGATAGAAGGCGTGTCACTACGTGGGGGCCGAAAAGTAATCGAAACATGGCCTTTAGAATTTTGTATGTGCTGGTCACCTACGCCTGTAATTTTTAATGAGTAATTTTTCGGTTGTAAATTAAGTGTTTTTACTAGACGCTGAGTAATTAGAGTTGTCATACTTCCACAATCTAGTAATGCGCGGGTTTTGTGATACTCACCATATTTATCTGAGATTTTTAAAACAGTCTGTAGGTTATAATATGGGCGTTTGTAGTGGGTTATTATTGTGCTGAGTGGTATTACCCTGAGTGGAATGATTATGAGCTGATTTATCATGAGAAAAATTATTATCTAAATTATTGGGCTGATTTTCTAACTCTGAATGCTCGGTGATGGTAGGTAGTCATTGTTTATTATTATTATGAGTCGAAGATGAACGAGATTGAATAGATGTAGATGGCTGATGATGGACGACAGTATGGTTTGTGTTAGATGTGTAGGTATGGGCATTATTGTCACTACGACGACAGGGCTGCGCGCGTAGGTGCGCGGGAAGTAAATGGGCCGACGAAGTTGGCGAGCGTGGCGCATCATGACGATGAAGCGAAGTGTGGTGATTAGGACTCCTTGCAGGCACCAGTCAACCTACATTCATTCTCGTAGTTCGGACCTAAACATTTTCGACACCTACCTTTTGACTCTATGAAGTTCCAACGTCCTTGAATGGGCTGATGATTGTATTTGGGACAAGCTATTAATTTGTGTTCGGTCGACCTACAGTAAGGGCAATAAAATTTAGGCTTATGACTGGCTTGAGCTGAGTATACGTGCTGAACCTGTCGGGGGGGAGAGGGGGGTGTATAGTGTTGGCGAGAATGAGATGGAGCTGGGCTGACATGCGGGGTACGCATGGTATGTGCTGAAGGCGAGCGCTGATATGCTGGGCTGATGGGTCTAAAGCGGGAACTGCGCGGAGAACGGGGGGAGGGGGGTTGTTGACAGGGAGGGCCCGCTTGACCTTGAGACTCAGCAGTGCGCGCCGGCGTCGGACATTCTGTCTCGATGCAGCGCGCGTGCTCCTCTAAAGAGAATAAATTGCCTAAAGTGGGCAAAGTATCAGAGGCGCCGTATCTCCTCTCGAATAATGTGCGGAGCTCCCCCTGTAGCTTACGGACTACAATCGAAACAAAAACATAATTACTGTCCATTGGGTAAATTCAAATTTATTAGTGCACTTTGAGCGGAGATGAGTGGGGTTAGAAAAGTAGCCCGGATACTCGAGCGTATGTGTATATTGGGCAGACCGAATATTATATCGACGAACCTGTCGATTAGCACACGACGGTTCTCGGCGCGTTAATATATCGAGCGCAACACTATAATTCTCGTTTGTAATTTTTAAATGCGATATCATCGATAATGCCTCCCCCGACAGACAAGAGAACAGGTAATGCAATTTTACCGCGTCTGACAGCGTCGCCATGTCGTCCATCAGACTACGGAAAATTGTAATAAAAGACAACCACAACAAAAAAACAACGAATTGAACTTAGGGAGCTCAATCTTGGGTAGCGCGGAAGACGTTAGCTGATGAGAATCCGAAGTATTGGACGGGCCTTCGGCCGCCGTTAAAATGAAATAGTAATCCGAAATTGCATTGTCATATTGCGACGTATATAATTTTTCAGTCTCTTGAGACAGGGTTGGGTCGTCCAGAATTTCATGGTAAATATTTTCTAACCTTGCCTTTTGATGACTAATTTCTTTAAAGCGGGCATTGACTATTAGGTTCCCGTACAAAAATTAACTTCAAAATATTTAAACACTAAAAATTTTTTTTTACTAAATTTACTACTAAATATTCAAACACTAAAAAATAGGGTAAAACACTAAAAAATATATAAATAAATAGTAAATTTACTACAAAATATTTAAATACTAAAAAATATTTTTTTAGTGTTTAAATATTTTGAAATTAATTTTTGTACAGGAACCTAGGTAATTACTATTTTAAGCTGAAAAATATCTCAAACATGTTAAATATTTTCGTATGAGAAAATGATTTTAGTATTACGTATGTATGAGAATTTCGAGGGTAACCCGGCCCCTTAAATCAATGACACAAAATCGGCAATCATCCGATTAAATTAACTAATTTATTTATATTATAAACTGATAACCTATTGCAAACACAACGCGAATATAACCAAGCTAATTTAAATGATGATTCAAGAAGCAAAGTTGAAGTTAGTACTACCGCGGGAGAAATGCCTTACAGTTCAACCAAAACTCGAGTGGACTGTTACTCAAACTTAGTTTAATTATTGTAAAATGAGAGAGAATTTAACAATGCTAACTTAAATTACGCTAGTAATTTACAGGGTGTCTGCTAGAACTAGAACAATCCATAGAATATGGTTTCGGGATAACTACTCATAATATAATATTATTATAGTAGGGAAGGGAAGGTGCCAATTTTGTAGTCACTCGAGCGTCATGGAGACCTAGTAGGTTTTTTACATTAGGTAAAACTGATAAAAAAATAACAAGAGCGTTTTTTATTTTAGCGGTGGGTTCAGAAACCGCGGCCATTTTAAAATTTTGAAAAAGAAAATATATTCAGAAAATTGCTTATTTCGGTCAGTTATTATTATATTTTAGACAACAAGGACTAAATCATTTAGTTTAGTGCAAAATTAAATATTTGCGAAGTTTAGTTAGGAAAATATGAAGGTTTATTTTTTATATTTTAAAATGTTCCTACAGGCTTACCTTTGAATCGTCAGTGCTTTATATGGAAGCTTCTTTGGGGTATACTAAGCATCCCCTATCTTAATCTGACAGATCGGATGACATTTCAATATTCAAAAAAAAAAAAAAAAAAATTACCCACCACGTGAGAAATCTGATTTCTATACCATGATAACTAGACACATGTCGGAAGCCTGTACAAGCTTAATCTGACACGCTCGAGGTACTCCCAAAATACCCACTTCCCCTCTACTATTATGTAACATTCTGCACGTAGTTTTTAGTATATTTTTTCATTAGGAGTGCCTTGGATATTCTTTTTAAGGATAATGTTACTTAACATTTTTGCAACCAAGTTATAGTACTTGCTCATCGAGTATATCAAAAGACACATAAGACAAAATAAACGGGAAACGTACATTTTCACTGGACTAAAATGAAAGAAGCAATAACATTTTAAATCTAAAGACTAAGGCTGTCTTCACATTAAGTCGCGCGCTGCTGCCGCACTGCTTGCGACGTAATGTGAAGGCGCTCTAAGGAAAATAAACTTACCAATATAAATTTCAAGGTTGTTTCTGGCGAAAGCATACGCAAAGGATGCGCATATTTTGCTCGCCAGTGATATTATTCCCAGGACAGTGTCGTCGAACTTCAAATAATTACTGAACAAACTCATAGAAAATGCAGTCCCTGAAATGACAATGAACTTCTTAACCGGCCGTTTTACTTCAAAGTTTTTAAGGAAATCATCCAGTAATTTTTATAACTCCTGCCAGAGGTTAAAAAAAATGAACGAACTTTATATTAGGCACAAAAAAGGCTTGCGAGAAATCTAATCTTATATATAAAACTCAAAGGTGACTGACATGTTGATCTATCACCGCACAGCCCAAACGGGCTGAAATTTGGCATGCAGGTAGATATTATGACGTAGGCATCCGCTAAGAAAGGATTTTGATCCATTCTAGCTCCAAGGGGTGAAAATAGGGGATCAAAGTTTGTATATAATAATATTTCTTAACGCGAGCGACGCCGCGGGCAAAAGCTCGTATCTTATAAAAAGTCTTACATTCAATAGCTTTGTCCACACTGTGCCTTTTTCCGTTCGTCAAGGGCATGCGTTATAGCGCAGTCAACAGCGAACGTGAGGTATGCCCGTGACGCATGCCCTCTGACCGTCCAAAACTTTCGCTTTGTTATTAAAATTGACAGCTGACGTTGCGTTCTTTGACGCATTCAATTATTGAATGCGTCAAAGAACGCAATTCGCCAAATTTAGTAAGGTTGTGAAAAATCTCGGGGTGGCATTCGATGAAAATTTTTCTCGGTCGCCAAAACTTCAAGATGTTAGCAAAAAAGTATTTTCTACCTGGCATTCCCTAAAACATCTCCGGTACGTTCTTCCTACCCAAACCAAAGTAGTTTTAGCTCAATCCCCGTTTCTCTCCCTTCTAGATTATGCTGATGCTTGCTACACCAATCTAACTGAAGACCAACTTAATAAGCTTGAGCGCCTCCAAAATCTTTCGCATATTTTCGGTTCATATTCGGCTTACGTAAATATGACCATATCACTGAATACCGTCTCAAGCCTAAGTGGCTCCCAAACGTTATCGCCATGATTTTCGCATACTCTCCTTACTATATAATATTTTATTCGATTCCCATTACCCTAGTTATTTAAAAAACAATTATATGTTCCACAATTATGATAGGCAAGATCTCCGCTCCCATTCCAAACTCCTCCTCAATATTCCCACCCATCAAACAAAATATTTTCGGCAGGCGAAAACGTTAAATCACTTTAAGTCGTTACTTTTTAATCACTTTTTTAAATATTTATTATATATTATTGTAATATGTTTTAGTTCATTGTTGTGAAAAATGTAATATACTTTTGCACATCACCATTTTCCTAAGTTTTTCATCTCAAAGACGTGTAAAGGTTGCCTGGAAGATATTGCTTTAAAGTAATAAGGCCGCCTTTGTGTGCAGTTTAATTATTTATATTGTACCTGTATATTTTGTAATGTTATCAATATGTGCACAATAAAGTATATTTCTTTGTTTGTTTGAATGCGCCAAAACGAAAGTTGAACGAAAGAAGATGACGAAAATTGAAGACGAATGCGCATAATGTGGACACAGCTAATGTGAAGGAATAATGTCAATATCAAGCGAAACATAAAATTTTGGGGCTCTGGCCTCTGCTGAGTTTTGTGTGATTACGTATAGCCTATAGCAGGGGTCACCAATTAGTTTCACTCGGAGTCCGCTTTAAGACATGAAATGACCTTCGCGGGCCACATATTTTAGAAAAAAAATTAAACAAAGGTAATTACGAAAACTACAAAGGTATTTATTTAGATACTAATGAGATGAGATATTAGAATGAATCTCTCTAAAGTTTGGAGTGAAATATTGGTGCAAGCTATAGATTTCGACGTTAAATCCTGGAGATGTTGAAGTCCTAAGATGAATGAAGATCATCTTTGAACATGCTCGGTCCGCACACAATGGGTCGGCGGTCCGGATGCGGACCGCGGTCCGCCATTTGGTGACCCCTGGCCTATAGGTATCATATTTTTTACCTATATATATAATATACTAGCATATTTTTTAATTTAAAAAATTATGGTGTACTTTTAAAATAGGGCACTTTTCTCACTATTATATAGTTATAGAAGTGACCTCCACGATACTTCGTGGAGGTTATTATCTGACTAGATGACGCCCGCAACTTTCGCCAAAATTCGCCAAATTCGTTTATCGTGCTGGAACTGTACATTTTTCCGGGATAAAAAGAATCCTATGTCCTTTCCCGGTAATCAAAGTTTCTCCATACCAAACAGCAAAATCGGTTCAGCGGTTTAGACGTAAAGGAGTAACAGACAAACAGACAGACAGATGGACAAACAGACGGACAGACACACTTTCGCATATTTTATAATATTGTGTTATAAAATATTGAGTAAATAGTATGGAAAAGTATGGATAGCTCTTAAGATTTTTTAATATTCAGATAATATAATCTTACCAATTAAATTAGTAACGATACTATAGGTAGACCAGATGCTGTACTTGACCTCATCCCAGTTGAACCTGTACCTCGTGAACAGGTACATGATGGTGAATTCACCTGAAAAATTTTAATCTTCTATACATACATATTATAAAACAAAGTCACTTTTTTTTTCCTCATGTCCCTTTGTTCCCTTTAATATTTAAAACTACGCAACGGATTTTGATGAGTATTTCATTGTTAGGTAGCCCATTTATCGAGGAAGGCTCACTCGTCAGAGAGTGAGTAAGGGGTCGGACCCCTTAAGAGCAGGTTGGATCCGTGTCCCCACGTCAGATGAAAATAGCTTATTTTCGTAGCTCTCCCCAATATTGCCCGATTAGAATGTCACACGTGTGACTTTAGGGGAGGGGGTCAGGCCCCCTCATTGTTTATCTGCAAACCAACTAGCAACAGACTAGTTATAGCCACGATTAAACTACCATGGTCTTAACCAGACCAGTAGCTTAGCCCTTTTCGAAAAAAAAAAAGAGGAAGGCTATAGGCTATATTATTTTATCACGCTAATACTAATAGGAGCGAAGAAATAGAGGAAAATGTGGAAAAAACGGGAAAAATTATTTGAAAGGGCTAACTTGAACGCGCTAATCTCAGGAACTACTGCTCCGATTTGAAAAATTCTTTCAGTGTTTGATAGTCCATTTATTGAGGAAGGCTATAGAGTATAGGCTATATTTTATCACGCTAAGACTAATAGGAAAATGTGGAAAAAACGGGGGAAATTATTTGAAAGGGCTTATCAGGCGAACAACTGGAGCAATTTTTATGTTATTAACCGACTTCCAAAAAACGAGGAGGTTATATGTTCGGCTGTGGATATATTTTTATTTTTTTTATTTTTTTTATTTTTGTATGTTCAACGATTACTCCGCCGTTTGTGAACCGATTTTCGAAATTTTTGTTTTGTTGTATTAGGTTTCACTCCAATTTGGTACCATGTTCACAAAAGTGGTGACCTGATGATGGGATCCAGGAGTAATCGAGGGAACTCCTCGAAATTTATATGGAAACATATGGTGATTTTGGTTTTATGTGAAGTGTACTAAGAATATGCTACCAAAAAGTCAAATATTGGGTCAAGGTATACCATGGTTTCGAAGATGCTGAGAGAACTCCTGACTCTTTATAGATACACGTTTGGGAGTTTCGGCGTTATTTTAAGAACAGAAAGCATATGCTACTATGCAATTCAAATTCATCATCATCATCATCGTCATCATCATCATTACCACGTCGTGTTAAGGTCACCAATGTCTCATGGCACAAAATAGATAATAGTATAAGGCATAGGTATGGATTCAATAATAATAATTATGTACATAACAACGCAGAGGCAACGGCGTCGCCGTACGTAAACATCGTATTCAAGTTCTAACTGGAATGTCAGGGCATGCGGCATGCCGCCAGAGTAGACAGAATGATAGAGTATGCCGACTTAGAACTGATGTAATTTTTTTAAGTTTGACGTATTATGACAAAAGTCGTCGCTAGGGTCGTAACCTACAAATTTAGTTGTTTATATTTTGGCACATGCAAAGAAAACTGTCAGAATTCAATTTCAAAATCTTATTTTTAAAATTAAATTATACCAGCCAGCGCGCCAGCCTTTAACTTATCCTGGCGAAACACGAAAGAAACGACAGATATTAATACTCGTCAGTCTCATAGCAGTCGAAGTACTGGTAGTTATGTCTATTGTGATGCCACGCTGCGAGCATTTTGCAGCACGTGTTCACTTAGATCTTTTTAAATGTATTGTTTAAATTTATCTATCTACCTGATATTTGGGCCTTGGGGTATGCCGTATGACTCATATCAGTCTTAACAAATTGTAATAAGATACGTAGAATATACGCAGTACCACCGCGACCACTTATAAATTCGCGGACTATGACGGAGGTCAACTTAAGGCGAACGCAGATTTGGCCGCACCGCACGCACCGCAGTCGCCGCATTCGGAATTCTTTATATGAAGTTATAGGCAAGCTCGCATACAGGTCCCTACCCGCGCCGCAGTCTTCGCAACTTCATAATAATATGAAGAATTGCGAATGCGGCGACTGCGGTGCGTGCGGTGCGGCCAAATCTGCGTTCACCTTTAATAACAATTATACGAGATCAATTACCACTCAATATTATGATTTATGTTGTCAATTCAATGCTCACTGCTCACACCAAGCTCACTGTTGAGTTGTCAGACGTCAGTTGCTTACAAACTTTCAACAACACAACGTTACAAGTTACAACTACCTATATAAAACTTCTACGTACAAGCGATAGCGCGACACAGGAGCGCCTCAGTGACATCTAGTGAAGACAATATGAAACTATTTTTATACAATTTGAATTGGCACTAACAGTTTACCTACTAGGTAACTAAAAAGAGTGAAATTATTATTTTTAACAAAAAATTAAA
Source organism: Lysandra bellargus (assembly GCA_905333045.1). NCBI lineage: Eukaryota > Metazoa > Arthropoda > Insecta > Lepidoptera > Lycaenidae > Lysandra > Lysandra bellargus. The sequence goes on from HG995344.1 coordinate 5,203,922, forward strand.
ACCGACTTCCAAGGTAAAAACAATATTAATAGCATCCTTATAATATGAACTAAAAAGTATTAAATAATTTTTCCTATCTAATATGTAGTGCCTTTTCCCGAATTCGGCTAAACTTCAACTATTTCTGTACTCAATCTTCATAATTTTGAAGTCGGTGCCAGTTCCAAAAGTTTCAAATTTTCTGTCAAAGAAATAAAGATTCAGCTATATCTGGTACCGACTTCAAAATGATGAAGATTGAGTACAGAAATAGTTGAAGTTTAGCCGAATTCGGGAAAAGGCACTACATATTAGATAGGAAAAATTATTTAATACTTTTTAGTTCATATTATAAGGATGCTATTAATATTGTTTTTACCTTGGAAGTCGGTTTTAATTTTTTGTTAATTTGGACATATAAGAAGTAGACCACGTGAAGGATCATAGGCTATCGATTTTAATCATTTTTTTCAGTGGCTATATATTTTATACCCGTGCGACGCCGGGGCGGGTCGCTAGTTTTTCAAATAAAAACCAAGGCTTTTGCAACCAATATAGCTTGTGTTAAAGTGGAACTATGTTAATGGATAAAATTGGATTAGTAGATTTTATGGTGGAACAAACAAATGTTTGCCAAAACTGATCGATTTCTTTAATTGCAAAATTTGAAACAAAAACCTTTCTTAAACATTTTATTCTTATCCTAAAGAGGATAGTCAGGATATAAAATCGCGCATTTGCTACAAGATTCTAGTGTCAGCAAATAACGAAGGTACCGTCGAGGAAATTGATTCCTATGCAGTTGACAGACCAACGTCATTTGGTCGATCAAATCAATTTAATGTTAATTGTGATCTGTCGGCTGGGTTTGACGTAACGCGACCAAACTACGTAGGTCCCCCATCTGCATAGGAATCAACTTCTCTGATAGTACATTAAACAAAAATCATCTTTTACTATCAGTTATCATCTTTTCTGGTTCAAGATAAATGTAGTTAATGAGATAGTGAGAGATTCTGGGAACTACTTAGTTATAAAAACAAGTTTGTTTGTATGTGAACAAAACAGATTTTTAATAAAAACATACTATTGTGCTCGATACATTTTTTTTAACCTTTTTATCGAACTCTTTATAATCATAATCATGGTACCTAGAACAGGGCTTTAAACTTAGCTTTTCTGGATTCACTAATAGTAGGTACGCTTAATTCTAAATCATATTATCTAAATACATACATTTTATGTAGTTACACTTAGTTTCGGCATCTCATTAAATTCTATGTATATTAACATACTCGATGTACTGTAAACGTGGAAACATTAACATCAGTAAATCAGACATTATTAAACACAAAACAGCACTCAAGCGGAGTTCGATGTGTGGTTTAAACTATAATGGTTTATTCTAATTATTGTTGAAACTAGACGGAGAGTAATTGATATTAAATATGTAGTGAATAGCTCCACCATAATTGTTGCTATTATACTTTTAAAGGAGAAGTGGGTGATTATACGAATACAAAAAATTCAATAGGTTTTGAGACTTTGCAGAAATATCATAATATTTTTTATGAAGTGATGCTGCTTTAAATAAATAAATAGAGCTTACCTTGCATGGGTCCAAAAATGACACAAACACACAGAAGAAGTAGGCACACCCGAAGACGTCTATTTCCAGGGCCTTTTCGGAAGGCTACTTTAAAAGTTTCAAGTACGAGGCGAATGTTGAAAAATTCGCGCAAAAAATTAAAACATCCCCCTTCGATCTAGAAACAAATTCGTAAATAATGTGTAAGTCTTGTCCAACTTTTTTTTATCTTTAAAAACATTCTTAAAATATTAATCATTTATTGAATGTTATTAAAGAAAATAAAAGATCCTTAAACGAAAACGTAAACTTAGATTTATAGTTTACAGAAAAATATTTAACTTACCACTACTGCGTCTTTTTTGATGGGATCTTTTAGGCATAAATATCCGTATGCTATACTAAACACATACAAACTAAGAGATATACCAAATACCCCGTAGTAGCCGAGCCACGATAATAGAACTCCGCTTAGAGCACTTCCTACGGGGTAACCGAGAGACATGCACAAGTTTACGATTCCCACTCTGTATGTCCTTTCCTCCTTAGTAGTTACGTCTCCTATGTAACTGAAGGCGCCTACAAAATTTGTATACCAGCCCCCAGTGAGAGCTGAGGGTAAAGATTCCGCTAGAGCTGTGAATTCAACTGGAAGTTCATAGAAAAAAAAGGTGCTGATAATCAAGCCGAGGCATCCAACGAATTCCCCAACTATCGGTATCATTATACATGCTTTTCGCTTGCCGGTTCTATCGCTCCATGCGCCGACGAACAATATTATTAAAACGGGGATGGCTGTCTGCACCACGTTTTTCCAAGCCTGCACCTCCGCCGTTAAAGTTTGGACTTGCTCCTCATATTCTGTGTAATTTTCTGTTTGTCTCAATTTTAACGCTTCGCAAACTTCACTGCTAAAATTCAAGTTTACAAGGCACGCCTTCTCCAAGTTTAAATTTTGTACTGCGAGTGATGCTAAAACACTAGGCATCACATAGCATGCCATTATAGGCTCCACAGTTACGTTATCCCTAATGTTTTTGATCTTTTGTAGAAGTGTTACCTTTTTACTTTCTTTTGATTTTTCACTGGTAACATTTTCTTCGGGCTTTAACGGCGAAGTTTCATTTTCTTCTTTATTATCATCTTCTGCTTTGGGCAGCTTATCACTTGGATACTCCGATTTAGTCATTTTCGTTAATTGTTCATTACTTTTGTTCCGTATTTAGTATCACACGTCCATTGTTATAATAAAGTAGATGGAATATCACTATTGTAATACGTAACATAGATATTTCTATATTTTTAATACAATATTTGCTTTTTGATTAATCGAGTTCTTGTTTGTTGCAGTAATTAGAAATAATAAACGGTAGAAGCACATACCTACTGAGATAACTTTAGTATTACGTCGCTTAAATATCCTCATTATTGTTTATCTGTTAATCCTAGGGGATATACTAAATTTATTACGCTTTGTTAGTGGTACTCTAAAAAAAGGTGTCCTACTTGATAAGGAAAAAAATTCTTATAAATAGAAGATATTTTGGTGTTTATCACTATATTATGTTGTATTGATTGCGATACGTTATGCCTCGATATCGTAGGTACCATTGTTGTCTGAAGGGAGTCCTGTGTCAGACAGATCCAGGATATCCCTCCGTATACGGCTGAAGGCAAACCGCAGGTGGTTTTAGTGGGTCAGCTCGAAGTCGGGAGTCCCACATAACCCCGGGGTGCTTCAGCTTAACTGAGGCACATCCTCAACTCGGGGTACCCATAAAAGGTTTCCCCTGCGCATCAAAAAATAAATAAATATATTAACTATCCCTTCAACACAAAATATTTCCAATAACATAATATGTGCGTAGTTGCTGTCTTTGCCTGTCTAATGAGATATTATCTAAGGTATCCAACAAAGACTGCAAATCTTGAAAGGTGTAAAAATATTTTTATTACTAAGGAAATAAATGTACACAAGAATATAGATTGAAATACAAAAAAATAGATATTTAATAAAATTTATTCTTCCCGATATCGGTGGGATTATAAAAAAGATTATAATGTCTAAAGTGATCATAAAATATATTTGTAGTGTAGCTTTTACAGTTAGATCGGTCAAGCTTTGACTAGACCACAAAATATGAAGACAATGGCACCGAATTAGGTCTTGTCTTAAAATGACGCGCTCCTCCCTCGTATTCATAGTACAAAATTTTTCTATTAATAATATAAGGTATATTATTAATAGAAAAAAATTGTCGCAAAATCGCAAATGTCGAAAAATTCGCAGTCGACTGGTTAAAAAGCCATTCAATTAAACGGCTAGCCCTTTGACTGAATAACGCCATTTAATCACACGGCTATAAGTCGCTTAGCCGACTTGATGACTGCAACGTTCAACACTACAGCTAGATAACGCTTAGCCAACTGGTAAAATGGCAAATTAACTAAGATGACCATTAGTTTAGTGCTATTATTACACAAGCGTAATGATAACAAGCAGTTTAATTATATTCTAACTCGTTTTGAACACAATAGCAATAAATAGCCTGGTGATGCATTTGATAATCCCGTAATTTCTCCTCGAACATTAGTTTCAATTCACTCGTATGTACCCCCATAATTTCTGTCTCTTTAATAATACTTGCAACGTATATTTACGAAAAATATCTTAATACAACCACAACACACCGGTTAGTTGACGCCATATTGTAAGCAAAACGCACCTAGCGCCGTGGTGGTTAGCGCGGAACTAATTCAATCAAACGGCGGCTTTTGAATCAGCTGTAGTGTTGAACGTTTTGAGTGACTTATATATTCAATTCAAAAGCTAGACGTGTGATTGAATGGCGTTGTTCAATTAAAAGGCTAGCTGTTTGATTGAACAGCTATTTAAACCAGTTGGCTGCGACATATCAACTATGAAGTGGTGGGGCGCGTCATTTCAAATTAGACAAGCTCTAACAATTTGTTTAAAACAGACAAATTATTGTTATAATATAATATTTCGTTACGTTATCTTAATCTACAGGCGTTTTACTTTTTTCTTTTCTAAGTCCCAGTTTGTAGTCCACAAGAATCCATCTGAAAGTCGAATCATGATTAAAATGTATGTTTATTTGGTTCCACTTTAAGCGTCTCCCAGACAGACGCGGCCTGCGGTGGCGGTGGCGGTGGCGGTCATTTGAATGGCTTGGCCGCGTGGCCGCGTGTGTTTGTGTCGTTCCTAGAACTCTCAAGTCATCCAACTGACCGCCACCGCCACCGCCACCGCAGGCCGCGTCTGTCTGGGAGACGCTTTACATAGACTTAGAAATCTCTTCAAGTAATAATTTTCGAAGAGGTGTTAAGATACAATCCTCAAGGATTTAGGCAGACGACGGACCTAAATTATTTGGAAAGCAACACCAAAATAATGTAGACCTATCGTCTATAGTCCGCGCGGAACTAGTTGGCCGCGCCTTAGGTAGGGACGGGGGTGAGGGGGCGGGTTGCTTGCTGCTCGCAACGCACATGAGATTAGACAGAGACGACCAATCTCGCGATACCGTGAACAATAATATTATTTAATTATTGAAAAGAATAAATTAAAGACAGTTGATCAGTTTTATATTCGAAATTATTGACATCGGCTTTCCGTTTTTTAAAAACCTAGGTATGCACTTTAAATATTATTTCCTTAGATTGTATTTTTATCGGCGGATTCATCTTGCTATTTCAATCTCTTGTGCTTTTTGTCTTAACTAGCCAGAACTGCTTAGAACTGTCAAAATCAAGCGCCCCCGCCTCTCCGTCCCACCGCTCACATACGGTCTAAGGCGCGGCCAACTAGTTCCGCGCGGACTATAGTGTGAATCTTTTAGTGCACCATGCACTAAAATTACTAGTAAGTACTAAATATAATATTACAGGCTATAGTAGCATTATGGGCTCTGTAATGCTAAAAATGCTTTTGAATTATAATATTATTGCTTTTACATTTTAGTACTAGATGACGCCCGCAATTCCGTTGCGCCAAAACTCGTTTATCGCACGGGAACCGTACATTTTTTGGGATGAAAAGTATCCTATATCCTTTCCCGGGACTCAAAGTATTTATCAGTACCAAAATTCAGCAAAATCGGTTAAGCGGTTTGGGCATGAAGAGTAACTGACAGACAGACCTGTCTGTCTATTTGACGACCTCCGTGGCGCAGTGGTGAGCGCGTTGGTAGCTCAAGCCGGAGGTCGCGGGTTCGAGTCCCGCCGACGGAACAAAAAGTTTATAAAGTTCCTGGGTCATGGATGTGTATTAAATATGTGTATCATATAATAAAAATCTTAAATATATGTATAGTATAAAAGTATTAAATATATTTCCGTTGTCTGGTACCTGTAACACAAGTCCTTCTGGTACTTACCACGGGGCCAGACTGACGTGGTGTGAAGCGTCCATAGATTTTTATTTCCTCTTTTCCAGACCAGACAGTTTTCCAGATAGACAGACACACAGACACACTTTTGCATTTACAATATTAGTAGGTATGGATATTACGAATGCTGCACTCACACGAACACAATCAGGGCGGGAATAATCATAGCCGAGCCCATAAGGAACACGGCCCCTGGTAAGGCCTCCATTGTGGCCGCGTACACCCTGGTGTACAGCGGGATGTACACCAGCGGCATCAGGTTCTCACCTAGCGCGAAGATGGAGTTCACTTTACCTGAAAATAGTTTTATACGTGGGAGAGCCATACGAATACGAATGGGCCGGCTCGACCGGAGAAATACCACGTTCTCACAGAAAACCGGCGTGAAACAGCGCTTGCGCTGTGTTTCGCCGAGTGAGTGAGTTTACCGGAGGCCCAATCCCCTATCCTATTCCTTTCCCTTCCCTACCCTATTCCATTCCCTTCCCATGCCATCCCTACCCTCCCCTATTACCCTATTCCCTCTTAAAAGGCCGGCAACGCACCTGCAGCTCTTCTGATGCTGCGAGTGTCCATGGGCGACGGAAGTTGCTTTCCATCAGGTGACCCGTTTGGGCGTTTGCCCCCTTACTTCATAAAAAAAATGTTGATATCGTTGTTATGATTATTTGATACTAGACGTTCCGCGTGGCTTCGCCTGCGTAAAGTGATTTCACAGACAAATTAGCCCACAAAAATAGCCTATGATCTATCACGCGTTCTACTTTTTATCTGTGTCAAATTACTTAAAATTGCTACAGTAGTTCGTGAGATAAGGCCTCCACCCCACATTTTCCTCTGTTTCTTCGCTCCTGTTAGTCTTGGCGTGATAATGAAATTCGTTTATCGCGTGGGAACTGTACATTTTCCCGGGATGAAAAGTATCTTTAAATATCAGCAAAGTCGGTTCAGTGGTCTGAGCTTGAAGAAGTAACAAAATATAATTTACAAACTTTCGCCTTAAGGCGCTATATTGAAAAAACTGTCCTTTTTGACGTAATACTATAGGACCCTCAGAAATATTACAAACCTGGTAATGAGATATACTGTATATTGGTTTCTTATCTAGGTTTGAGAAGAACTAGAAACACGATTAATGTATTTTGCCTCGATACATTTAATTTGCGAAATGACCTCTTAAAGATACGAAATTTGAAGATTATTTTTAAACGAAAATAGATGTATTGAAGGAAATTTGTCTAATTTATAGACACCTTTGCAACTCTAAATCGTATAGAAGCATTTTGCTTAAATGCTCCTAGTTATTTTTTAAATGATTATAATTACATTTTTTCGCATGTTTTCCGAGCGAGAAGATAGCTTCTGGCCGCAGCGTATTCACTACTTTATAGTCATACAAATTAAGTATAAAATTGCCCTTGCGGTAAAATTACTTTTCATATAGCGCCTTAAGAGTCCGGGTGCCATCACAATTCTCATACAAACGTAATACCAAGATTATTTCCCATACGAGAATATTTACCATATTTGAGTTATTATTCAGCTTAAGATAGTAATTACCTAGGTTCCTGTATGAAGATTCATACAAAAATCATTTCATCAAGATTCATACAAAGATCATTTGCATACAAAAAAATATGAAAGATTACAATTTAGTATGTAAATATTGTAATCGTTCATATTTTTGGTTGGTATATAAATATTTTGCAGTGAATATTTGTACAGGAACCTATGGTTCTATTATACTGAATTACTAATAAATTGAATTACTATCTTAAGCTGAACAATAACTCAAATATGGTAAATATGGGAAATTATTTTGGTATTAAGTTTGTATGAGAACAGTGATGGCACCCGGACTCTTAATAATATTAGTTTGAAACTCACCCAGCTCATCTACAGCTACCAACTTAGAAGTAAGAGATCTAATCGCGAGTAGACCCATCCCGTTCAGAGTGTCTACCAGTGGAGCTGAAAATATATAAGCACATGTAGCAAATTTATTAAAATAAAGGTACGTAACAAAAGTGTCGCTTAATAATAATTTAATAATAATATTTTTTTTATTTCGTTTCGAAATATTGTTGCGAAATAGTTCTGAATTGTAAGTAAATAGAATTTAAACATACGGACAGAGGGTTTTCAGTTTTTACACAATAGTGAAAAAATCTTTGTTTTACTTTATTCGTCTATGAAGCTACTCACGAAAATTAGCTTGTTAGTAATTAAAAAAAATGTTCTAGGGCTCCCTGACTATGAGAGTAAACAATGAGCAAACAGTTTTGAAAGTAAAACTTTGCTCTCACATCCCTACGCTATATTTAATTCATAGACTTGAAAACTTTTAGCTTTGAGTTTTGATAATCTTGCTAGAATATTATTATTTTACTTTTGGTCTATTTGTGCAAAATATACAATGGATAAAATGAAATATTTTTTCCATAAATTAGTATCATAATAATTATTCATAGGCAATTAGCTTCATACGGAAAGTTCTTCTTACAAAAAAACTGACTTTCAACTCACAAAAAGCATTAAATCTTAATTCTTATTGTTAACATAGTATTTTAATTCTCCTGAAATACGATTTCCCTACTCTATTTTTAAGGCAGTTACAGCTTACTATTTGAAATCTGCGGCTAGTCTAGGAGCATAATAGCATTATACATACCAATAAAAAATATCTTTTCGTTCGGTGCGAAGCAGTATACGAAAGAAGCTGCTATTTTGCTCACTGTCGATATGATACCTAGTATCGAGTCGTGCCATTGCAAGTATTTGCTGAGGAGAACTATTGCAAATACAGTGCCTGGAAGAAAAAGAAACGATTTTAGTATTGATAGTGGGGATGTTAAGGCGCTATATTGAAAAAACTGTCCTTTTCGACGTAATACTATAGGACCCTCAGAAATGTTACAAATCTGGTAATAAGATATACATATCTTCATAGTCTTATCTAGGTTTGAGAAGAACTAGAAACACAATTAATGTAATTTGCGTCGAGACATTTAATTTTCGAAATGACCTCTTAAAATTACTTAATTATTTTTAAACGAAAATATATGTATTGTAGGAAATTATTCCAATTAATAGACACCTTTGCAACTCAAAATCGTATAGAAGCATTTTGCGTAAATGCTCCTAATTATTTTTAAAATAATTATAATTACGTTTTTTCGCATGTTTACCGAGCGAGCCGATAGCTTCTGGCCGCAGCGTATTCACGACTTTATAGTCATATAAATTAGGTATAAAATTGCCCTTGCGGTATAATTCATTTTCGATATAGCGCCTTAAAGAAATGTATTTATTGGAAGGTAAATATATTATGTGAATAATGCGTAGCTCTGTCAGAAGTCATGAATTATGAATTTGCCAATGCAGCTATTTAAAAAAAATACTCCTTCAGCGCTGCAAACTAATTTTAGCACACACCAAGCTGGGGGTAATATCTAGTCATATCTCTAAAGCTTACCTATAGTATGCGTAACAAAATTGTACGTCTGGAAAATACTGAACATCACCTCATCCCAGTTAAACCTGTACCTCGTAAATAGATACATTATTGATAGTTCACCTGCAAAAACAAACATAATAATATTATACTAGTTTATAATACTTATTCGTCATCTCTATCTGTCCATCCGTCCGTATTTGACGGCCACTTTTCTCAAAATCTTTAAGACCCATTACTGTTGAAACTTAGTAAGTATGTGTATTGTGTATTCGGTGAACCGTATTATGATTTTCAAACAAAAATAGATAAAAAATTGGGGGTCATGAACCTTAGAAGTAAAACTCAGATAGTCTTGTAAATTATTATTAATGGATGGTGATCAAAATTTCACACAATATCTACGAGTATTGTTAGACCTGGATTCCAAAAGGATAAGACATAACTTACTTTCTGATGGATGAAACCATAGGTTCCTGGTAGTGCCTCGTGAACTTAGAATACCTGCGAATTTGTGTAGCTCTAAGTGTGACCCCTGGTCAGGTACCAGGTACCAAAGTGGACAAAAAATGAGTCTTACTTTACATATTTTCTGATGGCTAATATTTATATATAATTTGTAGATTATTGTTCTGAACTAGTATCATGTAGTGTAAGACACTTTTCAATGACCAAAACTATTATCAGACGTTTTAAAAATATTTTTGTTGCTATTTTTTTCAAAGGCTTTATTTTTATTTTGTTAATTAATATAGCACCTTAGAAAACAATACGATATTGCAAGAATTTATTTTCTACAAGCTGTTGCCCGCGACTTTGTCCGTGTCAGCATACTGCATAGTATAATAATGTTACGGATACGGGCAGTTGTTTACTTGCGCGCGACAGTTGCGCGTACTTTCTAGAAAAGTCCAACACTTGTTTATGTGAATTGCGTGTTTATGTAAACAATCCAGAATGGAACGTTCCAGAAAGCGTGGCGGACCATATAAAAGGTAAACAAGCCGGCAATCAGTTCAGTTCGATCCGAGCGATCATCAAGGCGACTTCGAAGTGAGAACAAGTGATCAATAGTGAGTGATTGTGATAGTGAACTAACGACTCGGCTACGACCTAGGACAGTGATAGTGCTCAGTGATTTGGATGTAGTGCTTAGTGTTTGGACTTAGTGATTTGTGTGAGCTAGTGTTTGTGAATAAAGTCTTCAAGAGAGTCACCAGGTCTTTCTCTACGAATCCTCGAACCCTAGCACGTAAAAATAACAAAGATGGATAATTTTCCTCTGTTTAAGGAAACAGAGGAAAATTATCCAGGTTTGCTAGGGTTCGAGGATTACCTGTTAGACCCAGATCCCAGAGCGATAAGACAACTTACTATCACAATATGAATGAAACCTTAGGTAGTGGTCAGTAGTTCCTTATGTACTTAGAATACCTTCGAATTTGTGAATCTCATGGAGCTATACTCACTCTCACTCATTCACTCATAATGTGTAAAAATGTCTGTCTGTCTACAGACAGACATTTTTACACATTATGAGCTTCACAAATTCGAAGGTATTCTAAGTACATAAGGAACTACTGAGAACCAAAGGTTTCATCCATATTGTGATAGTAAGTTGTCTTATCGCTCTGGGATCTGGGTCTAACAGTTAGGCACTTGACTAGGTATATGGCCAAAAAATACTCAATTGTATCCATACTTTAATTATATTCACTACATGTTAGAAAGGGGAGGTACAGTCTCGATATGGACAGACAGACAGACGGACAGGCTGAAATATCTTTGTTATCGGGTCCCGTTTTTACCCTTTGGGTAAGGAAACAGAGGAAAATTATCCATCTTTGTTATTATACTATGCAGTATGCTGACACGGACAAAGTCGCGGGCAACAGCTAGTAAAAAATAAATTCTTGCAATATCGTATTGTTTTTTAAGGTGTTATATTAATTTATAAAATAAAAATAAAGCCTTTGAAAAAAAAATAGCAACAAAGTTATTTTTAAAACGTCTGATAATAGTTTTGGTCATTGAAAAGTGTCTTACACTACATGATACTAGTTCAGAACAATAATCTACAAATTATATATAAATATTACCCATCAGAAAATAAGTAAAGTAAGACTCATTTTTTGTCCACTTTGGTACCTGGTACCTGACCAGGGGTCACACTTAGAGCTACACAAATTCGCAGGTATTCTAAGTACACGAGGTACTACCTAGAACCTATGGTTTCATCCATCAGAAAGTAAGTTATGTCTTATCCTTTTGGGATCCAGGTCTATGTTATGTAATATCAAATATTATACTAGTTTAATACCGTATGTACTTCAAGAGAAATTGATTAGAAACAGATGGAGCACATGGCAGAGTTGTGTCAAGCTCAACCAATAACAATATATTACGCTAACGGCAAAGGTCTATGAAATCAAATGAACATACTGTAAGAGAATTCGCGCAAAACGTTCATCCCTGATTTCTGAGGATTATTAGCTTGAATTAATCTGTTTATTATCGACTTTGACTTGCTAAAGCAGTCGTTTACAAACCTTTTTTGGTGTCGAAACCCTTCTAAGAAGTGACATTTTTGACGGACTCCAAAAAAAAGAGCCCACAAGGCCTTTGCAGGGCTCTGCGGAACGCTTCGAGATGGGATGTGATTAAACTTATAAGGGCCTTCCCTACGGAGATTCCGTAATTTACCGTATTTAGAGCCTTATAAACTCATAATTTGAAAGCTATAATAAAAATACAGCAATAATCTTCAGTATATCAACATTCCTTTGCACGTTTTAAATTTTCTGTTTTTGTTTATTATACTCATGATATCATCTTCCAAAGTAAAACCAATTTATCAAAATTCAAGCATACATTCAGTATCTCCTTAGTATTTACAAATTACTTTTATTTGAAACACACGCCAATATATCGACAATATTATAAACTACATATTCCACGTTTCAATTTTTTAGGTCAATTTTGAATTAAGATAAGTAAAAAAAACAGAGTTTTGGTGCAATCTCGGCAACTCGGCAAATGTATGGTCAAGGTCGTTTTCTCGGGGGACGGCCTTAATATCACGTTAACCAATCTCCAGCGCTATCGAAAAGATAAACTTCTGTTGAAAAATCTAAGAAAATTGGCATTAGTCATTTACTCAGCTCTTGGAAATATATCATACGACTTTAGACGGAATTTTAAAACATTCAACGATCCTAGCCATTTTTAATTTTTATCAATTTATACCATGGGGAAATGCTTTACACATCCCCGGCAATTGGGGATATCGGCCGGCTTATGTAGGACTCCACTCCCTACCGCAACTCTACCAGATCAATTTATACCTAACAATTTATTTTGAATATTATATTATAGTGATAATAATAATAATACAAATAATCAAAAAATATTATTGATAACTTTTTTAAATAACATGGTAAAACTCTAAAGTTTTAATGTAAGCATGTTTCAAACAAAGAAAATGTTACTTGACGTGGGAGAGCCATGCTTTGGCACGAATGGGCCGGCTCGACCGGAGAAATACCACGTCCTCACAGAAAACCGGCGTGAAACAGCGCTTGCGCTGTGTTTCGTCGAGTGAGTGAGTTTACCGGAGGCCCAATCCCCTACCCTTTTCCCTTCCCTACCCTTCCCTATTTCCTTCCCTACCCTCCCCTATTACCCCTTAAAAGGCCGGCAACGCACCTGCAGCTCTTCTGATGCTGCGAATGTCCATGGGCGACAGAAGTTGCTTTCCATCAGGTGACCTGTTTGCTCGTTTGCCCCCTTATTGCATAAAAAAAAAAAAACAAACGCAAGTGGATTAAAACTTTTTGATATTAAAATAGTAGGCTGTAGAGTAGTGAGCGCTAATAAATTGAGGGTCGTTAACTCTTCATAGGTACCAAAGAATAAAGAAAATTACTTTTTTAAAATCAATTATGAAAATTTTGCTGGATGATTGATAATATCTGATAATATTATTATCACTTAAAGTGAGGACAGTGATTCTTTCAGCGCTGTTAGAATCAAATTATACAATTTTTGTAGCTTTATTTTACGTAGGTATCTCTTAGATCCTAAATTATCTAGTACCGATCGTTTAACCCAAAGCTTAAAATATAATTCAAGACGTGAGTGGAAGAATAAGGTAAGTAACATGAAAAAACTTCCCGTTTTTTTGCTTACATGGAGGATTTAGGGCCGGAAAAATTATTTGAAATAGAAAAGCTATCGATTATATGTATAGCCAGATATATAAGCTAGGTTTTGAAGTAGATAAGTTACAATTTTTTTTAATTATTAGAGAAAAAATTAGTTATTGTCCGTATGTTACGAAATGTTACTTCATACTTGTTCGATTCTTCCACTCACGTCTTCAATTGTTTTCACAGTATAAGTTCTGAGTACAATAAAATTATCTTACAGCAATTCAGACACTTCTAGTACGCAGAATCTCTGCCAAAGTGGGTTTTTCTGGGTGGGTTATTGAAACTTTACAGGCTGTCTAGACGAGCAGTTTTACTGTTAATATAAAGTATTGCGTAATATTATTGACCGTCTAGGGACTTGGATTGATAATGAACATCGCGCGTCTTCAATCTAATTGTCAAAAAATAAACTATTCAATAAAATTGAAGCGTGATATTGACAATAAAATTGCTCGTCTAAGCGGCGGGTAACAAACGATGTGTCGTTTAAAGAGTTTTAATGAAATTGTGTGTTTCAAACTTAGTTTAATTACGGAAATGATCGCATCTTCTAATCCTCCCTTATCGAGGAAACAGGAGACGCGAACAATATCAAACACGCGCCAAGGACGTACAAACATAATAATATTTTATTATATTAATAAGCTAACAGATAAAATTTTCTCATAAATAATGACTGCTATTCTCAGAGTCGCTTGAACTTGGCATTGTATTTGATTTCATTGATTATTCAACAAAATCATAAATAGATATATTTTTTAACCATTTTTCTACTGTAGTACATATTCAAGTTAATTTTTAGACGTTACTTTGCTCTATCTTGTAGTTTAAGTTGTAAGCTTATGGGGCTAAATTACTTTACGAAAGAGCGTAGACTCATTGCAGGGATCATATTGTGGTGGATACAACAACCCTGGATTCTGATCATCTTTCGCCCGTGAATTGCACCAGGGTAAAATTGCATAATTCGTTTACAAACATTTTTATTACAAGCAGATGTTCTACGATTTTCGCCTGTTGTTTTGCTGTCGTAAGATACAAAATCACTCTGCCGATTTACTTCATGCTAAATTTCAGGCTGAATTCTAAGCCCAGGCTTCGTAGTGGGCCTCAGGGTTATTATCTCAAGTGCCATATTATCATAGAATTAAAAACGATACACACCATGCATAGGGCCGAAGAGAATGGCTACTGTAATGAGCATAAAGATGATGCGAACTCTTCTGTTGTTCGGGCCATCCTTAAACACCACTCTTATCGTCTCCTTGATGTTGGTGAAATCGAAGAAAATACGAAAGTAGTGGCAGAAACCCTTGCCATTGTGCTGAAAGAGTAATTCAATGTTACTAATCATTGTCTTAATCACAATACATACCAACTTCGCATAAACTAAAATATAATATTACTAGCTAGTAATATTATATTTTTGTTAAATTATTTCTAGTATCAATATAAAAAGTAGATAAAAACCTATTCTCAGGCCTAACGAATGTACATACAAAATGTCATTAAGATCGGTTGAGCCGTTTTGGAGGAGTTCGCGCACAAATACTGTGACACGAGAATTTTATATATTAGATGTTAATAATTATGGATGAGATTATTTTTTGGGGTAAGAACGGGACCCTATTACTAAGACTTTGTTGTCTGTCTGTCCGTCTGTCTGTCTCCAGGCTGTATCTCAAAAACCGCTATAGCTAGACTTCTGAAATTTTCACAAATTGTATATTTTTGTTGCCGCTATAACAACAAATACTAAAATCAAAATAATTTTTTTATTTAATAGGGGTCCCATACAGCAAACGTGATTTTTTGGCCTTTCTTGCTCGATATCAATAATTACAACAGGTAGACACTTGAAAATTTCACAAAGTTCTTAATTATATGTGTACTTAAGGCGCGCCGCAGACGTCACACTTTTTGTGAGATCGAGTCTGCGGCTCAGTCTGATGGCGCACCCCATGCAGACTGTATGTAGTCTCGATGACACTAAAAGTGTGACGTCTGCGGCGCGCCTGATTAATAATAATATTATTAAAATTAATAAAAGTTTAAGAGGGGGGCTCCCATAAAAAAAAAAAAAAAAACACTATTTTTGGTCAATTTTTGCTCTATAACGGTACGAAACAGTCTATAACGTGCGAGAGTCCTACTCGCACTTGGCCGATTTTTTAAAATTAGATAAGTAAAAGTTTTTTATATCGAAAACTTTTTTGAGTGTCTGGCTCGCCTAGACATTATAAGTGCGTTAAACTCTAATGCAACCATTCTCAACTGATTCTCAAAGTGTGTTTGGCTTCGCAAATGCCTTGAAGGGGCAAGCGATACATGCATTGTTTTTAGAAATATCAAAATGTCACTTTTTAAAAAGGTTCCGCCACCAAAAAAGTTTGATAAGCGCTGCTCTATAGCAATATGAATATTATTATTTGTATAAGCATAACATAAGAGCTTGTCCAGATGAGGCGTTTAACGCGCGAGTGAGCTACTCGCGCGTTTTACGCGCGTACCCGAGATACTAGAGCTACCTACAATAGGCATGATGACTATTTTTTTTCTTATTGGTAATTGAACCTTAAAAAATAGAAACATCGCTGAAAGACATCGCTGAAAGAATGACTCTGGTAGCTTAAAAAATCACCAAGATATGACAATTCAAACATCTCATAAAATAGACCTGCCCGAAACGCTCCATACAAAATGCTACGAAAGAATGACGTCACTCTTTCGTAGTTTGTACGCATCGGGAGAGAACTTTGTTCGATACGTATATTAAATATTGCGTTTATGAAAGTGGTTTCATAACAAAAATTGCTTTTAATTGCAAAAGGTATCGAATGGTATACAAATATTAAGAAATTTAATTGAAAAAGAAAAACGACTTGATTACCCAACTTTGAAAGCGCATAACAAAAAAAAAATCAAATGCTATCAAGCTGAAATTTTTTGAACACTTATTTTTTACCGTGATTTCTTTATTTTATTAAACAAAATTCGCTAATCTTTGACCTTGTCATCATCCCTATTATATCGCTTCCAGATGCCTACGAGCGTTTTCTTACTCGCACGTAAAACGCTTGCAATGAGCGAGAATCTCGAGTCGCCCGTAAAACGCGTGAACGACGCGCGAGTCGAGATCTTGGGTGCCATTGCAGCGTTCAGCTACGCGCGAGTCCGTTGCGAATGGACGTATTTGATTGGAGCGTAAGGCCGTGTTTACACCAAACCGACTGTGAGCCACCGAATTTGAGCGAACGTTACGTAGTTTAATGTATTTCCATACATATTCACTTTTCTGTTCACACTATTACAATACGCTATTAGTTATTACGTTAGGCGTAGGCGCGGACATTCGATACCGTATATTTTCACGTTCACACTGGGGCTCACAGTGAGCCTGCTCACATTCGGCGGCTCACAGTCGGTTTGGTGAGAACACGACATAATAACTTCGAGTCCATTGTTTGTAGCGTAAAAACGCGCGTAAAACGCGATATGTACAGTGCTCCCAAAGTAATAATGCGCATAGCAATTTTCGTAATTTTTCGGCAACGGAGGGCAACGGTCACATTTCCCGAGCGTCGGAAGACGTCGCTGCAAGGCGAAAGCGCTGTTTTAAACTTAACTTTAAGAAAAACAGCGCTTTGCAGCGACGTAGAGGCGCATGACATTGCTTGGAGGTTACCATGGTAACGCCGCGATGGCTTCCCGGTGAGTGAGTAGTACATAATATTGACGGACTGGCGACAACGGACAGCCACCGGCTATATCAAATCAAAAAACAAAAATCTTTATTTTAATTACATTTACACATTTGCAAGGTGGTGGGGTTCTCCTTTTAAGTAGAACTTGTATTAGGAGAGACCCGCTCTTTCGGTCTTACATGTATTACATTCTAACATTACAATGTTTTATGCTTGTTTAATATTAATTATTAATTTATCTATTAAGTGTTAGTATTTAAATTATGTTATAATATTTTCTATGCTTAATTTAGTTCCAAGTGTGTGATGTGTGCTTGTGTGTGTGTGTGTGTGTCAATATTTATTCTTAATATTATATAAACATCAAAAATAGGGTTGGGCCGAGCCCGCTACCTTGGGGGACAGAATATTAAGAAGTTAACATTTCATCACTTATAGTGATGTTTGAGTCTAACTTTACTTGCTGTGTTCTATTAGTCAGATAGCTGGCCATAAGTTCTTAACATGGACCCCTAATTCCCATTTTCTCCATTTTACGAAGAAGAAGTGGTATATAAACCGTGTCGAATGCCTTTTTTTAGGTCTAGAAAGACACATAGTGTTTTCTTTTTAGTGTCAATGCTTTTTGTAACACGCTTGACCAGATCATGTATGGCATCTTCAGTACTGAGGCCTTGCCGAAAGCCGTATTGGCATTTAGATAAAAGATTATTTTTATTAAGATAATTTATTAGGCGTATGTTAATTAATTTTTCGAGAATTTTTGCTATCACTGTCAATACCGAAATCGGTCTATAGCTATTAATATCTTGTCTATTACTGTTCTTAAAGATTGGGTGTATTATTGACCGCTTTAATATTTTTGGAAATGTTCTATTTCTGAAGTTGATAACACTCAAGTGTGTGATTATGGGAGTTAGTATAGATTTAGCCATTTTTATGAATTTGGTCGGTATTTTGTCCCAACCAGTGGCGGATTCTGACTTAAGGTTAGTTATTATTTTATTTACTTCCCCTGCGTGGGGCTTGACAATGCCTATTGTGTGTAAACATGATGGTAATTAGTTTATGTATTGATTTATTGTATTTTGATTGTTTTTTATGTTTTCAGCTAATCTTTTACCTATATTATTAAAATGATGATTGACAAAGTTCGGGGAGTCAGTTGGATTATTTTTTAGTGTAATTAATTCTTTGTTAAGGTTTTTTTGTTTGTTTATATTATATGATATTTACTTCTATTTCCTTTGAACAAGGTGCAAAATGCAAGTGCATTGTTTGGGACTCTTACGTTTCATAGATTCGGGTGTTTTCGTGATTACGAAAATTAGCGAAGATTTCCATGCGCATTATTAATTTGGGAGTAGTATGTGCTACGTAACGTAAATCATCAAAAATACGAAATCCTATAAATTATTTGTAATGATGATTATTGATTAGCCAAAACGTAATCATTGTTAAAGAATTACTGATGATAAATCCTGGATAACAAAATATTCTATTCCGTAATTATTGTCTGATCTGACATTTCCTATCATAATATGCATAAAATAAAATAATTGATAAAGAGATAAGCAGGCATTTTTGACAGCGACCTTCAGGCCTTTATCGGTTTTTAAACTGGGCCACTGATTACTGATTAGTTTGCGAGTAGATATGTAACTTTGTAACTTTGTAACTCACAAAGTGAAAGTTTTGAGCTTGAAATATTAAAAAATATGTACCTTACCGATTTTTGTTCCTCCGTTTTAGGTGGGTCCTTTAGAATAAATATATTGTACGCCAGGTTTATAGCGTGCAAACCACCGGCCAATCCATAGCATCCGTAGTAGCCAATACTGCTGAGTAGCGTGCCACTCAAAGTCAGCCCGATGGGAAAACCGACTGTCATACAAAAATTGATCAAACCCAATCTAAAAGTTCTCTCCTCTGTCGTAGTTATGGCGCTGATGAATGCAAAAACTGTCAGACCACACGAGCACCAAGCTCCGGTGATCCCGTCGAGGACGGCGTCGGTAAACAGCATCACTTCCAACGGCAGCGTCGTGAGGAAATACGTGTTGACGATATTATTGATGATTACACACAGTTGACCAGCAACTGATATTATGATGAACATTTTTCTGTAGCCCGTCTTGTCGGAGAAAGACCCGATGAACAGAGCGAAGAAACACGGTATCGTCGCCGTAATGTACGTCTTATACGCCAGCATTTTTGTCACCAGCTGCTGAACTTGCCTCTCGTACTGGTTCTCCGACTCCACCGTCTGCAACTTGAGCGAGTCGCAAATCTGCTCCGTAAAATTTAAATTCACTCTACACGCTTTCTCCAAGCTCAGATTCTGCGACGCCAAGGCGTATATCGTGTAACTGATGACGAACATTATCATGGACGGCTCCACTGTGATATTTCGGAACACATAACCACATGTTTCCTTGAAGCTCCTCTTTTTATTTTCTTCGACTTCAAAGGTGCCTCTCAGGGGGTCCGTCTCTGTGTACTCTCTGGGTTCGTTCTCTGCATTATTATGGGTTTCCATTGGTTCTGAGCGATGATTGCTTCATTCACATATCAGAAGGGCACTAGACTCGCTCGAGTGTTATAAATTGAATTTAAACGATGTATTTATTTGTCCCCCGATATCAGCGATAAGCTCGTTAATCTACGCGCAATGTCATGTGCTGATGTTTTCATCGGAACGCTGGCTGGAATTAGTTGTTGTTCCGCATTTGCCACGGAGGAGAGACGAATTTCGATGCCGGGATCTGCAGGCTGTAGATACACGTTTGTGGGTGTGGCCGCTTGCAATTTCTGTTGGCATTTTATAACAAGTTAAAAATTAACTTAATCGAGCTAATAAATAAAAAGTCAATACAAATTAACTTCATTTAATTCAATTAATTGTTCAATACTTATGAATAAATACCAAATCACTAGTTTATGAAAATAATACAATAAGAAAAAAATGCACTCCGGGAGTGCCGGCAGAAGTGAAAACTTGTTTATTAACGTTGTGCATTACTTTTTTAACACATTTTTTATAAAAATCGATTTTAAAAAATCGATTTTTTTTAATTAATCGAAACCCTTACAATCGATAAAAATTTTAACCCATTTTTTATGAAAATCGATTTTTAAAAAATAGATTTTGAAGTAATCGATTTTTTTATTGAAACACTTACAAACGATTAAAAAATATCGACAATCGAAAAAAAACAATCGATGGTTCGATTTCGATTTCACAACACTACTCTCCAACCGTCTTACGGTTTTTCGATCAGCACGAGAATCTGACGCGAGTTTCACAATTTTTACCCATCCCACAAAAGTGCTCAACGCCGCTAAAGAAGTTTTCACTTCAAAAAGAGTTTACTTGAGACACAATTTACATCAATATTTGTTTGGGTCTAAGCAGTAAATGTACCATTATGTGCTTTGCATAGCATATCTATCTTAAAACTGTCGTGTCTCGACTTCCAAGTGAGCGCTAGCCCTAAGTGATGAAGTAATACCAAGACGTCAGGGCAGGGGTGCCACAAGCGCGGTAGTGCAGCTACAGCCGAGCCATGCTAAATTCTTATACCAACTCGGCATCTCGGTTTTAAGCTCGTCTTGCTTTATAAAACCAGATGACGCCCGCAACTTCGTTGCGCCAAAATTCGTTAATTGCGCGGGAACCATGAAATTTTCCGTGATTAAAAGTATCCTATCTCCTTTCCCGGAACTTAAAGTATATCCATGCCTCAGTAAAATCGGTATAGCGGTTTGAGGGTAAAGAGGTAGCAGAGAGGCAGACACACTTTCGCATTTATATTATTAGTATGGATATTAAACCAACCTGTATATTAGTAGTCATAAGTGGATAGTACAACAATGTATCTTTATATTCACACGAAATACAGATTTATTATTATGATTTCATCGTCAATTATGTGGAAAATTACAGGTAATACAAAATGACAGATACCAGTGAGTTAGGCATCCATTAACACGGGCATGCAAGCGTCAGTCAATTCCGTCAGTCATAAATTATGTTTGACTGATGGTGACTGATGGATTGACGAATGGTATTAGACGGTCATTCAATTCTCTTCAGTTTTATGCCAGCCAAAGCCAAAATTTTCAAAGGTATACGTTTCTAAGTTTTTTACAATTTTGTCAGATGTGACAAAACTCACTCAAAATTCGTGATTGATGGTTGCAGCAAAAATCAAAACATCCAGATTTTCATCAATCAGCTTCGTCCAACCGTCACTCAAGCTCCACGGTAAGTTATCCATCAGTCACAGTCATGACTGTGGTAAAACTGACAGCAAAACCTACCATCTAATGGATGCCTAACATGTGAATTGGCGAAAAGCAGAACAGAATAAAGAAAAAATTTAATTATTGCCCAAGAGGCAATTTTGTGGCAAGATGATTATTTTCTTATTTTAAGAAATTTATGGTATTGAGCTCACTACTAATATTATAAATCCAAAAGTGTGTCTGTCTGTCTGTCCGTCTGTTACCTCTTCAAATCCAAACCGCTGAACCGATTTTGCTGACATTTAGTACTTTGAGTTCCGGAGTGGATACTTTTTATCCCGGAAAAATGTATGAATCCTGCGCGATAAACGAATTTTGGCGCAACGGAGTTGCAGGCGTCATCAAGTTATTGAAATTATATGTCTCCATGTTGTAAGCTTTAAACTTTACATGGGCAATGACTAATGAGTAATGACTAATGGGCTAAAACCTATGTTAAGCTGAGTGACTGGTGATTTCTACGAAACCGATGCGGGAGAGATCATTTAATTCTTTTACAAAGGGCAGCTATCAATATATTGCAGCTACATGTAATTGCTCTGACACTGCGCATGGCACACCTACTGCACACAAAAAATTTGGCCCATATTTCCTCGAAACGACTATAAAAAGAAACAATCACGTTCTATCTAATCAAGATTTGAGTCACGTTCTGTGGTAAAAAAACATTCATCATATAAAATAGTTTGCACTCCCAGAGTGCTGGTGGGAATTAACAGCAACATAATTAACGCCTGGTTGGTCTCAGACCTCTGGACTATGGTGCGAGAATGCCACCTAATATTATGTGCTTTGGCAGTCATACGTTCTACGGACCTTCAAAGTCTTATCCCAGGCGTTACAATATTTGAAGAGGGGTTAGTGGTGGTACTACTAATATATATTCTGTGTTAGTGGTTACTTCGCTCTGAAAATACTGCGCTAATCGATGCAAAGGCCAAAATTTGTTTATATTCGTGCGTCCGCGCGGACGAGCGATTTAGCCACTACACTGTACACCACGAGATCGCAAGCTACACATACTATTCTACGTATTTTTTAACGATTTATTTAATACTTCAGTCGGAATTTCCAGGAATTGCTATTGTATTCTATTGTTGTGGCGATCACCGGTGCTCGCGCGGGGCCTGAAGGATTAATAGCGGAACGGTCACACACATGGTTATTCCCAGACGTATTGACCTGTTCCTTCCTCTGGACTAGGCCGACTATGTTGCATTATTATGTGCTTGGGCAACCATACGGATTACGGACATTTAAAAATCTTATTTCAGGCACTAAAGAATGTAGTGGTTATTTCGCTCGGAAAATACTGTGTAAAATCGTCCACAACGGATGCAAAGGACTGGTATTCTTAATTGTAATAACCAGGAATATATTATTGTTTCATTTTATTAGTAGAAAGAAATATAGCTGGTCAGCTCAGCGGGTAGTTTGGCCAAAGTGTTTTCCTTCGGTTTTAGTTATATATACGTCATGCACACAAGACTAATTTTGGTGGATGAGGGAAATAGAAAAAGAAAATTCCTCAAACTTTTTAATAACCAAAACAATACAATATCTAAAAATATACAAAAATCTTTGTCGATCATACCTATTTATTATCACGTCTAAATAAATATACATTATAAATACAGGTAACCATTACATTAAAACGAAGTTTAATAATATTATACACAACATTTTGATAAAATATTGATACACATTGAAATATTTTTAGGTCCCTGTATAGCCAGGGGCGAGGTATAATAATTGATTTCTACATAATTGTATATTAAATAATATTGGTATAATATTATATCAAGGTTTTCACCATAGTCCAAGCACACTTAAAACTTCGTTTTATAAAACTCAGTTCTCATTGAACGCGTTCATTCGTTTTCTTTCAAATGGATCTCGTTTTCTTTCAAATGGATTTCAGGGTCTTCTTTTAATCGCGATTAATAAATCTTAGTTTACGTGACGTCAAGCGAAATGCTTTCATGTTTTCATCATTTTGGAGTGTTGTCATGTTATTTTATCAACAAAATAGAAAGAAGTCGTTTCTTTCTATTTTGTTGACACAAACTAACAAAACGCATTTGTCACAACTGTCATAATATTGATATTTTTTCGTCTATGTTTTTCGATCGGCCATGACACTGCACTAACAGGACTTGAACGGGTTTTATGAAGTTAAAGCTCGAACATTAGGCGTTTAGAAGATAAAACTCGGATTAGCTGTAAACGAATTTAGTTTTATGTTGGTGAAATGCAACTCGGTGTTGTAAACGCGTTTATACATTTAGAACCGGTTCAGTGTGCACTGAACGCGTTCAATTTCGTAAGTAAATAACCCCATAATAAACAACATAGAAAGAAGTCGTTTCTTTCTATTTTGTTGACACAAACTAACAAAACGCATTTGTCAAAACTGTCATAATATTGATATTTTTTCGTCTATGTTTTTCGATCGGCCATGACACTGCACTAACAGGACTTGAACGGGTTTTATGAAGTTAAAGCTCGAACATTAGGCGTTTAGAAGATAAAACTCGGATTAGCTGTAAACGAATTTAGTTTTATGTTGGTGAAATGCAAATCGGTGTTGTAAATGCGTTTATACATTTAGAACCGGTTCAGTGTGCACTGAACGCGTTCAATTTCGTTAGTAAATCACCCCATAATTATAAAAAATAGGAAATTCTTTAGAAAAATTCTGTGGCACAAGGCACAAATAACCAACAATGAATTTCTATACTTAATTTTGCACAAAAATTCATTACCACTTACGAGTTAGACGTACTCCATAAATTGATATAATAAGTATTTTTCTTTTTATAATATTCAGGGTAAGGACACACCGGAACGAGACGACACGATGATACTTTTGTGCATCGCCAAGTCGCGCCTTGTTTCATAGCTTTTATCGCGGACTTTGAGCGCGTCGACCCAATCATGAAATTCCGTAACAAAAATAAACCTAACATCCCTACCCCGGCCGGCAGAGTGGTACGGCGTTGCCGAGCATCAGCACGGGGTTTGTGGGCGTACGAATAATAATAATTGCATAAGTCGATATTAAAAATACTATGCAATAGCTTTACCGCGGCAGTCCCCGAGTGTCACACGTGTTTTTTTGGTATAAACTGACCTTTATACATTGCTATACATTTCGATTGGCGCTACTCTTAGTCGCCGGATACACGGTCAAATTTTCATCTATCTGATCCATCAATCCGGCAAAGATTGACGAAAATTTGATCGTGTAACCCACGGATTGATGAATTGATCGTATTTTTAATATTCAAACTTTTTTAACCCATCAATATTCCGTCAATCAGATTGATGGATTAGATTGATGAAAATTTGACTGTGTAACCTGTGACTCAGATACGAAGTCACTACCCGTGTAGCTAGTTATATAAATACTTTCAGCTAATACACAATATGCTAATTAGCAGTAATATTATCTTGTGCGGTGGCTAAATGAGTTAGTAGAACCTCTTAGCTAATTAGTAAATAAATCAATTAATTATCCTTAATAGAGCTCATATCATCTTATAATTAGATTGTATTAGATTAATAATATTAGTGCATAGTACAGAGTGAATGATTTTTTTTCTAGCGCCTTCATTTTCTTATATAATTATATATAATAATAATTTAGATATATTAAATGTATTATAATCTGATGGAAATCTAATATGGAAGCACTGTATCGAAGTTATATTATTATATTATATTTGTGTTTTCAAAAATAATGCGTTTAATTGTTATCCTTAGAACATAATATTATTATTATTATTCCTATAAAAATGAAAAAAAAAAACAGAATCTCATGTATTATAAAATGCCCCGTATAAACATTTGCCTATAAAAGCAATGTTTGTTGTTTTAGTAATATAAAATGCGAGAATTTCATATAGCTATCACGAGATACAGCCCGAAGACAATTATACAGAGACAGACAGACAGTACAGTTTCAATAGTAATGTTCTTCATCCTTCGGTAACGGAAACCTTAATAATAATTATTAAATATTATTATTTTAATAAAAATAAAGTTTAGCTTATTAAATACCTACTTATACGTATAAATTCAGTAGAAAGAAGGTTTTCTACTAAGAAAATATCATAATAATACTTAACTATTCAGCTTTCAAACTAACCTACTGGAATAAATTCACTAGGTGTGGTAAAATTAAGTTATTTATAAGCTTTATCAACTAGAACGGAAAATGGAACGGTTTCCCGGGACGATTTAACGAAATATGTTGTAAAAACGCTATTAGAAATAATTTACCAGACAAACCCTTACCACATTAGTAGGGAAAAATATGTTAGATAATAATAATATTATTATAAAGGCGAAAGTGGGTAAATTACTGTCAACTATCCTTCTGTCTGTTTGTATGTTACCTTTTCAGGCCAAAACCGTTGAATCGATTTTGCTGATATTTGGTATGGTGATACTTTGAGTCCCAGTAAAGAACACAGGATACTTTTTAGCCCGAGAAGAAATTTGGTTCCTGCGCGATAAAAGAATTTTGGCGCAACGGAGTTGCCAGTGTTATTTAGTTTTTTATATTGAAGTGCCAGAAGATTTGTCATACATCCATTATGATCCCAATGGGCAATGTTTCTTAGCTTTCAGAAGTCAACTAAAATTTCAATGTTTAAATAGAACGAAAACTTAAGCTCCTCTTACTTATTAAGACTTGTAAGTTCTAAAGAAACTTTTAGAAATATCAAGGATTGATTTTAAGGACGCCTTTGCAAAATGTGCTTTGATATAACTTTAAGGATATTTTCAGACAATCAGAGACATATCATGATTAACATTCATTTCATGAAGAGTTTGACATATAATTTAATAATGGGGCGTATGCCATTTTTATGCATTATTAAAGCTGGCCGCATATACACGTTTTCCGTATGCGATTTCCTATGCGGAATTACGATTTGGAATTCCGTGACACTAGCAGAAACGTTCGTTTTTTCACGCGCAAACGCACCGGCCCTCGCTTGAAACGTACGTGAAGAATTCGTTCCGTTCGGAAAAAAAAGAACGTGTGCGCCAGTTAATGTATTTTCTACTCATTCCAACTTCGAATCTATAAATTTTTTTGTATAACATATTAGACAACTGACAAGGACTATATCCCATTGCTATACTAATTAATAAGCTCGTGTATAAGTCAAATGCCAAACAAAACTTATTGCTTACTGTCTATGCTGATTTCTGGTGCTGCGTGAAAACATTGCTGTATTATTTAATATTATACTACTTTTACAATTTAAGCCCCTTTAAACATTAACGGTCTTACCATAAAAAACTAAACATCTGTTGAACAGTTGTGTTGAGACCATTTTGTACAGAATTTTTCTCTAATCAACTGTTCAGCATTCGTATTTACACAACATTTAGATTCTGGACTGACTTTATAATGCTCAGTAAACAGCTATAAGTATTTGTTATTATAAAATACCTAACTGGGCCCAAACTATTTTCTTTAGGTTCAAAAACTGAATTATTTCAATAATAATATTTTTTATATTTGTCTTTTTTTACATTTTAGTTTTTTCTTTGGTATCTTGAATTATGTTTGGAGGATTTGGAGGTAAATATGGTTTCTCTCCAGCTTTTTCTGCTTCAGCGTCCTTCTTCTCTTCTGCTTCTAAGGCCTTCTTTCTTGCCTCTCTTCTTTCTTTTCTGCCTTGACTGATGAATATTCTGAAAATATAACCCCAGATATAATTAATTTTTGCTACTGAAATTAAGGTTATGAACGTAATTAACACAAAACTTTGTTTTTATCTTTTATAGACAAATAATATTCCTATAGTTGAGGTTGAAAGAAAAAGCCTTATCAAATTACAAAGAAAATTGTGTTAATCTTTGCTGTAAATCATTGGTGTAAATGGACAGTGAGTACAAAATATTTTTAGAACTTTTCTTTGAGTTTTAATATTAACGTCAATTCGAGGGCATTGACACTCTCCGAGAATTGCAGTACCTACATTTTATTTTTTGAGTAGTGTAAGTAAAAATACGAATTGTAGCCGAATGTGCATATAGGGTAACCTCTGTTTTTTTAGTTTTACAAAATATGGGTGCATCCTCTTTTTGTCAATCCTAGCAAATTATTAATATAATATTTTAAAGTCGGGAGCCCAGCAACAGTTCAAAATAGTTTTTTTTTTTCTAAAAAGATAGCTCCGTGTATGTTTCCGCTGATTTTTCTCGCCGGAATAATTTCCGTAGACATCATGTTTTAGTCCAGAGTAACAGCAGTCCATGTGGTACTTACATGAGTATAACCACCGCTGGTACTATCAGCGCCGCCGTGGTGAGGAACACCGCGCCGGGCAGCACGGATAGAGTGTACATGTACAGCCACGCGTACAGCGGCTGGAACAGCAGCGATGCCAGCGTCCCCGTCAGAGAGAACAGCAGTCCGTGTGGTACTTACATGAGTATAACCACCGCTGGTACTATCAGCGCCGCTGTGGTGAGGAACACCGCGCCGGGCAGCACGGACAGAGTGTTCATGTACAGCCACGCGTACAGCGGCTGGAACAGCAGCGATGCCAGCGTCTCCGTCAGCGAGAACAGGGAGTTCACCTTAGCTGAAATCAAAACGAAATGAATAGGTTAAAAATTAACACTTTTAGAACGTCTACATGAGGCCGACCACCGGTTCGGGAACTGACCCGGCGAAAAGAACCAGCATAAGAAACTCGCAATCATCATTATTATTCTTCTTTACGTCATCTTTCTCCTAGTCAAAGGCAAAAAAAAGGAAGGTTTTAGTGGGTAAAAGTCCCACATACCCCCTGGGTGCTTCAGTGTCACATCGGTGGCACATCCCCAATCCGGGGGACCCATGACGGGTTTCCCCTGCGCAAAAAAAAAGGAAGATGTTATGACGTAGGCATCCGCTAAGGCCCGTTTTTTTGGTCAGTACTTAAGATGCGACCCGGTCTCAAGACGCGGTTCGGCTCTGTGATTGGTCCAAATTTTGACAGCCAACCAATCACAGAGCCTGAACCGTGTCTTGAGGCCGAGATGCATCTTGAGTACTGACCAAAAATACGGGCCTAAGAAAGGATTTTGATAAATTCCAACCCCAATGAGTTAAAATAGGGGATGAAAGTTTGTATTATATAAAAATACTTCTTAACGCGAGCGAAGCTGCGGGCAAAAGCTCGTTTCTTAATAAGACTGATTTTTAGGGTTCCGTACCTAAAGGGTAAAAACGGGACCCTATTACTAAGACTTCGTTGTCTGTCCGTCTGTCCGTCTGTCTGTCACCAGGCTGTAGCTCGAGAGCGGTAATAGCTAGAGTTGAAATTTTCACAGAATGTGTATATCTGTTGCCGCTATAACAACGAATATACTAAAAACAAAATAAAATTAATATCTAAGGGGGGCTCCCATACAAGAAACGTGATCTTTTTGACCATTTTTGCTCTATATCAATAATGGCAACAGGTAGGTACTTGACTTTTTTACAAAATCCTAACTTATATGTGTACTTTAATATAAATTAATAATAATATTAAAATAAAATAAAAAATTAAGGGAGGCTCCCATACAAAAAACACAATTTTTGGCCTAATTTTGCTTTATAATGGTACGGAACCCTCAGTGCGCGAGTTCCACTCGCACTTGGCCGATTTTTATTGGTTATTACTGATACTCAGTGGAATAACTTACCGGTTTCTTGTTTGTCCACTATTTTGGATATGATTGATCGAAGGGAGGTCGTAGTTACCCCACCCAGCAACTCGATACAGGGAACTGTTGATATAGAATACATTAAGGCGAGGTTGTATTTAAAATGTTATGATAAGTTGGCAAGAAAGAAGCCCTTTTGGCTCTTCAAGAAAGAAACATCAGTTTCTCAAACCAAAAGGTGCTTCCTTAACCTGAGAATAACGGTAAGCATTTGGATTATATATCTATCTTCTAACATGAAAAATAAGTAAGGATAATGCAGCCATAACTTTGGAGTCTAGCATGTCCACACGGCGCGTTGCGTCAGCGTTGCGTCGACGCAGCGCTGCCGTTGCGTTGTTAAATACATACAAATAACCAAGGTGTTCACACTGCGCGCTGTGTCATGAGTTCATGACAGCAGCGCGCAACGCACACATGACGGACAACAGCCCCAAGACGAAGCGGGAGAGGGCTTCGTAATATTAACGCTGCGATGACGCACGACCTTTTATCCCAAATCGTCAAGTTTTGCTATGATGATAGCCAAGTCAAAAATGCATTGCTTTATTTTTTATGTATCTTATCGAGAAATTAAAACAGAAGTACTCACTCAGATACATTTCAATATCAGTCGTGACGAAGGCGGTCCATATCGCCCCGACGAACTTGCTGAGGACTGAGATGAGGCAGAGGATCGCATCGTCCATCTGCAGCTTCTTACTTAGTACCGCTATTGAAAACATTGCCCCTGGAAAGTATATAAAAAATATAAGAACTCAGAGAAGAAATAAATGACAAAAAAGTTACTACAAGCGGTTTGTTCAAGCAAATAAAAAAGTTTGGTTAACAGCAGGCAACAGAGGGGGAACGATGAAAGAAGTTGTAAGGTTTCGAAAATATAGAATAGAACATTATTTTGAAGGTGCTCCCTAACCGGGAGCATTCGCTTGTAATGTAATGTTACAGAGTCAAGCATTACATATTAAGTGACTAGCGAGGGAGGAGAGCCGAGCATTATTACAATGCGCACATGGTAATGATACAGTGTGTAATATTTTGATACAACTTGTAACATCAACTAGCTATACCGGGCTAGCACGGCCACCAGTAGAAATGCGAAAGTATAGACAAACTGTGGAAATAAACTTAAGGTGAAGTTCCGATCTTTTTTCGTTCCGAAAAATTCAATTAAAATGCCACTTTATAACAGACTATAGTCCTAAAAATTCAAATAATATCCTACTTTATGACATATATTATAGTCTGCCATAAAGTGGCATTTTAATTGAATTTTTGTCGGTCGCGATTAGCCGCGGTAAAGATCGGAACGGACCTTAAGTTTATGTCCACAGTTTGTCCATACTTTCGCATTTCTACTGGTGGCCGTGCTAGCCCGGATGGAATGCTCAAAGTCGAATGCATTACACGCGAATACTCGTCAGTCAGGGGGTATTTTAACATAATGCTCAAAGTCGAGATTAAAATGTTACATTACACGTGAATGCTCGCAGTGAGGGAGCACCTTAATAGATACTTCTTGAACATGATGTTTGGTACCTATGCATATTGTATCATAATATATCTATAATATTTCATATAGATAGCTGAAATATTATTTTAGATGTGGTTTATGATTTGACAGGTACACAGTTTGATGTTAATTGCTTTGAGGATATAAAAAGAATTCATGGAAAGGAAAAACAATCTCATTAACTAGGGGGATTTACCAGTTGGAAATAACAAACAAAAAATGTACACAAACACATTAACCATTAAGTGTAAAAAATGTAATTCTAATCATAAGCACTTTTTTTTGAAATCACAAAAATAATGGTTTACACCTAAGAGTGCGTAGTCAAATTGTGTTCGATAATTTTGGCAGCAAAGTTCGGTAAACATGTATGAGATTCGTCAAAACATAACTCAGTAATATATCGCATAGCAAAAAAAAAATAGCTTGCAAGAAAAAAATTGAATCCATGTACTTCCTTAAGAAGCGTTGTGCAAAAAGTGAACTTTTTCACAGATCGAGATAGACACAGGTTAGACGGTCAAATTTTCATCAATCTGAATTCTGATCCATCAATCCGGTAAAGATTGACGAAAATTTGATATGAATTTGATCGTATTTTAATATGAACTTTTTATAACCATCAATATTCCGTCAATCAGATCGATAGATCAGATTGATGAAAATTTGACCGTGTAACCTGTCAGTGAGAGATGGATAAGGTCGATTTGTAAAAAAGAAGAAGTATACCACCATCGCGGCGTAGGAGAGAATTCATATCTTCCTCCCTTTCTACCACGAGAATGTATGCTTCTGCTATTTCGTTCCACCTCTGCCAGCACTTCCAGAGTGCGACCTGGTAATTTTTATTAAAAAAATGTCACTTACCGAACGAGTGTAGCACTATAGAGTAGCCGGCGTAGAAACCATACTTCACCATGTCCCAGTTCAGCCGATTCCGAACAAACAGATAAACTATATGGTGCTCCGCTGAAAACACGAACAAATTTTATTGTTGACGTCCAGCTGCAAATCTAGGATAAAACTGGTGCCTGTTTAATGTATGAAACCTAGCTTGGTAAGCGGCAAAAAATTAGAGTATACGTAAATCAAAACCTAGCCAAACATTGTAATAGGATAGTTGCCTATTTTATTTCTTATTGGTAAGTAATTGAAAGAACTCTAAAAAATAGAAACATTGGTGAAAGAAAGACGCTGATATCTGAAAAGCTCTCCAAGATATAACAATTCGAAAATTACATAAAATAAACCATTGCAAAACGTTCCATACAAGTGTCAGCGAGCTATGACGTCAAGTTTGTATGCATCGCGGAAGAACTTTATTCGATAGCTATGTTAAATATTGCGTTTTTGAAAGTGGTTTCACAAGTGAAAATGTTATAAATTGCATAAATTATATCGAATGGTATACAAATATTTAGAAATTTTATGAAAAAAAAATCTATTTGCCTTTAAGATCCAACTTTGAAGGCTCATAACAAAAAAATACAAAAGTTTTTAAGCTGAAGTTTTGGAAATATTAATTTTTTTACCGTTATATCCTGATTTTATTCAAAAAAATCTTCTATTCATTGACGTTGGAAACACCCCTATATTGTCAGTGGTACAATTATCATAAGTCATAACATTCTCGGCACAAAAGAATGAAATACATAATATAATAAATTCAGAAATGGTAGGGCTAGATTTGTAAACTATTTTATTTTGGTAATATACAACAATTTGCATTACTTTTGATATCCACTGGGGTTGATTATTATAAAATCAGTTCAACCTTGCCATCAAGGCAATTACTGAAAATAGTACTATAGGATAAGAAAAACTTACCCATAGATGGTCCGTATAGAATGAATACTGCTACCAATGTAAGAATGACTTTGACTCTTCTATTGGGTGCCCTCTTTCGCACCGCCACTCCGATTGTCTCCACAACATGGGAAACATCGAAGAACGACGTCTCTTTTGAAGTGATTCGTTCGATCTGGCAAATCATTTAGGCACATTATTGCTTGTTTTTTAAGAACAAGATAATTTTTTTTTTGGTAATCACATGCATTGGCCGCTTCGCATTCCGGCAACGCACTTGCAACTCTTCTGACGTTGCGACTACATGCCCTAATGGCCTGAATTCACTTTGATCAGTGATAATATTGCAGGTGATTAGTAATCAGGAGAGTGTGGACAGCGACTGATTAGTGCAAGTCCTTTAATTTCGCCTAATTACTAAACACCTGCACTAGAGAAAATCTTA
Source organism: Lysandra bellargus (assembly GCA_905333045.1). Classification (NCBI taxonomy): domain Eukaryota; kingdom Metazoa; phylum Arthropoda; class Insecta; order Lepidoptera; family Lycaenidae; genus Lysandra; species Lysandra bellargus. The sequence goes on from HG995344.1 coordinate 5,237,064, forward strand.
TAAATGTTGAATGTATGTACAAAAATCAATCAATTTAATTTGTTTAATTATGTTATTATTTAATTATGATATTATGTTTAATTAATTTAGTGAGGATATCAATTGACTCATATTTATTCGATCTGTCATTTTTCTTTTTGTACTTGACAGCCCGCCATTGGTCCGTTATTATTATCACCACCTTTAGTAGACTCAGACGTTATTACTTTCTAGTGTTATCCAAAGAAATATACTGCCTTTTTAAACACCAAAAACGTTGTTTTAAGTCCATAGCCTTATTCAAATAAACTCAATTAGATTTGTCTGGGTGCTTTCAGTAATATTATTTATGTTACCTTCATAAGAACACGTTTATCAAGGAAATTAATTTCACATCTTGATCCAGTTTTTACCATCACGCCCTAGGACTTTTGAAAAGACGAAATTACAGTGTCCATTTTAAACACACGTCTTTCCAAGCTTACATTGAGTTGAGCTATGCTGCGTCTGTTTCAAGCTATTGAGATAGGAAATACCCTTGTAAGCTATTGGTCTCACAAGACAAAGGAGAAATCCTCAGTATTAATATTCAGAAGCTTCTATCAGTATTTTCTCTATAAAGGCTGTCATAGACAGATCAGGTAATGTAAAGATGTATATTATAGCACGATGCATCTTTCTGTAGAAATCGTACACAACAGCTATAATGTAAAAATATACATTATAGCTGTTGTGTGTGGTCTCCTGATGATTTCTATAGAAAGATGTATCGAGATGTATCGTGCTATAATATACATCTTTACATTACCTGCTCTGTCTGTGACACTCTTAACATTATTGTATCCGCAGATCTTGGTCTTATAGAACAGAGGTATAATGTAATACATTTAATATTTTGTTGTAATATTTGTTTTCAAATGACGCCCGACACTCTGTTTTGCCAAATTTATTTATGGCGCGAGAACCGTGTATTTTTTCCGGTAAGTATAAAAAGTATCTCCTACCCATCCTTTCCTGTATCTCCATGGGCATGCCCAATTTCGGCAAAATCGGTTCAGCCATTTGAGCGTGAAGAAGTAACAGACAAACAGCTGATAGACAGTCAGACACACTTTCGCATTAGTATGGACAAGCAGCCTACAATATTATGTTATCACGTCTTATCAGAGACGATATCATGGAAGAGGCATCAAAACACAAAAGTGTCCTCAGTTAAAATGCCCCACTTTTGGACTTGTTTAAGTTTGATACTAATCAGCTACGTACGAATAATATTTTATTATTCGTAGCTAATCACTAATCAGTAATCAATAACGATCATCACGACATATTATTATTTTCCTTCCGCATTCTTGAAATAACTTTGGACCTATTGTGGATGATTTATACGGTACTAGATGATGCCTGCATCTCCGTTTCGCCAAAATTCGTTTATCGCGCTGAAACCGCACATTTTTCCGGGACTCAAAGTATCTCCATACCAAACAGCAAAATCGGTTCAGTGGTTTGGGCTTGAAGAAAGACTGATAGAAGTACCACAGGAAGTACAGAGTAAAATATAGTACAGTCATTGAAGGCAAAAATGAGGTACAACCTTCGATTTCGTTGAACCTCCATCAATTTGGATGAAAATTTGGGATTAAGTACGTTTAACTCTCTACTTTATAAAACCGACTTCCAAGGTAAAAACAATATTAATAGCATCCTTATAATATGAACTAAAAAGTTTTTTCCTATCTAATATGTAGTGCCTTTTCCCGAATTCGGCTAAACCTCAACTATTTCTGTACTCAATCTTCATCATTTTGAAGTCGGTACCAGATATAGCTGAATCTTTATTTCTTTGACAGGTTTCTGGCACTGACTTCACAATTATGAAGATTGAGTACAGAAATAGTTGAGGTTTAGCCGAATTCGGGAAAAGGCACTACATATTAGATAGGAAAAATTATTTAATACTTTTTAGTTCATATTATAAGGATGCTATCAATATTGTTTTTACCTTGGAAGTCGGTTTAAAATTTTTGTTAAAAATAATAATTTCACTCTTTTTAGTTACCTAGTAGGTAAATTGTTAGTGCCAATTCAAATTGTATAAAAAATAGTTTCATATTGTGTTCACTAGATGTCACTGAGGCGCTCCTGTGTCGCGCTATCGCTTGTACGTAGAATTTTTATATAGGTAGTTGTAACTTCTAACATATTTCTATCGTGTTGTTGAAAGTTTGTAAGCAACTGACAACTCAACAGTGAGCTTGCCGCTTAGTGTGAGCAGTGAGCATTGAATTGACAACATAAATCATAATAATGAGTGGTAATAATTGATCTCGTATAATTGTTATTAAGTTGACCTCCGTCATAGTCCGCGAATTTATAAGTGGTTGTCGGTGGTACTGCGTATATTCTACGTATCTTATTACAATTTGTTAAGACTGTTAAGAGTCATACGGCATACCCCAAGGCCCAAATATCATGTAGATAGATACATTTAAACAATACATTTAAAAAAATCTAAGTGAACACGTGCTGAAAAATGCTCGTAGCGCGACATGCCGCATGCCCTGACATTCCGGTTAGAACTTGAATACGATGCTTACGCTCGCGCCGCGCGGCGCGCGGCGTCGCCGTTGCCTCTGCGGCGCCGACCGCCGTGTATATTAAACAGCCTATAATTGGTGTTGTTATGTATATAATTATTATTATTGTATCCATACCTATGCCTTGTACTATTATTATCTATTCTGTGCCATGAGACATTGGTGACCTTAACACGACGTGGTAATGATGATGATGACGATGATGATGATGATGAATTTGAATTGCATGATAGGCTGGTAGCATATGCTTTCTGTTCTTAAAACAACGCCGAAACTCCCAAACGTGTATCTATAAAGAGTCAGGAGTTCTGTCAGCATCTTCGAAACCATGGTATACCTTGACCCAATATTTGACTTTTTGGTAGCATATTCTTAGTACACTTCACATAAAACCAAAATCACCATATGTTTCCATATAAATTTCGAGGAGTCTCCTCGAAATTATTGTTTGAATATTTTGGACTAAATAATATCAATGTTTGAAATATATTAAGTAATAAAATTTATCTTAACTATGAAAAAATATTCGAACTCATTAAAGCTGATAAAAAACTTAAAAACTTAAAGCTTATTATTCAGACATTGGGTAGTTTACAACAAAATAAACTTATTTTGCGAAAATTTTCACCCCTGTATATATAGTAATAATAAATTAATACTAAGTAAATAAACTGAAAAAAATTGGGTTCAAAAACTTAAATCTATAATTTTTAAAAGTGATTCTGCAATTATGGGGTACTTTTAGGGATTTATATTTCACTCTTATCCAAAAATTATATCGCAAATATCAAACAAACTGTTCATGCAATTATTTAAATATGCGATTTTAAAGCTCAGGAATACAAAAAATGTTTTTTTCACGATGAGGATGGTTGAAAGGGGTTGAAAAATTTATTAAATAATCATAAATCATGAATAAAAACATTAAAACATATTTTATTTTATCAAATTAAACACAATTAGTTAAACCAGAATGGTTAAATCTGCATTTTTCTATTTTCAACAAAAGGGGTGGATTTCACCCCTAAAATACAAAAGCGCAATACGAGCGTATGTCACTTTTTAACCGACTTCTAAAAAACGAGGAGGTTATATGTTCGGCTGTGGATATTCTTTTTATTTTTATGTTTGTATGTTCAACGATTACTCCGCCGTTTGTGAACCGATTTTCGAAATTTTTGTTTTGTTGTATTAGGTTTCACTCCAATTCGGTACCATGTTCACAAAAGTGGTGATCTGATGATGGGATCCAGGAGTAATCGAGGAGACTCCTCGAAATTTATATGGAAACATATGGTGATTTTGGTTTTATGTGAAGTGTACTAAGAATATGCTACTAAAAAGTCAAATATTGGGTCAAGGTATACCATGGTTTCGAAGATGCTGACAGAACTCCTGACTCTTTATAGATACACGTATACGTTTGGGAGTTTCGGCGTTGTTTTAAGAACAGAAAGCATATGCTACCAGCCTATCATGCAATTCAAATTCATCATCATCATCATCATCGTCATCATCATCATTACCACGTCGTGTTAAGGTCACCAATGTCTCATGACACAAAATAGATAATAATAGTACAAGGCATAGGTATGGATACAATAATAATAATTATATACATAAGAACACCAATTATAGGCTGTTTAATATACACGGCGGTCGGCGCCGCAGAGGCAACGGCGACGCCGCGCGCCGCGCGGCGCGAGCGTAAGCATCGTATTCAAGTTCTAACCGGAATGTCAGGGCATGCGGCATGTCGCGCTACGAGCATTTTTCAGCACGTGTTCACTTAGATTTTTTTAAATGTATTGTTTAAATGTATCTATCTACATGATGTTTGGGCCTTGGGGTATGCCGTATGACTCTTAACAGTCTTAACAAATTGTAATAAGATACGTAGAATATACGCAGTACCACCGACAACCACTTATAAATTCGCGGACTATGACGGAGGTCAACTTAATAACAATTATACGAGATCAATTATTACCACTCAATATTATGATTTATGTTGTCAATTCAATGCTCACTGCTCACACTAAGCGGCAAGCTCACTGTAGAGTTGTCAGTTGCTTACAAACTTTCAACAACACGATAGAAATATGTTACAAGTTACAACTACCTATATAAAAATTCTACGTACAAGCGATAGCGCGACACAGGAGCGCCTCAGTGACATCTAGTGAAGACAATATGAAACTATTTTTTATACAATTTGAATTGGCACTAACAATTTACCTACTAGGTAACTAAAAAGAGTGAAATTATTATTTTTAACAAAAAATTTAAACCGACTTCCAAGGTAAAAACAATATTAATAGCATCTTTATAATATGAACTAAAAAGTATTAAATAATTTTTCCTATCTAATATGTAGTGCATTTTCCCGAATTCGGCTAAACCTCAACTATTTCTGTACTCAATCTTCATAATTGTGAAGTCAGTGCCAGAAACCTGTCAAAGAAATAAAGATTCAGCTATATCTGGTACCGACTTCAAAATGATGAAGATTGAGTACAGAAATAGTTGAGGTTTAGCCGAATTCGGGAAAAGGTACTACATATTAGATAGGAAAAAACTTTTTAGTTCATATTATAAGGATGCTGTTAATATTGTTTTTACCTTGGAAGTCGGTTTTATAAAGTAGAGAGTTAAACGTACTTAATCCCAAATTTTCATCCAAATTGATGGAGGTTCAACGAAATCGAAGGTTGTACCTCATTTTTGCCTTCAATGACTAGAAGCTATTAGAATACTAAAATACTAAAAACTAAAATACTAAAAAGCTAGCCGTGAGATTTAATGGCGTTGTTCAGTCAAAGGGCTAGCTGTTTGATTGAACGGCTATTTTAACCAGTTGGCTGCGACATATATACGGCATTCCAACTACATTTTCGAGAGAGAACTGTCGTCCGGGACTAATCACGCGTGCGGGTTTCCTCGCTATATTTTCCTTTACACCGTACGAGTGTCCGTATGAATGTTTTCTGGGTATGCTAGTGTGAATCAAAGGTCTGCCGACTAGGCCACAAATGTTCTTCATAATTTTTATTTATAACATGTACATTGTATAATACGTAAGGGCTGCAGGAGCTATCGCGAGAAAAATTGTATGTTTAAACTACTTCGTTAAGCGAGTCGCGTGTTTAAACTGGTCCTAGAATGTTTGATAAAAAAAAGGTTTGAATTTTACAATACTTCCAACTAGATACGGTATTTTCAATTATTATTTGTATTGATCAGATTGTATAATGTACCCACTTGTTTCAAAATTATATTTTAAACTACAGAACATTGTCTGTAGGATCCACTAGTGTTAATTTGTGAATATTTGAATATTGCAAAAGTTAAACAGTTTTCAATACTTGAATTTTCGCACCATTGCGTCATTTTCTACGAATAATAAAAACTAAGGAAGAGTAACTCCGTCAAAAAACATGCTCCAAAATACTTGTCAAAAAAGTGTACCATATGAATTTTAGACATTTGGCGTGACGATCAAAATATTGTAATTATAATGAATTATAATGTGTTTATCAGAGGTTATTTGTGGAAAATGTGAAAATTATATTCGCTGAAGCCGGAAACATAATATTATCTTGCTTATTTGTTTATAAAACGTTAAAATGCGCACTGTAATTACTTATTATTACAGTGGGTGAAGAAAATTTGCTTATGCCGTAGTCTTAATTTTTTTTTCATAAGCAAACCACGTTGTTGGTCCTGCATTGCGCTAGGTTTCTTTATTTATTTAGGAACTTTTGGCACATAATGACTAAAGTGAGAAATAAAGAAAAAAAATGGTCGCAAATATTGTGTTGAACAGCTTATTCGTCTGCCCTAAGACCGATTTCCAACTATTCCAAGAATGCCGTACTTGGGGACGTACTTACAAACCGCACGAACATTAATGTAGAATAATAATAATAGCTCCCACACCGGTTTCGGTGACGGTGGCCGGTTTCATTGAAACCGGGCCAGCTACGCGGGAGTAATTTTATAGTGCCCAAGTGTGTGCGCAGTACACAAGAGCACTCTCTATTCCTTTACTCTCACAACCCAGTGGGACGGATGACCGACACGACTGGCGAGAGATCAGGCGCAGGACCGACTTTTTACATGACCATCCGACGCATGGATCATCTTACTTGTCAGACAATCAGGTGATCAGCCTGCATTGTTCTAACCAAACGTGGAAATAGCATGTTTCCAACGTGGAAATCAAACCCACGACCTCCGAGTCAACAGCTGCGTTCTATACCACTAGACCACGGAGGCGTCAATTTAGAATATCCTGTCTCCAGGCACTACAGTATCTAATAAATAAGAGTGATTACTTACTACAGATTGTATAATTGTATATCCAAGACCGATAGAGTAGAGTCCTTAATTTTTAATACTCATATTAGATTTGAGTACCACTATAATCAATAACTAAATAATAGCGATTCTCACATCAAATGATTCGTATAAACATAAGAAATCAATATGTGTATTGTTTAGTAGAGCGCACGTGTATATCACGTGTACCCTGAAACGAAATCACAATATCTTGTGATAATTCGATTCGATTAATCTATTCGCTTTGTATTTAAGGACACAAAACTTACCGTTTCTTATCTAAAACCCTAGTAGAAAATCCAATTTTCTAGTAATTACTTGCAAAAATTTGGATATTTGCAATTATAATTTTCACTATTTCAGGTAATTTCTGATGTTGAAGTCGAGCAGAATTACCTTATAATCAATAGATTATGATCAGTAGTAAACAAAGCATTATCTTATATATAAAATTCTCATGTCACAATGTTAGTCCACGAACTCCTCCGAAACGGCTTTACTGATTTTGACCATATTTTATATGCATATTCAGTAGGTCTGAGAATCGGCTACTCGGTACTTTATATATTGATAAGTGCATTTGTTGAATAAATAATTTAGTAAATTATTACAATCTGAGACTGACGGCGGCCATTGTTTGTGCGACGGGATAGCGATCGACGTTGCCATGGTGACATACTTATTTAGTCACTTCAATAAAATAATATCTCAAATATATTATGGCAAAGCAACGTTTGCCGGGACAGCTAGTAAATCTATAATTATCTGCACGCAACAGCCGTGTGACTGGCTTTAGAGTGCGCAGACGGATCACAAAACACAACAACCGTGATCGACAACCACTGAAGTGGTATGATGAAATATCAGCTGATGTTTTCTCAAGGTCAAGCCAGAGCGGGCTAAATGAGTCTGGATAGGATCTAGTTTGCATAAAATATCTCAATTTATAATTCTCATTCGAGCTACCCCAAATCACTTAAGGTGACGCCGCGTTAAAGTAAGAAACTTTGTTGGATTTGTTTTAGATTGCTTGTTTTCTATGAGAGGCCGGGCCAAGCAACTGAACATCAAAAAATTGAAAGGGCGTAAGCGACAAAATGGTTTTTGTCGCGTAATTTAAAAACCATAAATACATTTCATATAAGCTATGCACATATTAAAGTGTATGCTTCAACCAATTTATGTACAAATTTTGGAACCTTAAATCACTCTCCTCTGTTGGAAAAATAGGAATCCCTTTTTTACAGAGGTCTTTTCGATTGATAATTCTGTTATAAAAGTTGTCCAATCGTGTTATGCTATGGGCAATTCAAAGACAAAGACATGATGAATACTGACAATGAACTTTAGTTTCTTAGCTTTAGTCATTGCTGAGAAAAATCGGCATCGCTACAGCCAAATTATCAAGGCGTCGCCTTAAGCGACTAATTTGGGTTGTTTGTAGCCCGTCCACACTATTGGATTTCAACTCGTAATTACACATTGACAATAATAAGAGCCAGGCACATCTGATTAAATCTACGTGACACACAACAGGACAGGTGCAAAGCGATGTTTTCGGCTTGGTATTTTAGCCAATTTCCAAAAAAGATGAGGATGTAATACCGCGAATGTTTTTTTTTTGGTAATATTTATCGTTGAAATTTAATTATGATGCCTCTTTATCAACAAGTGAATTAGCAAAATTGAAATGATTATAACTTATCAGACTATCAAACGGAACACTATTGAGAAACGAGGTCCTAATGTTTCCTCAACAAGTACTTTTGCTAAGATTACTGATAATATAGTGTAGATAAGACATTGTTTACTTACAGGAGGAAATCCATTGTCTTGAAGGAACTGGTCTGGCTCTCTCAAGCAGAAGCACCCGTACATCAGAACCACTATGAAGAGGCAGCTCGTCATGCTGAATATTCCATAGTAACCCATCTTCTTCAGCAGGATCCCACTTATCCCTAAGCCGATTGGTAGGCCAGCCGTCATACAGAAACTGACGAGCCCCACCCGGAAAGTCCTGGATTTCTCCGACGTTATGTCACTAATGTAACTGAAAACACCAAGGAACATCGTGACCCAGCCACCGGTGATCGCTGGGAAGAACGTCTCCAAGAATACCGTCACTTGCACAGGAATCTCATAAAAGAAGTACACGTTCACAATATTATTTAAGGAGGTAACGAATTCGCCGAAAATCGGTAGCAATATGCATAGCTTCCTCTTCCCCGTTCTGTCGCTCCAGGCGCCTAAAAACATTATGATGATGCAGGGCAGCGCAGTACTCAGGATGCTCTTCCAAATATCTATAGACGATATCAGTTTTTGCACCTCCTTTTCATACATCGTGTAATTGTCACTATTCTTTTTCACTAGCGCATCACAGATCACGTCATTGTAGGCGAGGTTGACTCGGCAGGCTTTATCCAGGTTGAAGTTTCCCATTGCGAATCTGGATATCACGCTGGGTATGATGAGGCCCGCGAGCAGGGGCTCTACTGTAACGTTGTCCCTCAGGTACCATAATTTCTCCGCGAAGTTCCTGTCCTTGTACTTCTTATATCCGTCCCTCTCGTTCAGAGAATTTTCCTCCTTTGTCACCTCCTGTTTTTCCGTCATCGTGTTATCGCTTGTGTGAATCTTTTATAACGTGTATTTCATTTTCCGTCGTAACTGCAGCTGTATCGCTACGTATAACGTTTCATTAAACACAATGGCCGTCAATATCTGACACACAACTGCCTTTATTATTTACTCCTCCGATATGTTTGTTTGTTATCAATTAAGTATAGATAATGATAAATTGAGTCTATCCTTTTGTCGCCCGTCGTTTTAATTACATGTTTGTTTATACATTTTTCTGTTGCTTAATTGATTTTTAACTATGCATAGTTACCTGAAAATAATGTTAATATTTTGTTAATGGCGCTTTACAAACTAAAGCTTAAAACAAACCTAAGCGTCAGTGACAGGGGACGCGGTACGCGATACGGGAGCGTCTGCAACGCGAAACTGGCCGTGCACACCTGCGCGACTACGGTGCGAACCGTCAAACGTTAATATCATGACACAATCTATCAAAACGTATACAAATCAAAAAATCATAAACTAAAGAGTTGTAGAAAATAATATAAAAAAAAGGTTTTAAAAAGGAAGTCTAGTTATGTACACTTCAAAACACGCGTCTGACAACTTGACGAGCACGTTTCGCTTGCCGACGCGAACATCCCGCGTCGCGGTCGTGCAGGTGTGCACAGCGCCATAAGATTACATGGGCAGCGTCCGCCGCGCGGTAGACGCTACCGCTTCGCAGTCGCTTTGGTCGCGTAGGTTTGTGCAATCCATTAAGCTTTTATGAGCAGCGGCGATTGTTTGCAGTAATTATAAAATATAATATTAATTTTGTTTTCATACCATTTTTCTTGAAGCAAAAGATCTATATTCTAGGCAATCAAAATATTCTACGTCTACTTTGTGAAATGTGTTTTACATTTTTCAGATTTCTACATAAAACTGAATTTATATCAGGTGAATCTACTCGAAGCACTCTGTGCTACGAGTAGATAAATTTAATATTTTCTACGAATTTCTTCGTTCATGCAGAAGCTTCGTAGAAAAGTGATTAAATTTAAAACCATTTAATTTGTTTTATTACTGATAATCACTGACTGATATTAAATATGTTGGTCTATATTAATAATTTAAATTTTATCTCGTAATACGAATACTTAACATCACTATAATAATAATAATAATAATAATAATAATAATAATATCTATGGACGCTTCACACCACGTCAGTCTGGCCCCGTGGTAAGTACCTGAAGGACTTGTGTTACAGGTACCAGACAACGGAAATATATTTAATACTTTTATATTTATACTAATACATATATTTAAGATTTTTATTATATGATACACATATTTAATACACATCCATGACCCAGGAACTTTATAAACTTTTTTTTTTGTTCCGTCGGCGGGACTCGAACTCGCGACATCCGGCTTGAGCTACCAACGCGCTCACCACTGCGCCACGGAGGTCGTCACTGGCTCTAACTCGCATAAATAATTTAAAAAAAAAAAACTTTTTTTAAGTAAAGGTACATATATTGGTGTACACCTTTATCAGAATCCTCCACATAATCCTCCATACTTCATAATGCTGCCAGCATGCCTGCAGCAGCAAATGGTATCAACTTCTACTGACCACCAAATGTCTTTACGTATGTATCTACAGTGTGTAACAAAAATAAGTGATAATACTTTAGAATGTGTACGTGTTCCTTGTTCCTTTTGTATGGGCAAGGGCCCGAGCGTCACGAGTTTCCCCATACAGAAGTGAAAAAAATTTTGGTCTTTCAGCGCTGCTACTTTCACAGTGAACTCTCTACAAGGAACACGTACTCGGTACTCACCCTAAAGTATTATTACTTATTTTTGCTATGTTTATTACTTGTTATTGCTATGTTTTCATTTATATTGTCACGTATTTACTGTTTTGTTTTTCCGGTTAAATAAAAATAAAAGAAAAATAAACATTATTTGCTTATTAGTTACGACGTAGGTATTTACCACCTAATATCAATTAACATCAAGAAATTTGTTATTAACTTGTAACATAAATCATCAATGTTATCGTCACAACTACTATTGTACTTATCAGCTACGAATAATCAGGATCATTAGAATATTAATATCATTCATGTCATTATGACACATACTTTTGTACTTAGTACTACTGAAGTGGCATAAGTAATCCTATCGTCGACGTAAAAGATCACTACAAAAACAAACTATAAAATAGCGCACTATGTTGACATAACCTATATGACTAGGGAATGCAATACCGGGATACCGGGATCCCCAAAATACCGGGATCCCGCATGCATTTTGCGGGACTAATCCCGATCGAAAAATTAGCGGGATCCCGCGGGACTGGCGTGATTCATACTGGTAACTCTGCACGCGGGGGTGCGTGAACTGGCTAGATGCAGCCCGCTAAACAATAATTTACCTTCAATTCACCTATAATTCACTTTAAATGACAATTGTACCAACTAGCGTGGCAGCTGAGCGAACTTTTTCAGCTACCTTGTGTCGAATATCAGGAGCCGTTTGGCAGACACAATTAATGAATACTAATTAAAGATGAAAATAATTATAAGCGTGTTTTTCAGTTTTTTTGTAACTACATATTATTATTACGTGCGTCGCCATTTCCAAACAAAATGTTCAGTTTTTCTTTTATTTTTATAATATGTAAAGAACGCTGAAGTATTAATAAACCCTTCTAAAAAAATGACCGAAATTTGTTTTATTTGAGTTTCTAATAATAAAACGGGGTTTATCAAGTAAAGTCATTATAACGATTTGTTTTAAAATTTTAAGTCCACCCTGCGGGATCCCGCAAATACCGGGATCCAGCGGGATTGTGATGATTCAGTCCCGCAAACACCGGGATTAAAATTATCTTGCGGGATTGCATTCCCTATATATGACGTATAATATTATTTTATTCAGTTACTTTAAGAGCGCGGCTAACCCAAAAAAATCAAACATCGTCCTTCTCTCTTCACACTCACGCCCGTCTTTCATATGCCAGGTGAAAAAGGACGATGCGGATTGATCGCTAAATTAGTTTTTTATTATTTTTATAATTAATTTTTATAATATTATTATAAGTAAGCAACATTTTAAAAATCCGCTAGGTCGGTTTCTCAATGATAGAATTTTATACAATGTGTTAAAATATTAACTTAGTTCAATGTACGGTTATGGCAATAAATAAAAAATTCATGAAAATTAGATGCATCTTTGTGATATTTTTCTATCGAGAAAATTTTAAAATATCGTGTTTTTGCTCAGATCGAATTCTTGAAAATGTAATGTAGTATCTAATTTTAGAAAATGAAACAATTCGGGGCTTATTTTCAAGTAAGTATAAAAATGAATTATAAAATCGAACATTTTGGGTTAGTCGCCCTCTAAGCCCATCAATCCCCAAGCGGCACCCAGCTGCCGCATAACAATTGAAAATGTATTGTGTCCGCGATTCCTACGATCGAGGTATTACGCAAGACAATCTTGTATATTAAAATGTACTAGATTGACAAATGTACAATGAAACCCGTGAACTTTGTTTCATTTTCCTCCTTATATATGTCGCAGGGAAAAGAGGATATCAGGTATTTCACGATATCCCTAGGGATAGATCTGTCTGTCTCCAGGCTAGACGAGCCGCGCCAGCTCGAGCGACGCATTTGTTTCACTCCCACTAGTGCCCGTGTCACGTGTGGGAACTGGAGTGAGCGAGAGAAATGAGTGGCTCGATTTTTATTCGGCGGTATCCGCGTTTCTGACATTTCACTAGATTTAGTTTAGTGAAATGATATATCACTAGATATTTTTAGTAAGAAGACGTAACAAACAAGAATATTCGGCATCTACCGGGAGTTCGTGATATCCCTAGGGATATCGTGAAATCCCTGATATCTTCTTTTCCCTGCGACATATAAATCTTACCTAGACTTCCAGAAATCTTAAAAGACTGAAATCATCTAAATCGGTTCAACCGTTCTCGAGTTTTAGTGAGACTAACAATATTAAAAAAAAAACAGAATATCTATGTAAATAACTGTATTTTAATAAAAAGATAAAACCGACTTCAAAATTGTACGTAATTGAGAATTAAAATTCCCTATCTCAAAAACTACTGAACCGATTTTGATGAAACTTGCCGTATTCCCTAAGTTGAACAATACCTAGTACAATAAAAAAATCATTTAGATCGGACTTGTAGTTCCGGAGATATGCGTGTGTGAGGTACGACCCACTTTACTCAAAATATAGATGAATATAAATGACTATTATTTCAATAATAGTCATAAATAACATGATGTATAATGGTAACAATGGTTTTGTCTTATTGTTTTGTTATTTAGCTTGAAATTCTTATGAGAAGTACATATTTCAATAATTCATGTGAGTTGAACTAATTATTATTAATAATTAATTCATGATATTTGGACAACAAATATAATATTATAACATTATTTTTGCACACGTCGATTAATCTTTAAACAGACAATAATTATTGTTGTTTCCGGTTATGATACTTTTGTTACAATAGATAGTAACAGTTAATAAATTAATATAAAAGTGTTATAATTAAATACTTGAATTATAATGATTTTCAGGATGATTGTAACTATGAATCATTGTATTTATGATATTAGATGCAAATCTTGGTAGTCAGACGTGGGGTGGAGTGATGATGGCGGTGGGGTTGTTTTTGATATAGCAGTATTTAAGGCGGGTTGTCTGATGGAAGGGACTCACTCTCTCTCTGTCTTGTCGTAAGCCGTCACTCTGCCTCCTGTCAATGTGAATTGGCTCTGAGTACTTCGAACAAAGATCTTTATAAGATAAGTATTTATTTGGTTAAAACGCTTCTTGGCCTTTTGTGTAATATCAGTTCTTTCAGCTTAATAATTGGAAATGAAGGAAAGCTAAGTGAATAATTGTATTACGTAGTTACGATACGTATAAACTACGTTTTATTTATTGGTGTTTATGATTTATACAATACTTTTATTTAGCAAGCCTAAGCTATTTCTGACATCAGAATTGGGTCTGGCCCTTACGCCGTTGGATTTTAATGCATTTTTTTCCTTCCAGCAAAAACAAAATGGATGCCGACTGGTTAAAGATATTTTTGAACCCAACAATAAGCGAATACAAAATGGATGCCAACTGGTTAACACGCATTTTCGAACCCAATGAGGCAGTTATATCAATCTAAATCTAATAACGATGCCAAGTACCAACGAAAGAAACAAGACGGCTGAGCTAAAGTATAGTGAAAATATCGAGGTGTGGATTTTGAATTTATCTGGTGCTTCAATTTGTTGAAAAGGCAGGTAAGGCCCTGAAGGGCTCTTATTTAACGTGGTTTGAAAATAGAAAACGGAGACTAGATAACTTTTAAATCGTATCTGCAAATCTTTGTTCTGCTTTTGTTTTATAAAATTGAGAGAGAACTAAAGCTGCAATGTACCACTTTTGTTCCGTTGAATCGTACTCTGAATTTTATTTTCGTGAAACGATTTTGTTTTGTAACGGACAAGGATGTCATTAACGGAAGCTAAAGTTTATTTTAACTTCTGTACTGTGTAGTGCGGAATATGCGATATAAATCATGGTTTGGCAATTTAATAATAGATCTGTCATTGGTGTTTAATAATCTGCTTATATTCTCGTCAATTGAGAATATTCTTCACGAAAATTTATTTTTACAACTTACAAGATTTCTAAGAATATAGCCATTTATAAAGTATTTGTATAATATAAAATATGTACTTACATATTGTATTATCCAAGAATATTTTGTTTTCTTTCCTTTCACAAATGACACAATAATTCACTAACATGAGAGAACTCACAATTACTGGCGAGTGGAGTACTGTTTGTATGAGCTTGCGGATAGTATATTATGTAATAAACTTGGCACAGTTATATACACTTCACATATAATAATGTAATGAATAATTACAAGTATAAATAACTTATTTTCCAACAAGAACAAAAAGTTACAAGTACTGAGGGTAGTTTGTAAAAATTTGCGTAAAAATAGAATGCTATAGATGTCGTACGGTATTACTATGGTATTACTAGATGTGGCAATCTTGTTGTACGATCTAATATTATTACGTTGTTGTATGTAAAACTTTAGTGGTATTCGTTTTGTTTAATTTGTTTAGTTTATCAAAAGGCGTAAAAAATTTTTAGAAAGCTATGGAAAATGAATATTTAAACAGGAAAGAGTAATTCATGGATTAAGTCAAAATAATTGTCGTGATGATATGAGTAATTGAATCTGATAAAAGCTTGTGAATAAAAAGTTTTTCTTTACTATTGTTTTGCTTGTGACATATACTGAATAAGCCAATATTTTAATAATTGTCACTGAAATTATTCATTTCAGCAGTTCTGATAAAGAATTACTTTTACAATAATTGAGTAAACAGGCTGATATATTTATTTTATCTGCATTTGTTGGTGGAAAACATTAGTATTATAGACAAGGATAAAAAGAATTTATTACAATTCTGTGCTATTTTATTCAGGTACACATAATTTATTATGTAACGTATAGATTGAAGGGACATAGATAAATTTGAACAGACACAGTTACAGGCATGTTACGTATATTGTGGTGTTTCACAATAATTGTTCACCTTAGAGGTTTTTGTTTAGTGTTAAAACTTGAAAGATATTTTTGAATAAATGAGATTATAACTATAATGTGTTGTATGGGTGCCACACAATGGAAGTATATTATACAGTATACTGGAATAAGTGCTAAAATATTACACGAGGGGGCAATGTCAGAATATTAGTACTATGTGTTGTGAATGAGCTATATCTTAGGACGAATCCTAACATTTTATGCGCCTTATAGTGTTAACAATTTTATAGTTATTTAGTGCCATGATCGCGGATTGTTTTAGACAACGTTCAGACAATAGCGGATTGTATTTGGAAACCCATCTTCTAAAGTATATTTGAATCAGTTTACCCACAAAAGTAAATGTAAAGAGAAAAAGAGACTGATAATTCCTTCAATAACTGTAATAATACAATTTTATTGCTAATAATGAACATTCTTTCTGGTTAGATCAGGTGTAGCAAGGAAACTTGAAAACCAGTATTGTCAAAAATAGAGAAAATAATTTTGAACAATAGAATATCCAACATATTATTTTTGCTTCTCTAAGGTTATGGGGGAACATCTAGAACTACGCTATGGCACTTGTTTTATATAGTGTGGGCTGGAGGTTGGGAAGGCCGTGAGAGCAACTCTAGTCCATAATATAATGTTCTTCCAATGGGTTGTTGGTGTTTAGGCGTCTCTGTGTGATTCGTGGAAGGTGTAAATGGGTAGTCCACCCGGTGGGGCGGTGCAGCAGCCATCTGCATCCAATACTGGGTTGGTCTTCTCTTCATTATGGTTATAGGGTTAAGTTAGGTTTAGCTTAAATCTAACTTAAGGTTTGGGTTAGGTTAGGTTTAGGTTAGGTTTGGGTTAGGTTTAGGTTAGGTAAGGTTTGGGTCAGGTTAACCTAACCTGATTTTCAGATTTTCTTCATAATGTTTATGAAATTGAGGATTGTTGAACCCAAATTTTCATCGAATGTAGGTTCCCAAAAAAAAAAAAAAAAAAGTTTCGAGTGGTTTCCAACTTCTAGGTTTTTAGGAAATAAGACCATGGGTTTGTACTTGTATATCCATTGCAAAGAAAATATACTTTGGTGAGAAAACTGTTGTGAAGGTAGTACTTACTACCTCAGTGTTGTGAAGTAATTAATATGGGTACATTTAAAATTGATGTTGTTTTGCAAAGCGATATTATTATTCATCGTATTACAAATTTGCAAGTTAGATAAGGAGCCATAATTAAAAAGAACAACATACATTTTAAAAATATATATATAATTTGAATATCAGTTTTAATAAGGGCTTCAATGATTGAAAATAAGTTTTCCTGACATTATAATGTGGTCGGCAAGAAGCCTTCGACAAACAAAAATTTCATTTAAGGATTGTAATTTTCAATAGGTACAATTAATGGAGCTATAATAAATAATTGGCGATATACAAATAATCTCGCAATTATTTTTAAATTTAAATTTTACTGTTCGAATTTAAAAATAATTAAAGTTCTGAAAAGGAGTATGATATAGCTTGCTGGCTATTATAATAATCATTGAGTTAAAAACCTTTTACAGGTCGATGAGTACAATCGACTGGTTTTACATGGGTTTTACTTTGTTTAATTATAGATTAATTAGTAAAGGGATATTATCCATGGATTTGTTATGGCACAATTTTGAGAATTTTCAGAAGTTATAAAACCTATTTAATTAAAAGTGAATTTTCAATAATTCTGTAAGACTGTTGAAACACGAGAGGCACTAAACCGATTTGGCTAGTTTAGCAAGGCTATTGAAGTATTTGATGAAGGCTAGGAGTAAGTTGACAAAGTATCTTGGAAAGGAAGTGATACGAATTACGAAGGTTAACCACGTTTAACTTACTTTTTATATTGGTATTAAAGTCTAGACAGAGATGGTGTTTGATAGATAAAACAAATTGATAATAATCACACAGTAATAAATACAGTATCAATAAGTTGTGGTAATGAGGCAGAATGACCGAGCTGTTTTTGTAATGTCAAGTGAAGTTATATTTTGATGAGTTATTTTAAAATTTGCATTTGGTTTAAATGAGTTGCTAATGATGGTATTCCTCAGTATTTTGACTATAATCTGTTTTGGGTGACCAATCTTTTAGGTCTGAGCTCTGGGTACATAATTTATACAATAATTTAATTTCCTTGTGAGGTGTCAACCTGGTGTAAGATTCTAACGATGGATCTATCATGACAGGTGTGACTGGCCGTGTGAGGTATGTTAATGCCGTGAAGCTGGTGTGTTGTCTGGACACTATGTAGTGGGACAAAACACGACAGTTTGTGAGAGATGTAAATGCTGTGCTGGTTATCCTACTGTGATGATGATGAAACATGAGTTTGACAAAAATGGTACTGCCTAATCGGACTGATGAATCAATTTGGACATTACATGGCAGTAGGTAATGGGATTGATCATGACAGCCCGATGACTATTTGGACTTTGACTTTTACTTTCCAGAACTTAGATTTTTCCTTTTCAGAAAAGTTATTAAAACACTTCGAGAACGAAGTGTCTGTCAGAATGGCCGTGTGAGGTACGACCCACTTTACTCAAAATATAGATGAATATAAATGACTATTATTTCAATAATAGTCATAAATAACATGATGTATAATGGTAACAATGGTTTTGTCTTATTGTTTTGTTATTTAGCTTGAAATTCTTATGAGAAGTACATATTTCAATAATTCATGTGAGTTGAACTAATTATTATTAATAATTAATTCATGATATTTGGACAACAAATATAATATTATAACATTATTTTTGCACACGTCGATTAATCTTTAAACAGACAATAATTATTGTTGTTTCCGGTTATGATACTTTTGTTACAATAGATAGTAACAGTTAATAAATTAATATAAAAGTGTTATAATTAAATACTTGAATTATAATGATTTTCAGGATGATTGTAACTATGAATCATTGTATTTATGATATTAGATGCAAATCTTGGTAGTCAGACGTGGGGTGGAGTGATGATGGCGGTGGGGTTGTTTTTGATATAGCAGTATTTAAGGCGGGTTGTCTGATGGAAGGGACTCACTCTCTCTCTGTCTTGTCGTAAGCCGTCACTCTGCCTCCTGTCAATGTGAATTGGCTCTGAGTACTTCGAACAAAGATCTTTATAAGATAAGTATTTATTTGGTTAAAACGCTTCTTGGCCTTTTGTGTAATATCAGTTCTTTCAGCTTAATAATTGGAAATGAAGGAAAGCTAAGTGAATAATTGTATTACGTAGTTACGATACGTATAAACTACGTTTTATTTATTGGTGTTTATGATTTATACAATACTTTTATTTAGCAAGCCTAAGCTATTTCTGACACGTGCACAAACATTAAAACATACATACATACACACATACATACATACAATACACTTTTGAAATTTGGCACATTTAATCAGAAACTGTTATAGATTAACATATTATACAAAAACTGGGCATTTCTGGAAATATTACATACATACGCGTCGAATTGATAACCTACTTTTTTTGAAGTCGGTTAAAAAATATTAACAGACAATCAGTTTCTCGGTAAGAACATCTAATACTTGAATAAAATTTAGAATATTATAGATATTTAGGGCAGAACGATCTAGCAATGCAAAGTCTTGTCAGTCTTTTGTGCCCTAAAGCCCACAAAATGTCAAGTGAATCTTGATATTTGAATTTTGTAATAATAATTAATATACGTATTGGTCAGTATTTCCCAATCTTTTACGGCCCTAGGAAGTCAAGCACAGGTTTCACGGACCCTCTTAATAAAGTAAACAGCAAAAAATCGGATTATATATGGTCCAGAGATTCGTCAGTCCGCGGACCACAGGATGGGAAACACTGGTAGGTTACATAGGTACATAGGTAGGTTTTCTCATCGGAGTAAGGTATACAAAAAGTCACGTATGATTTTGTTAGATTCGCTGTACTGCATCGCTTGCATAATTTATCGTAGAACAGATACAGCGCTTCTAACAATAATTATTGTTTTGGTAAACACTAAACTAAAATTCAATTATTGCACAACATAAAATTTTCGTTCATTATATTATTTAAATTTTTAGTTTATAAAATATAATATCGAGAAGGCAAGATCGTTAGAAAAATACTTATTCCTTGGAATAAATATTTTCCCGGAAGTTCAGATAGGTATAATAAACATTCATTTTAAAGGATTTAATTTTTGGAAGCAGTTGAATTTTTAATATATCTATGAATTTATTGAAAAGTATTGAAAATTGTTAAGGCTAGAAGGGTATTAAATTTCTGCGAAAGATAAGGAGGCCGAATTTCAAGATTAAAATCGCTATTATTGGTCTATTCAATAATACTAAATACTCATTTATCTAGTGATAATTTTTTTTAGTCACTACTCACTGAATATTTAACCCACATTATTATTTATTAATTATTACACAAACCTTAATAATAATAAAACTTATTGTTTTTCGCTACAATATAATAATATTATATTGTAGATCCTCGAATTTTAAATATTATCTTTTTCCTTATTTTTACGCGTCAACTGAATTTTTTTAATAGATGTGTAAAAAATTAACTAGATTGGTCAAATTAAATAATTAAAGACGTGAGAGGAAGAACCGGATAACTAACATTTTATAGCATAAAGACAATAATTGCTAATTTTTTCCCTTATAATTTTGACGAATATTGTAACTTACCTCAACGTCTAGTTAATTATATTATGTATATCTAGCTACACACAAAAATCAATTTTTCGATTTCAATAATAATTCCGGCTTTAATGCCTCCATGTACAATAAAACAGCATTTTTTAACTGCAACTGAACATGCTTCTTCCACTAACGTTTTCATTATTGTAACCATCGATAGTTTGGGTAACTAATTGCCGGTTTCTGGGGTTTTTTAACAGTAGTTTATCTTTTCAACAGCGTTGTTGATTGGTTAATTTTTTGACACAAGCGGCTCTAGCCAATCTACAGCGATACCTAGTGAATAGATAAACTCATGTCAAAAAAAAAACTGGCCATTAGTTACTCAACAAAAATGTTTGGGATTTGACATCTAGAGCATAGCAAGGTTCATGCCTCTTAGCGACTCGCGGCCGTGTTCACACCAAACCGACTGTGAGCCGCCGAATGTGAGCGAACGTTACGCAGTTTATTGTATTTCCATACTTATTCACTTTTTCCACTGACCTCCATTATACAAGTACGCGTACTTGTATAACGGTGCGTCCACATTTGTATCATTTGCGCGATCAGATCTCCGATCAGATCTCCGTCGCGATTATCGCGCCATATCAAGTATGCGTATCATAGTGTGGACGCCTATTAGATCATTCTGCCGATCATGCGTGTATTTGATACGATACATCAGATACGCAGTTAATAGCGATCGGGGCGTATCATGATACGCGTATCATTTTGACACGCTTCGATGATACGCGACGGAGATCTGATCGGAGATCTGATCGCGCAAATGATACAAATGTGGACGCACCCTAATAGAGATCAGTGACTTTTTCGTTCACACCTAACCGACAATACGCTATTACGCTAGGCGTAGGCGCGGACATTCGATACCGTATATTTTCACGTTCACACTGGGGCTCACAGTGAGCCTGCTCACATTCGGCGGCTCACAGTCGGTTTGGTGTGAACACGGCCAACTATGTCTTTTTACGCTTTCGATACTCCGCGATCAAAAATATTGAATGCAATTTGACTAACTGCTTCTAGTAGTTTCGTTTCGAAACCAGTCATACCTTTGTATTATTGCATACTCAAAACGAATATAATGTTTATTTTCTCTATATCCAGCTTGTTATGTTCTCGTATTGAGACGATCTTGAGGGCTGTATTGGTATTGTAAGTTCACTTACAACGTCTGTAGAGGTACGTGAAGACTTCTTATTATAATATAAAGGGGTTTCAATACGATACTACATAATAATATTGATATTAGGGTCATATCAAAGATTTTGTTATAATATTATTATATACCATGTCATTAGATCATAGGAATTGGCGACTTTTAAATAAACAGGCAAAGAAGATACAAAGTTGATATAAAAAAAGAAATACAAAAAAAAACGAGATCAAAATCGGTCCACCCGTTTGGATGCCACAATGCCACAGACAGGCACAGACAAACAGACAGACCTAATCAAAATCATAACACCCCTCTTTTGTCGGGAGATTGCGATGCCTAATGTTAAGGCCCACTTTCACCCACGACTGTTAAAGTTAATGCTCGAGTTAAATCTTTGGTATTTCTTAATATGAATGAAAGAGAAGACATGACATTTTAACAAGCTGTTAACACTAACAGACGTTGGTGAAATTGGACCTGAGTCTCATACAGTTTGTTTACAAACTTCGCCGTCAAAATCTGATGTCTGTTGACTATCAGATTTTCGAGGAAAAAATGAATATTAAATTATCATTCTTCCTCGTTTGTATTTAACGCATAAATTTGCAATTTACAAGAAACTAGATAATTATGTCCACAGTCTGAATCGCTGTCTACTTCTGGTTTGGTCTGGCTTAGCCTGGCTGGTATAATAACTCCCGCACCGATTTTGATGGTGGTGGCAGGTTTCTTTGAAACCAGGCCAGTTACGCATGAGTAATTTTAAGTGCCCAAGTGTGTGCGCAGTGCACAAGAGCACGCTCTATTTCTTTACTCCCATAACCCAGAGGAACGGACGACTTACACGACTGCGGAGAGATCCGGCGCATGGATCATCTCACTTGTCAGACAATCAGGTTCAGCCTGCATTGTCCTAATCAAACTGGGAAATAACATGTTTCCAACTTCGACCACACGACCTCCGGGTCAAGAGCCATGCTCTAAGCCACTGGACCACGGAGGCGTTGATCTGATGATGATGATGAATACAGTTAGTTGACCTGCGATTGATGTCAGTACACTTTGATGGCAAGTAGTAGATAACACCGTTTATTGATTGATAAATAATCTTTGTCTGATAATTTTGTCCCCTTTTATGAAGGTATAAAATTATATTGTTTTAAATTTTAATCACTAGACTGTAAGTGAACCTATAGTCTACTTGCGTTAAGATTTTTGCAAATTGCAAAAGTAGTAGGTACCTATTATAGTACATACTATAATATTAATTGATTCGTAGACATAAGACGACGCCCGCGTAAATTAGATATTTCACAGACAAATAGGTTCACAAAAAAGCCTATGATCTTTCAGGTGGTCTACTTTTCTGACCCAAATAACAGAAAAAATGCTCTAGTAGTTCGTGACATAAACCCTTTCAAATAATTTCCCCCGTATTTTCCACATTTTCCTCTATTTCTTCGCTTCTATTAGTCTTAGCGTGATAAAATATAGCTTATAGCCTTCCTTGATAACTGGGCTATCTAAAAATGAAAGAATTTTTCAAATCGGACCAGTAGTTCTTGAGATTAGTGCGTTTAAATTAGCCCTTTCAAATAATTTCCCCCGTTTTTTCCACATTTTCCTCTATTTCTTCGCTCCTATTAGTCTTAGCATGATAAAATATAGCCTTTAGCCTTCCTCGATAAAGGGACTATCTAACACTGAAATAATTTTTCAAATCGGACCAGTAGTTCCTGAGATTAGCGCGTACAAACAAACAAACAAACTCTTCCCAATTATAATATCAGTATAGATATTCATGTAAGTTAAACAATAATTATAATTGCCAATGGTTTGTAAAGTGTCAAAAATTAAGTGTTAAACGAGTTTTAGCACAACAAACTTACATGCCACATAAATTAGTAAGTGTGAAGTTAAAATGAATGTGTCCTGTTAAAATAATATTTCCTTTTAATATATTTCCTTTTATTCCTGTTAAAATCTCGGTATTTCTACAAAGTGGAAAATTCATCAAAGCTAACCATGAAACATTGGGAATCGGGACAGCTCATGCCAATTTGGCCCCTTTGCGAAATTTTGACAGGTCGTTGGGAAATAAAATATTGCTACTGATAAAAATTTGATTACGAAAAAAAATTGTTTGTTTGTTTGAACGCGTTAATCTCAGGAACTACTGGTCCGACTTAGAAAATTCTATTTTAATAATTATAATTCGCGGGCGAAGCCTCGCGGAACGTCTAGTATAATAAATATAAGTACATCTTCTTATCTTCATAAATTATTTAAAATTCTCCTTACTCCTCAGAAACGGTTTTACTGATTATACTTACTCCTATTAATCCTTCGTTCGTGGATTCTTGGAAATCTATTATTATTCTATTGTGTCTCGCCCACCGGTGAGCTTGTAATAAGATACGTAGAATAATAAACAGGTGTATTATTCTACGTAAAGTACGCGATAGTTTACTAGGTAACTAAAAAGAGTGAAATTATTATTTTTAACAAAAAATTAAAACCGACTTCCAAGGTAAAAAAAACAATAATAACATCCTTAGGTATAATATGAACTAAAAAGTATTAAATAATTATTCCTATCTCATGGTGGCTTTTTCCGAATTCGGCTAAAACTCAACTATTTCTGTACTCAATTATTTAATACTTTTAGTTCATATTATAAAAGATGTTATTATTGTTTTTACCTTGGAAGTCGGTTTTAATTTTTAAAACAAGGCTTGATTACTGCGACCGATTTTTTATTTTGATGACCCGGTACGAGATCGCGACCCGGCAGATGGGAAACACTGCTTCTGAACATGACATCGCGTCGCATCAAGTGATGCTTGTTTAAATGTTATAGTGTGTTATATTTTTTGTAGATTTTCTGCCCACCAAACCATGAAGCGTGTTAGTAATTGCTTCAATTGAACTTTTTGCTGTGGTTCAGAATAAATTGCTACAGGTAAATCGTTAACTAAATATTAGACTTAACAGCTGCAGCACTCGTTGGTTTCTATATGCAACGATCGGAGTTTCGACGATCGATAATAAGTCCTTTACGCCCAATCCGCTGAATCGATTTGGCTGAAATTTGGTACTATGATAGTTATACGGCCTGTCCACAACTCCACGTCACGACGTCGTCAACGTGGAACGGTGGGGTAACGTGGCACGTTACGCTGTCACGTCCTGCAAATTTACGTCAACGTAACGTGAAAATGCACGTCACGACGACGCAAAGTTGCACGTCGCCGTGATTGTAAAATTCTACCTATTGTGTATGTTAATACACAATAGGTAGAATTTTACTAGTTATAGTGTATGCTATTCGAATATAAAAAGTGTACGGTACGGCAACGTCACCGTAAAACTGCACGTCACGTCGGCCGACATGGCTCGATCCGTTGCGCTTAGAATTTTGCAATGCACGGCGACGTGCGACGTTGCATCGTCGTGACGTGCATTTTCACGTTACGTTATTACGTAAATTTGCAAGTCGCGACAACGTAACATGCCACGTTACCGTACCGTTCCACGTTGACGTCGTCGTGACGTGAAGATGTGGTCAGTCCCTTAGTCCCGGGGAAAAATTTAAGATACTTTCTATCCCGGAAAATGTGTGTTTTCCGCGCTATAAACAAACTACTGTCTTAATGATCGTGGGAGTTCCAATATGTCAGGCAGAGACAAGCAGATCTTGTGTACCAAATAAACACAACGAGTTTTGAGAACGTTTATCAAGTTTATTTATGTTATTGACCTCCATATACTTCCTGATCGTAAGCCTTTGCCATGACAGGCTTCTTGCTTAATTTGATGCAACGGTCTCTTCGTGGTCATTGAACTTGTGACCTTTGTTTTTAAAAAAAAACTGAGGTCATAAATACAACAAGAAATTAGCAAAAAAAAAAACTACAATTCGATTATAAAAAATACAAATGTTATATATGTCGCAGGGAAAAGAGGATATCAGGGATTTCGCGATATCCCTAGGGATATCACGAACTCCCGGTAGATGCCAAATATTCTTGTTTGTTAAGTCTTCTTACTAAAAATATTTAGTGATATGTCATTTCACTAAACTAAATCTAGTGAAATGTCAGAAAAGCGGATACCGCCGAATAAAAATCGAGCCACTCATTTCTCTCGCTCGCTCTAGTTCCCACACGTGACACGGGCACTAGTGGGTGTGAAACAAATGCGACGCTCGAGCTGGCGCGGCTCGTCTAGCCTGGAGACAGACAGACAGACTAACCCTTTGGGTACGGAACCGTAAAAACTAGAATAATAGAAGAGCTGGAGTACCTGTAGTACCTGTGCCTGTACAAGAGCCTAATCAAACTAGAAATCGACATGTCACCTTTACAAAAAATATTCAACTTGGTCGGCCGCTTCATTTGACGTCAAAAATCAAAGGTCTGAAGTATCTGATAAAGAACCCTCAGTTGGTTTCAACTGAATGATTCAGAAATATGGTGATGCCCCCTCAGATCTGCTAAGTTGCATTACACGTGTGATAATAATAATAATAACTCCCACTCTGGTTTTGATGACGGTGACCGGTTTCATTGAAATCAGGCCAAGAGTAATTTTATAGTACCCAAGTGTGTGCGCAGTACACAAGAGCAATCTCTATATTCCTTTACTCGCAGAACCCGGTAGGACGAAAGACTGACACGACCGGCGAGAGATCAGGCGCAGGATCGATTTTTTACATGCCCATCCGACGCATGGATCTAACATCTTTCTTGTCAGATTTAGATGTTAGATGATCCTATCAAAGTACCCGTGTGTATACTAGAGCAAGCGAGAGAAATGCGTGGCTTGATTTTTATTCGGCGGTGTCCGCTTTTCTGACGTTTCACTAGATTTAGTTAGTGAAATGACATATCACTAGATATTTTTAGTAAGAAGACGTAACAAACAAGAATATTCGGCATCTACCGGGAGTTCGTGATATCCCTAGGGATATCGTGAAATCCCTGATATCCTCTTTTCCCTGCGACATATATAAAAGTGGCTGTGACATACAGACGGGCAGACATGACGAATCTACAAGGGCTCTGTTTTTACGGAACCCTAAAAATAGCCTTTGCGACTCTCAGTATTATTAGATTATTATTGTCATCTCATTTGTTTAAATTATTTTTATTTTTTATTATTTTTATTTGCCGTCATCGGTTATTTCAGACAATTCGAAAGACAATTTTAATGAAAATATCCATGTGATGAACCACAGTAGGTTGTTATTTTTCAAAATGGCATCGTATTGTGAATGTCATTTCCAACAATGATAGATGCGTCGCGGTCCAGCGATCGCGAAAAATATGTGCTACGACGATAATTTCCCGAATCGCTTGTCACTGTTAACTTGGAAATAATGTTACATTGTATATTGATACATGTACATTTTATATGTATTACGAGCGATCGAATTAACACCTTCACTGCGGCAAGTAAAATCTTAAACCTTCGTCTGGTGCGGCGGCGGGCCAAAGTGTGCCCCCAATGATTTTTCCGCCAGTGCGGGGTAGGCCTTTCTCGACCCACCAGCACAAGGTTAGATTAAATTACTATAACTTTGCGAAAACATAATGTAGGTGTACAGTTTTTGGACTGTTGGAATAACCTTGAACCCAACTACTTTAGATTTGATTCGCCCCGGGATCTGCCAAACAGGAAATGAGAAATAAACCAGGGAAAGTGGCGGGCCGATATCGACCCGAACCGCACTAGAAAGTATTTTTAGTAGAGATGGGAAAGACAAAAATAAGGGGATATCGAAAATATATATTTTTATTAATATATTTAAATTCCTGTCTTTAAAACACAAAGCCCGTTTTTGTTTGCACATTTTGCAGTATGTTTTTTTTTTTTTTTAATTTATTTTTTGATTCGACACTCCTCATGGTTTCTTCCAGTTTTTCATATCACCCTGCACAATTTTGCCGTTTAACGCTCATCTCAAGGACATGATTTTTTGTTTCCTGCTATCATGCGTTGTTAATTTTATAAAATGAATAATTATTGTATTTTAAAAAGATAAAACCGACTTCAAAATCGTACGTAATTGGGAATAAAAATTACCTATTTTAAACACTACTGAACCGATTTTGATGAACAGTATTCCCGAAGTTAAATAGTACCCAGTACAAAAAAAGAATTACTTTAATCGGACTAGTAGTTCCGAAGATGTGCGAACACAAACATAAAAACATACATGAATACGTATGTCACTTTAGAAATTTGACACATTTGTTCAGATTCTGATAATATAGAGTAAAACATATCAAAACTAGGCAGTTCTGAAAATAATACATACAATGTACAGGTTGAATTGATAACCTTTTTTTGAAGTCGGTTAAAAAAACGCGACGTACGTCAGCTACGACTTACGATAGATTGCACATCACTAACTGGCGAGGCGGACGTTCGGTGCGGTATCGGGTCACCAATCGCCTGCTTGTACGGCGGGCCGCAATAGGCCCACTGCCGCACTGAGTTGATTTTTGACACCTCCAGTGCGTGGTGGGCCGATAACAACCTACCATATTTTTTTTATAGAAAAGACCTATAGTTTTAAACACAATCTCAAATATATATTTTCCTCTGTCGTACCTTTACAAACACCTGAGATAATCGTTCTGCACCGAGTGAGAGAACATAGTTTTCTTCGTCCGCACCAGCTGAAATTCCGCGGCGGGCCGATTTCGGCCCGCCCCGCAGTGAAGGTGTTAAACTTCTTAATTCGGAGCCCATTTAGGGCTCCCAGTTCCCACACATAATTGGGAATTCGCATCGCATCGCAAATGTCTGCGACAAAATTCATAACAAAAATAAAAATTCGCAGTTTTGTGCGGGAGCCCTTAGGGCCAATTCAGACCACAACGTAACGCGTAGTAACGCAACGTAACATATTTTCATATTTTCTTAATTTTTTTTTGGATTTGACAGACTTCAATTGCGTGAGACGTCTTGCAAGTCTGTCAAATCCATACAGAATCAATGCATCTACACGTCGCGTTGTGGTCTGAATTGACCCCTGCAAGCAAAATATGATCAAACCTTTCTTTTTGTAGATAACTAGACGACAGTCTCCAACACCATTGCGCCAAAATTCGCTTAAAGCGCGAGAACCGTGAATTCGGGGATCAAAAATGTTGTCTATCCTGTCAAAGGACTCAAAATATCTTCATAACCAGCCAAATTCGTTGAAAAGTTAACAGACAGACAGATAGATGACTATGGATTAGGAAGGGGGCTAATCTTAAAAAGCATTATACCTCGATCGCGGATTCTTGGAAATCTATTGTTATCGCGGTCGCATGCGACCGCTTAGGGCTTGAGGGATTAATAATATTATGATATTGGTTTTTTTATACATCCAACAATGTAAGGGAAATGTACTACATACAGAAAACTTGAGAAGTCTGAAAGCCATTGTAGTCGATTTTGCTTTGGGAATTTATTATCAATGACAATATAATGTTTTATGTTTTGGTTTTGAATGTCTGAAATTCCAAACCTTACTTAAATAACATCATTAAAAAGTTAGGTTCTCTTTTTCGAATAAGATGTTCTCAGATAGTTTTATTATCCACTAGATGACGCCCGCAACTCCGTTGCGCCTAAATTCGTTTATCGCGCGGAAACCGTACATTTTCCCGGGACTCAAAGTATCTCCATGCCAAATTTCAGCAAAATCGCTTCAGCGGTTTGAGCGTGAAGAGGTAACAGACAGACAGACAGACACACTTTCTCATTTATAATATTAGTATGATTAATATTAGTATGGACTACATTAATAAATGCGAAAGTGTGTCTTCATGTCTGTCTGATACCTCATCACGTCCAAACCGCTGAACCAATTTTGCTGAAATTTGGCATGGGGATTGCTGATACTTTGAGCCCCGTGCGAGGACAAAATATGATACTTTTCATCCCGGAAAAATGCGAAGCGAGTTGCCAGCGTCAAATAGTTAACTATAAATACTAGTGATGCTAGTGAACAGGATCCTGTTTAGTTACTACTGCAGCTGGTAATTAAAGATAGTCACATAATACCTGACCACAACATCATAGAAATAGAAAAACCTTGGACAGTAATGCAGACCTTATATCCTACTGAACGCTTTAACTTTTTAACATTTAAGTATACATGAAAATGTAATTACAGCACAAATAATATTGAATTGGATAAAATATAAACATTTGTTATATTTTATTTGGACACATAAAAAGTCCTATTCTTAAGAGGGAATGCGGGTACAGTAGAATTTAAACGAAGAAACTATTGCCATCACGCTTCACCCTGCGCCGGCACGTGTATTGTGATAGAGATAGACACAGTAAATCGAGGTTACGTATTCTCTGATTCTTCCTTCAAAATAGAGCCTATGTATTTATTATTATTTAAAAATATCTTTAGAAAGAGTGAGTCTATGGCACTACGTTTTTATTTCATCTTAAAGATCTTTCAAAATTGTTTTATGGTCGGTAGATTGGCGGGGTACGGGGCATTTATATTTTGCGATTTTTGAAGGGTCATATTTTTTTATATATTAGTAAATTTAGAAAAAATCGAACGTAGAGGCATAGTTTTTACAGATCCCAATATTGCATAAAATAACATTTGTCTAGACGCATAATAATGGGAGTAAATTGGGGAATACGTTTGTATGGAAATACAGTGTTAGCGTATGCTCTTAAAGCTCAGACAAAGCCACGCCACACAAGCCACGAAGAAAGAACGCAATCCTTGCAAAATATACTAGATATTTACGTCTATTTAAAATTTATATTTGACTATTAACATTATTTAATATTTATTAACTAAAAACTACCGTTTTAATATTATTCAAAAATAATTATAATACCTAATACTTACTTCTGTCAGGCCTTACAAACAAATATTCAAAATAACACGACAAAAACACAATCATATTTCGACGAACACAGATTTATTGAATACACCACGGACTTAGCTTTCGAACTGCACACAAATCTTGTCCACTTCTGTATGCCAGTATGTGAAAGTAATCTGCCAGGCTTAAAATATGCTAACCCGTGTGACTTCAAGTGCGTTTGCAACATAGCCATCGTGCTGCAATGTATAAAGGGCCGTACACAACAAATTATGCAATACTTAGAGTGGGTTGCTCCAATTTACTACAATTATAACTTTAACTTTAATGTCAAATCAACTGTCAAATCTCTCGTTAAAGTTAATAATGAACGCCCTATATAACGATAACCTTAACCGCCCAATTTTGCTCGGTTAAAGTTAATGTAAAATTTGACATAAGGCTCATAATTTTTTTTTTAATAATATAATATATCATTTTTTTTCCTTTCAATTTGTATGGATAATTAATTTTTTATGCTCTCAACCCTATTAATTTTAACAACATACATCAGCTGCTGCAGCAACTGCAGCTGTCGAATTCTGTGGTCCTTGTTATAGTTACAGTTAAAGTTAACCTTCCTATAACCTTAATTTTGACCATAACCGTAACTAAAACAACGCCGTTGGTGGCAAAAAAGCGATGGAAACGGAACGTACTTTTTGCCGTGGTAAAATTAAACGGCCTTGCTCATGACCTGCTCTGTCTGAGTCAAATTTTATCAAAACAGGTCCAGTGGTTTTGAAATCCAATTCAATGTAAATAAACAAAACAATATTTTATCTTTAATTTATTAGATGTTATACTTTCCAAAATATTTGAGGTCAAAAGTTTGCCGAAACTTTCGACCTCAAATATTTTGGAAAATATATATATGTGTTAAAAATCTAGTAAAAACCTCCATTGTAATGAATCATATGAATTTGATATTTGCTTCAATTTTCATACCCTTAATTAAAAGGGTTTTCATAATGGTTTTCATAAAAAGATTTTAATTTACTTATATTACAACCCTTTTTAGAATAAATAGTTTAGGTGTTAAGGTGAAACATTCATACATAGAGTGTTAAAATTACTAATTACTATTCTTTTTAACTCTCTGTAGTCGGGTAAAAATAAATGAATACTGACTATAAAAAAGCAGACATTGTGTGGGCTAATAGTTTGAGGACAACGGAAAATTGCTTATTATCCGGTTACTAAGACGCCTGAATTAACAAAAATTCCCGGAAAACTGAAAATTGATGGAGACCTTGGGCTCACGATTGTAAACAAAAAGTCAAAAGTGTGTGCGTTCAAAGTTATTCGGGGTCAAAGGTCAAAAATTTAGGTTTTTTTGTATTTTTCTCAGAAACTGAGTTTTCGAAAAAGTACTTCACACCAAATTTGTAGCTCTTCGAATTTTGTACAACAATAGTTCTAATACTTTTTTCCCAAAAACTAACCATTTCCGAGATAGTGATGATATCTAAGAATTTGTTAGTTTCTGGGAAAAAAAAATATTGTCACGTGCTAGGGTTCGTAGGATTCGGAGAGAAAAACCTGGTGACTCTCTTGAAGACTTTATTCACAAACACTAACTCACACAAATCACTAAGTCCAAACACTAAGCACTACATCCAAATCACTGAGCACTATCACTGTCCTAGGTCGTAGCCGAGTCGTTAGTTCACTATCACAACCACTCACTATTGATCACTTGTTCTCACTTCGAAGTCGCCTTGATGATCGCTTGTATCAAACTGAGTTGACTGCCGGCTTGTTTACCTTTTATATGGCCCGCGGCGCTTTCTGGAACGTTCCATTCTCGATTGTTTACTTAAACACGCAATTCACATAAACAAGGGTTGGACTTTTCTAGAAAGCGTACTTTCTAGAGAGAGATTTCGCAGAGGTAAACAACTGTCCGTATCCGTAACAATATTATAGTACGGGAGCCCTAGATCCAATATTTTTCATTATTATCAAGATAATTTTTGTGAGTAGCTTCATTTTGATAAGACGAACAATATTTATAGTTGCAAAAAATCTGGAAAGTGGTAGCTAACAGAGATAGAAGGATTTCATACTTTCAATTGATGGTCCTAAAATATGGACTGTTTTGCCTACGTAGGATAATGTTACTGTTAAATTATATGACTACTAGACGTTCCGCGCGGCTTCGCCCGCGTAAATTAGATATTTAACAGACAAATTAGTCCACAAAAAATAGCCTTCACGTTGGTCTACTTCTTATCTGACCCAAATAACAGAAAAATTGCTCTATCAGTTTTTGAGATAAACCCTTTCAAATAATTTTCCTCGTTTTTCCAAATTTTCCTTTATTTCTTCGCTTTTATTAGTTTTAGCGTGATAAAATATAGCCTACCCTTTCTCGATAAATGCACTTTCTACCATGGAAGAATTTTTCAAATCGGATCAGTAGTTCCTGAGATTAGCGCGTTCAAATAAGCCCTTTCGCCTAAGCCTCTATTTCGTCTTAGTGTCATAAAATATAGCTTATAGCCTTTCTCGATAAATGGGCTATCTAACACTGAAAGAATTATTCAAATCGGATACGTATTTCCTGAGATTAGCGCGTTCAAATAAGTCCTTTCAAATTATTTTCTTTCGTTTTTTCCACATTTTTCTCTATTTCTTCGCTCCTATTAGTCTTAGCGTGATAAAATATAACTTATAGCTTTCCTCGATAAATGGGATATCTAACACTGAAAGAATTTTCCAAATCAGATCAGTAGTTACTGAGATTAGCGCGTTTAAATAAGTCCTTTCAAATAATTTCCCCCGTTTTTTCCACATTTTCCTCTATTTCTTCGCTCCTCTTAGTCTTAGCGTGATAAAATATAGCCTATAGCCTTCCTCAATAAATGGATTATCTAATACTGAAATAATTTTTCAAATCGGATCTGTAGTTCCGGAGATTAGCGCGTTCAAACAAACAAACAAACTAACAAACTCTTCCGCTTTATATTATTAGTATAGATCAATCTATCAATATACAAAAAAAAAAAAAACAGCTCGTTAGGGTTCCGTAATAGAGTTCTGTAATTAACAAAACTTGGTTGACTACTGAACACTAAACCGGAACCCTAACAAGCTGTTTTTTTGTATATTGATAGGTTGTTGTTACTCTTAAATTATACAAGTTCTAATAACTATTAT
Organism: Lysandra bellargus; assembly: GCA_905333045.1. Taxonomy (NCBI): domain Eukaryota; kingdom Metazoa; phylum Arthropoda; class Insecta; order Lepidoptera; family Lycaenidae; genus Lysandra; species Lysandra bellargus. The sequence continues at coordinate 5,271,160 of HG995344.1, forward strand.
AAGTTATATAATTTAAGAGTAACATTGTCCTACAAATAGAACAATCCATATTTTAGGACAATCAAGTCAAAATATGAAATCCTTTCTATTTCTGATAGTTACCACTTTCAATTTTTTTTACAAATAAAAATGTTGTTCGTCTTATCAAAATGAAGCTACTCACAAAAAATTAGCTTGATAGTAATTTAAAAAAATGTTCTAGGGCTCCCGTACCATTAGGACCATTTTTGTAGAGAATCTGAAGAGCTACAAATTTGGTCTGAGTCGGTACCAGTCCCATAAATTGCAGACATTTTTTACATAGAAATGACGATTAAGTATAGGTACCGACTTCAAAATAATGAAGATTGAGAACAGAAATACTGAGTACAGAGCAAGAATTATTTAATACTTTTTAGTTCATTTAAGAATATTATCGTGCTTACCTTGGAAGTCGGTTTTTTTGTTTCAAATAATAGTTATGTCAGTAACCGGACCATGCAAGGTGTAACAAAATATCCCTGTATCAATTAATGTTATTTAAATAATTTGAGATCTTAAACTAGATTAGATTCTACTTGGCTAGTTTTCATCAGAATTAAAATGTTCAATAACTTTATGAAATGACTGATGTAATGAAAACTGGCCAAGTTAGATCTAATCTAGTTTATGATCTCACATTATTTAAATAACATTAATTGTTATAGATATTCAATAAAGCAAAGAAATAGACTATTATTTGTTCATAATGTTATTTGGTTCCTATACATACATATTTCGATTTTCCATGGAACTTGGCACTCATTTAGATCTCCATCCTTTTTACGGCTAAGTCCATAGACAAGAATAATGTTTGTATGGAACTTGGCTTTCAATTTTTACTTATTTTATGTTTTTGGTGGGATATCATTACTTTTTGTAGAGAAAACTTTGCGAGCAAGGGTAGATTAGGGTAGATTTAGCAAGATGTCTACTACATCTTAATCTTCCCAGTTCAAACATACATAATGTTCGACTATATTCAATCGCAACCTTAAGGTGTTATTTCACCACTTCCCGACGAGTATCGGATATGCTATCCGCAACTTATCTGGCAGATACTTCATCTATCAGATATATAATTTATCTGATAGATGAAGTATCCACAATTATTGTGGATAGCCTATCTGAAACTTAACTGACAGATGCTTCATCTGTCAGATAAGTTGTGGATAGCCTATCTGAAACTAATCAGGAAGTGGGGAAATAGCCCTCAAGCCTTGTTGAGTATCAGACGAATAAAACAAAGAAAATTCAAGCGAATGGAAAAAGCAGCTACCATCAGGAGGCATTCAGACGGACAGACGGACGGACAGACGGACAGACGTATTAAAAGAATTCTATGTCTATTCCCGGGACTCAAACTATATTTCCATACCAAATTTAAAAACAATCGGTACAAGCAATTTGGGCTTGAAGAGGTAACAGACAGACAGACATACTTCATAAAGTCACCTTCTTTTTCCTAAAGTTTTTTCACTTCACAAATAAATATTTACGGAGAGCTCCCATAAAATAAATGTGATTTTTTTGGCCTTTTTTGCTCAAAATCAATAATGGCAGCCGGTAGATACTTGAAAATTTCAAAAAAATCTTGAAATATATTTTTATTTATAATTTATAATAAAAATAAATATTTAAGGGTGGGTATCCATACACAAAACACAATTTTTTGCCTAGTTTGGCTCTGTCCGACTCGCACTTGACCGATTTTTTTTGTTTTCTGATTTTTCCTCACGCTTTCACACAATTGCCGAGCTGGATTCCAAATTTCAGCCTTCTAGGTCATCTGGAAGTGGGTTAGAATTTTGATCTATAGGTCAGTCAGTCAGTCAGTCAGTGATAAAAATGTAGATTTTCGGACGTTAATATCTTAATAACCGTTTGAGCTATGCTTATGAAATTTAGAGCATGTAGTTATCTCGCAAGTCTCATTATAAGAGCCAAATTTGAAACGTTTATGTCAAATAGTTTCGGAATTATGAGAGGGTCAAAAGTACCTGAAAATGGTTCGTGTAATATTACACACGGTGCTGCTCGCCATTCTGTTATGCTGGAACTTGGCTTGATACGCTACCGCGTGTCTAGACTAAGCGATATTACTTGAGGGTGTGTACGTGTCCTTTATATAGAGTTAGCTGTGAAAGTGGCAGCGCTGAAAGATCATTTTTTATGATTTGCATGGACAAACGCCCCCGCGTCATGAATTTTTCCTAATAAAGGCGAAAAAAGAGTTACTCTTACAAAAAAAAACTGTGCATCACTTGTTGATGATTTATACAGTATTTTCAGAGCGAAATAACCACTCCTCAAATACTGTAGTGCCTGGGACAAGGTTTAAATGTCCGTATGGTTGCCCAAGCCCATACGGCATTCTCGCAACATAGTCGGTCTAGTCCAGAGGAAAGAACTAGTCAATACGTCTGGGACCAACTATGTGCGGGCTTCCTCACGATGTTTTCCTTCACCGTACGAGCGTCCGTATTGTGTACTTGAGATCAGAAAATGTCTCATTGGTACACGCCTCCACCCGGGATTGAACCTGCACCCTCTACGAGTGCGAACCAAAGGCACTACTAGGCCACGGACGCTCTACTCTTACAGCGCTCCTACTTTCACAACGAACTCTATATATTAGGAGCCCCACACACACCCTAAAGTATTATCACTTAGTTTTGTTACACCCTGTATATTACGAGTAGGTCACGGTTAGACTTGAACAGTTATCCAGTTTAAGATCAATTTAAAAACATAACTGAGCATCAGTAACCTGAGGCCGTAGACAAAGTCCCTTTCGTTAAAAACGATGGCGAAATTCGTTATCAAAATGTATGGGATTTGACATTAGTCTTCGCAAGCGAAATGTCATTTAACGATGACTTATGTCAAACCGCATACATTTGGTTAGCGAATTTCGACATCTTTTTTAACGAAAGATACTTTGTCTAAGGGGGCGGGTTCGGCAGACAAACACAATAATGAACATAATATTTACTATAGATTTAAAACAAAAAGTGTCATTGTGGCCATCCATGTTTATAATTATTAACAAATTATGTCTCGAAATACAACGCTTTAAGGCACAATTTTAATATGAAAATTTAAGTAATTTTTAAGCAAAATATACCTTAGAAGGCTTGCTTCAACTGAAGTTGTATCACTTCGTAAGCACTCGATAGTTTTATGGATAAGTCTGTTAACTTGACCAACAAAGTCTTGTTCATCCAAAAAAATAATACATCTTCTCTTTCTTATATATAAAAATGGATTTTAGAATGTGTTAGTCGCGCTAAAACTCGAAAACGGCTGAACGGATTGAGCTGATTTTAGTCTTAAAATATTCGTAGAAGTCCAGGGAAGGTTTTAAAGTGACACGAAGTTCACCAGGACAGCTAGTTATATATAAAAATGGATTTTCAAATGTGTTAGTTGCGCTAAAACTCGAAAACGGCTGAACGGATTGGGCTGATTTTAGTCTTAAAATATTCGTAGAAGTCCAGGGAAGGTTCTAAAGTGACACGAAGTTCACCGGGACAGCTAGTATAATATACATTATAATTCTTCTTGTCCGAATGAAGATTAGATGGACAAGAGACTACTTGGAGCTTGGATCTACCTCTTCAGTTTGTAGCCAGACAAAAAATATTTTTAATTTTTTTGATTTCTCAAAAATCTGTAACATTACTTGACCCGGCAAAAGTTGTTTCATATATTATATAGTATCACTATAAAATAGATAAAAAGGCCTAACGAATGTACATATAATGTTTCATTGAAATCGGTTGAGCCGTTTTGGAGAAGTTCGCCAACAAACACTGTGACACGAGAATTTTATAATTAGACTAGCTGTCCCGACAAAACGTTGCTTTGCCATAATATATTTGCCATATTATTTTATTGAAGTGACTAAATAAGTATGTCACCATGGCAACGTCGATCGCTATCCCGTCGCACAAACAATGGTAGCCGTCAGTCTCAGGTTGTAATAATTTACTATTATTTATTCAACAAATGCACTTATCAATTTTTAAAGTAATGACTAGCCGATTTTCAGACCTACTGAATATGCATATAAAATTTGGTAAAAATCAGTAAAGCCGTTTCGGAGGATTTCGTGGACTAACATTGTGACACGAGAATTTTATATATAAGATTTATACATTTATCCAAAAATGCAGATACTCACTCAGTGCGATCACAACACATTTCGTTAGCACTGTCACGGATTTGTGTTGTACTGTACATAGACGGCATCAAGCACTAGTATTATAGCGAGCGTGACGCAGGGCTGGCGACTATGAACTCGGCGCTGCTCACGGACTTGGTTGTGAAAACCACAGAATGTGTATTGTGTACACAAATATAATAAAAAATTAGCTAAGTGCTGGTCGGACTCGCGCACGAAGGGTCCCGTACTGTTTTGTATGGGAGCCCCCTAAATTATTTATTTTATTTTATTATTAATTACTAAAGTATAAATTTTAGTGGGTTAGTACACAAATGCATAACAGCGACCATAAATATTAAATGGTATAGTAGAATCAATTAGTATAGAATAAACTAGATGACACTCGCAACTCCGTTGCGCCAAAATTCGTTTATCACGCGTGAACCGTACGTTTTTCCGGAATAAAAACTATCCAATGTCCTTTCAAGAGACTTAAAGTATCTCCATGCCAAATTTCATCAAAATCGGTTTAGCGGTTTGAGCGTGAAGGAAGGAAATCAGACAGACACAATTTCGCATTTATAATATTAGTATGGATATGGATATTATAAATAATATTTTACTCTCTATGCTTCTGTTACGATAGAACTTTTTGTACAGTGTTACCGTAATAGGTCCCGTTCCTTCGATGCAGGCCTGGTATTTTGACATACTAATAATTTGTCTAATTGTCTATTCGTGACACCATATTATAGTGTTGAAAGAGGACGAAAATGATCATCATGCTTTACTTATACATTTTCGACAGCAGAAGAAACATAGAATCAAGGAATCTTTCTTTTCCCGATCACCATGCTACGAACGGTTGAAATCTTTCAGTTTTTCCCTAAAATATGTGAAAGTTTCTATTCTTTCGTATTTCTACTGACGGCATGCTAAGCTGGCTGGTGCTCGGTCTCACCTTTTTTTATGAAATAAGGGGGCAAATGAGCAAACGGGTCACCTGATGGAAAGCAACTTCCGTCGCCCATGGACACTCGCAGCATCAGAAGAGCTGCAGGTGCGTTGCCGGCCTTTTAAGAGGGAATAGGGTAATAGGGTAGGGGAGGTAGGGAAGGAAATAGGGGAGGGTAGGGAAGGAAATAAGGAAGGGAAAAGGGTAGGGGTTGGACCTCCGGTAAACTCACTCACTCGGCGAAACACAGCGCAAGCGTTGTTTCACGCCGGTTTTCTGTGAGCCAGTGGTATTTCTCCAGTCGAGCCTTATCGATATCGAGCAAAAGAGGCTAAACAAATCAAGTTTGCCATATGATAGCCCCCCTGAATATTAATTTTATTTTGTTTTTAGTATTTTTTGTTATAGCGGCAACAGAAATGCACAATATGTGAAAATTTCAGAAGTCTGGCTATAGTGGTTCTTGAGATACAGATAAACGGACAGACATCGAAGTCTTAGTAAAAAGGGTATTTACCTTAATTATTCATTGTAGTATAACTTTAATTATTCATTGTCACTCATTGCTTCAATCCGTTTAGTTGAAGTTAATGCTCAATCAATTTGTTTAACATTATATTTGCAATATTTACCTAATCACTAATCAGTTATCTATTTACATTATATAAACGTAATTGGGAAAGGTATTATCTTAGTAATCCCAGTCGGAATCGGCTATCTATTCATTGACATACATTCGTATGAAATTTTTCCTATGCCATAGTTCAGGTAGATACAAGATGCAATGCGTCAAATGTTTGTCGATTGTTAACATATCAAATGTTAACAATCGACAAACATTTGTACAAGAATGTATACATATTAAATACACATTCCATCTTATACTTCGGCCATTCTACGAAGTGGCTAAAATCCTGTTCGCTTTATTTATCTCATTTTTAAACATAGTCACATTTTAACAATAGTGTGTATTTTGCTTTATTTTCATATCACCACATGATTCAACTAATATCCAATCTCTCTTATTTCTTAAAATTTTACGCTTTTCCTGTAGACCAAATCACGTCCTGTCGACTGTTCGCGACATAGGCTGCCAGATCCTGATATCTTTTAAAAATACTCTCCTATGTTTGAAGTATTTAATGTGAATCTGTCATATAACAAATATAATAAAGTAAATTTTCATGTAATTTCAAAGAAAAACGAATTTCATTATTGCAAGTTACAAAATATTCTACAGTGTTCGTAAAAAACTAATCACACCTGTAGACAAACAAGACAAGATGCAATGCGTCATTGATATGTTAACAATCGACAAACATTTGTACAAGAATGTATACATATTAAATACACATTCCATCTTATACAATTGGCAGTGGTAGATTCTGTCGTAATGAAGATATAATCAGTCACTATTTCTACAAACAAATTTTCAATCAAATGTTTAAACGCTAGTCTTAGACGTGTTCTCGTCCAAAGCAACTGGATGTCGCAGGCTAGACGTTACCTTACGGTATTTATGATATTACCTTCGTGGTTGAAATTTAAGAGTTTGATACCAACCTGTAAGTATAAGAGTACTCACGAGGTATGTCTTATATAGCCATATAGTTACTACCTATTTTTATTGCTTTACTGTGATATTTAGCAAATCTAGTTGTATTTTCTACAAACCTACCTACATCAATAGTAATAGGCAAAAACAGGTTTACAAGTCAGTCACCTACATTTTATACAAAGATGAATGGAATAACCGTAAACTTAATATTTGAATAATATTCTTCTAAAGCCACATATAAATGTCACACATCTGTATACATATAAGGCACACCGTCTGATTAAAAACAGGAGAATTGCGAGTTGGACTTAAATGGCAAGGTTCCGTATAAAATAGCAGATTTTTTTTTTGCATGGAGACCTAATTTTTTATATAATTATACAATTAAGTAATTGGCGGATTTTGATGAAGATTGGTAAAAATGTACTTTATAACTCACAAGCCACAAAGATAAGTTTATAAAAAATATTCCCGCAAAAAGTGATATTATAAATTATAATGAATAAATAATATTAATCGCAACATGATGTACGATTTCAGTGCGTCGTGGACTTCTTGGATTTTAAAAAAGAATGTCATTGTCAACCCTAACACGATCGGCAATTACGCATTTAACCAATTTCCTACGACTATCCTTTGTGTAGTACGTGGTACGTCAGAGACGCGTAGCAAGTTTGCAAAGATGTCATAAAATTATACACGATACTCCAGGTATTAACATAAACACGAAGGTTTGAATTTTGGTTACTACCAAAGTGAAGTGAAAATTAAAAAAAAAACCCTCTCGGGCTATTCGTTCCTCCCAGGGCCGCGCCGGTTTCCTCTTCCTCTGTCTTATGAGTATTCGATACGTGCATTACCCGTTCATAAGTGTACAAAGCTTTAAAGTATATCATCTGATCTTCTTCTTTTACTATGGCGGCCTCAGTAAGTTGCCAATGGCAGAGTCTGGCAGAGTGGCTTTGTGTGTGAACTTTGCTCTATATCAGGAGTCACCAATTTCTTTCGCTCGGTGTCCGTTTTAAGAACTAAAAATATGGCCTCCGCGGTCCACACATTAAAAAATATTAAACAAATGTAATTAAGTACGGAATTTTTTTATTTTTTTATTTTATTTATTTAAATCAGGCATCTTGGCCCATATTATATATATATACCTTATAGACTAACATAGATAACATTTCTACTAAAACTTACACTAAGCACTAAGCACGTATTGTCTGCGACGTGGGGCGCGACGTGTTCGGAAGTCGTCCTCGGAACCTCCTGTAGACGAATCCAGTCGGCCAGAACTAGGTGTTTATATTTTGTATCAATGAGAAAAGTGTAAATTTTGTTGCTAAATTTTTAACGAAGTTCATCTTCGAACATGCTTGGTCCGCACACAATGGGTCTGCGGTCCGGATGCGGACCGCGGTCGGCCATTAGGTGACCCCTGCTCCATATTGTAGGTCTAGTGAAATAACATGATACGATCATACGATGCAGCATAATTAGTATCATCTGGGCCTGTAGACAAGTGGCAAAGCGCTTATGCTAACGCTAACGCTAACTCTAATGCTAGCGCTAGAAAATATATGCGATTTGACATAAGTCATCGCTTCGCTAGCGAAAACTAATGTCGAATGCATACATTTTGTAGCGCTAGCGTTAGCGTTAGCGTTATGCCACTTGTCTACGGGGGCTGATACGTTAAAAAAGTTCTTTGACTAGCCTTTGACAGACATGTCACATGAGAAAACTATTATTTTCAATTTACATTCCAATACAGCAGTCCAGAGCTGGATTGCTAAATTGCATCCCAATGCAATTCATTGCCATTTTACAATTTATTCCACTAATAATTCAGCGCTGAATTGGATTATTGTCAACCCGCTATCAAAGCGTGATTACTTGCTCGATACTACTCGAAGCTACTCACGAAAATTAGCTTAACAGTATTCAAGTCAAAAAAATGTTCTAGCTGGTTACCTGTACTAACAGCAATATTTGGGAATTAATAATTGGCTAGACTTAAACATTCTACCAACGAATGGACAACTAGCATATCTTTAGATGCTCTCAAAATGTTTGAAATCATAAAAGGAAATAGGCGTAAATCAAGAATTTTTACTTTATTGTTTCTGGGATAATATCCACCGTACTCTCGGTATCTAAATTCTTAAGTATCTAAACAAACTAGGTTTAAATATAAATAGGCAAGACAGAAGTAGATAACTACGACACACCCAGTTTACCCCTCTTTTCAGGGCAAAAACTAGCAGTAAATATACAGGATGTAACAAAACTAAGTGATAATAATTTAGGGTGTGTATGTGTTCCTTGTAGAGAGTTCACTGTAAAAGTAGCAGCGCTGAAAGAACAAACATTTTTTTCACTTTTGTATGGGGAAACTCGTGACGCCGCGCCGGGGCGCTTGCCCATACAAATCACGAAAAAAATTTGGTCTTTCAGTTCTGCTACTTTCACAGTGATCTCTCTACAAGGACCACATACATATCCAAAATGATTATCACATAGTTTTATTACATCCTGTAACTGCGCATAACTGCTAAACGCCTAGTTTTCTCAGCTGTACAAAAGCCTTGAACTCGAAGATTGTAATAGATTACATTAAAGGCCTGAGGATATTAATGGAATCCATTAGAATTTAGAGTCCGAAATAAGCCCATCGATACAGTCAACAAAATATGTTTATCTTCCATCGTTTATTCAAGCGATGTCATTTAAATTCTATGGAACACTTATCAATTCACAAACTTTACATAATTAAATGCAGTAAGCTATGACTGCCTAAGGAGAAATCGAAAATCTTCGAGTACAATCGTATAACCAGGCCGAACGAAGCGAGCCCTAGTATATCCTGTAAGCCTGAACATTTTGTGGTACACTTTACGGAAAAACTATGACAAGATTGATAGAGACTAGAGACAGTCAGTCAAAGTGACGAAACGACGCGAGCCCTCACAAAGCTCGGAATTTAGCTAGTATATACAGGCTACAAAGTATAACATAGTATACTTATATTAGTATGTGCCTCCTGTCATTTAAGCCCACAGGATGATGTTACGAATGTTGTGACAAGTAACCAACAGTCATAACCTTGCCGTTTAGCTAGTTCAGTACTATCAAAGAAATATTTTCATTGGCAGACAGTGGCCCTTCATAATTCTTTTGCCCTTCCCTTCAGCTTCTCCCAACCATCTTAGGGCTCTCACACATAACCGCGAACTCGCATCGCATCGCAAATATCTGCGGCAAAATTCATAATATAAAACAAAATGCGATGCGATTCGAGATCGCAGTAATTATGTGTGGAAGCCGAATTCGCAGTTATGTTGTTTTTAGAAACGAGATATTTTTTTTTTATTTTTTCTTTTATTAAAACTAAATCAGTCACATTTTTGTTACACTATTTGCTTCAGTTTTCTCTCTCTTCTCCGTTTCTGTTTTCTCTGTCTTCGGAGCCTCCTCGCTTAGCGCCTGCGCACGCGCATCCTTCACCTCTCGTCTGTGCTTTGCGAAGAGATATCTGGAGGAGAAATAAAAGTGATTTATCATTTACTATACTGTACCCTTGCTGATCTGGCGTTTCTTGATAAATCAGCATTAGAATTTATTGGGTTTGTTTATTAATTAATATGCAATTGCAACATGTAATATTTTTAAAGCATAAAGTCATTTATTTGTGAATCAGTTATAATATTTGCTCACTTTCATTGAGACAGAGAAAGCAAAGAGAAAAGTAGAGAAAAAGAGAGATAAATATACTCACATCAATATAATGATAGGTGGGATCGTCATAAAGGCACTGAAGATGTATATCGTGCCGGAGAAGATAGGCAGAGTGACAGCATACATGATGGCGTAGGATGGATCGAACACCAGCGCAGCCAGCGTTTCCACTAAACTGAATAGGGAGTTCATTTTACCTGAAAGGAAACCATCTTTGAAGGAGGGTGAAAAAAAAACCGGCCAAGTGCGTGTCGGGCTACGCGCAATATAAGGTTCCGGAGATCCGCTAGTTTTTGATAATTTTTGTATGGTCAATGAATTTACATTTATAACGTCTTTTACAATACTAACAAGTGACAACATCATCTCAGTTAGGTTCAAAGGAATTTAAAAGAAAAGTTCCTTTATACTTCGCCGAATAAATTTTTTTTTGTTGATCGATTATAACTCAAAAAATTATGAAGTCTTCTTAGCCGTGATGGTTTTCCTTTTAAATTCAGCATACTTCCTACTCCCGTGAATTTTTTCACATTTACAGAAGCGACCGCTTAGCTGGTACAAAGGGGGGACACCATGGGCGTACCTTGGGGGGGGGGGGGCAGCTATTATTGGCCAAATATTGATTTATTTTTTATTATTTTTACTAATTGTTTGAAGTTTTAATTTATCTTGAGCCCTGACCGATCTCAATAAATATTTTCATACACAGTAATTATTTTGTTTTTTATTCTAATCTAAAACTTTTCTGCTGGCCCTACGGATATAACCCCGTCAGTCATAAAAAATAATTACTTGGGTCCAATCGCTAGATGAAAATATGTTAAAAATTAATATCTAGTCATTGGACCCCATGGGTCCAATTTTTTGGGTACAATAGCCCGAGTACTCATTATTTTAATGTCCTTTACGTCGATATTTGCGCTGACAGACGTCGACCTGCAAATTTTAGGGACAGCCTTGTCTTAAGTAGGTTCTTATTACACAGGTATAACCTGTGCCCAGGATTTCAGCGCGGGGGGGGGGGGGGGGGGGAGTTGTACGGCAGCCCATGTTGCCCCCCCCTAGCTGAAATCCTGGGTACGCCTATGGGGGACACTGGACTACAACGATTTTTCGACTTTAAAACTTAATATTTCACAAACGGATCCCTAAATCGGAAGATGATCTATAAATACTCATAATATTTAAAAAAAACTTATCCATGAATGACAACCCACATGATGGAGTGAACGCGAAATCTAAAATCGATATCATAAAAAAATTAAGATTTCATGTACCATTTCGTCGGTATCTATACTAATATTATAATTGGGAAGAGTTTGTTTGTTTGAACGCGCTAATCTCAGGAACTACTGGTCGGATTTGAAAAATTATTTTACTGTTGGATAGTCCATTTATTGAGGAAGGCTATAGGCTATATTTTATTACGCTAAGACTTATAGGAGCGAAGAAATAGAGGAACATGTGGAAAAAACGGGGGGAAATTATTTGGAAGGGTTTATTTGAACGCGTTAATCTTAGGAACTACTGGTCCGATTTAAAAAATTCTTTCAGTGTTAGATCGCCCATTGATTGAAAAAGGCTGTAGGCTATATTTCATTACGCTAAAATTAATAGGAGCGAAGCAATAAAATGTGGAAAAAACGGGGGAAATTATATGAAAGGGCTTATTTGAACGCGCTAATCTTAAGAACTACTGGTCCGATTTAAAAAATTCTTTCAGTGTTAGATCGCCCATTGATTGAAAAAGGCTGTAGGCTATATTTCATTACGCTAAAATTAATAGGAGCGAAGCAATAAAATGTGGAAAAAACGGGGGAAATTATATGAAAGGGCTTATTCGAACGCACTAATCTCATGAACTGGCCCGGTTTGAAAGTCTTTCAGTGTTAGATAGCTTATTTATCAATGAAGGCTGTTGGTTATATTTTATTACGCTAAAATTAATAGGAGCGAAGAAATAGAGGAAAATATCGAAAAAACGGAGGAAATTATATGAAATTGCTTATTGCTTATCACCTTAAGAACTACTGGAGCAATTTTATTTTATTTGGAAAACATGAAGAATAGACCACGTGAAGGGATACCTATAGGCTAATTTTCGCGGAAAAACGTACGGTTGCGTGAAATTTCTAAATTACGCAAGCGAAGCCGCGCGGAACCTCTATAATATATAATAAAATCGTAGGAAAGTCAATTCTGTACATTGAATATTTTTGTAGAATAAATAACACTTGGGATGTGATCTACTATGCTAACGCGGACAAAGTCGCGGCAATAGCTAGTCATTAATATGTACATTCATGCCAAATTACAGCTTTGTAGGTCCTATAGTCTCTGAGAGAAACCGCGGACAGACAGAGCGACGGACAGACCGAAACTATAAGGGTTCCTTGTTGACTACGAAACCCTAAAAAGGCTTTCATCAGGAACTTGTATTGAGTATTATATTGAGTAATAAACGATTTAAAGACGTGTATAGAATAAGTGGGTAACTAACAATTTGAAAATGTTCGTTTAATTGCATAAATTGGAGACTTTAGGACCGGGAAAAGGATTTTAAATAAAAAACGTGTAGACTCTATATATTGATAGAATATTAGCCAGATGATGAAAAAGGTATGTTACAAGGTTTGTTCAAGTTCAGTTCAAGTTCAAGGAAAAAAACAGCCAAGTCACAGTTGGACTCGCGCACGAAGGGTTCCGTACAGAGCAAAAATAGGCAAAAATTGTGTTTTTTGTATGGGAGCTCCTTATTTTATTTACATCTTAATATGATTATCAAAGTATAAATACAATTGAGTATTTCGTAAACTTTTCAAGGTTCTACCTGTTATAAGAACAGGCAGATCCCTGATATTGAGCCAAAAAAATTTTTTTTAGTATTTGTTGTTATAGCGGCAATAGAAATACATAATCTGCGAAAATTTCAACTCTCTAGCTATTTCCATTTCTGAGTTACAGTCTGGAGACAAACAGAGAGACGGACAGATAAGCGGACAGACATCGAAGTGTTAGTACTATTACTAACACTTCGATGTCTGTCCGCTTATCTGTCCGTCCGTCCGTCCGTAATCCAAAGAGTAAAAACAATCCTATGATTGTTTTTACTCTTTGGGTATGGAACCCAAAAAATGAGTAATGCTCTTATTTTGTAAAATGTTAGTTACCTACTTCCTCCGCCTTCCGTCTTCAATTATTACAATATAATTATTAATCCATATCCGATAGCTTTCAGGAAGCCGTAATTTAAACCATACAATTATTTCGTGACGAAAATATCTTTTGTAAGTATCGACGGCCCAATCATAATTAATTTTAATTAATATTTCACCAGTATCATAATATGTTGCAGGTCGGTTAATTTATGAATAGTGCTCCTGTACAAATTTGGGGATAATGGCTTGAATTTGCCTTCATTCAATTTTACTTACTTAGGGTCAATTCAGACCGCAACGCGACGCGTAGATGTATTTCTAAATTTGTATTGAATTGACAGACTTCAACTGCGTCAGATCTGTACTGTACTGTGCGTAAATGATCTTTTTTTTTTTTTGGTAACAATATTAAGTCACGTTTGAACGCTTGTTGCTTCATAACGCAACCGAATATTTGATCAGTTTTTACGCTACTGATATGAGAACAACTAGTACTTACCTAATATTACTTACTCAGCCATTTACCTTATCTTTTTTTTTTGGTCATGATAACTGGGTTTTCAGGTTTACACAGAGAACGCAACTACTTTACGCAGGCAGACCGACATATTTGGCATCAGAGAGTTGCTCTTTATCTTGTCAATGCAATGTAAGTCATTTTGGATATCGTTACCAAAAATGTCGTGACCTCCCGTAACTAGGTATTTTCCTCTTACGATACTTCATAATACGAATATATTACCTGGAATCTGGATTCCGTAAGTACCCTTTTCAAAAACGGTAAAAACAGATAATAATTTTACGTTGGATCTCCTATCATTACTGAGCTAAGCGACATTTCCGCAACACAAGGTAAATTGCGAGCGCAATTAAAGTCGGTGCAGCTCATGCATTAGTCCTGCAATAACAAAGGAGACGTACTATACGTAGTATTCTTATTGTTCTTCCATGTTGTTATTACCTATGGTATCTTAAAAATTTTAACTTGTACAATATAATAATGGAATCACTTGTGAAGTGCATATTTTATTTATTTATAAAGTTATATTTAGTTTGTAGTTTATCAAGGTTTGCAGTCGTACTTCCTACTCGTTAATTATAACAAGCTAGTTATAGGTTTCAATTCACGCAGTTTGTAAAGTTCTATACAACAGAATTATCAAAACATGACGTTAGCGATAAATTCTACGCTCATTTTAGTGATAGTGCCTGATTTCCTAGAGATCAAACTAGCTGTGTAGCACTTGTTAATTTATAGAGCAACTAGAGCAATATTAACCTTATTCTTAAAAATAAAGGCATAGCTGATAACCGACATAATCTGCGAGAAATCGGTCACAGGTCTGACTTTACGCATACCCGATACATTAAATTTGTAAAAGTCGAAAAAGAATTTTATTATATGTATAAATTAAGTTTTAATACAATTATTTTTAACAAAAAATTAAAACCGACTTCCAAGGTAAAACAATAATAACATCCTTATAATATGAACTAAAAAGTATTAAATAATTATTCCTATCTAATAGTGCCTTTTTCCGAATTCGGCTAAAACTCAACTATTTCTGTACTCAATCTTCATCATTTTGAAGTCGGTAGCAGATGAATCTTCTGTTCTCTGACAGAATATTTGAAACTTTTGGAACTGGCACCAACTTCAAAATTATGAAGACTGAGTACAGAAATAGTTGAGTTTTAGCCGAATTCGGAAAAAGGCACTATTAGATAGGAATAATTATTTAATACTTTTTAGTTCTTATTATAAGGATGTTATTATTGTTTTACCTTGGAAGTCGGTTTAAATTTTTTGTTAAAAATAATAATTTCACTCTTTTTAGTTACCTAGTAAGCAAACGCGTACTATACGTAGAATAATACACCTGTATATTATTCTACGTATCTTATTACAGTCACACTTACAAAATATTATAATATCAGCTGCAGCCTGCAGATAATTTTAAACAATACATTTAAAAAAATCGAAGTGAACACGTGTGACGTGCTAAGTAGCCGGTCACCGGACTAGTTTCAATAGGCTGGCACTCGCTCGACACACGCAGCGCACATAGTACCTCCGTGAGTAATTTGTATTCTGTGCATAATACCTACCCGGCCCGCGCCCGCGCCGCCGCGCCGCTTGCTTGACAGCCCTGGCAGATATGCGATGCGATGCGTTATTATACTATGAACGCTAAACGCAATGCAAAAGGTTGAAATTAGGTTGTTTTCCAGAATATCTCGGCGAAGTGAAACAGAATGTTACATTATCGAAGCAACTTTAACTTCTGAGGAGTAATGTCAAATGTGTGCCTTATGCTCTGGTTGAATTTGGTGACATTAGTGACCCTGACGTGGTGATGATGATGATGGTGATGATGATGATGATGAATGTAATTTGCATAGTAGCATATGCTTTCAGTTCTTAAAACAGCGCCTAAACTCCCAAACTTGTATCTATAAGGAATCCGGAGTTCTCTTAGTAGCTTCGGAACCATAGTATACCTCGGTGCAAAATCTTGTAGCATATGCTTAGGACGCTTCTCATAAAACCAAAATCACCATATGTTTCCATATAAATTTCGAGGAGTTCCCTCGATTATTCATGGATCCCATCATCAGGTCACCACTTTTGTGAACATGGTACCAAATTGGAGTGAAACCTAATACAACAAAACAAAACATTCGAAAATCGGTTCACAAACGGCGGAGTAATCGTTGAACATACAAAAAAAAAAAAAAAAAAAACCACAGCCGAACATATAACCTCCTCGTTTTTTGGAAGTCGGTTAACAATAGATATTATACACACCTAATTCCTCTGCGCTGATCAGCTTTGAAGACATGGATCTGAGAGACGTAAAAGTAGTCGCGTTCAGAATTTCAACGACGGGAACTGCGGAAAAATTCCATTGATTAGAAGAATATTTTAAGAAAAATGTATTTTATCGAAGGAGAAAATAAATGTGAACTAATTTAAAGGAATTTGAAGGTTTATCTTTTAGTAAGGGTATTAGAAACAAGAGTAAAGATGTAGTTGAAATATTTCAAATAGCTACGTGAATACGAATATAGTGTTCAGCTATCAGACTTAGCTAACAGTCATAAAGTATTTAGTCAGATTTGGTCGGATTATATCAACTCAATGTTAATCGTAATCTTTTGGTTAAGCTCGACATAATTCAACTAAATCACGTAGGTCCGTCCACGGCTATGAATCAATTTCTCTGGTCAGCTATATAAGGGTCAATTCAGAGTGCAACGTGACGCGTAGACGTATTTCTGTATGGATTTGACAGACTTCAATTGCGTGCGACGTCTTACAAATCTGTCAAATCCATACAAGTCGCGTTGCTCTCTGAATTGACCCTGACTGTCAAGCATTTGACAGCTGTCAAGTTAATAAAGCAGCATACACATGAACATCCCCAAGTCGGTGGTGACGAAGGCGATGTAGACGCAGCCAACGAGGTTGCTGCCCACCGAGATGAGGCAGAGCAGCGAGTCGTGGAAACCCCAACGCTTGCTGAACACGCTTATTGAGAATAACGCACCTGGAATGATAAAGAATAATTATATTAGTTTAATCTTGCTTATACAGGGTGTAACAAAACTAAAAGATAATACTTAAGGGGGTAAATGGGTCATAGAGTTCGCTGTGAAAGTGGCAGCGCTGAAACAGTAACTTTTTTCACATTTGTATAAAAAAACTAATGATGCGGGTATGCTTGCCCAATCACAAAAAATAATTGCTCTTACAGCGCTACTACTTTTACAGTGAATTCTATATAACGGACTCATTCACAGCCTAAAGTATTATCGCTTAGTTTTGTTACAGCTTGTATAATGTATGTTATATCCCTATAATTAGCTTTGAAAATAGTAGAGCACATCCTTTTCCTTAGCTGTTTACACACCTTAGTTAATTAGAGTACGACGTACAATAGATTTGCCGAAGAGAATTAGATATCCCTACAATTAAAAGTAGAATAGGTATAATTTATTATTTTCATTAGCTGTAATAAGTATAGTGTATACACAACTCAATGATTAAGATACCACGTAGAGATCAACTACGATAACATGGCGCGCCCCTCCAAATGACTGTTTCAATGTGTGTAGTCACATCCTTATGAAAGAGTTTGTGTGTAGTAAGTATTCAACCAATCACAGTACACGTAATATTTCTGTTAATGTCACTTATCTAATCATAACTAGCCTACCGCGCAAGACAACGCACATCAAAGGTTTTGACAACGCACTTCAAACGTTTTGAATTTTGGAGGGGCGCGCCATATTATCGTAGTTGATCTCTAAGCCTATGATGGACCAGTATTATAACTATTACGAATGTGTAAACGATAATATTATATTAGTCTATGATCACCTATAGACATGGAACCAACTAACGTGAAAAAGCTTAAAATATTGTACCTGTTAAACTCTATTGTTTTCCAAAATAAACCAAGTAAAGAAGTAACCTGTGGAAATAGACAAAAACATGCGTAGAAGTTCACTCACCCATAGAGTGCATGATGGTACTATACGTTGAGTACATACTGTATTTCAGAGCATCCCACTTTAGGCGATACCTCACAAACAAGTATTTGATATTCCTCTCACCTGTCAAACAAAAACATACCTTAAATAACCCTAATAAGAGAGGTTACTGGAATACTAAACTTATTTTTCCAACCTCGAATAATACTAAGGTATTGTAATCAGTCTAGATTTCGTAAAAGGGGTAAGTGAAAATCGTTATTCACATAAAATGAGCGTTTGTGATGACTGTAATGCGCGTTCACATTCAGGGGCCCGATTCTCACACTTCGAATGTAGCTTCGACGGCGTGTGATCGAGGATAAGTGTGTTTTGTTTTGTAAGAGTAAAGTAAAATAAAAGAACTTACAGAATAATTCTTTGTTGCACACTTTCTTATTAGTGCTGTATAATAAGTTATTGTTCCTTTTTAGCACATTAAATAGGTAAATTAAACAGTTACAATTAATTAAACCAAGTACCAACACTATAGATATATTTAAAAATACAAACTTACAGGGAATAATTACACTGAGTCCCGACAGGAGGTTTAAATATACCTAAGTGCCTACACGCCTATTGTACAGATTACGGTTAAAGGTAGGCGGCTATTTTTGTACCTATATTATAATCGTATACAAATACTAGGGTCATTCGGATACTAAAATGTATTGCCCGTATCTTTAGTAAGGATACACCAATTAGAACGTTACCATGATCAGGCCCATAGATGATAGCGACTGCAAGGAGTGTCAAAATGATTTTCGCTCTTCCACTGCCATCGCGTTTTTTGAACGCGACGGCCACCGTCTCCTTGATTAAGGTGTAAATGTCCTTTAGTGTCACTGGCTCTTGGCTCTGAAATGTTTAAGCACTTTTTGAATATTGAGTTTGATTGAAATCTACCTTAGGTTCGGCCTTGATTATAAAAGTTCTGTTTAACTACTCAGCAGTTGTAGTTACAAGTTACTGTCAATAGCCATCTTCGGTACCATCAGTAACTTTAATATATAAATATTGATTTAATATTTGAATCTTATGATTTGTATTATTTATACTAGGTATTTTTATTAGTATAGGTATTTTATTAGTAGTTTAGAGGAGGAATGGCCTAGACAAGCCCTTCGGCCTGAGGGGTGTCCGAGCACCCTCACTCAGACGTGTCTGCCGACGACCAGGCAGACGCCCGCTGATAGAACTGCGGTGGCCCTACATTTCCCGTGGATCTGTCAGTAGCGGCGCAGAAAGGAACACGGTCGGGTTTTAGTGGGTAGAGCTGCGGCCACTACCATCTCATCGGTCGCAGTGAGTCCCACATACCCCGGTTGTCCTCCCCAGCACTGCCGGGGATGCATAATAGCATTTCCCGACCAAAAAAAAAGGTATTTTTATTAGTAAGGTTTTAAACAATAACAATTAAATTATATAAGAGTACATATACTAGTGAAGGGGAAAAACAAAATATTTATTATAACACTAGATAACGCCCGCAACTCCGTTGCGCCAAAATTAATTTATCACGCGGGAACCGTACATTTTTTAGGAATAAAAAGTATCCTATGCCCTTTTCCGCGATTCAAAGTATCCCCATACCAATTTTCAGCAAAATCGGTTCAGCGGCTTAGGCGTGAAGAGGTAACAGACAGACAGACACACTTTCGCATTTATAATATTATTATTATATATTATTATATTATTATTAACTAGATGATACCCGCAACTCCGTTGCACCAAAATTAGTTTATCGCGCGGGAACCGTACATTTTCCGGGATAAAAAGTATCCTATGTCCTTTCCCGGGACTCAATGTATCTCCATGCCAAATTTCAGCAAAATCGGTTAAGCGCTTTGAACGTGAAGCGGTAACAGACAGACAGACAGACAGACAGACGGACAGACAGACAGACACACTTTCGCATTTATAATATTAGTATGGATATGGATATTATAAGTACATTCGCTATCTGACGTAAATTACCACTTTGCTAAAAAATGTCTTGTATTAATTATAAAATTATGTCAATGATTTGCTTCTCATCAACCTTTTGAAAACACTACGTTACGTCACATTAACTCCGGTAAGATAGCCTTCAAGTTTATTTAGGATTACCTAAAATGCAAGCTTCGAACAAAGTAACAGAGCCTAAGGCTACAATAGAGAGCTCTGAATATTGCTGACAAAGAGCAGGCAAGGTGTTCAGAGATAGCATCCTATAGCGGCTATAGCGAATGTACCTACTTATTGTACAGTGACGCTTTCCTATGTTAATTATTATGTTTAATAATTCCTATGTTAAACTAGGTCATGAGCAATATACTGAGTCTAGATCTGCTATAAACTTTTTTAGTCGAAATGTTGATGATTGAGTGGCATCTGCAGCAAGTATACTGTCATAATTAAAGTAAGTGGATTAAGTGGCTAGCTAAAATATTATGTTTAAAAGTTCGTTTTTTTGCAACCAAAAAAATTGTAATCTTATGTTGCTAAAGTATACACGAAATGTATTTAATATTAAAATTTTTAAACTAAGCAAATCTAATCCTCTTTTTATGCAAAAAGACGAAAATTAAAAAAAAAAATTAACCACTTTACTAATTACAGTATTCACTTGCCTAAAATACGACAAGACATATATTATTATTATTGTTACACTTGTCAAGTTATCACTTATCAGGGAAACGATAGCATCAAAATATTTATTTAGTGTGTAGGTATGTTTATTTTGTGTTATTGTAACTCTTAAAAATATAGAGCTAGGTTTACCGTTATTTATTCTAGCTAGCAACGTGACACAAAGATACCGCTATGTTACCGGTTATTCTGTTATAAATTTAATCATATTTTATTTAAAAATGTTACCTACTTCTTAATAATAATTATAATATGTGATGATTGATGCTTTATTTTAATATTACTTATTTAAAAGACTAGAAGACAGCTCAATCGGACATCGATGAAAAGAATATACTTTAGTTCAGGGGTCACCAATTAGTTTCGCTCGGGATCCGTTTTAAGAAAGAAAATGACCTTCGCGGTCCGCATATAAAAAAAAATAAACAAACGTAATTACGAAAATTACAAAGGTATTTGTATCAATGAGAAAAGTGTCAGTGTTTTTGTTGCTACTAGTTCATCAGTATGTCGAGACCGAAATTAATTTTTGACGAAGATTAGCTTCGTCAAAAATTAATTTCGGTTCGAAGATTACTTCGAACATGCTTGGTCCGCACACAATGGGTCGGCGGTCCGGATGCGGACCGCGGTCCGCCATTTGGTGACCCCTGCTTTAGTTGTTAAATAATTGAATTCCAATGTAGCATAATGTTATATTATTATTAATATATGTATAATAATATAAACTATCAGCTCATAGAAAATCTAAGTAATGAATATGGAATCAAAGAACTAGTACCTCGATTTTGTAAGCTAGTTAATTATTAATTTTAGTCATCATATTTTGTTGTAATTGATTATTGTATATATTAAAAATGCTATATGTATGAAAGGCTCTGTAATAACAAAACAACATTTTTAATTTTTCATTCTTAAGAGCCTGGGTTACCCTCGAAATTCTCATACATACGTAATACCAAAATCATTTTCTCATACGAAAATATTTAACATGTTTGAGTTATTTTTCAGCTTAAAATAGTAATTACCTAGGTTCCTGTACAAAAATTAACTTCAAAATATTTAAACACTAAAAAAAAATTTTTTGTGTATAATTTTTTTTTACTAAATTTACTACTAAATATTTAAACACTAAAAAATAAAGTAAAACACTAAAAAATATATACATAAATATTAAATTTACTACAAAATATTTCAACTCTAAAAATATTTTTTAGTATTTAAATATTTTGTAAGTAGTAAATTTAACTCAAACATGTTAAATATTTTCGTATGACAAAATGATTTTGGTATTACGTATGTATGAGAATTTCGAGGGTAACCCGGGCTCTTAATGTTTTAACGCTAAATATATACATATCAATGTAATAATTGCATTCTTTTAAGATAATAGGTATCTGTTCTTCCACTGAATGGTGTGTTCAGTGCTTGTAAAAAGACAAACGATGACTGTTTATAAATAAAACGCAATACAATCGAATATTACAAAGCAGTATTTATCGAATTATATCCTTACCTTCGTATCATCCGTGGGTTTCGTGTTCGATGATAGGCAAAAATACCCGTATATGAGTACAAGAACGTATATGCTGGACGATATTAGGAACACACCGTAGTATCCCCACAGGTGGAGCAGGATGCCGCTTAGCGAGGTGCCGATGGGAATCCCCGCCGTAAGGCACAGGTTAACAATTCCCACCCGAAACGTCCGAGACCTCTCGTCGGTTATGTCACTGATGTAGCTGAAGACACCGAGATACACCAATACCCAGTTGCCCGTTATCGCCGGGAAGAAGGCCTCGAAAAACATGGTCACTTCTACTGGAATTTCATAGAAGAATATCGTGCTTATTATATTGCTGACGCAAACCAGAAGCTCGCCGACCACCGGCAGCATGATGCACACTTTTCTATTGCCCGTCCGGTCGCTCCAGGCCCCCATGAAGATGACCAGGATCGTCGGAATGGCCGTCTGGATGACGCTCTTCCACGCGTCGATGGACGATATGACTTTCTGCACTTCGCCCTCATATTCCGTCGAGTTGCCTTTGCGCAATATCAGCGAGTCGCAGATCTCGTCACCGAAATTCAGTTTGACACGGCAGGCCTTGTCCAAATTCAGATTCTGAATGGCGAGCCGCGCGAGCATGGACGGTATGATGAGACCGGCGAAAATCGGCTCGACGGTTATGTTCGACTTTATTTCGTAGAGTTTTTCGAGGAACGTCCGCTTTTTGGGCTCATTTTTTTCTTCGTTCAGGGGGAGCTCCTCCCGCGCTGCTAACTTTTCAGCGGCGAACATTGGTGAGGTACGAGCGCGCCGCCGCTACTGATGCGTGTTGGCAGCGCGTATTTGACTATTTATTTTCTTTGTGACAACTACAAACTTTTTGTTGTGCTCCACTTAAATTACAATATTTATTTATGATAAGAGATTGCAAAATATTAGAGTTATCCAGTTAAATTCTATAGATACATTGAAGCAATTGGTTCAAAAATATACTTTATATAAAATCATAAAATATATTTAATCGTATTAATTAAATAAAATATGTCAAACACTGAAATATAATATAATAGGCTTGATGTTTAATGCGTAAATCTAAAATTAGTATCACAATATTTTAATATTTTACTTCAAATTGATGCCTCGACCTGGGGGTCGCCCACGTTGTCGCCCGAGCAATGAAAAGAGTAGTCGGGCCAATTACGGTAATAAAATTAAAATTATTCAATAAATTTTTGATCTTTTTTTTACGAAATAATAATATTTATACATATTACATATATCTGGAACAAAAAAAGTGTTATGAAATTCGGAAACACTTCTACTCATAATTGACAGTAGACAGATATATAAATTATGACGCAGTTGTGTAATGATTGAGGATTAGCATAGTGTAAAACTAATATTGTAGTTATGTCGCAGGCGGAACTTTCGGTATCCAACGACATCGTTGTTGTTGTGTCACAGATAGCGCCGCGAGTGTTAAGAATCAGAACTAAAAACATTCAAAGAGGCGACTAATCTTTCGCTTTATTACATTATGGCTAGCCGTTTTGAATAACGTATGGCGCCGAATACATTCCGGCGGTTTTTGATTCAGTCGCATTCAATCGGGCTAATCGTTAAACTGCCGCATTACAAAACGACCTTGTTTTGTAAAACAGCTAGCCGTAATGTAAAGCGGCGTATTATACAATCCGCCTGCGACAGTTATACCTCATTAGTGTGTTAATTATTATTTTAATTTGGCTTCCAATCTGCCACGCACTCTTCTGGATCTGTGTTACAACCCCTTTTTCCAGTTAAAAAGTAGCCTATGTCCTTTTTCAGTCTTTAGACTATCTGTGTACAAAATTTCATTACAATCGGTTCAGTAGTTTTGGCGTGAAAGCGAGACAGATAGACAGACAGAAATACTTTCGTATTTATAATATTAGTATAGAAGTATAGATAGCTGAAAAATTTTTGTCTGAAAGCTATACACGAAAATTGAAATGCATGGAAATACCATACATAATCTGCCTAGCGATAACTTTCTGTAGCTGACAGTTTGGTGTAAACGCAGCCTTAATGCAATAAAATACTCTTTTAGATGCCGTAAAACATAATTAACTACTACGACTGTATGACTGACTATAAATAGTTATTTTCCTCCAGTCTTATCATGATAGAATAATTCGTATTTAAATAAAGCTGCTACATCAAACAAGGTATTACCAGTGTAGACACAAGTGTAGACCAAGGAAGCATGTTTGTTTGATTTATTTACTCACACTGTCGATGGAGTTATGAAACTTAGTTCAAGTTAAATAACAGAAAAGTACAAACACTGATAACGCTATCACTGCAATTAAAGTATACAATTAGTTATCTTGGCTTAATCATGTCAAATGATAGTTGAAATTAATATTGAATGAACTCTGTGGCTTAGTTTCGTGGACTAGCTAGAAATCGTGGGGTCGAATCCCGCCAAACGGAACGAAAAGTTTTTAGCGTGCTAGGTTTGTTTAAGAATCCTAATTAATACAATATTATGTGATATAAACAGTTTAAAAGTATTAAAGTTATATGTACTTGTGATACAATTTGATTTCAAATACTGAATTTACCTAAAAAAACACGAGAAATATTATAGTCGGCAGCAAATAGCAATGCTTTATTTTACATTCTGAAGACCACCAGATATTCTATAATATCTTAAAAACAAATTAATCTTGTTGAAGTTGAGAATGGAAAATTAACTAAAAATTAAAATTATTTTCCATTTTTATATTTTCTATTCTTTTTTATAGACCACCTTTCATATTTTAAAACTATTAATTGCTGTAACGCCCGACAAACAATCGTGAAATGACGTTGTTAGAGCAGGACTCAGGATTTTCGTCCGATTGTTTGAGTCTCAATACAGTTTCGTAGTAGGCCTACAGTTACGTTACAGCTATTAGTATGGGAGCCATAGAACATTTTTTTAATACTATCAAGGTAATTTTTGTGAGTAGCTTCATTTCCATAAGACGAACAACATTTTTATTTGCGAAAAATCTCGAAAGTGGTAGATAACAGAGATAGAAAGGATTTCAAACTTTGAATTGATGTTTCTAAAATATGAACTGTTTTATTTGTAGCACAATGATAATCTTAAATTATATTAATCTATAAATATACAAAAAATCAGCTCGTTAGGGTTCCGTTATAGGGTTCTGTAATCAACAAGCTAATTTAATAGTTAAATAATTTAATAGTAACATAACACAATATAATAGTTAATCAAATATAATAAAGTAGTTAGTTAATCCATATTTTAGGACCAGCAAGTCAAAGTATGAAATCCTTTCTATTTCTGTTAGCAACCACTTTCAAGATTTTTTGCAGATAAAAATATTGTTCGTCTTATCAAAACGAAGCTACTCACAGAAAATTAGCTTGATAGTAATAAAAAAATGTTTTAGGGCTCCCGTACTATATTTGATATTGATTAAAAAAACTATACGCCAAGCCAAGTAATAAACACTAAGTACTAAAAAAATCACTAATAAAATTAATTGAGTACCAAATTATTTACTTGCACTCGAATTAATGAATTTGGAAAACAAATATAATAAACGCTCCAGAGGCGTGGAGGATGTTCGCAATATCCTGAATAGCTCTTCAGGTCCTCAATGTTAAGAGGACATGGGTAAACATAAAGTAGATATTAACTACTCATATAAATGCGAAAAGAGTGTAGGTAGATTTTGCTCCTTGACTAAAGTAAAAACCTACAAGCCTTTCTTACTATCTGGAGAGATAAGAATAGTGAGGTTTTATTGCTTTTAATGGTAAATTTGCATTGGGTAAGTTCCGAAATATAACCCAGTACACTGGCCAGTGCTCACGAATGGCCAGTATACTGGAATTCTATTTTGGAACTTACGTATTAAATTGTACCGGATGACTTGAAATACTGTACACGAACGTTGTTTGTTTAACCAGCCACAGACCACACATAACTCCTTTGATATTATTTCACAAAGCACCTTATTATTTAATTATATGTGTTATGTTTTCTTGTTTCTATCGAGATAACCCTCCTTGTCTTTTTATTTTCCGTTCAACTGCTGTCAGGATTGCCCAATAACTTAAACTACATGCTTAAAAAACTTTATTGGCATAACATTTTATTTACTTAAATTAGGAGAACACAAATTCTCAACATATAACTTCTTCCTTCACTTTTGCATCCATTAAATCTATGCTATCTATTATATTGTCTTCCTTAACTTTATTATTATCATTATCACAGTTAGAGTTCTTAATTTTCCCTTCCTCGTTGTCTTTGCATTCTCTATGCTCACGATCGGCTGCTTTTTTATCTTGGTAGTAAAACCAACTGAAAAAATATTTTTAGTGACAAACATAGTTAATATTTATTCAAATGATAATTATTTCATATCTCGCAAGAATATTTTCAAACTAGCAGTGAAAATGATACTGGGTATAAAGCATTTTTAGGCTTCAATATTCAGTTTGGCTTGATTTATACGCGTCCGTGCAAACGAACGGTGTGGCCACTACGAGATCACAAACAATTGTATACAAAAAAAAAAAAAAAATATTTTACTCATAACACAATTTTACAAGCTATTTTATAATACAATTAAAATTACAATAAAATATATTACTAAAATAATATAAAACAAGGGAAAAATACTATATATGTTACTGTAAAAGCTCGAACTTCGGTAAATCTTAAGATTTAAGTGTCAATCTTAGGATTTACCGACACGAGTTGGTAAATGTAAGTATTTCTAATAATACGACGATTTTTTCGAATTTTCGAGAGTCAGACTCGCGCACGAAGGGTTTCGTACTGTTATAGAGCAAAAACATTAAATCTTTATTTTATTTTAATATAATTATAAATTATTAAAGTGGTATTAACCGTGGGAGAGCCATGCTTCGACACGATTGGGCCGACTCGACCAGAGAAATACCACGGACTCACAGAAAACCGGCGTGAAACAGTTGCGCTGTGTTTTGCCGAGTGAGTGAGTTTACGGGAACCCAATCCCCCTACCCTATTCCCTTTCCTACCCTCCCCTACCCCTATTTCCTTTTAAAGGCCGACATACCTGCATAAGTGTCCATGGGCACCGGAAGTTGCTTTCCATCAAGTGAAATATTTTGTTTTAAGTACATACCTTACCTATTAATTAATCACATACATATTTTGATTGCCTTTTTACTTTTAAAACCAAATATAAGAAGAATACTGATTGAATTATAGTAGCTTAGGTAAGCATTATGTTGGATCGCAATAGTGATAATAATCTCCGGGCGGGTCCCGGCTCCTCTGGGGCCGGAGAATCCCGTGCACCTCCACAAGAGGGTGCGAGGTCCGTGTATACGGAGGGGCCAACTACTGCGAGGAAGGACGAGGAGGCCGCTAAGGCGGCGAGGCAGAGGGCCATCTTAGCCGCTTTGAGTGGCGATAGCGGGAAGAAGAGCGACAGCCCGAAGCCGGCGCCCATTACCGCGCCGGCGGCGGAGCTTTTAACGGACGAGGACATTGACTTCAGTCAGCTGCAGCCCAACGGCGTTGAGCGGATGATGAAGTTAATGCAAAAGAAGAAGCTGAGAGGCGACAAGGATCTGCCGTGTGTCCTTTTGACGACGTGAAAATGCCGCCTCCAAGCACCGGAAAGGTCCCGATTGGTAGAGACTCCCTTCGCGGTCGAGTCTCTCAACATGGACGTTACTTACCCGGACATGACAGTGAGGACTGGCTTTCGGACTCCAGCGAAATGTCTGGCATATCGCTGGATTCCGAGAGCTTGCCCACATTCTCGGATTTGACTCGCCGTAAGAGGCGATCGGATGACGACATGGCACCGCCCCTCAGTAAAGGAGCGGTGCCCAAAGCCAAGAGAGGACGCGGCCACCCGCCTACAACCGGACAATATGTCGGTTTGGCAAAGGCGCAGGCCGATTTGGACCGTGAAAACGAGGAGGCCCTTCGACTCCAGGCCGAGGAGGAGGTAGCCGAGGCGGCCAGGGTGGCGCGAGAGACGCGTTCTTCGCTCCTTGCAAGCCCCGCTGCCATAGAAGAAGACAGGCCAGAGCAGACCAACTACGCTCTGGCCCAATGTATTGAGACTTTGCTGGGAACGATTTCCATGGTCGCAGCGAAGTCGAAAAAAGGGGACATTCCGGGGGCTCCTCATGGAGGCGGTCAGCGACGTACGCGCCGCCGTCTCTGAAATGAGAAGTCGCGGAGCAACCGAAGAGATCAAGGCCCTCGAGGCTCAGAATGCGCGGCTCCAGAATCAAGTGGAGTCTTTGCGTAAAGAGCTAGAGGAGCTACGCCGTCAGGTGACGAAGCCGGCCGAGCAGGACATGCGCCAGCTCTACCGTAAAGACCTTTAGCAACATGCTGAACGCTCGGCTGGCTGGTCTGGAGAATCGGCTCCTCCCAGAGCCTCGACTACGACCTCCGCTTGCGGCGGACAGAGCTCGGAGGATTACTCCGGCCGCCGTCGAAAGCGTTGAGGCACCACCGGACGAGACGCCGGGGCCCCCGAAGCAGAAGGCCAAGGGGAAACCGGCCCCAAAGAAGACGCGGCAGCCAGCCGCCGCAGCGGCTTCGCAAGAGGCCCCTGCCGCGCTCGAGGCGCCAAGAAGGGCCGAAAGAAGACGCCGTCAATGGCCGCTCGGGAAGCGGCACAAGGGGGAGCGAACACCGGCTTCCCTGATATTGAGGCCCCGTGGACCACGATGACGTCCAAAGGGCAAGAAGAAGAAAGGGCGGTTTGTTTTGTGACCTTTTGACCTTGAAATTTAATAGTTGCGCACACCCTACAATATGTAGGTTTTGAGACAACATTTAGGGTGCCAATATACAAATATTTACAGACTTACAGTTGGGTATCTCGAATTCCGAGGTTCCTACCTAATTTAAGCCTAATTTGACTGGACCATTTGGAGAAGTTAAAATCCAAATCTATTGCTTTAAATTTCTCTATTAATACTTGCAAATCGTGGAGAACTGTATCCGGGTCCCCACTGAGGGTGCCATCGTCCAGATACCAGACGTTAGATTCAGATTGGAGGGATGTAATTTTAGAATGTATGGCAAGGCTGAAAATAGCGGGGTTCCAGAGGATCGCCTTGCTGGCAACCAGTAGAGGATAGTAGGCAATCGCAGTAGTGTCAAATTGGTGCCGTAGCTTTGGAGGATGTATTCATAAACGGGAATGTGGTTATGGACTTCCTTGAGCAGAGCACTTCTAGATAAGGAGTTGAAGGCATTTTTTACATCAACCTTCACGATCACTTGTTCGGTTTTAGATTTAATAATATTATAAGTGCGGAGGGCGTGGACGGCGGCTTCACATCCACCCTTACTCCCGAAACCAAGTTGTACAGGCTGAAAAATATATCTAAGTTTGTTCGTAATGTGCTTGCAACAAATTTTCGAATGATACAAAATATCTATGGACTATATCTATGGACGCTTCACACCACGTCAGTCTGGCCCCGTGCTAAGTATTCGAAGGACTTGTGTTACAGGTACCAGACTACTTTAATACTTTTATACTATACACATATTTAAGATTTTTATATTTATCCAGACCGGCAGGGCTATCACGTATCTCGCGAAAGCAAAACGATAGCAAAAATTGTGCAAAAATCGCAATTTCGTATTATGTATCAGCAAAAACAATACGATAGCAATCGAGCGACAGTACTCCCTCTGCCGAACAATCAAGGAACTATAATTGCATTTCAATCGCTAAATCTCCATACTTTTGCAATTTATTTCGTATCACGTAAGGCTTTTGACAGCAATGCGATCGCGATCGGCGAGCAATTTGAACTGTCAAATAGCGATCACAACAAAAGTGATTTTTTAGCGATTGCTTGTTTATCGCTGAGAGGTTAGTGGTGTTTTGTCAATTTTTAAACTGTAAAACGTATTTTTATAGCATTGGCGCACTCAGTGCTCATATTATAAGCCATTCCAGAAGGAGAAGCAAGAGATGCAGCCAGAAATACAGCTAAATAAGACCTCGCGATCGCGACCGAGCCCAGGCACTGAAAATGTCTGACTCTGAGTTTAAAACCCATTACAAGGGTTGAATAAGGACCTGTTTGTGACGAGTTTAACACATTGACAAGAAAAACAACAATTAACACCTGTGCTGTGTTGTTGCGAAACATCTGCAACAACTATCACGTCGCCTGCCAGTATGACGATTTCCAAGACGTGCTTCAACAAGTTTAGGACCACACTTTAGCCATTGCAGGATGTTACAGTTTCTTTGAAAATGTGAGAACCCGCTTTTAGTGACTGGCAGACCGCAAAGAGCTTGCAGAGGTTGTGATCTTTATGAAGTGAAAAATAAAGCAGTAAAACAGTGTTATTTGTTTCATTTGCATGTAGATTTCTATTAAGTTATTATTATTTGTCTTCATGTAAGTAGAATTAAATGGAATACTTTTAAACATACATCAGAAACATGGTTTATTTTTAAGTAGTAAAACATTTTCTTTATGACTAATTATTTTATGCATAATCTCCAATATAATGAAGTGTGCAACAATAAATAAAAGATTTAGTCTAGTATTATTTAATAATAACAGAAATATATTATAACCAATGTTAAAAAGGTTCATTAAAATCAGAATACTGCTTAAAACCCATCAATCCCCAAGTGGCAGCCGGCTGCCGTATAACAATTGAAAATCTATTGTGTCTGGTGTCTGCGATTCCCACGATGGAGGTGCTACAAGCTCTTATATGCATAATTTTAATTTCTTTATTAGTTTTTCATCGTGATATTTTAAATATCAATATTGTAAATATTAAAATATATATTCATCAATATTATTGGACTTTAATATTGCTGCCTAGTGCCTAATTTTGTGTTAAATGATACTAAGGAATACAGATTATGAAATATACAGAAAAGTATTATGCTAAGGAATGTTTGTTAATTGTTCTATTAATAGCTGTATTCTTGTTTTGTATTTTAAATAAAATAAATGTCCAAATAAACGCATGTTTGATAACAAAAACAAAATTTCATTTAAAAGTATACTTACATACTTACTGTTTTTACTGTCTTCTAAAATATGTAAAGTCTATTGTTAATATTATGCTATTCGTTATTACTTTTATTTTTTGTCAGACTTTGTTTCCATAAACTTACTTACTTACTTAATGTAAAAAGTCAATTTACAATTATACCTACTTATAAAGAAATATTGTGTTAAGTGAGATTTTCATTTATTTAAAGCCAAACTATAAATAAAAATATAACTATTACTTTTATTACAAATTCATTACATACTTACAAAGTAAAGTTTTTATCAATTAAGTATGTATAATATAAATTCATCAATATCACTACTTCAACTCCTTCAGTATAGTCTATAATTTATGTATAGTCTTTAAAGTTGTTACTTTGTTAATAATTAACAATTTAAATAGTTCTATTAATAGCTGTATTCTGTTTAGTATTCCTAAACGGAACATTGAGAGCCCGCGACCCTCAGCTTGAGCTGCCACACACTCAACCAATTGAGCCACAGAGGTCGTCATAATAAAAATAATGTTAGTGTTTCAAAATAGAATGTGTCAATAAATTTAAGAGAGAAATAAAAGTATTTATACGTACAAAATATTATGCTTGTGATCTCGAGGTACAGCGGCCAAACCGCTCTTTCGCGCGGACATATTATATAAATCAAGCTGTATCTAAGATACCTATAAAATAAACATCTGACAATACTTAGAAAGTACCTGAAAATCAGGATCGGCACAAGCGTCAACACGGTGCTGCAGTAGTAGACGATACCAGCATCAATGGTCAGTGACATCATGTAGATCCACGAGTAGATAGGACTGAACACCATAGAGGTTACTATCTCCATGAGATTGAATACTGATGTCATTTTCCCTGAGGAAGCATATCAGTGTTTGGTGGCAATGATTTCGTGGTAGAAAAATTAGCGTACAAATTACAATAATTGTTATAATTGATTACAGAAAATACAGTGACGATTACATTCATCACTGTCTTTTCTGTTATCAATTATTTATTTTTGTCATAATAAAATATAAAGGAATAGACCCATAAAATAAAAATGTTACCCAATTCATCAGTTGTTGCTAACTTCGATGAAATCGATCTAAGAGCGGTGAACGATGTCGCATTAAAAGTTTCAATAGCAGCGGCTGCAAAAGTAAAATTGATTTAATCAACAATATTAAATAAGGTCATTAAAATATAATAATAATAAGACCGGAATATTAACAAAGACATACCAAGATACATTTCTAATGAGGTTCTGGATAAACCAGTACACAGACCGCCAACTAATTTACTACAGGTAGACATCAGGCCTAAAGTAGCGTCTTGCCATTTCCATCTACGACTAAAAATACTTATGGATACCAATGCACCTGTAGCAAAAAAAAAAAACAGGTATAATATTTTAACCACCACCTAACAAATTTTTACTACTTAATAAAGTTTTTAAAATTTGAGAATTGCATAAGATATTGAAAAAAAATATTATATCTTTTTTTTAATAAGAAGGCAGGTCGCTATAGCCCGGACGTCACTGCGACCCATGAGGATCTATTGTGACTCCTTCGCATTAGAGTACCGTCCCCAACCCAATGCTGCTCATAGATTGAACGATGTGGTTGGGGTTGGTGCCACGAATTTCCTCGGTGGATGAGCATTCGTAGCAACCAAGATGTCTGTTCCTGCACTGTAGCAGAGCAGGGCAGTCAAAGAGGAGGTGTATAGGTGTTTTATCCTCCTCCTTGCAGAATCCGCAAGTCGTTAAGCTACTAACACCTATTCTGTTAAGGTGCTTATTGAGCTTGCAGTGCCCAGTTAGGCTTCTGGTAAGGATTCTTAATTGATCCCTACCCATGGTGAGCACTATTTCTGACAGTTTCTTGTTGAAGCCAGAAATTAGTGCCTTGGAGTGTTCAAGGTCAGGGGTCTCAACCCATTGCTTTCTGCTCAGTTTGCGAACCCATTCCTCGAATACTTGCTTTGTGGTACTGGGAGATATTCCACAGACTGGTTTTCGGCCATATGTGAGACTCTCAGCCCCGAGCCTAGCCAGTTCGTCTGCGGTTTCGTTACCGGGGACGTTACTGTGGCCCGGGATCCATACTAGGCGTATTTTGTTGTCCCTTCCTAGCATGTTCAATGTCTCAGTGCATTCCAGAACCAATTTCGACGAAACTTCAATATTATATCTTATTCAATTCCCTTAAAATAACTTTTTATGATAATTTTACAGGAGTATATAACGTAATATTCTACTTAACTTTAAATTTTATAGCCTATTGCTTATCAAAATTCAAAATAAGCACTCACATTATTATTATATTAACGAATGTATCAATCAATAGAGGAAATAGCAACAAGGCAATTTAAGGCAGAAATAATATTATGTACACTTACCGATGATGTGGATGCAGATATAAAAGGTATTAAAGAAGCTGTATTTCAGCGCATCCCAATTAAATTTAAAGCGAGTAAAGAGGTAACGCACAGTGTATTCACCTGAAATAATTCAATAAATCTCTGAAGCATGTTGTTAGTTAATCATGAATGTAAAATGTATACAGTAACAAAAAGATTGCAATTTTTATTCCACTAGCAAGTAGAAAATATTTATTATAAAACGAGGGCTCAGAACTAGGTTTGAAAAAGAAATCATGTTAAAATTTAAACTTACCGTGAGAAGGACCATAAATAAATGCGATTGAAGCTAAAATGAGTATGGACTTTGTTCTTCGATAATTAGGTCCCTTTTTGAATGCCACCGACAACGTTTCTTTTATGTGTTTTATATTAAAGAAAGATATTACGGACGCAAATAAACTACTTTCTTCATCCTTTCGTAAACATGAAACAAAAAACATTATTATCGGTCATTACTGAGGATGGGTGTAAAAGGAAAATATATGTAAGTAGATAAGATTAAGAAACAAAATCTTAATTATTAACAGGAGGCGACAAATGGTAGTGACAGAATGTCCATGTTTTAATATTAAAATTTATTTTTTTAATGATAATATGGAAAAATCTTTTTTGTCTTGCTATTGAAACGCAATGAAAACATACCTTTAACTTTTCGATGGTCGTAGGTCTCTCAGGATCTTTGATGTAAAAGAAACCATGCCAAAGACTAAAAATGTATAGAACAGATGATATAGAAAACACTCCATAGTAACCAATCTTCTTTAGTAAAATACCGCTGAGTGCAGTTCCGATTGGTCCTCCAGCTGTCAGGCAAAGATTAGCAATACCCACTCTGAACGTTCTCGTTTCCTCACTTGACACTTCACCAATATAACTAAAAGCTCCCATGTACGTCGTGATCCAGCCACCGGTGATGGCTGGGAAGAAGGCCTCGAAGAACATCGTGATTTGCACAGGCAGCTCGTAGAAATAGTACGCATTGAGTATGTTACTGAGACACATAAGAAATTCTCCCACAATCGGCATCAAAATGCAAATCTTGCGTTTGCCGGTTCTATCGCTCCAAGCACCAATGAAGAGGATGAGGAAACTCGGTATCGCTGTGAGAATCAAGTTCTTCCAGGCCTCCATAGACGCAATGAGCTTCTGTACGGCCAACTCCTGTTTTTGGTATTGGGTTCCTTCTTTCGCAATGAGAGCATTACAAACCACGTCTCCATAATTCAAGTTTACTCTGCACGCTTTATCCAAATTTAAATTTTGTGTCGCTAGTCTTGCTAAGACTCCGGGGATGACCGACGTTATTAGTACCGGTTCCAAAGTTATATTTTCTCTGATGTACACTATTCGTTCCCTTAGTGTCTTTTTCTTTGGTTTTTCTTTGGGTCCCTTTAAAGGGACCTCCTCTTTATTCATTTTAATGCGAATGCAGAGTCTATTAATGAAGCAATACAGTATGCTCGAAACAATTTTCCATTATGTATAATATTTTAATTATAAATATTTGTTCGATGATAAATAATTATCATCGTATATATTTAGTTAGCGTCGCAAGCAAAGTGTTACATACAATTGTGTATTGACCTATCAGTCATAATGCCATAGCTGTTATAACTGAATAACAACTATATTATTTTTATATTTCGATTGTATTTTACAGCAAAATAATTTTGATATTTAGATAATAGATACAACAAAAACACTTTTATGAAATCATATTCGGTTCATGCATGGTTCACTTGTCACACAAAAATGTACCTCTAGATCTAGTTTTTAATGTAACCTATTCAATGAAAATCTTCTAATACTTTTGATTATTTTATTTTCCTCATTTTTTCGGGATCTTCAAGAATCTGGTATTTTTAAATATAATATTTTATACTTAAAGAGTGAAAATCAGCTAGCAATTTATATTTAAGTAGGTGTTTACAACCTAAAATCAGAAAAGTATTTCTGGAGTTAATTAGCGAATGGTATTGTTAAAGGTTCACCCTAATTATACATTCCAAATTATAATCAACAAGTTTTAATCACGATCAACAAAATTGTTTAAAATTATTTTATCATTATTATTAACATAAATGTAAGGTCTGAGGCTAAAATTTGTTTTTGAAATACTGAATTGTTTGGTAAATAAAAATATACTTTCATGGAAAAGTTTAAGAAAAACTACAATTTTTTTTCCGATAATTTATTAAACTCCTTCAAAGTAAGTTGAGCAAATCAAGATCTTAAGTTATCATACACAATTTTCAACCGAAACAGCTGAAAATATGAGAAACACAATCACTTAGTAGACTAATAGTTTTACTCCCATTTCTTACACAAATATTGTCTACATTAAGTATAATAATATTATTATGGTAAAGGATGGTACGACATTGACTAAATATCAAAAGAATTAATGTTGTATAACATTATGTACACAAACAGGAATGTTTTGGCGCTTGGGTGACTGTCATAGGGGCGAGGTTTTAATGAGCACTAAAACAGCTGTCATTTAAAATGATTCCTGCTTTAATAAAATAAGCACTGGAGTTATATAAAGCTAGAGTATCGGGTAACCGCCAGTCACCCAGTGCAAAATTTATATTTTTTATGACAGTAGGCCACTTGATTTCCGCTAGGACACTGCCCCCCCTAGGCTGAGGCTTATAACGGCCTATTTAGAAATCCAGGGCTGGTACATGCGAAATATTGCTTCAATGACACTGACATGACAGGAATAATGTGAAGCAGGTTTTTTCACAAGTGAAAATTATCAATTTCACCGGTGACCATACACTTTGTAGAACACCATAATATTATACAGGGTGTAACAAAACTAAGTGATAATATTTTAGGGTGTGTACTGTGTATGTGTTCTTTGTAGAGAGTTCACTGTGAAAGTAGCGGCGCTGAAAGACCATTTTTTTCACTTTTGTATGGGCAAGCGCCCCAGCGTCATGAGTTTCCCCATTAAAAAAAATGGTTTTTCAGCGCTGCTACTTTCACAGTGAACTCTCTATAAGGAACACATATACACCCTAAAGTATTATCACTCAGTTTTGTTATACCTTGTATATTAATTATAGACAAATAATTGATTGGAACCTATTCGTAGAAAAGGATCATAAATATTCACGATATAAGATTTAATACCATCCTTCAGTATAAATAGCATCAAATGCTGTATGTACAGAAGTTTATATTGACATACATACTGCGTATTCAAATACAATTCCAATTCATTTTGATCTTCATGTAAATAAACAAAATATTATACAAGGTGCAATTAAACCTTTCTGCCAAATTTTGATATTATATTGCATACCCATTGATCCTTATTAAAAATAAAAATACACGTATTTTCCCCCCCGCGTCACCCCCGCTCATACCCACCGCCACGAGTTACCGTTCTGTAACGATTTTAAATGGGATAAAATGTCATTAAAAAATTACGTCCATTTTTTTTCTGGTTAAATGGACTCTCCTAATGATACCTAAGCCCTGGAAAAAATTTAGCAGGAAGGTTTAATTACACCCTGTATAAATAAAATATGTGCCATTGTAATTTTTTATTGCGCATTGGTGACATTTAAATTAGTAGCATTATATTATAGTTATATTTTTTACACTACATCAAAATGAATCGGAACTAAGTAAAGATCGAAACAAATATTTGAATTCACCTCATCCTAACCAAAGTATATGGTGTTTTATATACTTACGTAAATAGCATTTAAATCTATTTTACTAGTTTTGAAGTAATCACTTGGATCTCAAGAAGTCACTAGTAGTATGATTCCACACTACGTCCGATTCGAATCCGATCCGTGAAATAACCGATCTATGGCAAGTCAGATTTCGTAACGACTTTTGGTGGGTTCATTAATTGCTGTAAATTGAAATCATAAATACATAGTTTACAGATTCACGGTCCGGTTCAAATTAAATATTATCGTACCGACCGAAATCGTATCGGATGGCTTAAATACTTTTCATTTAATATTAAATAAGTATTATACATTTTAATAGTACAATAGTAATCCAAGTAACTACTGCATGATTTATACTCTCACAAACATTCCAACAAACTTATTAATTACACCTAAATTCGCTTTTAGCATACCCTTTCATAATTTCCTATTAAATAATAATAATATTTTCTAACTTACAACAAAAGTAACATGTTGTTGTCTAGTTGTTTAAAATATGTTCACTCGAAGAACAAACTTGCACAACCACATAATTGTCCATCCAACATCAAATTAAGTAATTTCCTATACATTTTTCGTCATAAAAAATTAAAACCAAAAGATAATTTTACGATGGCTGTTGGAATTGAAAGTAATACTTGTTTTATTCATTTATTAATCATATTTTGTCAGTAATTTCATACACTTTTAATATGACATCAATAATAATAATATTATGTTTAAACATTTTAATAATGTTACATAAGGGAATTTTAACCCTTGTTTAAGTTTTATTTCTTAGTAGAACTCAGTGATCACATTTTATACTCAGACAAAATTAAGAAGTACAAGCACTGTTTCTACGTAGTATTTTTTTTGCAATAAAAAATACTATTAGTCGTTTCATTAATTAATTACTATTATTATTAATTACTATCGAGATAGCTTTGAAAAATTTTGTTCTTAATAAACCACAATATAATAACAAATAAATTGTTATTATATTGTTTTGTTTGTTATTATATAGTTTTGTTACAATTATAAACAATAATAGCCAAATGTCAGATATTTTTGCTCGTAACAGTACAAGCGGGAAACATTTTGAATAGTTTTTCCTGAAGGCCGATCGAAATGCTACGTTAGCTAATTACAAGCCGTTAGTGCCATTTCAGTTAAAAATAAGCGGGTTGAATAGAAATAACCCAATTTGAGCAAGAATTACTTTTTTAGACGTCAAAGGACGAACGGAGACTCTTAAAGTTTTCTTTTTGGTTGTAAACACCAAGCTGTCCATAATAAAGGTGAGATCGCACTTACACGACACGATACGACACGATGCGACACATCACGTTCTATAGAAGTTACAACTGATGTTTTACGTGAAGTGTCGCGTCGGCCGTCGTGTCGTATCGATTTAGTAAGATTTTCCTTAAGGCTTTCTTTGAAATGTTATCACTTTTTAATGAGGGTGTTTGATATTTTATTTGCCACCAGGTGCCACTAGCGCTAGGGTCAAATCAACGTATGACATATGACAGAAGTTTGACACGATAGACCCTGAGGCTACGTAGCGGCACCTGGTGGCAAAAATAAAATTAAAAACCCACATTCACTCATACTCTAACTCTAACTTGACTTGAGTAGATACAGATAGCGTTCAAGAAACTTTATTGAAATCCCTCGGATTATAAATCACCTAATATATTGATAATGAAAATCTAACTAAAACACTTTTAACAGGGAGTACGGATAGACTGACAACTTATATCTATATAACAACACACGAGTACATTTTATTAGTTATTACATACCTACATACTTATGTTACATAGTATTTACTATTTACATACGGCTGCTCCAAATAATACTTTCGTTGTATCGTACAAGAATATTGGCAGAATTATGAATTTTTTTTTCCATAAAATCATTGTCTTTAATTCTGGTTTTTATAAATATCTAAATAATTCGATTAATACATATCGTATATAATTTGGAAATTCATGAAAATTGTTTGTTCAGGCCTGACATTTTTTTGCATTCGAATCCAAAATTATTTTACATTCGCATGAGATTGGACAACCCTTTTCTACAGCGACAAATAAGATTTTCATTGATAATATTTTTTCTCACCTCCGGGCGGAAAACGTCAAGTTTCTTCCCGCTGCGTTTACCGATGTTGCCGTTTTCCGCCTACGTCGATGAGAAAAATAGTATACGCGCCATGGGCAGTAAATAAGAAAGCCTCAGATAACATGTTTGTTGACCTCGGCTTTGCCTCGGCCAACAATTACATGTGATCGTGACATTTCTTATTTTCCTGCCCTGGTGCGTAATGTACTATTTCATTCTAGAAAAATTCAGAATTTAATGACTTTGGATCTTTAACATTTTGTTTTAGGGCACTAACACACGACGCAGTTTAAACGCGTAGAAAGCGCCGTGGACTTCAAAATTTTGAAATCATGACTTCAAAAGGCTTCCAAATTATAACGCGAATATTGTGTCTTAAAATACGCTCAAATCGTTTATAATACACCGTATGTTTACAGCAATTCATGCTGCTGCACTCAGAGACGAATATTATAGGTCTACCAGAATCTGATGGCAAAAAGTCAGAAAGTAAATTGATTCTAGGAACACCGGGGTAGTTGGAATAAAACATTCTGATCCTTTTTTTCCAGCGTCTGTGTGTTAAACATGCAAAATATATATATCCAATGATCAAGGATATTTTTTTTTAATCTGTTGTCAAAATTTGCCAACAGATTCTGGTAGATCTATAATTATTATTACTTAACTGTAAATACAGAGGCTGCACTAAAAATATCGGGAATGGAATACTTCCACTATTCCTGTCATATTAAAATCTTTTTAATTGAAAACTCCTTGGTTTTAAAAATCAAATACCATTTATTTATTTAAAAAAAGATTCAAACTTGTTTAGTCGTTAAGAAAATGGAATTGACTCGAGAAAATTCTAGAGCAATGATTTATTATGACTTTCGAAGTGGTTTAACACAAAAACAGTGTGTTGATCGGATCATTTCTGCATTTGGTGATGAAACCCCATCCAAAACCACAATTTATCGCTGGTTTGCTGAATTTCAACGTGGACGTGTCAGGCTCAGTGATGATCCCCGTCAAGGTCGTCCAAAAACTGCAGTCACCCAAGAAAACGTTGATGCTGTGCGTAAGCTGGTTGAGGAAGATCGACATGTGACATACCGCGAAATTCAGGCAACTTTAGACATTGGCATGAGTCAAATACAAATAATATTGCATGAACAATTAGGTTTAAAAAAGTTGTTTTCCCGATGGATACCGCATTTGCTCTGTGAAGAGCAAAAAGCGGCTCGCATTACTTGGTGCGTCAGAACTCTCGAAAGATTCCACGCAGGATCCTCAAATACAACATGGTATCAGGTGATGAATCTTGGATATACGCGTAAGAACCCGAAACTAAAAACCAGTCACGAGTTTGGGTGTTCGAAAATGAGTTAAAGCCAACAAAAATTGTTCGTTCACGGAGTGTTGCAAAAAAAAATGGTGGCCACGTTTGTCTCCAAAACCGGCCATATTGCGACTATTCCTCTTGAGGGACAAAGAACGGTTAATGCAGAATGGTATGCTAGCATTTGTTTGCCAC